>CM038142.1:71735725-72344741 GCA_021437245.1 Aegilops speltoides
AGAGATGCTTTAGCGAATTTAGGATGTCGCCAAAGGGTGAGTGCTGAAAGATGTTCGCGGCAGTGAACTCCATGATCGGCGCCCAATCGGATTCGATTGGACGGGGCGCAAGATATTCGGAGTCCGGCATGTAGTCCGGCGCATCGGAGTCACGAGCTTTATTAGGGACGAGGTCAGTGTTCGGCTCCATCACCGTGGAAGTTGCAGGTCCCGAGGCTGCGCGATCGGCTCCGAACTATGGGTCGGAGCGGATTCGTGTGCGGCCTCCAAGGTACTGTCCGGCGGCAGAGTTAGATCATGCCCATCGTGACAGTGCGGCATGCTCAGCTGTGCCTCGGATCCGTCGAAGATCAAGTCTCCGCGGATGTCCGCCGTGAAGTTTAGGCTTCCAAATCTGACCTGGTGGCCAGGGGCGTAGCTTTCGATCTGCTCGAGATGGCCAAGTGAATTGGCTGCGGTCGAAACCGCCCGAATCTGAAGATCTGTCCGGGAGAAAAGTCTCACCACAGACTGCGTCGTTGTTGATTGAAGAAGCCATCAAGCCTATCGGTGACAACACGAGGAACTCTCAATGAAAGCACCAATGTCGGTGTCAAAACCGGCGGATCTCGGTAGGGGGTCCCGGTCATGCGTCTAGGCGGATGGTAACAGGAGACAAGGGACACGATGCTTTTACCCAGGTTCGGGCCCTCTCGATGGAGGTAAAACCCTACTCATGCTTGATTGATATTGATGATATGGGTAGTACAAGAGTGGATCTACCACGAGATCAAGGAGGCTAAACCCTAGAAGCTAGCCTATGGTATGATTGTTGTAATGGTTGTGTTGTCCTACGGACTAAAACCCTCCGGTTTATATAGACACCGGGAGGGGCTAGGGTTAAACAGAGTCGGTTCCAATGGTAGAAGATCTACATATCCGTATCGCCAAGCTTGCCTTCCACGCCAAGGAAAGTCCCATCCGGACACGGGACGAAGTCTTCAATCTTGTATCTTCATAGTCTTGGAGTCCGGCTGACGATGATAGTCCGGCTATCCAGACACCCCCTAGTCCAGGACTCCCTCATAGGCCTTTTAGGGCTTGTATGAATAGGGGTGCGAGAAAAAAGAGAAACAAAAGACAGCTGAAGTGTAAAAATTTGGACGGGGGAAGGGGACAAACTCTTAGTCTGGCGCTAGGCATAGAATCTTCGGAGGCGGGCTGCGTTCGATGGGTTCAGCTCGAGTCGGTTGTCCGACGCATTTTGCAGACTGTACGCACCGCCGGTCAAGACTTGATCGATGATGAAGGGTCCTTCCCATTTGGGCTTGAGCTTGTCCTTTTTCTTGTCCGGTAGGCGTAGAACTAGTTCGCCAACATTGTAAGTCTTAGCCCGTACTTCTCTGCTTTGGTATCTTCGAGCCTGCTGCTGATAGAATGCGGAACGAGCCTTGGCGACGTCGCGTTCTTCGTCCAATGCGTCCAAGCTGTCCTGCCGATCCAGCTCGGCTTCTCTTTCTTCATACATGCGCACTCGAGGTGAGTCATGAATAATGTCGCAGGGCAAAACTGCCTCGGCGCCGTAGACCATAAAAAATGGTGTGAATCCGGTAGTACAGTTGGGCGTTGTCCGCAGCCCCCAGAGTACGGAGTCGAGCTCCTCTACCCAGTGCGTGTCAGATTTCGTCAGGAACCGCACTAGTCTGGGTTTGATGCCGCTCATTATTAGACCATTTGCTCGCTCCACTTGACCGTTGGTTTGAGGATGATAGACTGAATCGTAATCGAGCTTAATGCCCATATTTTTGCACCATAATTTAACCTCGTCGGCGGTGAAGTTTGTGCCGTTATCGGTAATGATGTTGTGGGGGACACCATATCGGTGTACTACCCCGGATATGAAGTCTATCACTGGTCCGGACTCTGCCGTTTTAACTGGCTTGGCCTCTATCCATTTGGTGAATTTGTCCACCATGACCAATAGGTACCTTTTCTTGTGGGTTCCCCCTTTAAGGGGTCCAACCATGTCAAGCCCCCAGACCACGAACAGCCAGGTGATGGGTATAGTTTTGAGGGCGGTGGGTGGCATATGGCTCTGATTAGCAAAGAGCTGACAACCGACGCATCTTTGGACTAAGTCCTGAGCATCTGCTCGGGCCGTCGGCCAATAAAATCCTGTACAGAATGCTTTGCCTACAAGGGCCCGAGCTGCGGCGTGGTGTCCGCCTAGTCCGGCATGAATTTCAGCCAGAAGGTTTCGCCCTTCCTCTTTGGAGATACACCTTTGAAGGACTCCGGTTGTGCTTTTCTTATAGAGTGCTCCCTCGTGGACCTTGTAGGCTTTAGATTGCCGAACTATGCAGCAGGCCTCGTTTTGGTCTTCGGGAAGTTCCTGCCTAAGCAAGTAGGCTAGGAATGGCTCTGTCCACGGGGCGATTACTGCCATTATTTCGTGGTCTGAAGGTGTTATTTCATCGGCTGAGTCGCCGTTTATGTCCGATTGTTCTGTGTCGGTTGGTGCGGCTGCTTTTGGTTTGTTATTTCCGGACTCCTCTTCCCATAGTACGGATGGCTTAAAGAGCCATTCCAGGAAGATGTTTGGAGGGACAGCGTCACATTTTGCGCCGATGCGTGCCAATACGTCGGCTGCTTGGTTATTATCCCGGGCTACGTGGTGGAATTCAAGTCCTTCGAACCGAGCTGACATTTTGAGGACAGCGTTACGATAGGCTGCCATTTTCGGATCCTTGGCGTCGAAGTCTCCGTTTACTTGGGATATTGCGAGGTTTGAATCCCCGCGCATGTCTAGGCGTTGAATTCCCATGGAGATTGCCATCCGGAGACCATGTAAGAGGGCCTCGTATTCGGCTGCATTGTTGGAGTCCGTGTACATTATCTGAAGTATGTATTGGACTGTGTCCCCAGTTGGGGACGTCAATACGATGCCAGTCCCCAATCCGGCCAACATTTTGGAGCCGTCGAAGTGCATAGTCCAATTGGAGTATGTGCCGTACTCTTTAGGGAGTTCGGCTTCAGTCCACTCAACGACAAAGTCAGCCAAAACTTGCGACTTTATAGCTCGCCGAGGTTTGTAAGTTATATCGAATGGTAAGAGCTCAATGGCTCATTTTTCAATCCTGCCCGTCGCGTCGCGGTTGTTTATAATGTCGTTAAGGGGTACTTCGGAGGCCACTGTTATCGAACACTCTTGAAAGTAGTGTAGGAGCTTCCGGGATGCCATGAACACCGCATCGCTATCTTTTGATAGTGCGGTAACGGACTTGCAGGAGTTAAGACAGTGGATACGTAGTACACTAGTTTTTGAAGAGGGAATTTATGCCCTTCTGTCTCTCGTTCGACGACGAGTACCGCTCTTACAACTTGATGTGTTGCCGCGATGTATAACAACATTGGTTCGCCGAAGTTGGGCGCAGCCAAGACCGGATTTGTTGCCAATATGGCTTTTATTTCTTCGCCGGCTGTGGCAGCATCCGTCCACTCGAAGTGTTCGGTGCGCCTGAGGAGGCGATAGAGGGGCAATGCCTTTTCTCCTAAACGGGAGATAAAGCGACTTAGAGCCGCCATGCATCCAGTCAATTTTTGTATTTGTTTGAGGTCCTTTGGGATATCTAGCTGTGACAGAGCTCGGATCTTGGCTAGGTTCGCTTCAATTCCTCTGCCGGATACAATGAAGCCGGTGAGCTTTCCGGTGATGCCAAAAACGCATTTTTCCGGATTCAGCTTGATGTCATATGCTCTGAGGTTGTCGAATGTGAGCCTCAAATCGTGTACTAGAGTTTCGACGTGTTTGGTTTTGATGACTACATCGTCTACGTATGCCTCTACTGTTTTGCCGATCTGGGTAGCCAGACATGTTTGAATCATGCGCTGATATGTTGCGCCGGCGTTTTTAAGTCCGAAGGGCATCGTGTTGAAGCGAATGGTCCATATGGAGTGATGAATGCTGTTGCGGCTTGGTCGCTTCCGCCATCTTGATTTGATGGTAGCGGAGTATCGTCAAGGAAGCACAATAAATCGTGCCCTGCGGTAGCGTCGATTATCTGGTCGATGCTTGGGGGAGGGGAGGATCCTTTGGGCAGGCCTTGTTGAGGTCTTTAAAATCGACACATAGGCGCCAGGATTTGTTCTTCTTTGGTACCATTACCAGGTTTGCTAGCCAATTCGGATGTTTGATGTCTCTGATGAATCCGGCTTCCAATAGTTTGGCTAGCTCTTCTCCCATTGCCTGTCTTTTGGGTTCGGAAAATCGTCGAAGAGCCTGTTTGACTGGCTTGAATCCTTTTAGGATATTTAGGCTATGTTCTGCCAATCTGCGTGGGATTCCTGGCATGTCTGAAGGGTGCCAGGCAAAGATGTCCCAATTTTCCCGAAGGAATTCTCGCAGCGCAGCGTCTACATCAGGGTTCAACTGTGCCCCGATGGAGGCCGTCTTTGTTGGGTCCGTTGGATGGACCTGGAATTTTACTATTTCATCCGCTGGTTTAAAGGAGGTGGACTTTGATCTCTTATCCAGTATCACATTGTCCCTATTCACCGTAGAGCGCAGCGTGGTGAGTTCTTCTGCTGCTAGGGCTTCGGATAGTGCCTCCAGGGCTAATGCGGTTGTCTTGTTTTCGGCGCGGAGTGCTATGTCTGGATCACTAACGAGAGTGATTATTCCGCCGGGCCCGGGCATTTTAAGCTTCATGTACCCGTAATGGGGTATGGCTTGAAAGATTATGAATGCCTCTCGTCCTAATATAGCGTGATATCCGCTGCTGAACGGGGCCACTTGGAACGTGACTTCTTCGGATCTGTAGTTGTCCAGCGAGCCGAACACCACGTCGAGTGTGATTTTTCCTGTGCAGCGCGCTTCCCGGCTAGGGATTATTCCTCTGAAGGTTGTGCTCGGTCTATTTCCATTTTTTGAAGAGTTTCCTCGTAAATGAGGTTTAGTCCGCTGCCGCCATCCATGAGTACCTTGGTAAGACAAAAGCCGTCCACTATTGGACTGAGGACCAATGCGGCTGGTGCTCGGTCTGTTCGGAATTTAGGTTCGTCGCTGGCATTAAAGGTGATGGCCGTGTCGCTCCATGGATTGGTTGTTGCTACTTGGTAGACTTCGGCGAGGCTGCGGATTGTTCACTTTGGCGAGTCTCGAAGATTGTTGATACCGTGCTGGTATTGTTGGAGTGGTTTTCCGAGGCTAGGAGCTCCTCGCCACTTTTGGCCACCTGCCCCAGTATCCAACATGCTCGAAGGCTATGTGTTGGGATGGCGCCTTCTGTACTGTGGATTTTACAGGGTCCGCTAAGCCATCCCTCCAGTACGGTTCCGTGCCCTTTATGGGGTTTTTGCTTTTTGTTTTTTGTACCTGGTGCCTGAGTGTAATGCACCCTTTTGTTGCAGACTAGGGTAGTATCCGGTGCTGGATTGTCCCAAAACTTAGTTTCGGTTTTCCGGAAACTCTCCATCGCACAGTACTTTCATACTATGGACGCCAGGTCGGCGAAGCGTGTAATTTCACGACGGCTGATGGCGTTCAGGATTCCGTCGTCCATGCAATTATTGCAGAAAATTGAGATTGCGTTTTCCTCTCGGCAGTCCTTTATCCTGTCCATAACCAGGAGGAATCTGGTCCAGTAATGATGTACTATTTCAGTGGGCTCTTGCCGGATTAGAGATAGATCGCATATGTCTGGGCGGGTGGGTGGAATTGAGTCCGGAACCCAACCGATCTCGAGGCTCAAGGGCCGAGAAGTTTCCGAATTTGGAAACTTGGATCGTTGAATGTTGTCCAACGAGTCCGGTCCGATGCCCGATTTTAGGTTCAGTGCTTGATCGAAGTCTGTCCCTCCACGGGAATCCGGCATGGAGGGTTCGGAAGCCCGAACATTACTAGTTTTCAATATAGGAGAAGAGTCGCCGCGTTGTTCTTCTACCACCGCAACGTGGTGGGTAACCTGGGGAGAGCTAATCTCTCTCAGATCGGTTTTAAGCCCAATCTGGTTGCAGTCTGTAGCGACTCCCAGGGTGGCGATGCGATCCAAGAGCTTGCTTACGGACGAGAACTCTATTGGATCCAGCCGCTCGGCGAATTCCGAGCTGACGTGAAGATTGCTTTTGATGACCTGAGAGGTCATTGTCGAAGCGGTGGCCGAACAGGCGGTCATGAGAAAACCACCTAGCCGGAAAGTTTGGCCGGCGGCCAAGGCTCCTTTGGCGAAGATACCGTCCTTGAAGACGGGAAGAGGCATCCTTCCTATCGGTGACAGCACAGAGGAACTCTCAATGAAAGCACCAATGTCGGTGTCAAAACCGGCGGATCTCGGGTAGGGGGTCTCGGACTGTGCGTCTAGGCGGATGGTAACAGGAGACAAGGGACACGATGTTTTTACCCAGGTTCGGGCCCTCTCGATGGAGGTAAAACCCTACTCCTACTTGATTGATATTGATGATATGGGTAGTACAAGAGTGGATCTACCACGAGATCAAGGAGGCTAAACCCTAGAAGCTAGCCTATGGTATGATTGTTGTAATGGTTATGTTGTCCTACGGACTAAAACCCTCCGGTTTATATAGACACCGGAGAGGGCTAGGGTTACACAGAGTCGGTTACAATGGTAGGAGATCTACATATCCGTATCGCCAAGCTTGCCTTCCACGCCAAGGAAAGTCCCATCCGGACACGGGACAAAGTCTTCAATCTTGTATCTTCATAGTCTTGGAGTTCAGCTGATGATGATAGTCCGGCTATCCGGACACCCCCTAGTCCAGGACTCCCTCAGAGGGTATGAGCCATAAATAAGTTTGAACACAGTAGATATTACACCAATATGAATTTAGAATGAGTTCATTACAGTACCTAAGTGGTTGTTTTATTTTCTTATACTAACGGAGCTTACGAGTTTTCTGTTGAGTTTTGTGTTGTGGAGTTTTCAAGTTTTGGGTAAAGATTCGATGGACCATGGAATAAGGAGTGTCAAGAGCCTAATCTTGGGGATTCCCAAGGCACCCCAAGATAATATTCAAAGGACAACCAAGAGCCTAAGCTTGGGGATGCCCCGGAAGGCATCCCCTCTTTCGTCTTCGTTCATCGGTAACTTTACTTAGAGCTATATTTTTATTCACCACATGATATGTGTTTTGCTTGGAGTGTCATTTTATTTTTTTAGTATTTGCTCTCTGTTATTTAGAATAATGTTTTGCATCTTTAGTTTCAATAAAAAAGTCAAGGATAGCCTTTGTCATGCTTATTTTGCTAGTATACATGTTGTTGTTTGAAAACAGAAAGTTTACCGCTGTTGCAAAAATTCCCTAGAAAAGTCAGAGAATGATATAATGTTTAGAATTTTTGAATAATAAGCTCTGATAAATTTACTACAGTGGGAATTTTATTTCATAATTTTTGGAGTTAGGGAAGTATGATGAATCTTGCATTCTTTACAGACTTTACTGTTTTGACAGATTGCTGCTATGGTTGCACTGTTTGCATATGTTTGCTTTGTATAATGATTCTATTTGAGGATAGAAGTGTTAAATATGCAGAGACATTTAGTATGAAATGTTGAATAATAATTTTAGTGATTTGTCACAGTAGAAAATGATAAGGTTTTGCATTGGTTTATACTAATCTATCTCACGAGTTCTTGTTGAGTTTGTTGTGGATGAAGCTTTTTGAGAAATAGAGAAACCATGATATGAGAGGAATTATGGAGACACAAAAGTTCAAGCTTGGGGAGCCCAAGGCACCCCAAGATAATGTTTCAAGAAGTCTCAAGCATCTAAGCTTGGGGATGCCCCGGTAGGCATCCCACCTTTCTTCTTCAACAACTATCGGTTAGTATCGGTTGAGCCTAAGTTTTTGCTTCTTCACATGAGTTGTGCTATCCTTGCAATGTCATTTTATTTTGCTTTGCTTGCTGTTTGAATACAATACCAAGATCTGTAATTATTTAATGAGAGAGAGTCTTCACATAGTTGCATAATTATTTAGCTACTCATTGATCTTCACTTATATCTTTTTGGACTAGTTTGTCATTTACTCGTGTGTTTCACTTATGTCCTATGAGTAAATTGTTGAATGAGTTGAATGTCATAAATCTAAAATTACATATGTTTCATTTGCTTATCCCATGGGGAGTAATGACTTCACAACTAAGAAGTAGAGGTTGTAAATTTATTGAAGGTTAGCAAGCATTGTATTGGTCATTTGAACAATTCATGAAAGAATATTTAAGGAAGAGAGATTTCATATATAAATAAACTATCCTAGACATCTTTTATAATTGGGAGCACTCATTAAGTATGACATGCTAAAGAGTTGATGTTGGAGAAGGAAGACAACATAATGGGTTATGTTTTTCGACATCTCAGTTAAAGTATATTGTCATGGATCATTCAAACATGCTGAGCTTGCCTTTCCCCCTCATGCTAGCCAAATTCCTTGCACCAAGTAGAGATACTACTTGTGCTTTCAATATCCTTAAACCCAGTTTTTCCATCAGAGTCCACCATACCTACCTATGGATTGCGTAAGATCCTTCAAGTAAGTTGTCATCGGTGCAAGCAATAAAAATTGCTCTCATATCTATGATCTTTTGGTGTGAAGAAAATAGCTTTATACGATCTTGTTATGGAAGCAATAAAAGCGACGGACTGCATAATAAAGGTCCATATACAAGTGCCAATATAAAGTGACATTCATTCGCATTAAGATTTTGTGCATCCAACCCTAAAAGCGCATGACGACCTCTGCTTCCCTCTGCGAAGGGCCTATCTTTTACTTTATGCAAGAGTCAAGGTGATCTTCACCTTTTCCTTTTTCATTTTATCCTTTGGCAAGCACCTCGTGATTGGGAAGATCCTGATATATATATATATATATATATATATATATATATATCCAATTGGATGTAAGTTGGCATGAACTATTATTGTTGACATCACCCAAAGGTGAATACGTTGGGAGGCAACACTATAAGCCCCTATCTTTCTCAGTGTCCGATTGAAACTCCATAACCATTAGTATTGCGTGATTGTTAGCAATTGTAGAAGACTATATGATAGTTGAGTATGTGGAGTTTGCTATTCCTAAAAATAAGATGAATTGCAATTGTTTGATGACTGAGAACATAGTTTGCTAGTTTTCCAGAATGTTTATGGTCTATGCTTTGACATGTGAATTGCTTGTTACTTTATCGTGAGAAGTTTTATGAGATGAACTACTGTTATGACATATTATCGTGCTAGAAAAGGTGATTGAAATTATCATTGATCAAACTTGTGCACACTTCATAAATTCTTTCTTTTATCATTTACCTACTCGAGGACGAGCAGGAATTAAGCTTGGGGATGCTTGATACGTCTCCAACGTATCTATAATTTATGAAGCATCCATGCTATTTTATTATCTGTTTTGAATGATTACGGGCTTTATTATACACTTTTATATTACTTTTGGGACTAACCTATTAACTGGAGGCCCAACCCATATTGCTTTTTTATTGCCTGTTTCAGTAATTCGAGGAAAAGGAATATCAAACGGTGTCCAAATGGAATGAAACCTTCGGCTACGTGATTTTTTGGAAGAATATGATCCTGGAGACTTGGAGTTCACGTCAGAAGATCCTCGAGGAGGCCAGGAGATAGGGGCGCCCCCCCCCCTTACTAGGCGTGCCCCCTGTCTCGTGGGCCCCTTGAGGCTCCCCCGACCGACTTCTTTCGCCTATATAAGCCTATGTACCCTAAAAACATCGAAAATAAAGATAGATCGGGAGTTCCACCGTCGCAAGCCTCTGTAGCCACCAAAAACCTCTCGGGAGCCCGTTCCAGCACCCTGCCGGAGGAGGAACCCATCACCGGTGGCCATCTTCATCATCCCGGCGCTCTCCATGACAAGGAGGGAGTAGTTCACCCTCGGGGTTGAGGGTATGTACCAGTAGCTATGTGTTTGATCTCTCTCTCTCTCTCGTGTTCTCTCTATGGCATGATCTTGATGTATCACAGCTTTGTTATTATAGTTGGATCTTACGATGTTTCTCCCCCTTTACTCTCTTGTGATGAATTAAGTTTCCCTCTTGAAGTTATCTTATCGGATTGAGTCTTTGATTTGAGAACACTTGATGTATGTCTTTCCGTGTTTATCTGTGGTGACAATGGGATATCACGTGCCACTTGATGTATGTTTTGGTGACCAACTTGTGGGTTCCGCCCATGAACCTATGCATAGGGGTTGGCACACGGGGCACTCTTTGAAGTACTTTGTGTTGGTTGGATGAATCTGAGATTGTGTGATGCATATCATATAATCATGCCCACGGATACTTGAGGTGACAATGGGGTATGTAGGTGACATTAGGGTTTTGGTTGATTTGTGTCTTAAGGTGTTATTCTAGTACGAACTCTTGAATAGATCGATCCGAAAAAATAAATTTGAGGTGGTTTCGTACCCTACCATAATCTCTACGTTTGTTCTCCGCTATTAGTGGCTTTGGAGTGACTCTTTGTCGCATGTTGAGGGATTGTTATATGATCTATCTATGTTATTATTGTTGAGAGAACTTGCACTAGTGAAAGTATGAACCCTAGGCCTTGTTTCCTATCATTGCAATACCATTTACGCTCACTTTTATCATTAGTTACCTTGCTGTTTTTATATTCTCAGATTACAAAAACCTATATTTACCATCCATATTGCACTTGTATCACCATCTCTTCGCCGAATTAGTGCACCTATACAATTTACAATTGTATTGGGTGTGTTGGGGACACAAGAGACTCTTTGTTATTTGGTTGCAGGGTTGTTTTAGAGAGACCATCTTCATCCTACGCCTCCCACGGATTGATAAACCTTAGGTAATCCACTTGTGGGAAATTTGCTACTGTCCTACAAACATGTGAACTTGCAGGCCCAACAACGTCTACAAGAAGAAGGTTGTGTAGTAGACATTGTGAAGTTATCTATGTTTATCTCCTGCTGTTAAAATTCTGAGCAAAATATGTTCTGTACAAATTAGGTTCTGTGCAACCTCTGTGTAAAATATGTTCTGTGCAAAGTTAACTGTTTGCAAAATATGTTCTGCTTGCAAATCAGGTTTTGTGCAACTTCTGTGCAAAATATGTTATGTGCAAAGTTAATTGTTTGCAAAATAGGTTCTGTGCAAAGTAATTTCTATGCAATGTATGTTCTGTGCAATATATGTTCTCTCCAAAGTAAATGAGCAAAAAAGATCCATGCAAAATACCGCAATACATACTTAAAAATCATCAGCAACTATTATCGCACAACAACCACAACCATTTCATTTGATACAAACAAAATACATTAATAAGTAGGACATTGATCCAAAGATGCAATGATAATAAGTTGGACATTAGTTCTTGGGAGTACACAACACAAGTCTTGGGAGTACACAACACAAGTCTTGGACATAAAGATACATAAAGCATTAAAGCTTATTAAGTGCATAAGAGCATATTCATATCAACTACAGTGCTACCCTAAACCACACCACAATACATACTTAAAAATCATCACATATCTCCTTCAACTTCTTGATCTTGTCCTTGTACCCATGTTTCTGTTTGAGCAGATCTGCAATCATGTACTCCAGTTTTTTCTTCTCTTGTTTCAGTTGGTCCCTCTCTGTCACAACTTGGTCTCTCTCTACCACTAGATGGTCCCTCTCTTTCTCTGCCTTTGCCCTAAGTACCTGATGAAGATTGGTACAACCATGGTCTGCCAGCTTCTTCTTCTCCATCTCCTCTTTGAGATCACTTAGAGCCAACCTAGCATTTCCCAACTCTGTGATAGCATCCTCTTTGTCAGCAAACATTTTAGCAAAGTCCAGTTTGAAAAACCTCAGATCTTCCTCCATCTTCCTCTTTTCTTCAACTAGTTTGAAATTTCTTTCAGCAAGCTCAACATTTTCTTTCAGCCTGTCATTGATATCTTTGTCATACATGCTCCACAATTCAGTGAGGGTGAACTGCATAGCCACTGACCACTCTGGGTCTATCCACTCCATATAGTTGCACTTTAGTTCTGCCTACAATTAAATAAATATGTTCTCAATAAGAAATTGTATGAAATGTGCACAAATTATATAATACTGTATGAAATTATACTTTAGTTCATTCCACCCAAATGTGCACAATTAGTAGTTTTTGTTCTATCCACTGAAATTTAGTTTAGTTCTATCCACTGAATTGTAGTTTAGGTATATCCACTGAATTTTAGTTTTAGTTCTATCCACTGAATTATATTCTATGCATAAATTGGTGCCTAATCAAATATTACATCATTAATTAATAGATATATTTTCAAAATTGTATGCACAAATTCTGGGCAGAAACAATTATAACAGCAAATTCCGGGAAGAAATTGTATCCACAAAGACTTATTACATCAAGTGAAGCAACAGAAGATTGGAGTACTGAAGCAACAACTATTTAGGAACAAATCTTTGATACACAAAATTGGAGTACTGACAAGTAAATGGAGTATAAACTAACTAAGCTAATCTATTTACACTACTAACCAACATACCTTCTCCTCAGCACACGCAAGAAAACGTCTGCCTGTGTCCATGGATTCAAATGCAACAAGCCTGACGCAAGGTTCTTGATGCAGACAACGAGACAACGGATCGTGTGCAATACCACTCCATTCATAGCAAGGGATAGTCCTAGGAAGCTAACCAGCACACAAATTGCACAAATCAGCGACCTGGTAAAAAATCCCCAAATGATGAACCCTAACCCTAGCGGCATGAACCCTAATCCATGGGGGAGGCGAGAGGCAAACACGCATACCTGGCTAGTGACTTCTTTGCCGTCCGAAGAAGAGCTCGAGGACTGGTCGCTCCAAGAAACCGTGGCGGAGCGGCGAAAGGCGGCGAGTCAACAGTGGCGGCGCCGGCGGTGGTCGGGGTCGAGAGAGAGGAGAGCGAGAGTGATGAACCGCCTGGTCTGGTTCGAACACCGACCGGTGCGGGCCACTTACACAGGCGCGCCGAAACGGCCGTCTCTCGCTGTCTAACGGCGTCCGTCAACACGCGCCACGTCAGCCCGACAGGCGGGACCCACTTGTCGGAGTTGCTATTTTCTGGACTAAAACGCAGCGTCAGTGCTCCGCGTTACAGATTAGCCCCATTGTTGGTGGTTTTTTGTGCCTTGCCTCGAATGTGGTACCGATCTGTTACCCTAACCCATAATGTGGTGGTTTTGAGTAAATAACTCGAGTGGTGCGGACTAGGCTCTAGGCCGCCCGAGTAGAGTGAGCCAGAGCATGCCTAGAGCCGAGAACGCGACGAGAGCCCCGGCGATGCTCGCCATCATGACGACGTACTGATACTTCTCGCACGCCTCCGTCGGTGCGTAGGCTCCGTGGCTGATGGCACTGTGCATGACAGCTCGGCCCAGGCGGTGCTGAAGGTGAGGTATTGTTGAGTATAACGTTTATTAGGAAAGACGAGATAGACTAGGATTTGTTCTGGCTTGTCTTATACTCCAAGTAGATGATTGTACTCCTATATATATCCCCATGAGGCTCAAGCAATACAACGATCAACTATTCCACCAAATCCATATCTCCCTTCTAACATGGTATCTATCGCAAGTCGATCCTAAACCCTAGCCGCCGCTGCTTCCGCACCTACGCGCCGCCCCCGGGGCGGTCGGCCTCCATGACCGCCGCCGGGGGCCGCGCCGCCAGTACCTAGGGTTCGTCCGCTGGCTGTGTTGGCCGGCTGCCCTCGAGAGTCTTTTCCCGATCCTTTGATCCGGGTTTTTCTTTCTCTCGCCAGTCACTTTGATCGGCGTCTACTTTTTGGTTTTCCGGTCTATGTGATCCGGTTTACGTCGCCCACCGCCGCCGTCGACCCCGTGCGCCTCTACTCCAACATCGGCGTGATTGGTCGGCTTCTTCACCAACCTTGCGGCCTCGCGCGTCGACCGCGCGTCTGCCCGTCGGTCGCCCGACTCAAGGGCCTCGTAGCGTCGTCGCTGCGTCGGCCCGCCGATCGCCCGACCAGCGAACTTCGCGTCATCGGGCGGCCCTTCACCGCCGCCGTTCGCGCGACGGCTCGCCCGTCGGTCTACGCCGGCCGTCACCGCTCTACGCCGATCGGGACTCCTGCATCACCCCGACCCGGCGACCTCGCGTCATGCGGCGGCCAATCATAGCCGCCCTGCTACCGCCGGCTTCATCTCAGTCTCCGCCGCCACCACGCCTCCACCCAGCGGCGTCCCCGACCTCGCGCGCAACCGGCTTGATCACCCGCTCGCCGTCGCGATCCGCCTCATCTACGCCGCGCGACCGACCTGGCCCGTCGGTTACGCGCGCATCCGCAGGTCCCGTGAAGATCGTCCCCGAGTTCAGCGCGCCTCTCCACCGATCGAGCAACGGGCTGCCGCTGCGTCTCCCCGTCGGGCCGCAGCGCCGCCGCCCCGTGGTTCTTCTCCCGGCTGCACCGACCCGCGTCACCGCTGCGTCGCCCCTTCGGGCCGTAGTGCCGCGGCCCGCGGTCCACCGCCGCTCCGGGGCCGTCCGCTCCAGGCCGTCCCCGTGGCTGCACCGACCCTCGCGCCGCCGCTGCGTCGCCCCGTCGGGCCGTAGCGAGCATGGCACGCGGTCCATGCCGCCGTCCCGAGGCCTTCCTCATGGTTGCACCGACTCGCGAGCCACCGTTCGCGCGCCCCTTTGGGCGCAGCGTCGCGGCCGCGGTCCCCGCCGCCGCCTCGAGGTTTTCCGACGTCGCCCGACCCGCTTGCGCCCGCTGCGTCGCCCGCCGGGCCATAGCGCCGCGGCCAGCGGTCCGCTCCGCCGTCACCCGCGTCGACCTCCGTGGTATGCACCGCGCCGTCTTCCTTGGCGGCGAACGCCACCGTCGCGTCGGTCTTAAATCCGCTGTCGAGGTTCTTCGCCTACCGAGCACCGCCGCGCGCTCCTAACCTAACCGCCGCCGCCGTCAGGCCGCCGCTGCCGCTCTTCTTTGGCCGCCGCCGCCGCTACCTTTGTAGCCGCCGCCGCCGCCCGTCCACCCCCTTCGTCTTCGTCCAGCACCAGCTCGCCGCTAGCGTCGCCGTCATCTACCCCGACCGCTTCATCTACTCCGACAACCGCCGGCGACATTGGCCCCGCGCCGATTGGCGCCCCAACTCTCTGTTGGCCTCTCCGACTTCTCCGACATGGCGTACAGCTTGTGCAGGTCCCAGTCTATGCATGCCCGGTGCTGGCAACACCGCCGCATGCCTTCATCCACGATATGTCTCCGGGCACAGCAAGCTGGGGCGCGCGCTTCATCAACCGTCTTCGTCGTCTATGCATGCCCGGTCTTGGCAACACCGACGCGTGCCTTCGTCTGATGTGTCCCGGGGTTGGCAACCCCGCGCGGCGCGTCGTCAACATCATCTCCGTCTGGCGCACCACTACTTGACACCACTGCGCCCGACTAACTCGGCGCCCCTTGCGCCCGCGGCTCCACGGCGACTTCCTCGACACCGCCACCCGACTCGACATCAACCACGGCATTCTTCGCGACGGCTACGGACCACGGCTCCACCACACGCTCTCGGCTACTCGACAAAGCGGCACAAAGGGCTACCGCTGCTTGAGCAACCTCGTTGGTTTCCACTCAAACCACGACTCGCGATCGTCGACCGTTCTGTTGTGTGGGGGTGTCCGTCGGCTTGCCTTTGGATTCTTCTCCAGTCTCACCGTCTGCGTCGCTACCGTTGTGACTGCGGGGATGTTGAGTATAACGTTTATTAGGAAAGACGAGATAGACTAGGATTTGTTCTGGCTTGTCTTGTACTCCAAGTAGATGATTGTACTCCTATATATATGCCCATGAGGCTCAAGCAATACAACGATCAACTATTCCACCAAATCCATCTCTCCCTTCTAACAAGTAGGACAACAGCAACTCCCCGGCGACGAGGACGTTCCACGGCTGCTCTCCGGCCAGACACAGCCAGTCGTGGACCATCAGCATCACGAAAAGACACGGGGGGCAAATTTGCATGCCCAAAGCCCCGACCCAGGATTGTTTCACCGATTAGGAACTCACTGAAGGCGCCACGAAGTTGCCGTTCGCTCCTCACTAGCTCTCAGCCGCACACGCTTTCTAAGGTAAATGTGCATGCGATGCATTCTATCGTGACATTCACAGCGTAGGGTACACGTCGCGTTGCAACTCTCCCTGACTCGTGTCGTACGGCAACACACGGCCAAAGCCCGATAATACTACACACACGCACGGACTCTCTCGACGGACTTTTACGGACCCTGACGCGTGCCCTTCTCTAATTTGGCCCCCCTGATTTTCACTGATGGGCCCGCCTCACTTAATCAAATTTCAACCAATCACTCTTAGGCCTTGTACAATGGGAGGTGCTTAAAGAGATGCTTAGAAAAATAAATCAAATTTTTTTTCACCGGTGCCTATTTTTACAGGAGAGACACTTAGTTAAGTGTCTATAATGTACAAGTAAGCACCGGTGCTTAAAAAAAGTTTGGTTTATTTCTCTAAACACCTCCCCTAAGCACCTATCATTGTACAAGGCCTTAACCACCCCGTAAACCCCCTATAGTAATCCCGTGTGTGTAGCATCTCTCGCCAAAGTCCAAGCTGGAATACGTACAAGGACTGTTTTCCAGCATTGTGCTGGCCTCATGTGGATCTTGCATGAATTTTTGTGTGTGCTAGTGATACTCGTGTACCAGCATTGTCATTCTGATGATGCGGTGCTTGGTAGCGTTTGGGTTTGGGTACTAATTTGAAGCTTGGTAGTAGTAGTTTGTAAAAGGCCATCTGATTTCTTTATATGAAACCACAGAGTGAGAGCATCTACTGCTGCCGTGGAAGATTTCGGACGCTAGGAACTCTAAGGTTTCCAGGAATATAGACCTTCCACCTTCTGTTGTTTTTTTCTGTTGGAGAAGAAGGATGATCCCCGGTCTCTGCATCCGACAGACCCACCTTCTGTTGTAATTGCGAACATTACCGCGAACCTTACTCTCCGGTCTCACAGGCTCAAGGTTGGCACTCTTAGGGATCACGCCAGCTTGTGGCGTAACTACCTGCCTTCCCGCTCCCCATAACTCACTTGTAAACAAAAAATCTTTTGAAATATATTCAGGTGGGAAGCCTCCTCCCCACAGTCCCACCCCTCCCCCCCCCGCGCGCGCGTGACACTATCACTTTTTTTACAACTGGACCACCCATATCCAAGGCAAAACGACCCGGACGGGCTGCTCGGTCCATGTGCGAAGAAAAAAAACATCACCCAATTGGGCTCCTCATATCCGGCCCAAACGACCAGCCTGACCGGCAGTTCTCCTACCCGGCCCATATCTAGGATGGATACGCTCGGGCGCGGGCACCATGTTGGGTCAGCGCGCTAGGGCGGGCCCACACCGCCCCCACCGATACCCTCACAAATACCCGACCCCACCGTAATTACCCTAGAAACCCACACTCTCTCAGCCCACACTCGGCCTTCTCCGCTTCCCTCGTCTCCTCCGGTTCCTCCCAAATCCTTCCCGTCCCCTTCGTCATGGCCAACTACGGTCAGGACTTCGGCAGTGAGCCCGACCCCATGGACTGGGACGGTCTCATGAAGGAGGAGGACGACGGATTAGCAGTGCGCCGGACGATAAGTAGCTCGCGCTCGAATGTGGACACTTGCGGGAGCTCGAGCTCCATCGCATCCGTCGCGAGATCCTCCACCTCCCACTGGTGGAATGCGGGTCGCCCGTCCCATTCCACGCTGCTCCAAATCCGGAGCGCGGGCGTCTCCCCTTCCCCTCCAGTGCCAGCACCGCCCGAGCAACGATGGGTGCTCGTGCCCCGCCGGCTCCAGTGTGGATGTGCATGCCGGATCGAAGGCGAAGGCGGCCCCGAGAGGGCCACACGGTGGATCCCGGCTCTTCCCGCCAGCCGGTGCACCCCGCCCCCGTCGACCCGGAGGAGGTGCTCCTCTGCGAGGTCATCCGGTTGTTGCTAACCATGGTGGAGATCGACGCATGGCGCATCCGACTCAAGAACGAGAAGGCCCTCCACGGGCTTGAGGCATCCGAGCGCCTCGCGCGAGAGAAGGAGACCGCCACCGCGAAGGCCGCCCGCCAAACGAAGGAGCAGCAACGCCTTCTTTGCCGCCTCTCCAACTACATTTCATCCACATCGGGGGCACTACCACGGACGACGACGACCCTCCCACCGCCGACGGGCATAGAAGAAGGAGATGGACCGTCGTGCCACCGACCGCAAGGGCAAGGGACCGGCCAAGATGAACTCCGGCTGCCCGCCTAGCCATATTTTAGTTGTTTTATTGTTGTTTTAGGTTGAATTTGAATTATCTCGGCCCTTTTAGATGAACTAATTGCATGCCCGAATTGCTTAATTTTAACGAGCAAGCCGGCGCCACCACCTCCCTCCCTTGTCTTATCAAGTTTCCAAATCGGTGAAAGCGCCTAGGACGACTGGCGCGGCAAAGGTGTTAGCACACACTAGTGGTCGAATAGATTGCAACGACAATGACGTTGCGAGAGAGACTCCACTGAAGCTTTGGTGCAGCTCTGCTTTTAATTCAGTGCCTGCCCAAAGGATTGTTTCACCGATTAGGAACTCGGTGAAGGTGCCGGGAAGTTGCCTCACAAGCTCTTAGACGCACACGCTTTCTATCTCATCAAGGCAAACTAGATCATAAAGGCGCGTGTTGCTGCGCTCGTCCATTTTAACAAAGGGAGATGTAAATACTTCGCAAAACTCAGGTGATATAAATATTTTGAGTAACATTGAAGAATCCAAAATGTTGGCATATCTAACGACATCAAATATCAACATGTCTAACACAATGGAGAGGAGGATGTCAGTATATTATTTATGAAATGAAAATACAATCACAAGTAAATGATTATTGTTCCTTCTATTCATCTAGATATGTTGTGTGTAAGCAATGAATTATTTTGAGATTTGGTTCTTGTATCAAGGGACTCGGTATGAACGGTAGAAATGTAGAAAAATGTATGTGATGCTAGAAACATAAGGGTTAATCATTCCACTATACATTTTATTTTGATCAGCTCCGGTGGTTGGAGGCTCCATCCAATAGTTGGAGTGTGTATTTAGTTATTTACTAGGAAACATGCCCGTGCGTTGCAACGGGAGAAAAAAATAATCCCTCATACATACCAAGCAACATCAGCATATCCCTTGAAAATTCTCATGATGCACACGATAGACAATAATATAACTAGTGTTGCACAAAAACATATAGGTGGGATAATTTTTGAAGTATACTCAAGGTGTTTCCAATTTATTAGACAACAAAAATATGTACCTAATTGTAGTCATCTCTTTACGCATTTGTTATCGTTCCTCCTCGGTCATGCCAAGCAAATGTTGCATTAGGATGAAAATAGCAAAGTACATTTTAGTACCGAATCATAGCATATGCATAAGAGCGTTATCTTTGTCTTGCTGATATATGTGTTTGCAACCGTAATTCAAGTCAAGACTTAATTTGGTTGCAAACTATTAGACGGCTCCACTGCAAACAATCAAAGGACATGCATACGAAATGTTCAGGGTTGCATATCAACAGCGATAATTTTTTTAAAGAATATGAACACAGTTTCAAACAATATGGTAATCAACCTTATGCCACCGATTTACATCAAGCTCGTATCAGTTGTTTAGTGTACATCATCATATAGGGGTTGGTTATTTTGCACTGTATGAAAATAGAGAGGGTGATTTATGTATCTGTTGTCATCTTTAGCATATGGTAGCTGGTAGGAATCAACATCCCCTATGGTGTAAATAATAGGTTTTGTGAGAGCATCAAACTATGATGCATACTAAACACAATTTTAGAAACTACGATGCATTTTTGAAATCTACACATTTTTTTAAGAAATTTTCATATATAACGAGTTAGATTTGGAGGTACGGTTTGAAAGGTATGGATATATTAGAAATGCTTGAATCTCAAAAAAAAAAGTTAAACAAAGAGAGAAGATGGGTGGAACAAGATTCAAACCTGGGTCTCGTAGTTGAAAGATTTAGGCTCCAACCAGTCAGTCACATATGTATAACCATATCGTGTGAGGGGATGACTTCTTATTAATGAGCGGTGTAGCCAAAGAAAAGAAAGGAAAAAAAGGAAAAAAGGGCAGTGGGAGAGGGTCGAACCTTGGTCCTCCGAGTAAAAACCATTGTCTCCAGCCAGCAAGATAGGTACATTAGATATTATTATTAGAAGGGTGTCACTTCTTATCAACCGAAGCCGAGGCGGATGCAGCCCAACGAAACGTTTTTTTAACTTATGTGTGGCATAGTGGGTAATTTGTGGTAACTTCGAGGGTAATTTTAATGACGTATGGCAGAAACCCAATTGCTTTATTATTAGGTAAAGATATTCAACTTGTGTTCCGCCGGATCCTGCAACGTAGCTCGTTGTTAGTTACCAAGGATGTTAAATGTTAGAAAAATCATATAACGAAGTGTGCTGCTCCTCAGCCATTGACTCGAGCATTGAAGCACATGTTAGTTATGCACCAAATAAAAAGATTGGGGAATCCATATCAGCGGAACAAGCAGAAAGCAACGAAATTGCTGAACATCAGATGAATTGTACATAAATAGAAACCTCAAATAACATCTGATTTTATTCACGAATGACGAATGGATGTGACTGCCCTGACCAACTCCGCGATAGGGGATCTTAGCGGAAGGGGAGCAGATGATAACTTTATACTTGTATGAACTGTTGCTTGGCCAACTTGACGGGGATGTTCTGCACCTTGGGTTAGATTTTACCTTGTTGATGTGGAACATCATTGCCGTCGTCGTCTTCTAGATCCCGCTATCAATCCGATGTCCCAACGCAGCAGGCCATTGAATCGTCGCGATCGCTGGTGATCTCACAGGTCGCGGAGAGCGGGAGATGAGAGGAGTTGTAAGAGGCGATCAATGGAGAGGTTTAGAGATGGGGGAGGCACCACGTCCACCCATCCATCTTCTCCTTCGTAGTATGCTGACGGAGTCGAGCGGCGAGGGATGGGAAACGACGATGGTTCTTTTTCCTATACTAGCAAACATGCCCGTGCGTTGCAACGGGAGACAAAAAAAGTAACACGTCAGCCAAATAAGTATGACTCAATACCCCAAATTATGAGCGTCCTCTATTTTCAAACGGTGGCTCATCATGTTTCCACTTATCTTTCTTCCCACCCGCGTTGATGATGTACGCGATGTCCATGTGATCGCAATGCATTCGACGTGATAAATCCCATGGCAATGAGTTTGCCACTGCATGGCACACTTGTCATTGTGCCGTGCAAGGGAATGTTTAAAACTTTAAAAACTACTCCTAGCACCTAGACATAAAAAGAATTTCCAAAAACTACCCAAATCCTAGACATGAAAGACTTTTGAATCGACGAACATTTTTTCTAATCGACAAACATTTGTTTTAAAATTTTAGGCATTTTTTAAATGCATGAACATTTCTTTTGTTCAGACGAACATTTTTTGAAATGCATGAATAGTTTTTGAATTCATGAACATTTGTTTTATTCGGACGAACATTTTTTGAAATGCATGCATAGTTTTTGAATTCATGAACAATTTTTGAGTTAGCAAACCTTTTTTGTATCAATGAACTCTTTTTTATAATTGGGGAACAAATTTTGAAAAATTGTGATTTTTTTTATAATTTGCGAACAGTTTTGTAAATCACCAAAAAAATAAAACTACAGAAAATTGATGATTTCTCGCACATTTTTTTATAATTTGCGAACAGTTTTGTAAATCACCGAAAAATAAAGTGAGGAAAATTAATGATTTCTCGCACATTTTTTGAATTCATAAACATTCTATGATTTCTCGAATATTTTTCTCAATACTCACAACCCTTTGTAATTTAAAAATCTCGAATTAATTTAAAGAAGGAAAAGCAAAACAGAAATGATAAAAGAAAAGAAAGGAAAAAACGAAATGAAAAAAATAGGGGCGTCACGCCCCACGGGCTGGCCCATGAAAGTATATGTGAGAAAAAGGTGGAGGAAAATAAGACGACCCTGGGATCGAACCCTGGTCTGCGCGGTGGAGCATATACGCTTCAACCACTAAGCTGGCAATGCGTTGTTGCATGTATGTGGTATTAGTTTTGTAAAATAACTGTGCGCGACGATGACTTTGAGAAAAAAACGAATCGTTTTCTTGACTTATGGGTGGCATAGCGGGTAATTTATAGCAACATTGAGGGTATTTTTTTTGACGGACGACCAAAAACCCTATTTGCTTTATTATTAGGTAGAGATATATAAAAGTCTGTCTGCTTTTTTTTTTAGGGAAAAGTTTGTCTGCTTTTCTTTTTTTGAGATAAAAAAAGTTTGTCTGCTCGAGTGTGCACGCAAGTACGAGATCTGGGCCGTGCGGTTCACAGCATGTCGGCCTATTAACCACAGAGCATGCAAGTCGGTCGCCGGAGCAGCAGCCCAAGAGACGTTTGGTCGGCCCATAACGAGCAGTCTGGCGCAAAAATGGGCCCAAGCACGTGAAGTGGGAGCAATTAAAAATGTTTAGCGAGCAGATCTGAAGCGTTGAATCCACAAATCGGACGGTTTAGAGTGTCAAGTCGCTGTGGAAGGCCTATCTGGCTCAGTTTTACTGTTTCTCAATGTGCATGCATTGCATTCTACAGTGGAATTCACAGCGTAGCCTACACGTCGCGTTACAACTACCCCTCATTCATGTCACATACTCCGGCCAAATTCTAAGCTGGAGTACGTACATCAACTGGTAGGATGCAAGCACACTTCGGGCATGTTTGGTTCCAAATAAATCACCAATTTATAAGTCAGGTTACTTAAAACCAGTGACTTATAAGTCACGCCTGTTTGATTGTCACCTAACTTATAAGTCACCTGACCACACCTTCTCACACCAATCCACATCATGCAGGTGGTGGGACCCACGCAAAAGAGGGTGACTTATAAGTTTTAAGTTGAGGTGACTTATAAGTTGGGTCTGTTTGGCAAAATAAGTCATTTTTTTTTCACTTTTCGGCTTATAAGTTGGTGACTTATTTGGAACCAAACAGGCCCTTCATGTCACATAGTACTTTGTATCAAGTAGGCTGGATGAGGAGCGAGCGAGGTGCGAGCATGTGCAGCAGGCGCCACCACCTCCTTCCCTTCTCTTATCAAGTTTCCAAATCGGTGAAAGCGCCTAGGACGACTCGCGCGGCAAAGGTGTTAGCGCACATTTGTAGAAACACCATTGAATCAAGGCAAGGGGAGGTGGGAGTGGGATGCATCAAATGCCATTCCTACTTCTCTGCCTACCTACCAGTGTACACTGCACACCACAACAACGGGATCATTTGTCCCTTCGAGTGCTCTCTTCACGGCGCCGCGCGCATGGCTCTAGGCAGCAGGCTGGAGCTCCTCGTCGTCCTCTCAAGATGCGGCAGCTTGGTACTCGTCCAGTGGTGGAGCTAGACCTAAACCATTGGGGGGGGGCGAAACGTAAATGACAAAGAGCTGGGGGGGGCAAAAGGCTAATTTTCACCTCATCTTGGCCCTTCAAAAAAAATATTCTTCAGGGTTTCCTCCAAAGCTGGGGGGCCACGACCCCCCTCGGCCCCAACATAGCTCCGCCGCTGTACTCGTCGGCGAGGTGGCGGAGGCCATCCCCGGCGTGGCCAGCCTACCGTTCCGGGCCAACCAGTTGAGTCTGGCGCTTAATTTGCTCCCTGTTTTCTATATTTTGCAAGGATGTATTCTTCTGTCCCCTGCCCTGCTAGCCCGGTCATGTACTGGTTGCACCCTCGTTGTTCAGGTTGATGTGGCACACTCTGTTCTTCGGAGGCATCCTGTGGGGTGCGGCGCGGCTGCTGTTCCAGTTCTTCTGGCTGTGTTACGACGACTTCGAGCCGGGAAGTGTCGCGCTCATGGTGCTGATCGTCGTCGACTGGGGCGTCGCATGCCTCAATGCTGGCTCGGCGTGCACCGCCCTCGCCGCCAACCACTACGTCATCCAGCACCAGTACAAGGCATGTGACCCGGGGTTCCCCGTCTGCGACTGGTGCCTTACTGTCGCCGCGATATTGTGTGCTGTCGGGGCTCTCGCCGCGGCGTCGGCCCTCGGCATGCTCCGGATCCATAGGTCCCGCTTTGCCTCGGGTCAGGCGCGATAGTTTGTTAGCTGCCTCCCTCGATCATGTTTAGACCCGCTGAGGGAGTCCTGGACTAGGGGGTGTCCGGACAGCCGGACTATCAATATCCGCCGAACACCCAGACTACGAAGATACAAGATTGAAGACTCCGGCTCGTGTCCGGAAGGTACTTTCCTTCGCGTGGAAGGCAAGCTTGGCAATACGGATATGTAGATCTCCTACCATTGTAACCGACTCTGTGTAACCCTAGCCTCTCCGGTGTCTATATAAACCGGAGGGCCTTAGTCCGTAGGACGAATATACATCTCAACAATCATACCATAGGCTAGCTTCTAGGGTTTAGCCTCCTTGATCTCGTGGTAGATCCACTCTTGTACTACCCATATCATCAATATTAATCAAGCGGGGCGTGGGTTTTACCTCCATCGAGAGGGCCCAACACAGGTAAAAACATTGTGTCCCTCGTCTCCTGTTACCATCCGCCTAGACGCACAGTTCGGGACCCCCTACCGAGATCCGCCGGTTTTGACACCGACATTGGTGCTTTCATTGAGAGTTCCTCCGTGTAAATGCGCCGATAGAGCGGATGCCTCCACCCGTCTTCAAAGACGGCGTCTTCGCCGGAGGGGCCTTGGCCGCCGGCCAAACTATCCGGCTTGGTGGTTTTCTCATGACTGCCTGCCCGGCCTCTGCTTCGGCAATGACTTCTCAAGTCGTCGCAAGCAATCTTCGCGTCAGCCCTAAAGCTGCCGAACAGTTAGATCCAATCGAGCTCTCATCTGTTAACGAGCTCTTGGATCGCATCGCCGCCCTGGGAGTCGCTACGGACTATAACCGGATTGGGCTTAAAACCGATCTGAGAGAGATCAACTCTCCCCAGGCCACCCACCACGTCTCTGTGGTGGAGGAACAATACGGCAACTCTTTGCCAACCTTGAAGACAATTCATGTCCGGATTCTCGAACCCTCCATGCCGGATCCCCGCGGAGGGACGGACGTCAATCGAGCATGGAACTTAAAATCATGCACCGCCCCGGACTTGCTGGATTGCGCCCAGCAAACCAAGCTTCCGAATTCGGAAACTCCTCGGCCTCTGAGCCTCAAGATGGGAGGGATACGGATTTTGTTCCACCCGCCCGCCCAGACATATGCGATCTATCTCTAATTCGGCAAGAGCCTACTGAAACAGTACATCACTACTGGGCCAGATTCCTCCTGGTTATGGACAGGATAAAGGACTGCCGAGAGGAAAACGCAATAGCAATCTTCTGCAATAACTGCACAGACAAGGGAATATTAAACGCCATAGATCGTCGCAAAATTACTCGCTTCACCGATCTGGCATCCATTGTACGAAAGTACTGTGCGATGGAGAGTTTCCGGAAAACCAAAAATCAATTTTGGGATAATCCGGCCCCAAACCCAGTCCGCAGTAAAAGGGCGCCTTACAATCAGGCCCCAGATGCAAAAACGAAAAAACAAAAACCCAACAAGGGAAACAGAACCGTACTGGAGGGATGGCTCGATGGACCCTGTAAACTTCATAGTACAGAGGGAGTCGTCCCAACACATATCCTTCGAGCATGTTGGATATTACGGCAGGTGGCCAAAAGTGGCGAAGAGCTTCTAGCTCCGAGAAACCACTCCAACAATACCAACACGGTATCAGCAGTCTTCGAGACTTTCGCATCAAATAATATGCGCAACGAACAATCCGCGAACTTCGCCAAGTCTACCAAGTAGCAACAAAAATCCATGGAGTGACATAGCTATTACCTTCAACGCCAGCGACGAGCCCACATTTGAACTACGAGCCCGGCCAGACTGGTACTTAGTCCCATAGTGGACGACTTTCGATGACAAAGGTCCTCATGGATGGCGGCAGCGGATGAACCTCATTTACGAGGAAACTCTGCGAAAAATGGAAATCAATTGGAGCCGTATTGAGCGAAGCAGCACAACCTTCAGAGGAATAATACCTCGCCGGAAGCGCTGCCGGAAAAATCACACTTTCGATGTGGTGTTGGCTCTCCGGACAATTACAGATCCGAAGAAGTCATGTTCGGTGGCCCTGTTCAGCGATGGCTATCACGCCATATTAGGGGCGAGAGGCATTCACAATTTTCAAGCAATACCTCATTACGGGTACATGAAGCTCAAAATGCAGGCCCAGCGGAATAATCACTCTCGTTAGTGATCCGGACATAGCACTCGCGCGAAAATAAGACAGCCGCACTAGCCCTCGAGGCACTATCCAAAACCTTAGCGGCAGAGGAACTCACCGCTGCGCTCACGGTGAACGAGGGGCGATGTGATACTTGATAAAAGATCCAAGTCCACCTCCTTCAAACCAGCAGATGAGATAATAAAATTTCAGGTCCACCCAACGGACCCAACAAAGACGGCCTCCATCGGGGCTCAGTTGAACCCCGAAGTTGACGCCGCACTGCGCGATTTCCTTCGGGAAAATTGGGATATCTTCGCCTGGCATCCCTCGGACATGCCCGGAATCCCTCGCAGGTTGGCAGAACACAGCCTAAACATCCTAAAAGGGTTTAAGCCAGTCAAACAGGCTCTTCGTCGATTTTCCGAGCCCAAAAGACAGGCAATGGGAGAAGAGCTAGCCAAGTTATTGGAAGCCGGATTCATTAGAGATATCAAACATCCGGACTGGCTAGCAAATTTGGTGATGGTACCAAAGAAGGATAAATCCTGGCGCCTCTGTGTCGATTTTAAAGACCTCAATAAAGCCTGCACAAAGGATCCCTTCCCTCTCCCCCGCATTGATCAAATTATCGATGCCACAGCAAGGCACGATTCGTTGTGCTTCCTGGACGCGTACTCTGGCTATCATCAAATCAAGATGGCGGAAGCAGATCAAGCCGCAACGGCATTTATCACTCCATACGGACCATTCTGCTTCAACACGATGCCCTTCGGACTCAAAAACGCCGGCGCAACATATCAGCGCATGATTCAAACATGTCTGGCCACCCAGATCGGCAAAACAGTCGAGGCATACGTAGACGATGTAGTTGTCAAAACAAAACACGTCGAAACTTTAGTAGACGATTTGAGGCTCACATTCGACAACCTTAGAGCATATGACATCCAGCTGAATCCGGAAAAATGTGTTTTCGGTGTACCAGCCGGAAAGCTGCTGGGCTTCATCGTATCCGGCAGAGGAATTGAAGCAAATCCGGGCTCTGTCACAGTTGGATAGTCCAAAGGACCTCAAGCAAATACAAAAATTAACAAGATGCGTGGCAGCTTTAAGCCGTTTTATCTCCCGTTTAGGAAAGAAGGCGTTGCCCTTTATCGCCTCCTAAGGCGCACGAACACCGAGTGGGCGGATGCCGCCACTTGGACTCGAAGAAATAAAGGCCATATTGGCAACAAATCTGGTCCTGGCTACGCCCACTCTGGGCGAACCAATGTTGTTATACATCGCAGCAACACATCAAGTTGTAAGCGCTGTCCTCGTCGTCGAACGAGCGACAGAAGGGCATAAATTCCCTCTCCAAAAACCAGTGTATTACGTATCCACTGTGTTAACCCCCTGCAAATCCCGTTACCCGCACTATCAGACGATAGCATATGCGGTGTTCATGGCGTCTCGAAAGCTCCGGCACTACTTTCAGGAGTGCTCGATAATAGTGGCCTCTGAAGTACCACTCAATGATATTATAAACAACCGCGACGCAACGGGCAGGATAGCAAAATGGGCCATCAAGCTCTTGCCATTCGACATCACTTACAAACCTCGACGAGCTATAAAGTCACAAGTTTTGGCTGACTTCGTCGCCGAATGGACTGAAGCCGAACTCCCTAAAGAGTACGGCGCATACTCCAATTGGACTATGCACTTCGACGGTTCCAAAATGTTGGCGGATCGGGGCTGGCGTCGTCGACGTCCCCACGGAGATACTGATCGAAGATGTACTTCAAATAATGTACACGGACTCCAACAATGCAGCCGAATACGAGGCCCTACTACATGGTCTCCGGATGGCGGTCTCCATGGGCATTCAACGCCTAGAGGTGCGCGGGGACTCAAACCTCGCAATATCCCAAATAAACGGAGACTTCGACGCCAAGGATCCGAAAATGGCAGCATACCGTAACGCTGTCCTAAAAATGTCAGCTCGGTTTGAAGGACTCGAATTCCATCACATAGCCCGAGATAATAACCAAGCGGCCGACGTCACGCGCGCGCCGGTGCGGCGTGATGCTGTCCCTCCAAATATCTTCCTGGAACGGCTTTTCAAGCCATCGGTACTATGGGAAGAGGAGCCCGGCAGTGACAAACCGGAGAAAACCGCACCAATCGGTGATTCGGCAGATGACATAACACCCTCCGCCCACGACATAATGGCAGTAATCACTGCGTGGACAGAACCTTTCCTAGCCTACTTCCTTAGGCAGGAACTTCCCGAAGACCAAAATGAGGCCCGCTGCATAGTCCGGCGATCGAAGGCCTACAAGGTCCATGAGGGAGAACTTTATAAGAAAAGTACTACCGGAGTCCTTCAAAGGTGTATCTCCGAAGAAGAGGGCGAAACCTCTGGCTGAAATTCATGCGGACTAGGCGAACACCACGCAGCAGCCCGAGCCCTAGTAGGAAAGGCATTCCGTCTGATTTTATTGGCCGACGGCTCGGGCGGATGCACAGACTTGGTCCAGCGATCGTTGGTTGTCGACTCTTTGCTAATCGAGCCATATGCCACCCACCGCCCTCAAAACCATACCCATTACCTGGTCATTCGCGGTGCAGGGGCTTGACATGGTTGGACCCTTAAAGGGGGAACCCACAAGAAAAAGTACCTATTGGTCATGGTGGATAAGTTCACCAAATGGATAGAGGCCAAACCGGTCAAAACGGCAGAGTCCGGACCAGTGATAGACTTTATATCGAGGTGGTACACCGTTCTGAGTCCCCACAGACATCATCACCGACAACGGCACGAACTTCACGGCCGATGAGGTTAAGTCATGGTGCAAAAATATGGGCATCAAGCTCGACTATGCGTCAGTCTATCACCCTCAAACCAACGGTCAAGTGGAAAGAGCAAATGGTCTAATAATGAGCGGCATTAAACCCAGACTAGTGAGGTCACTCACTAAATCAGACACCCAATGGGTCGAGGAGCTCGACTCCATACTCTGGGGGCTGCGGACAACGCCTAACCGTACTACCGGATTCACACCATTTTTTATGGTATACGGCACAGAGGTAGTCTTGCCCTGTGACATTATTCATGACTCACCTCGAGTGCGCATGTATGAGGAAAGAGAAGCCGAGCTGGATCGGCAGGACAGCTTGGACACATTGGAGGAAGAACGTGACGTCGTGAAGGCTCGTTCCGCATTCTATCAGCAGCAGGCCCGAAGATATCAAAGCAGAGAAGTACAGGCCAAGACTTACAGCGTTGGCGAACTAGTTCTCGCTGCGGACAAGAAAAAGGACAAGCTCAAGCCCGATGGGAAGGCCCTTCATTAAGTCTTGACCGTGGAGCATACCGTCTCTAAATCGTCGACAACCGACTCGAGCGAACCCATGGAACGCAGCCCGACTCCGACGATTCTATGCCTAGCGCCGACTAAGAGTTCGTCCCTTCCCCGTCCAACCTTTTATATTTCGGCTGTCTTTTGTTTCTCTTTTTATCCTTTTAACTTAAAAGCCCTTCGAGCCCTATTTTCGCATTCTTTGCATACGCACGATGTGCCATCCGCTTTCGTTATTCCTGGGGCTTCTTTTACGAAGCTCAACTATCTGGTTTTATACCCAACACATGTGTCAAGCTTCCACATGTACCTTTTACTCGCCATTATATGCATCGATATGACTTAAGTTTTGGCCAAGCTGGGTTGCTGGCTCTGTGCTTACCCCTCGTTCCCGATTGTTCGGCTAGGAGGTAAAGGAGCACCTCTGCGATTATTCTTGCCGGTCAGACGGATGTGTACCTCGACCGGGTGAAGCCGAAAGCTAAGCGTTCTTAAGGGAATATTCGGTCGGTGATTTAAAAGATGACTTTTGCTTATTTATCTATCTGCCCCGGATGTCTTCTCGCTCTCTTGGCAGTTCGGACATGCACTTTAGGGCATGCCTCCCCAAAAAAGGAACCCTTAACGGAACTATTCTCCCTGGAAGATGTTTCTTACTAACCATGTAATATAACATAAATAGTTGGGCACTTGTCTGATAAAGCACTAATGAACCCTACGCCTGGTCTCCATGCATACCACGGTTGTTTCTTAACCAAAAATGTATTCGGACACACTCCGGACTCTAGGGTCCCGAGGTCGAAGCGAAAAGGTCGGCAAAGACAAACGATCTACAATCCGGCTAGAAGGAATTTCACATGTCATTTTAAAGGATAACATACATTGTCAAGTTTATTGATTGTATTCTTCCTCAATCCCGTCTAATAGGCTGTCTAGTTTACAGTCCCGTTGGGAAAACCTAGCAGCCAACTCTACTTGGATGTACACTAAACTCACAGGGATCTCCTTCCCATCGAGCCCCACCGGTCCAACTTCGGCCATGTGGTTGGGGTCCGCCTTCTTGTACCGCGTCTTCACCATGGCCCAAGCCTCCCTGGCACCTTGACGGCAAGTTGATATCTTCCACAACCGGAAGCGCTGCCGCACTCCCTGCAGCTTCTCCACAAGCTCCCCGAGACCCTCGGGCAGGGTGAGGGCTGGCCATAAAGCATGAACGACGCTGCTCATTGCCTGCCGGACTCGTTCGAGTAGCTGCAACAGTTCGGGAAGTTGATCACCCATTGATATGGGCATCTCCTCTGCAGGACGACCCGTGAGTATACCTACAAGACATATTATGTCAAATTGCTTCCTCGCCGAACTCTTCCTTCTTAAAGAGTTCGCTCAAGCACTTACTATATATGCCGCGACGGCCGTTGATTCTCCTTGATGGAGCGGACAGCTCGGCTCAGGCGCCTTTAGCTCTTCTCCGAGCTTGGCGTTGGCATCTTGGAGCTGTTCCTTTCTGCTGAACCGGTTCAAGCACACTCACCTGACCTTTAGGCTGGCGCGCGATAATGCTTGCTGTCCGGATCTTGTCCGCGGCACCTGCAATATCATTATTAGACTTCGGCAGCGCGCCGCAGCGCTTATATTAATTTATACAAATGTGTTACCAGGAGGGTCTTTCCGTCTCCTCCTGCGGCGACAAGTCTTGACCTCAAGTTGGGCCTTGCAATCTTGCAGCTCCCGAGACAGTGGGCGTTCTTCTCGTTAAGAGCCTGAAATTTCAAATGATCCTTAAATCAGTTAACATAACTAATTTAAGTCTCGGGAGCTCTTGGCGTATACAACCATTAAAATTCCCTTACCGTATGTCTTTAACATCTTTGCTCCGTAGCTCTGGTAAAACCATTTTGAGCAGCACGGAGATCGCCTCCCTGCGTTAAAGGCATCCAATGCCTCGGGGAAAAGCACGCTTCTTGAAATCTTGTCGTGGCGTCTATGATTCATAGCGCTCTCCACCTCGAACTTGGTGGCGGACGATCAGCCGGTATCCTCCGCCGGGCAGGATCCGGTTCGCGTCTTGCACTTGCCTCCCCTCCACCGGGCGCTGGAGCCTGGCTGGTGTTGGTCGGGTCGGCAATTCCTGCGCTCGCAGTTCGGCGAGCGCTTTTTCTCCTATAAAGATCATGAGCACTTAGACGTTTCCTCGGAGCGTTGCTCGAAAAGATCAAACACGAGCTATACCTCTGCGGCGACGTTTCTGCCCGCACGGCGCTCCTTTTCCTCCTGCTAGTTCGGACTGACCTCTGTAGGTCGGCCGCCGCAGGCTCGGCTTCCTGCCATAATGGCGCTTCCTGCAAAATACCATCGTTCGCGAAGGTCAGAAATAGGCAAGGATAAGATAACGGTGACCGGACTTCGGTCGTGGTCACCTGGGAAGCCGGACTTAGCCCGGGGTAGTCCGCCGTAATGGCGACCAAAGCATTGTCAATGCTGAGCTGGTGATACACCCCGTCGATCAGCTCCACCTCGATGTCGGATCCTCTTGGAGGTTGGACCGAGGATCCTTCCGGATCCTCGGGTTGTGGAGCAGGACTCACCATGTCCTCCATGGTCGGCGTAGATCCCGCACCAAGACATAATGTAAGAAGCTTAAACTTGAAAGCACGGTAGAACCCTTCTAGGTGTTAAACACCCATCCTCTAGGGTTGATCATGGAAAACCCATCCAAAGGGTTCGGCGAAGGAAGTCCTCCTTCTCCCCTTATGCAGACCGGACAGGGATCTTCACGGATCCTCGGTCGAATCCGACCCTTCTTGGCCGTGCCGGTAGCATCGCCCTCCTCCCGTTGAAATCCCACATAGGGTGGCCTCTGTATTGCAGCGGCTGCACCCCCCGCTTGATGCACGTCGCCATGACTCCAATCATGGTCAAGCCGGAATGGGCCATTAATCTTATCCGGCCCATCAAGTAATGGACGCTCTTGACTTCCTCCAAACGGGGGCTCCGCGGGCGCCAGCTGAGGCGTTTCTTCAAGGGAGCAGCATCAAACTCCGGGAGGCCGATCCGGGCTGGGTCGGGCAACGGAGCGTCTACTATATAAAACCACTCCGAGGGCCGGTCTTGAAACCTTCTTGGGGTGCGGATAGGTATCCGGTCCCGCGATCGCCATATTTGGCGCCGCCCACTTGATATATGGACCCTGGTGAGAACGGGTGCGAGGCAAAACAGACATCTTCCACAATGCGAAATGGGGCTCGATGCCCGTGAATAGCTCGCAAAAGAGCTCGTAGCCCACAATATGCAGCATGAGGCGGGCGTGAGGTGGTGGAGCTGAGTCCGTAGAACTTCAGAGAGCAGCGGAGGAACGGATGTATTGGAAATCCGAGCCCCCTTATCAGATAGGGGACGAAACACACTCGCTCCCCCTTGTTGGGGCTTGGGGTGTCCTTCGCCTGCCTCCCACCTTGATAAGTAACCAGTCCGGCTCGGACTGGAACTATGAAGGCCGGAGGAAGAAATCCCTCCGTTTGGAGCTTCACTAGCTCATTGTGCGAGATAGAGCACCTCCTCCAATTCCCTGGCGATGGGCTAGGAGCGCGTGAGGAAGAGCCGCGTTGACGATCCATGGTGGAATGGATTTCAAGGTCAGAGGCGCTTCGATGGGGTATACGCGGGAGGAATACGGTGCGGTTTGGATCTGGATTTCTGCCTCTTTTATAGGCGGACGACCCGCACAATTAGGGGTGAAATGTAAAAGGCACCCTGGCTTTTCGCATTCGTGCGACGCGTGGAAGAGGGCCATAATTTGGCATAGAAGCCGAGGAGCATAGTATTCAAGATGAAGCCGGACACTGTTCGGCAGGTACATGGGATCTGAAGGGAGAACCCGCCTTGCAACGCCGAAGACTACAAGCACGCTGGATTTATCGTCATTGAAGCCTGGTTCGGGGGCTACTGAGGGAGTCCTGGACTAGGGGGTGTCCGGACAGCCGGACTATCAATATCCGCCGGACACCCAGACTACGAAGATACAAGATTGAAGACTCCGGCTCGTGTCCGGAAGGTACTTTCCTTGGCGTGGAAGGCAAGCTTGGCAATACGGATATGTAGATCTCCTACCATTATAACCGACTCTGTGTAACCCTAGCCTCTCCGGTGTCTATATAAACCAGAGGGCCTTAGTCCGTAGGACAAATATACATCTCAACAATCATACCATAGGCTAGCTTCTAGGGTTTAGCCTCCTTGATCTCGTGGTAGATCCACTCTTGTACTACCCATATCATCAATATTAATCAAGCAGGACGTAGGGTTTTACCTCCATCGAGAGGGCCCGAACCTGGGTAAAAACATTGTGTCCCTCGTCTCCTGTTACCATCCGCCTAGACGCACAGTTCGGGACCCCCTACCCGAGATCCGCCGGTTTTGACACCGACACCCGCCAATGGAGGTTCTGGCATTATGGTTAGTCATTTAGTTAGTGGACTGTGCCGTACAACAGCGCATGTCTGCTTACTTGTTTGGTTGTGGATGGAGGGTTGTTGCCACGCCACTACCAACACATGATTTTTTTCGAAACACTAACGCCCTGATACGTCTCCAACGTATCTATAATTTTTGATTGCTCCATGCTACTTTATCTACTGTTTTGGACTATATTTGGCTTTATTTTCCACTTTTATAATATTTTTGGGACTAACCTATTAACCGGAGGCCCAGCCTAGAATTGCTGTTTTTTACCTATTTCAGTGTTTCGAAGAAGCGGAATTTCAAACGGAGTCCAAACAGAATGTAACCTTCGGGAACGTGATTTTCTCGCCGAACGTGATCCAGGAGACTTGGACCCTGCTCCAAGGAACAAAAGAGGCGGTCACGAGGGTGGGGGGCACACCCACCTAGGGCGCGCCTCCCTGCCTCGTGACCCCCCTGTTGCTCCACCGACGTACTCCTTCCTCCTATATATACCTACATACCCCCAAACGATCAAAAGGGGAGCCAAAAACCTAATTCCACCGCCGCAACCTTCTGTATCCACAAGATCCCATCTTTGGGCCTGTTAGGAGCTCACCGGGGGGCATCCATCACGGAGGCTTCTACATCAACACCATAGCCCCTCCGATGAAGTGTGAGTAGTTTACTTCAGACCTTCAGGTCCATAGCTAGTAGCTAGATGGCTTCTTCTCTCTTTTTGGATCTCAATACAATGTTCTCCCCCTCTCTCGTGGAGATCTATTCGATGTAATCTTCTTTTTGTGGTGTGTTTGTTGAGACCGATGAATTGTGGGTTTATGATCCAGCTTATCTATGAATAATATATGAATATTTTCTGAATTCTTTTATGTATGATTGAGTTATCTTTGCAAGTCTCTTCGAATTATCCGTTTGGTTTGGCCAACTAGATTGGTAGTTCTTGCAATGGGAGAAGTGCTTAGCTTTGGGTTCAATCTTGCGGTGTCCTTTCCCAGTGACAGAAGGGGCAGCAAGGCACGTGTTGTATTGTTGCCATCGAGGATAACAAGATGGGGTTTTTATCATATTGCATGAATTTATCCCTCTACATCATGTCATCTTGCTTAAGGTGTTACTCTGTTTTTAACTTAATACTCTAGATGCATGCTGGATAGCGGTCGATGAGTGGTGTAATAGTAGTAAATGCAGAATCGTTTCGATCTACTTGTCTTGGACGTGATGCCTATATACATGATCATACCTAGATATACTCATAATTATGCTAAATTCTACCAATTGCTCAACAGTAATTTGTTCACCCACCGTAGAATATCTATGCTCTTGAGAGAAGCCACTAGTGAAACCTATGGCCCCGGGGTCTATTCTCATCATATCAATCTCCGTTACTTTATTACTTGCTTTGTTTTTACTTTGCCTTTTACTTTTTACTTTGCATCTATATATCAAAAATATTATTTATCATCTCACTACTAGAAAAAGGGCTATAGATGGGATTGACACTAATGGCACACCAGACAAGTGGTGCGCCATTAGTATATACTAATGGCGCACCACCTTCTAATGCGCCATTAGTGTTGAAACTACTAATGGCGCACCTGGCCCATGGTGCGCCATTAGTATCAAAAAAAAATTTTGAACTAGTGCGCCTGTCCAAACATACTAATGGCGCATCCATAGGCAGTGCACCATTACTAGTTGTAACTAGTAATGGCGCACCTGCCAGAAAGTGCGCCACTAATGTTGTTTTTTTATTATTATTTTTATTCCTTTTTTTTGCAAAACTACTAATGGCGCACTCACTGCGTGCGCCATTACTAGTTTAAACTAGTAATGGCGCCTGATGAAGTCGCCATTAGTATGTTTTTTTTGCAAAACTACTAATGGCGCACCACCAGGTGGTGCGCCATTAGTAAGCTGGATTACTAATGGCGCATTTGTGGTTGGTGCGCCATTAGTAAGTGGGCAGCAACAAGATTTTTTGAACAGCCTCTCCTCCCACACTCACTTTCTCCCCACTTCATTCTCTCCACCGCCTCCTCCTTGTCTCGGGTGCCTCCTCTTTTTCACCTCATTTCCACCATAGATTCATTCAAATTAAGTGGTTAAGTTACCTTGTTTTGATAGGTAAGTAAGGGGGGAAGCTATATTTATATTGTTCTCTTCCTACAACAATGTGCACATGCACTTTTTATGGCATAGCTAGATCTATGTATGTTCGTGGTGTTGCATATGTTTGTGGTGTTGCATATGTGTTTGTGTTTGGAGGTGTACCGGTATTTGAAATGCGATAGTTGCCAATATTTTGCCGGAATGTTGATTCATTTCCGTTTGGCGAGAATTTTGGCATTAAGCATTCTTTTGGTCCTATTTTAGGAAAGTCATGCCAAATTTTTTCTTGGTTCTAAAATATCGTTTTGCTCTACCTCAGCGACCATGGTCCGCACGATGACCGAAGGCATCGTGAATAGGTTTTGAGGTCCGTGAAGGCCGAGATGCTTCAAAAGAACGAGGCGGAGATAAGATGTCCGTGTCGAAGATGCAAGTGAAGAGCCTTATTGCGGAACCGGATTCGGGCAGGTCTTGGGACCACCTACTCTTGCGTGGTTTCATGGATGGCTATCGGTGGCAAGGTGATGAAGATGACTACGAAGTCGTCCATGGGGCCGGCAAGAAATGAGGAAGGGCAGCAAGACAACCACCGCGGCTCGGGCGGCGAAGACGAAGAATCCCGGAGATGATCACGACGGTGATCTGTACACACATCATCATGTAGAAGATGCAGGACATGATGATGATGCGGCGGAGCGAGCATTACGCTGGACCATCGATGGGCTGGGTGCAGGACCCTCATATTCAAGAGCTGCTTCTCAAGCGGGCGGATAACGCAAGAGCTGCCGCCGAGAGAAAGCCAAGATGGATCAACTTGAGTTAGACGCGGTTACTCCATTGTATGAAGGATGCAGGCCCGAGGATACCCACCGAAAGTAATGCTCATGGCTCGAGATGAAGGTAAAACACAAAATGACCGGCGCGTGCTTCGGCGAGAACATGTCATTACAGCACGAACGTCTTCCCAAGGGGAACAAGTGCCCGACCAGTTTGGAGGAGGCGAAGAAAATCGTGTGTCCTCTGGATTTACCGGACGTGAAATACCATGTGTGCATGAACAATTGCATCATTTATCGGGACGAGCACGCGGAGTCTACCATATGTCCGGTGTGCGGTGTCACTCAATACAAGAGGAGGAAGAAAGCTCCTCGAAAAGTGGTGTGGTGCTTTCTGATCACTCCTCGTCTGCAACGGTATTTCGCGGACCCTAAGGTAGCAAAGCTCCTGCGTTGGCACGCGGATAGGGAGGAGAAGAAGCGAAGAAGATGACGTAAATGATCCGGAGATAGATAAAAAGACAAGATCTTTGAGTCACCCTAAGGATGCGAGCGGTGGCAGCGTTGAACTTCAATACCCGAATTTGGGAGCGATCCAAGGAACATCGTCTTTGGGCGCGAGCACCGATGGAGTCAATCCGTTTGGCAGCCGAGAAGCACACATAGCACCTGGCCTGTGTTTGTGTGGATGTACAACCTTCCCCCTGGTTGTGCATGAAGAGGAAGTACATTCATATGAGTGTGCTAATTGAGGGCGAAACAACCAGGAACGACATCAATCATGTCTCCGGGCTCTGAAAGAGGAGCTTGACACGCTGTGGAAAACGCCACCAATCGTGGGGCGCCGCAGAAAGAATATTTCCCTATGAGAGCCGCCTTTGCTCACGACGGTGCACGACTATCTCGATTCACGGATATCTTGCGGGCAGGTAGTCCACGGATTTTCCGGATGCGTAAGGTGCATGGATGACACAACGTATCGCCAGCTAGATAGAGATCCGGGTCTTGAAAACCGTGTTCATGGGACATCGAAGGTGGCTTCGCGACGATGACCCGTGGAGAAACGCAAGGATCTGTTCGATGGTGAAACCGAACCCAGCGCGCCTGTACGAGGAGCGGCGAGGAAATAGACAAGATGTTGAAAAATTGGAAAGACTGCCCACTGCCGGGAAAGAAGCAAAAGGCGCCAGAGCCGGGAAAGAAGCGAAAGGCGCCAGAGCCGCTGCTGAAGGTATGGAAAACGAGGTCTGTTTTCTGGGACTTGCCGTACTGGAAGATCCACCGTGTGCCTCACAGCCTTCATGTCATGCATATCACAAAGAACGTGTGCGAGAGTCTGCTTGGTACCCTTCTCAACTTGCCAGAGAGGACCAAAGATGGGCCGAAAGCAAGGGCAGACTTGAAATCAATGGGCATCAGGCAGGAGCTTCACGCTATATATGATGATGATGATGATGATGATGATGATGATGATGATGATGATGATGATGAGGCGAAGCAGGACACAGAAAGTTGTCGCAAAGGCAAAAAGGCCAAGAAGACCGGAAATGACTACCCTCCCGCGTGCTTCACTCTAAGTCAGGAGGAGATCGAGCAGTTTTTCACCTGCCTCCTAGGAGTAAAACTTCCTTCTGATTCTGCTGGGAAGATAAGCGAGATACCTAGACCCAGTGAAGCGAAGTTCAGCGGGATGAAGTCTCACGACGCATCACGTCTTGATAACGTAGATACTTCCAGTTGCAATCCGTGGGATCATGGACGCGCACGTCCGTGAAACGCTATTTGGCCTATGCAACTTCTTGGACGTCATCTCTCGGAAGTCGATTGGCGTGAGGCACCTCAGAAGGCTACAGGAAGAGATCGTGGTGATACTATGCGAGCTTGAGATGTACTTCCCGCCTGCATTCTTCGACGGTATGGTGCATCTGCTGGTCCATATAGTGGAGGATATCATCCAACTCAGGCCGACGTTCCTGCACAGCATGATGCCGTTCGAAAGGATGAATGGTGTCATCAAAGGATACGTTCGCAACATGTCACGTCCGAAGGAAGCATAGCGGGGGCTTTTCGACCAAGAGTGCATCTCCTCTCGCATCGAATTATCTAGGCATCGAGAACCCGTTGGTCTGCCCGTCAGCAGCACCTCGGCAGGCTCGCCGGATGGGGTCACCGTGAGGGTCGCCACGAAATGCATGTCGACTTCGAGGGTCGACTCGCCAACTTTGAAAGAGCAAACCTAGTCGCGCTACAACACATAGGCGTGGTCCATCCTTGGGTGGTAGAGCACAAAACCTTTATTAAGAAGGCGTACAATGACCGAGGCCAACAGAGGACGGACGGAGATATACTCAAAGAGCACAACTCATGTTTCACGCGTTGGTTCAAGCGAAGTTTACTGTCGCACCCTTTACATGAGGATTCTTCGGCGGAAGAACAACTCATATTCGCCTTTGTCACGTATGCGCGAGCACAACCTCGATGACCTATGAGGCGTCACGATATCAACGACTACACATTCTACACCGAGGCCAAGGACATGAAGAGCGATGGTTATCGAACTCGTGGTAACGATGGAATCCTACACCGTAACGACAAGGACGAGATACTACGGAAGGATCAAGGAGATCTGGGAGCTGAGCTACGCTGGAGAGAAGGTCCCGATGTTCCGTGTCAGATGGGCCAAGAACGTAATAAAAGAAGACCGGTATTTCACCACCATGGTTATACCCGAAGCCAAATCCAAGACCGCGGGCACAAACGTCACCACGAAAAATGAGCCATGGGTACTGGCTTCCCAAGTGGACCAATGCATCTTCATTACCGACCCGCCAAAGCCCAGTCGTGTTGTCGTGAGGAGAGGCAAAAGGAAGATCATCGGAATGGATGGAGTAGCCAATGAGCAAGACTTGACAAATCACGGCGACCGAGGATCGAACATGACGACGATGATGAAGTAGCAGCATACACCACAAGAAGAAGCAGGACCACCCTACCTAAAGGACGTCCGTTCCATAGAAGAACTCCATTTGCGAAAAAGAAGGGCAAGAAGATTGTGAACAGATAGCTAGCTAAGATCGATTGTATTTAAATCATAGACTTCATTTCTCGATTGTATTTCATGGGCACTATTTGAACTATCATGAATATTTTTTAATTTCATGGACACTCGATCTCGATCCCCCTCCATCTCGATCGCTATCCCACCTTGCCAGATCCGGTCCACCGGCCGCCGCCGCCGCCGACCGCCCGCACCCTCTCGATGCCCCTACTCAACCGCCGCCGCCGACCCCCCGCACCCCTCCCCTACTCAACCGCCGCCGACCCCCCGCACCCCCCGCACCCGCCCCCGCTCCACCGGCATTACTGTTTGATGATATTTTTTAAAAAATTATTACTGTCTTATAAAAAAATATTACTGTTATGATTTAAACAAATTTGAACATATTTGAACACAAATAAGTATCAAACAACATTTTAAATGCATAAACAAAATTGTGGAGCCTGGGAATCGAACCCAAGACCTCCTGGTGTGAGAACTAGCTACTGACCAGTCGAGCTAGTAGAGAAGACTTGACATGTATCAGGTCAGGTGGTAGATAACCTGTTGGCTCGAGCAGAAATAAAAAAAATACTAATGGCGCACCAGGGTGAGGTGCGCCATTAGCATGTATGTACTTATGGCGCCCGAGGGTGGTGCGCCATTAGTATTGTGCCGCCTACTTGTGCCGATCCTCTCTCTCCTCGCCCTCGCCCACGATCCCTTCCCGATCTCCTCTCCGACGCCACTGCCGCCCAAGAACGACACCACCGTCACCGCCGCCCTCGACGCCACCGTTGCCCGCCGCCCAGCGCCGCCCGACACCACCGTCGCCCGCCGCCCTCGGCGCCGCCGACACCAGCGCCACCCGTCCACCACCGTCGCCCGCCGCCGCCGACACCACTGTCGCCCGCCGCCCTCGCCGCCCGACACCAGCGCCGCCCGTCCACACCACTGCCGCCAGCCGCCCGACACCACCGTCGCCCGCCGCCCTTAGCGCCGCCCGTCCACACCACCGCTCGCCAGCGCCGCCCGACACCACTGTCGCCCGCCGCCCTCGCCGCCCCCGACACCAGCGCCGCCCGACACCAGCGCCGCCCGTCCAATGACGTCTGCTGTTTGGCCAAGTGTAGGTAAATTTCAGCCACTGTTTGTTAATTTCAGTCAGATTCAGACAAATTGAAGAAATTATCTCTATGTGTGTGTGTGTGATTGGGGAGGAGAAATTGTGAAGAATGTGATTCCTATCTGTTCTTACATATATATGGTCAATATCATGCCCAAACATGATTATGTATCCGTCCTTAAGCATGAAACCTGTTTGGTTTCTGCTGCCTAGTAAAATTGCAACATGCAAACAACCTCTGGTGAATTGTGGTAAGCTGTTTGTTTGTGCAGTTATCGTCGCCGAATTTGCAGAATTTTCACCCCTCACAGGGGTATCAGTCGAGTGATGTGTCTATGTCGATGGGATCGGGGCCCGGTTTAGATAATCCTGGAGTGATCAGTCATTTGTCTGCATAGCGACACCTCATATAGTCATGTTTGTATCATTTCCCACTAAAACCTTATCCCTGAGTGCGACTCTGGAACCTCCCTGGCTGTATGCATGACTTCCAATTAGGCAAAGTTAGGTACAGAAGTGCAGTGCACCGACTAACTAACGCTCTGGTTTCTAGTAATAAACTGATTTCTAATCCCCTTGATTTTTGCTATGTCTACATTATGGTCAATTTAAAAGCAAAAGTTCAGCCTAGGCAGACTGCATTTTGGTCAAGTGTCTTTCTGGATAAGATGCTGCCAGATTATTTAACTTGGACAGCTGCCTCAGAATTTTCCACTTTGTTTCCTTGTCCGTAGCATGACAATGATGATCATTCAAGAGACCTTTATCCCAATTCTTGCATGGAGCTGGAGCATCACAAACAAAACAGTAGCACTGCATTTTGGAAAACAACAACAAAATTGCATTAAAAACCTCCATTTTCATCTTACTGTAAACACTGTATTATTGAGATATTGTCAAGAGCATGAATGTCGTGCGTGAGGGAAGTCCCTGCATGCTATCTGCAGAAACATAGCCAATGCCATCAAATAAATGATCGAGGGAATGCTACTGCAGGCAAACTGTAGTAGTATAATCTCTATGAAAAAGCTCCAAAATTATCTTTGTCGAATTTGAAATGAAGTCAAAAACCACAGAAACTCGTACTGTATACAGTAAGAGCAGGTTGACATGGAACAGTGCATCTATTTAAGTAGACATCTTTTACTACATTAGACAAAAAATACAGACATCTTTTGGATGAATCCAATGATGCATCTTTAACAACTTTGATACTATTTGGATCAAAGTTAAATGAGCACATAGATGACAAAAAAAGTTCAGATTGTAAAATGTTCATTTTGCTGCTAGTGCCCTTTTTGAGTAATTGCTTAGAGGGATGATCCTGTGTGAGTTGGTGGAGTGATTTGTTTTCTACATAAAGCTCTTTAGTTAGGCTGGTTTTCGTGAAATACACATGAAGCTTCACCAGCTCCTGTGGGCGTGGGATTCATGTGAAATGTGACATTGCATCCATGTCCACCTGGGATAATGATTTTGCAGGTACCCCGAGAGGCCCTTGAGTTTGCCGGAATGTCGATTAACTTCCGTTCCGGCAAATTCGGGTACTCCATATGTCCTATTTTCAGCAAAGGTCATGCTGAAATTTTCCATGAATTTTAGCATGACTTTGCTAAAAATAGGACATATGGGGTACTTGTGACTAATGCATGGGCCGGGGTATCGTAGTAGTTAATTAAGTAGGATCAAGTGCCCCGGCGTACTTGTGACTAATGCATGGCTTTTAGGGTGCCTCGGTGTCGATAAAAACCGAAATGATGAAAGCTTAGGCTTTTAGGGTGCCTCGGTGTCGAAAAACCCTCAATGATAAAAGCTTAGATTTTAGGATGCAACGGTGTCGACAAACCCTAAATGATGAGACCATGATCTTGTTCCTTGACAATAACGAACTTTTTGACCAAACTTTGTTTCTATTTAGAGAGAAACATGGCCCACAATGATGAAGCCGGGGGTTTGGGCGGCAAGGCATTCTGAGAGCTCTCCCAGGAGATGGAGGAACAACCTCACTTGTATGAGGCCGCCGCCTTCCCCACCGATCCTGAGACCACTGATGGTGCCGCCGAGGATGACCACACTGATGCCACCACTGATGGTGCCGCCGAGGATGCCACCACTGATGATGGCGGCGCACGCACAGATGGCAGCCAACCGAAGACGCAACGGAAGGACCGGCGCCCGATCATGCTCCTCACCCTCAAGGAGGAAGTTATCAAGTGGACTCCAACGGAATCCAACGGCACCCGAGCGAATAGTCAAGGGTACTCGCTTCAGCTCGGGTGCATTATCCGAGCACCGTCTCAATCAACACCGAGAACCCGAGGCATCTGACCGAGGGAATTTGCGCAAGCTCCTCTTCACGGCTGCACGAGCGATACAAGTTCCCCGCTGAATTTGCAAACACAAGCCTCAAAGGGAATAAAGTGAACAATGCTGCCCTCACGAAGATGAGCAAGGCCCTGTCTACTTGGAAAAGCAATGTGAAGAGAATGATCGAGAAAGGTGAGAGTTATCAGAAGATCAAGGAGAAAAATCCTTCGATCACCGAAGATGACTACAACGACTTCAAGATCAATTGCTCGAGCACCGCAAACTCCCAATCAAGTGAGTGGGGGAAACAAATGCGGGAGCTGAACATAGGGGAACACACACTCGGTCCCGGCGGTTATAGAGTGGCGGAGCCTATATGGGACAAGGAGGAGGCGGACCGTGCCGAGCAAGGCCTACCGCCCCTCTTCAATAAATACAGTGACAAGCAGACCAGGAACTTTGTCAGGGCCCGGTACAAGAAGGACCTGAAAACAAAGGAGCTTACCACGGATCCGAAGACCAGGCAGCTTGAGCTTGTTCTGGTAAGGAATACACCCCCGCATAATTAGCTCCATATGGTTGCATTCTAATTAATGAAGACAAATTTCTAAATGGTTCACATTCCTTCCACAGGCGACTGAAAGCAGTAGCACGGGGTCAACTAAGAGCAACCCTTAGGACACCACTCTAAATAGGGCGTTGAATGTAATGAAGAACAAGGATAAGCTCAGTAAGCCGACGTCAGCTGGTCGTGTGGCCGGCAAAGGCTTGTCGACAAAATGGGGGTCATACTATACCGCTAGTGTGCGGAAGGAGAAAAGACCAGCTCGGAAAGCCAGGCGCAAGAGGTTCAAGAACTCAAGCCATAGGTGGCGCGGATTCCGGAGATTGTCCAAGAGCAAGTGGAACAACGACTCGGAGCGACGATCACCGCCATTGTGCCTACCTTGATCTCGGGGTTGAGTGCGTGGATTGTGGGCGGCCAACAGGGGCCACCCCCGATTCCTAGCTTCACGGCCAGCAACTCGCATAATGCGATGGCGGGGCCATTGGTGCCTCCAGCGGAGGCGGCATTGGTGTCTCCGACGCCGGCACGGGAGGTTAATGCACCCGGGTGTACGCCGGCCGGCACCTCTGCAGCAAGCGGCCCCTCCGTCAACTGCACGCCCGCCGTTGGCGGTGCCTCGACATTAGCCGAGCTTGACGCCATCATCACGGTAACTAATTAAGCCTCTCTTGGCCGAGGACTTCATCTCCTTGCCTTTGATGGGCACCCCTGACGCCCTACATGTTTTCGCAGGGCGCCGCCGACGTTCCGTGCACTCTCCTCCACTTCGTGAACAATGAGTTGGTCGATGTCGCCAAGGGCAAAATCGTTCAACCGGGCAACCCCTTGTTCCACGGTGCCCAGATGCCACCCAACTTGTTTAGGGTTCAACTGGTTCGGGTGCTGCCAGGCTGCGACGACTTGTTACCTCTGATTCGACCCGTCGGGGCCGACGATGATGACGTGATGACCCTCAGTGCCTGCCTGAGCTGGCCCCTGCTTTGGCCGAAGAGCCAGATTCGTTTGGGGGCGGGGGACACCACCCCAAAGACAACACCGCCAGTCGTGCCGGCGCCATGTCGGCCCCATGGCAAGACCGCCGCAACGGTGCCGGACATCCCTATGCCACTGGATCCAAACATGCATATGGCACAAGATCAGAACGACGATGACGATGATGATACATTTGGCAACGTCGATCAGTACTTTGCCGATCATGGGTACGATGGCGACTTCATGGGGCCTCCTTCTCAAGAACCAAACCCAACAAAAGACGTGTGCGATCTAGCTGGTACCGCAGAAAAGCCAAGTTGCAACAGGCGCCGTCTGGCGTTCAACTCTTAGGAGACGCCTCCAGCTGCCGACTTCACCGAGCCTCAGATAGGCGAGGTGAGAAATATTATCAGCCCCAACACACTCAAGAAGGCGGTCTGTGAGCAGAACTCGGTCCCATTACAGGAGAAGAAGAAGGCACGCAAAAGAAAGACTAAGAAGGGTGCGAGCCAGCCGGCACCGAGTACGATCCGTGCTCAGGACGGGCCACCTTCACCGCAGGATATCTCGAGGAGGGTGCATGTGGCGGGTAGGGCGATGCTACCGACAAATATGCTCAATGCTGCAACCGGTGCTATCGCGGAGTCGCATGATGGTGTTCTTTCTTTGGAGAAGCGGCGTCTCAGAGAGAAGGATGTGGCATACCCGGTTTTCGCGGCCAAGGTGCCAGAGGGCAAGGGCTTTGTGGATAACTCCATCGGGCGTGCGATCGTCCTGCGTTTTGATGACATCCACGCTATGTTGAACCTTCATCCGCTGCACTACACCTTCGTTCGGCTATTTTCGCTGAGTATGGAGATGCGGATCATTTGCGACAAGACCCCGGACATCGTGATAGTCGACCCCTTCTACATGCGTGCCAAGATCTTGGGCAGCGCTGGGGACCGGCAAGTCGCGAGTTCTTACCTCGAAAGCGTCATTCTGGCAAACCAAGATAAGGATAACTTCCTCGTGCCTTACTTTCCCGAGTAAGTCATGCCCTCAACCGGCCCGTAACATATGAATTCTTACATTTTGATCGTTTTTCTTTTAACATTCTGTGTTTTCTGCAGTGACACACGTTGCACGCTCATCCTCCTAAGCCCCAAATATTCCATGGCCACGTATTTCGACCCGGACCGTCAGTCGAACGTAGACTACACAAATGTCAAGAAGGTTCTTGATGATGTTCTCCCCGGCTACGCCAAATCTGGAGGCACCTTCACCAAGCCTATTCGTAAGTACGGCAAGCACGTGTTCTCCCACAATACGATGTTCTGCTGCGTCAAGCAGCCGCCTGGCAGTCAGAAGGGTGCCTACTACGCCATCCATCACATGCGGGCGATCGTACGGGACCATCATCAACTTCTGCTACCGAGTAAACTCAAAGATTGGGCAAAGAGTGTGTCGGCAATCCAGGACGCGGACCTCCGACAAGAATTCTTTCGCATCCAGTCGGAGTTTGCGGAAATCATCCATCAAGATGTCCTTCGTACCTTAGGGCAGTTCTACCTCAACAATCAACCGTCCAACAGTGACATCGACACAATGCTACAAATGCAGGCTGACAACAACCGTTATTTCATGACTCCCACGATAGACGGCGGCTTCATCCATGCTCCGGTCCCTTGAGTCGAGTCGAAAGCAGTGATGCTGTGTCTAGTTCTGAAACATCGATTGGCTCATGTTGTAATTAAACTTTAATGAACTTGTAGTATGTCTCTTTGGTTTCGAGAGTCGTTCAACTTAGATGTAATCGATGCTATTAATGTCTTGCTTTTCTCTTCCGATCGTTCTGTTGCATACTTATACATTGCTTATGTATTGTCTGTGAATTGGTACTAACGTTTCATTTGGCTCGTGCATAGTGATGCCGACGTATGTCGTGTACAAGGGTAAGGTTCCCAGAGTCTACGATGACTGGGAGGAGTGTCGGAGACAGGTTCACCGATTCAGCGGTAACAGTTACAAAGGGTACACCACTAGGGCTGAGGCCGAATCTAGATATGCCCGCTATCTAGCGGGAGAGGGGAGGGAGCGTTGGAGGAACCGGATGAAGATGAGTTTCATCGTGATGATGCTCATCGTGATGACTGCAGCTCTCTTCTATGTGATGGTAGTTTAGATGATCGATATCGACTTGTAATGTGAAGACAAACTCGCTACTCGCGGTATCAAGACTTGTAATATAATGTTCTATCTTTGTTCGGTCTTTTCAATTCGGAGACTAATATGATGAATTGTATTCGGAGACTAATATGATGAATTGTATTCAAAGACTAATCTTCTATTGTATTCGATGAATCTGTTGTTGATGTGTGCTGTCTATATTTTGTCAAATTATACATTTTGTAACCTGTGCAAAAACAGAAAATAAAAATAAAAAACCTAATATTCATACTAATGGCGCATCACATGACAATGCGCCATTAGTATGACAAAGCATACTAATGGCGATCATCGGGCGGTCGCCATTAGTATGTCATGATTACTAATGGCGCATCCCGTTGTAGTGCGCCATTAGAATGCCAAAGCACCTGGGTATACATGGCCCCTGGGAGGCATACTAATGACGCACCGTGGCCTATACTAATGGCGCATCATTGGTGCGCCATTAGTATACCAGATACTAATGGCGCACCTGTGGTGCGCCATTAGTAAAAATTACTAATGGCGTGCTAGTAATGGCGCACCAGTGATGCGTCATTAATGGCCAAATTAGGTGCGCCATTAGTAGCGGTTTTTCTAGTAGTGTCTCTATCAGATCTCACTCTCGTAAGTGACCGTGAAGGGATTGACAACCCCCAATCGCGTTGGTTGCGAGGAGCTATCGTTTTGTGTAGGTACGAGGGACTTGTGCATGGTCTCCTACTGGATTGATACCTTGGTTCTCAAAAACTGAGGGAAATACTTCGCTACTTTGCTACATCATCCTCTCCTCTTCGGGGAAATCTAACGTAGTGCTCAAGAGGTAGCAAGAAGAATTTCTGGCGCCGTTGCCGAGGAGGCTCACGCAAGAGCAAGTCAATCATACCAAGTACCCATCACAATCCCTATTTCTCACATTACATTATTTGCCATTTGCCTCTCGTTTTCCTCTCCCCCACTTCACCCTTGCCGTTTTATTCGCCCTCTCTTTCCCAATCTCCTCCTCTAATTCCCGTTGCCTTTTTGTTTTCTTGTGTGTCAGTTTGCTTGCTTGTTGTTGGGGAAATTATTGCCGACATGGGCGATAATAATATCATGGAAAATTCTGAAGCTCCTGGTGAAGAACCCCCTACCTATCATACAAAAAGATTTTGAATCGGTAGTGGTAATATTATTGGAAAAGGAGTTATTCAAGATTTCTTTACTTATGTCGGTGATTTGCCCTCTATGTGCAGTTCTATTCTTCATAGAACTAGTAGTCTTGCGGACGCCATTGCCATGCTTATCCTTGAACTTGAAAGGCAATTTATGCATATGCACCCTTCTATACAAAGGATTTTCCTAAAATTTTCTAATATCGAACACTCCTCAGTTAAGCGTGTCGCTACTATCTTTTTGGCTCATGAATTCAGATTTATAATAAAAGAGGCCAAAGAAATCTTTGCGCATTATAGGGTGGACGCCAGCCGTCCTGCCATAGAATCTATCCTCTTTGATCAAGAAGAAATTATGCGTTTTCAATCTCTTGACTATGTTGCTTTCAATGAAAACCTTAGAAAAAAGGTGCCAACCAACATTTTAATTTATAGAATCTCTGAACTTAATGATGATTTGTCTATTCAAAATAATGAGTTAGGATACTCTCTTGAGTATAGACTCACGAGGTTCTGTCAAAATAACGCTTATAATGATGAATTGGTTGTGCATTATGAAGGGCCAAAAGAGGAACCTATACCTCCTAAAATTGATCTTGGGGATTTTTGCCCTATTAAATTTAGCCCTTTTCATTACTTTTGCTTGCCTCAAAGAAAACTTGCTGCCGAATGTAGAGAATATGAAACGAGTTTCACCGATCTATCTTATTACTACGGCACTACCTAGATCTATCTTTGCTTTTATGCCTAGCTAGGGGCGTTAAACGATAGCGCTTGTTGGGAGGCAACCCAATTTTATTTTTTATTTTTTGTTTTTGCTTCTGTTTAGGAATAAATAATCCATCTAGCCTCTGTTTGGATGTGGTTTTATGTTTTAATTAGTGTTTGTGCCAAGTAGAACCTATAGGATAACCTACGATGATAGTTGATTTGATTCTGCTGAAAAACAGAAACTTTGCACGCACGAATATAATTTTGTTAAATCACAGAAACGTGATTTTGCGTTGATTCTTTTTTCTGCTGTTCAATAAACATATTTTCCAGGACTTCCTATTTTGGTAGGATTGTTAGAGTTCTAGAAGTTTGCGTTAGTTACATATTACTACAGACTGTTCTGTTTTTGACAGATTCTGTTTTGCGTGTGTTATTTGCTTATTTTGATGAATCTATGGCTAGTAAAATAGTTGGAATACAGTAGGTTTAACACCAATATAAATAAAGAATGATTTCATTACAGTACCTTGAAGTAGTCTTTTGTTTTCTTTCTCTAACGGAGCTCACGAGATTTCTATTGAGTTTTGTGTTGTGAAGTTTTCAAGTTTTGGGTAAATTCTTTTGATGGATTATGGAACAAGGAGTGGCAAGAGCCTAAGCTTGGGGATGCCCATGGCACCCCCAACATAATCCAAGGACACAAAAAATTCAAAGCTTGGGGATGCCCTGGAAGGCATCCCCTCTTTTGTCTACTTCCATCGGTAATTTACTTGGAGCTATATTTTTATTCACCACATGATATGTGTTTTGCTTGGAGCGTCTTGTATTATTTGCGTCTTTGCTTGTTAGTTTACCACAATCATCCTTGTTGTACACACCTTTTGAGAGAGCCATACATGAATTGGAATATGCTAGAATAGTCTTTGTGCTTCACTTATATCTTTCGAGCTTGATAGTTTTGATCATAGTGCTTCACTTATATCTTTTGAGCATGATAATTTTTGCTCTAGTGCTTCACTTAGATCTTTTAGAGCACGGTGGTGGATTTGTTTTAAAGAAAATATTGATCTCTCATGCTTCACTTAGATTATTTTGAGAGTCGTTAATAGCAAGGTAATTTGCTTAATATTAATATACTTGGTATTCAACATATGTGAAACTTTCTTTTGACTGCGTTGAATACTAAGATAAGTTTGATGCTTGATAATTGATTTGAGATATGGAGGTGATAATATCAAAGTCGTGCTAGTTTAGTAATTGTGAATTTGAGAAATGCTTGTGTTGAAGTTTGCAAGTCCCGTAGCATGCACGTATGGTTAAAGTTGTGTAACAAATTTGAAACATGAAGTGTACCTGGCTTGTGCATCCTATGAGTGACGGTCAGGGACGAGCGATTGTATTTTCCTACCAATCTATCCCCCTGGGAGCATGCGCGTAGTACTTAATTTTTGATGACTTCTAAATTTTTGCAATAAGTATATGAGTTCTTAGCAAACTTCGCCAGTGCATCCAAACCCCGTGATACGATACGCTCTATCACACATAAACCTCCTTATATCTTCCTCAAAACAGCCACCATACCTACCTATCATGGCATTTCCATAGCCATTCCGAGATATATTTCCATGCAACTTCCATCTTCATATTCATGACATACATTACTTTTGTCATATTTCCATTGCATGATCATGTAGTTGATATCGTATTTGTGGCAAAGCCACCATGCATTATTTTTCATACATGTCACTCTTGATTCATTGCACCATCCCGGTACACTGCCGAAGGCATTCATATAGAGTCATATCTTGTTCTAAGTTTCGAGTTGTAATCTTTATGTTGTAATCAATAGAAGTGTGATGATCATCATTATTAGAGCATTGCCAAAAAAGAAAAAGAAAAGAAAGGCCAAAAAGAAAAGAAAAAGAAAGGCCAAAGAAAAAAATAGAAAAAAAGGAAAAAGAAAATAAAAAGAAAGGGGCAATGCTACTATCTCTTTTTCCACACTTGTGCTTCAAAGTAGCACCTTGTTCTTCGTGTAGTGAGTCTCATAAGTTGTCTTTTTATACTAGTGGGAATTTTTCATTGTAGAACTTGGCTTGTATATTCCTACGATGGGCTTCCTCAAATGCCCTAGGTCTTGATGAGCAAGCCAGTTGGATGCACACCCACTAGATTTCCTTTGTTGAGCATTTATAGCTCTGGTGCATCCGTTGCATGGTAATCCCTACTCCTCATGTTGACATCAATTGATGGGCATCTCCATAGCCCATTGATTATCCTTGTCAATGTGAGACTTTCTCCTTTTTGTGTTCTCCACACAATCCCCATCATCATATTCTATTCCACCCATAGTGCAATATCCATGGCTCACGCTCATGTATTGCGTGAAGGTTGAAAAAAGTTTGAGATTATTTAAGTATGAAACAATTGCTTGGCTTGTCATCGGGGGTATAGAAGTTGGGAACATCTTTGTGTGACGAAAATGAAGCATAGCCTAACTATTTGATTTTGTAGGGATGAACTTTATTTTGCCATGCTATTTTGAGAAGACATGATTGCTTTGATTAGTATGCTTGAAGTATTATTATTTTGATGTCAATATGAACTTTTGTCTTGAATCTTTCGGATCTGAATATTCATACCATAATTAAGAAGATTTACATTGAAATTATGCCAAAGTATCACTCCGCATTAAAAATTCTCTTTTTATTATTTACCTACTCGAGGACGAGCGGGAATTAAGCTTGGGAATGCCTGATACGTCTCCAACGTATCTATAACTTTTGATTGCTCCATGCTACTTTATCTACTGTTTTGAACTATATTGGGCTTTATTTTCCAATTTTATATTATTTTTGGGACTAACCTACTAACCGGAGGCCCAGCCCAGAATTGTTGTTTTTGCCTATTTCGGTGTTTCGAAGAAACGGAATATCAAACGGAGTCCAAACGGAATGAAACCTTTGGGAACATGATTTTCTCACCGAACGTGATCCAGGAGACTTGGACCCTGCTCCAAGGAGCAAAAGAGGCGGTCACGAGGGTGGGGGGCGCCCCTCCCTAGGGCGCGCCCCCTGCCTCGTGGCCCCCTTGTTGCTCCACCGACGTACTCCTTCCTCCTATATATACCTACGTACCCCCAAATGATCAAAAGGGGAGCCAAAAACCTAATTCCACCGCTGCAACCTTCTGTATCCACGAGATCCCATCTTGGGGCCTGTTTCGGAGCTCCACCGAAGGGGGCATCCATCACGGAGGGCTTCTACATCAACACCATAGCCCCTCCGATGAAGTGTGAGTAGTTTACTTCAGACCTTCGGGTCCATAGCTAGTAGCTAGATGGCTTCTTCTCTCTTTTTGGATCTCAATACAATATTCTCCCCCTCTCTCGTGGAGATCTATTCGATGTAATCTTCTTTCTGCGGTGTGTTTATTGAGACCGATGAATTGTGGGTTTATGATCCAGCTTATCTATGAATAATATTTGAATCTTCTCTGAATTCTTTTATGTATGATTGAGTTATCTTTGCAAGTCTCTTCTAATTATCCGTTTGGTTTGGCCAACTAGATTGGTAGTTCTTGCAATGGGGGAAGTGCTTAGCTTTGGGCTCAATCTTGCGGTGTCCTTTCCCAGTGACAGAAGGGGCAGCAAGGCACGTATTGTATTGTTTCCATCGAGGATAACAAGATGGTGTTTTATCATATTGCATGAATTTATCCCTCTACATCATGTCATCTTGCTTAAGGCGTTACTCTGTTTTTAACTTAATACTCTAGATGCATGCTGGATATCGGTCGATCAGTGGAGTAATAGTAATAGATGCAGAATGTTTCGATCTACTTATCTTGGACGTGATGCCTATATACATAATCATACCTAGATATACTCATAATTATGCTAAATTCTACCAATTGCTCAATAGTAATTTGTTCACCCACCGTAGAATATCTATGCTCTTGAGAGAAGCCACTAGTGAAACCTATGGCCCCCGGGTCTATTCTCATCATATCAATCTCCATTACTTTATTACTTGCTTTGTTTTTACTTTGCCTTTTACTTTTCACTTTGCATCTATATATCAAAAATATTATTTATCATCTCTATCAGATCTCACTCTCGTAAATGACCGTGAAGGGATTGACAACCCCTAATCACGTTGGTTGCAAGGAGCTATCGTTTTGTGTAGGTACGAGGGACTTGTGCGTGGTCTCCTTCTGGATTGATACCTTGGTTCTCAAAAACTGAGGGAAATACTTACGCTACTTTGCTGCATCATCCTCTCCTCTACGGGAAAATCCAACGCAGTGCTCAAGAGGTAGCACGCCCACAAGTGTGGGCGTTACCCAACTCGCCCACATGCCTCGATCGTCGTCCAGTTCCTTTTGCACAAATCTTGGCACGAAAATGTTGATTTTATGCGCCACGTAGGACGGGGCTGGTGCGTGGGCGTTGGAAAATTTGCCCACATGCTAGCACCACGCTGTTTGCCAGCTGCGCTGTGTGGGCGAACTAGTTTCTACCCACACAGCCAGCCACCTAGTTCATGCGCGTGTGGGCGAACTATTTTCCACCCACACGACACTCCTACGTTGTGAATGGCAACTGCAGTTAGACAAACGTGGCAACTAGGTAAACACACATGGCAACTGTGATTTTTTGCTAGACGGCAACTGCAGTTGCGCGTACCTGGCAACCAGATAAACACACATGACAACTATGGTTGGACCACACATGGCAACTAGGTAAACACACATGGCAACTACTGTTTGACCATATGTGGCAAGTAGTTAATCACACACGGTAACTATGGTTGGACCACACGTGGCAACTAGGTAAATGCATATGGCAACTACTGTTTGACCATATGTGGCAAGTAGTTAATCACACACGGCAACTACGGTTTGATTACACGCGGCAACTACCATAAATTAGACATGGCAACTATAGTTAACCAAAACAGATAGAGTTGTCATGCTTTTACAACTACACTTGCCATCCCGGATAACTACATCTGCCAACCAGGATGGCAACGAAATCGTCATCCCGTGGTGTACCTAACGTAGTTGCGCCAGGATGTGCGGGCATTTTTGCTTTGTGCCACACGCACAGGGTGGAGATAAGTAGTACTTATTGGCGTGTGGCACGAAGCAGCCGCGCCCACACGTGTGGGCAATTATAATATCCACCACACATAGCCCGTGTGGGCTGCCTCCTACTCACACTACACACGATGTGTGGGCGCATGTCGAATACACCATATGGTGGCAGTTATCGGCGTCGTTTTTCTTCTTCTTTTTCTTTGATCGACAGACTCGCCCACGCGCCCCTCCGCCTGCCAAGTCGCTCGCCAGACGTACGGACACACATTTGGTGCTACACTCTTGTTTCATCGCGTCGTGCATGTCAAACATACCACGTACTGGTTTTGCCGTTTCCTCGCTTTCTTTCTTTCTTCCTTGGTCACGCCTGCGATGCGATCCCATCTTTTTTTGGGGGGAGGGGGGTTCTTTCTTTCTTTTTCCGGCAACTTGATTTTTTTTGCGGGGGTCCGGCGACTCGATTCGTGCGTGCGAGCAAGCCAAATGAATGCATGCATGCATGCGTACTCACCCAAAACGATCTACGTACACTTAATTAGTAATCCACGCGTTAGTACATATTCGAGTATCCGTGGATATTCGACTAGCAATGTCATGAGCAACCACATGCGTGCGCAGATTCCACTTTATTTTGCTAGAGATTAAGCTTGAAGCTGTAATAGTAAATGTCTTAAACTCGAGAAGAAAAGATCCCCAAGAGTACGCGAACATGACTGATATGCTCCAGGAGTAAGTTCAATCGATCATTATCGCACCATATCGGCAACTTTGTTCATTTCCTGGGTATCAAATAATTATTCTCTTTGTCTGGCAGGATTTGGAAAGAGTTCACCGCAATTACGCTGGGACAGCCCGACGGAGCTGCAATTTAAACAGCCGAAAGTAAGTACTACTAGCTAGCTAGTTCCGCGCATCTCCTATTGATTCTAACTAGTTTCATCAATACCATTTAACATGCTTGATTATCAGTTTGATTGAACTCTATTTCTCGTAAAGTGCTTGTGGCAGGAAGCCGGGAATGATTTTTGTGGATACTATGTTTGCGAGTTCATCTACAACTCGACAACCTCTACATGGAGCTACTCTGAAAAACAATATGAGGTACGTAAACAAAAGAATTCACAATTTTATTTTATTACCATCATTTGTGTTGAGTTTCATTCATATATATGTATTGACTCACTTCTTTAAATTAGATGTGGCGGATGCGGGATGAACTCCTAGCACATGATCACATATGAGCTATTCAAGAGTAATTGGCGAGATTCTTTCTTGACCACGTCATACATAAAGCCGAAGAATACCATGTGAAAGTTGAAATAGACCTTAGATGTTAAGGTTTGTAAGAGATCTTATATTGTACGTATATATGTAGCTAGTAGTGTCGGATAGATATACGACAACTTGTTGTTCGATCAATCTCTCGGAGAAAGAGAGGTCACTTCTCTCTGTATATGTTCATGACGATCTTGTGTACTTAATGGTTCCTTCATTTGCTTACTAGCTAGCGTGTCAGAGTTCTCTCTATATGTATAGTACCTAGCTAGCGTCGACCAAGCACGGAGATAAGAGAGGTCACTTCTCTCTATTAGCTAGCTAACACAATATATGAAACCCCTAAATTAACCCTCCAAAACCCCATAACCACCCCCCCCCCTTTCAAAAAAAAACAAAAACCCTAGCTCCTGCCATATGCTGACGTGTGGATGCCTTTTGGTCCCGGTTGGTATTACCAACCGGGACTAAAGATCCTCCTGCCTGAGCGCCCCGCAGCGGCCACGTGGAGCCCTTTCTGTCCCGATTCGTAAGCGAACCGAGACTAAAGGTTTTGGGCTTTAGTCCCAACCCTTTAGTCCCGGTTCCAGAAGCGGGGCTAATGGGCCTCTGAAACCGGGACAAATGGCCCATTTAAAAACAACAAAAAATATTTGAAAGAAGATAAGAACAAGAGGCTCACCACGGTGGTGCCGGCGACGAGATCGGCTCGGACGATTGATGGCGGTGAGGACGGGAACGGGACAGGATGAACAGCCTAACCTAGACAAATCTTGAGGAAAATGGAGTTTGGACAAGGAGCTTTGAGAGGAGAAAGTTTAAGTGTGGCTCGGGCATTTTATCGAATACCTCATGTGCATAGGAGGTGAGCTAGAGCACAACACACCTCTCACACACCTCTCCCAAAAAAACAGAGCAGTGAGCTGAGCTGAGCGCGCGGGCACTATATATAGGCATCTCATTGGTCCCGGTTCGTGGCTGGAACCGGGACTAAAGGAACCCATTTGGTCCTAGTTCAAGCCGCAAACCGGGGCCAATGGTTGTGGGCCAGGAGTGAGGCCCATTAGTCCCTGTTCGTGTCTGAAACCAGGACCAAAGATGTCAGACGAACCGGGACCAATGGCCCACAAGGCCCGGCCGGCCCCCTGGCCTCACGAACCGGGACCGATGCCCCCATGGGTCCCGGTTCGTGAGTGAACCGGGATTAATGGGCTTACCCGGTTTGGACCAAAGGTTTGTTTTCTACGAGTTATTACTCGTAGCTCCTAACAAAATTGTCGTTGTTAGGGGGAGGGGGCAGGCCCCTATTCGCCCCTGGCTCCGCCATTGATCATGGACTTTATTTGGGTTCATCAGCTCTGGTTATACCAGGTGTGACTGAACCATCTATCCTACAAGCGTTGGCGTGCCGGGAGGTGCTCGCTTTGGCTATGGACCTCTATCTTCAGAGGTTGCATGTAGTTTCAAATTGTGAAAGTGTGGTGAATGCCATTGTTGCTGCACAAGGAGGGAAATATGAAGCTATCGTGAAGGAAATTGTAGATATGAAATCGTCCTTTACTCTTTGTAATTTTGTCCACAAAAAAAGAGACTCGAACTAAGAAGCCCACAACTTAGCTAGATTTGCATCTTCTTTAGAACCGGGTAGAAATATATGGCTTAGTCTACCTCACCATGCTTGTATTCCCATGCCTATCAACCAATAAATCTACTCCTTCTGTTTCTAAATATAAGATGTTTTAGTGTTTCTCTATTTTCTCAGATTCGTATGCACGCGGTGTAGTGTGCATATTCACTCATTTTAATCCGTATGTAGCTCATACTAGCATAGCCCGCGTGGCGGCACGCCGTGACCATCGATACAACATATCTATATGCGGTGTGATGTTTATTTATGGTAAGTACTTTTAGGGTCATGCTGATAGAATCACACAAAAATAAAGATGAGGTGGAAATAGATGTTGATACATGTATAAAATACCAATTGAGGATGATATGATGAAAGCAAGTACATTTATTGCCATCATGCATGATTCATGCTATACTAAACAGGAGAACACACACTCATACATATCTGATAAAATCTACTTATTGGAACTGTGCACAGTCCGGATTACAGAACAAACAATACACGATGACACTACTGCAGCTAGATAGAAGAATCGTAGGCTATTAATTGCTAGATCAGATCATCTAGTGTAGCCTCCAGCAAGATTAGTGCCTGTCATAAAGTGATAGAGTGCTTTTGCAAATTCCAGAATTTTTTCACTCCATTCATACAAAAAATATTATTACACTATGAAACATATTCATACACCGAAAAATCATTACATCATGCCTACCGAAGGGTTTGAGTTTTCTCATCTCTTTTTGATTTTTTTAGAATCCTTGTGAAGCTCGAGATCCTGCAGTTGGTAAATTTGGGTACATAGGCTGGTACACTCATCGTGTGCACTTAGCATTTCCCTTTTCTTTTTGATTTGTTGCTTGGCCAGCCCATAGTGTCGGCCTGTCACTGTTATCGGATCGGTTGTTGCCGTTGATCGCTTCCAGATGCATGCAGTGGTTGGCTATATATGACTTGATAACATCCATGCATGAGAATAAGAAAAGTGATGAGTTTAAGAAAAATGATGATTGGTAGAGGATATTTACAGCCACTGATTACGTAGAAAATCTCGGTCTCTCTCGGTGCCGCCTGATGTAGAAGCCGAATGGAGGAAGAGACGCGTCACGCATAGACACGGGAAAAGGAGATAACATGCATCGGCTGTTTATGACTGTATTTTGCCGCTGCCGAGCACATCACGAACAGGGAACACATGCACTCACCCAGTGCACGCACATCTAGCCCACGTACCACACACGACGCAGCCGAAGAATGCAAGCCGCGCATGCGAGGCAGCGCGAGGGGCGCGGCCAAAAGCGAGCTAGAGGCAGTCTGCGTGTGCTTACCTTCCTGCATCTATTGCGGAGGCGCACATACAGAAGCTGGGGGTGCCTTCTCGCGTCCGCTTCAACGGTGACCTAACTGACACTGCATCTCTTGACGACGACGACGCACGGCGGACGACTCCGGTAGCAAAAGCCGGTGGTCTAGGCGGGCATTGGGTCGAGGCACCGGCGACGTGGGAAACTCTCACGTCAAGCGCGAGGTACACCTGGGCGGCATAGGACGGTGGGGTGCCGGTGGTTTGGGCAGGCATAAGCTTGCACCGTCCTCAAGCTGGACGAACTCGAGGTCAGAAACGCCAGCACCGCATGCATCCGCGATGACGCCTCTTCGGGATGGTCCGCCTCTAATTGCCTATCAGGCCGGTACTTGGGCTATAGGTGTTCCGGAACGCGGCGACGATGGCGCGGTGGTGCTCGGCGGCGTTAAGGGCAAACGTCATCGTTCTCCTCGGTCATCTATGCAATGCTTGCCCGGAAATCATCCTCCGGGTCCGTCGACTCTTTCAGAACCACGAGGCTCTCCTGCAGCCAGAGCTGGTGCTCATGCGTAGCCTCTGCGGCTCGGTGGTCGTCGCCGGAGTCTGTGCATCTGCTGGCGCCCAATGCTTGGCTTCATGTATAGGTGCCGCCACCACTCCTTGGTCGTCGGTGACGCCCTGCCGCTGCCCGGGGCCTCCTCCTTCCGGTCGACCTTCTTTGCGGCGCCGACAGCAGGGATGGTGAGCATCAGCTGCATCTTCGGATCCGGCATGCATGCCGGCGCCGTGTTCGCGCCTCCATGTGGCTTCCTCGACTCTAGCCACCCACTCATCTCATGCGGCACCACCTCCTTGTACTTGATGGTTTCCTGTAGCGCCGGTGTGGTGCACCGTGGGATAACGGTGGCTGTGGGCTTCGATGGGACAGTGCAATGGCTGCCATCCCTTGCCGCCCGAATAGCATGGTGAGCTCCACCTGGGGATGCCATGGACGCGGCAAGGCCATGGGTTCCAAACATACGCTGATAGTTGTGCCTATAATGCAAGAAGCGAAAGGAAACACCTATATATAGGATTCCTAAACACACCCAAATCACGAATTAAGCGGCGAGAAACAACTGGAACCATGAACGTCGTGCTTCCTCGAGTCTTGCTGCTCATGCTGTTGTCTGTCCGAAAAGAGCATGACAGTGGCGACGGGATTGCATTTGTGGTGGCCCTCGAAGATGCTGGTAGCCTTGCAAACGCCTGCTTCTGCCCCTGCGTGGTGTCGCACACCACCAGCCGGTGCAGAATAGATCGCGCCGGCCCTTGCCCCTCCGTCGACAACCGGCGCTGGCGGCACCGAGGCCACGATGAAGGGCCGGTTGGCCGGGGCGGGGGCTGGCGGAGGCCTACGGCGAGGCAGCAAAGTGGGATGTGGGCGCCACTAGAATTTAGCAAAGCAACGATCGAGTGGTGAGGTTCAGAAGCGATGCGAGGATGCTCGACATGAATGAAGCGATTCCTTTTATAGGCGCAAACTGCGGTGTGGCGGTGGCGGCAGGGTTCAAGATAAGAACGGAGTGAGACGTGTGTGATTTGATGAATTCCTTCGTGAGAGAGAGAGAGGAGACTGGAAGGACCGAGAGAGACCTGGGAGAAACCGCTCAAGTAAACGCTCGCCAACACGTGGTCCATCACGGCAACATGCATCAACCAGTCCAAATAACATGCACCGTATGTAACGTTGGAAGCAAGAGATGTCAAATCAATCGCATGCACAAATGGACACAGCAAAACGAATGTCCCAGCCAAGACCACACAGGGATAAAACAAGTTCAGAAAATATATGCTAGAACCGTTCCATACATCCATACACGCGCAATCATGTCCCTTGTCCTCTTGCTGTTGGATCCATGCCTGAATAGCCTGATCGCCGCTCCTGACAGTTCCGATTGGTCGTTCATCCAGCCACACGGCATGTCCCCACTTGGCCGCATGCATGCATCACTGAAATGACTACGTGCCTCTCTAGCCTCGCACTTGGACGCAGACGCACACCGCTGACAACCGCTTTGCTCATCTCTCCCTGATGTACGTGCTTCTCATGCCATGCAAACACCCACATACAATTTTCTTGCCACATATCCAAGCCATCCCGAGCTATTGCACGCTAGAGCGATGCATACAAAGAAAAAACACAAAAGACAAACAAGATGCTAGCCCTAGAGCTACACGGCGACTACACAGCGATAAAGCAATGAAGTTCAAAAAATTTGAATCAAAAACTCACAGCCACACACTGGTTTCTACCCCACCATATCCCAAAATAATACACGTGTCAAGGAAGGAAACGTCCACAAGTTGCTTTCATCCAAGTGGATGAACCTCAAGGCGAAAACCTTGCCTGCAATAGAGGCTTGGGTATATTGCAATATCTAAAACATCTTATAATTAGAAACGGAGGAAGTAGTATGTTGTGCTAAAAAAGAAAGAAACACGCACGCAAAGTCCTTACCGGCAGGACCATGCAAGTGTGCAACACAACACTACACACACGGGGAATGCATGACACCGTCGATAGAAACGGCTAGTAGAACGCAAACCCACTGCTTCATGGTCATCTACTAGGAGCAAGCATGTGCAGGTGAAGCACCATAGACGCCACCACTTCTCTTCCCCTATCAACATCGATGAAAACACCCAAGCAATGCACGGCAAAGCTGTTGCCAATCAAAGGGGCGGGGGCGAGGATGCATCAATGACAATTCTGCTTCTCTACCACTACCAGTGTCCGTCGATCCGATCGTTGGAGACAGGCCCCCTCCGCGCGTCTAACTTGAACCGTTACGCCACGTCATCATTTGTGGGACCAACCTGTCATAATCATGCTCAAAACGATCTAAACCGTCAACTAGTGTTTTTTGCAAAAAGTTAGACAAAAGTTTAGTGGTTTTGGGCACAATTCCGTAGACTTGTGGTTCCTGCAAACCTAGCCTTCAATGTCAATGTTTTCTGCAATTCACTCCGCGCATGGCCGTGGGGAGGAGGCTAGAGCTCCTCATCTTCTTCTCCACAGCCGGCAGCTTGCTTCTCGGCTTCATGGCCGTGTTCGTCGTCTCTTGCCTGGACGACCCATACCACCCAGCGTTCAGGCTGCCCAACCAGCTGTGCCCCCCGCTTTATTTGATTCTAATCCCTGCTAGCCCGGTACAGCTTTCTCTCATTCTGAATTTTACGTGGATGGCTCCCATTTTTGCGCAGGTTGGTGTGATGGGCTTTGATGTGCGGTGCCTTCCCGTGGAGTGCGGTGTTGCTGGCGTTACAGATGAAGTGGCTGTCCTCCGAAGGCTGGGAGCCCACCAATACGGTGGTTACTTGAGAATTTTGGTGTGTCTGCTACTACCTCGACTCCCTTCTTGTCGACAAGATCTTGGCGCTTATCAAGATTATGCTGCGTGACCGGTGAAGCATGAGCTCACCAAGCACATCGGTGTGGATACCCACTTCGTGCGTGCTGCTGTGCAGGATCAGACTCTTGCTCTTCACTATGTGCCTTCTGAGTTACAGTTGGCGGACTTCTTCACCAAGGCACAGACTCGAGCACAGCACGGCTTTTTCCTCTCCAAACTCAGTGTTGTGGATCCACCATGAGTTTGAGGGGGGGTGTTAGATGTGTATAGTCCCCTTTTCACTATATCGCCATTGTATAAGGGGTTTTCTGCACTTTGACACACATGTACATGTAATGGCCTTTGGCCCTCAGGAAATGTCAGTTGCTATTCATCCAACACCAACCACCACAGGCCTAACCGCCGGTCCCCGCCACCCGAGGTCGGCGCTGCTCCCGCATCGTGTCACCGCCCCGCCCTCCCTGAAACCACTCCCCACCACCGGTCCTCCACCGCCCCCAGCCATCCCTCTAAGGCCCCATGCACTGAGCTTTCTATCCGGCGAATCCCCACACCACCGCCGTCCACCCCGAAGGGGTGATGGCGGCGGCCCCTTCGTTCTCTCTGGCGAGCCCTCACCCCCAAAAAAAAAAAAATAGACCGACGCCGAATTCAAATCAGCTCACTGATGTGTATCTAAACTGTCCTGTCATCCAGAAACACACACACAAGCAAAGTGTTACCAGCAGGACCGTGCAAGTGTGCAACGCAAACACTAGACACACACACGGGAAATGCATGATACGGTCGATAGAAACGGCTAATAGAACGCAAGCCCATTACTTCATGGTCATCTACTAGCAAGCAAGACGCCACCACTTGTCTTCCCCTCCCCTATCAAGTTTTCAAGTTTCCAAATCGATGAAAGCACCAAGGGCAGGCACGGCGAAGCTGTTGAGAATCAAAGGGGTTGGGGTGGGGATGCATCAATGACATTTCTGCTTCTCTACAAGTGTCCGTCGATCCGATCGTTGGAGACAGGCCCCCTCCGACGTCGCGCTCATGGCCGTGGGGAGGAGGCTGGAGCTCCTCGTCTTCTTCTCCACAGCCGGCAGCTTGCTTCTCGGCTTCGTGTCCGTATTCGTCGTCTCTTGCCTGGACGACCCATACCACCCAGCGTTCAGGCTGCCCAACCAGCTGAGCCCCGCGCTTTATTTGATTCTAATCCCTGCTAGCCCGGTACAGCTTTCTCTCATTCTGAATTTCTGATACAGTACGTGGGTGGCTCCCATGCATTTTTGTGCAGGTTGATGTGGTGGGCTTTGATGTGCGGTGCCTTCCCGTGGAGCGCGGTGCTGCTCACGTTACAGATGAAGTGGTTGTCTTCCGAAGGCTGGGAGCCTACCAATGCCGAGCTCCTGGTCCTGAGCGCCGTCGAGTGGGTCGTCGCGTGTTTCACCTTCGGCCCAGCGTGCGCCGCCCTCGCCGTCGACCAGTTCGCCATCCAGCACAACTACTGCCGCCCGGGGGCCGCCGTGTGCTTAATGTACCTTGTCGCCGTCGCGACCGCATGCGCCGCGGGGGCTCTCGCGGCCGTGTCGGCACTCGGGATGCTCTGGATCCTCGGCTCCCCGTTCCGTCCGGCTCACGCGGCCTAATCAATCAGGCAGGCTCCTCGTCTTCTTGTTAGAGCCCAGGGAAGCACTAGCTAGCGTCATGGTTAGCATCTTCACATGAACAGACACAGCACAATCTCTGAATGCAGTGAGCCAGAGCATGCCGCGAGCCGAGAACGCGGCGAGGCTCGCCATCACAGCAACGTCGGCGCAACTCTGTGTTTACTTCAGTGTCTGCCTTCTAGTAGTAGTCTAGTACTAAATGGGAGAACAGGGTGAGACACCTTTGCCACCCCCGACCCAGGATTCTTTCACCGATTAGGAACTCGGCGAAGGCGCCGGGAAGTTGCCGTGCGCTCACTAGCTCTCGCCCGCACACGCTTTTCCATCGGAGTACCAAAGTAAATGTGCATGCGATGCATTCTGCCTTGACATTCACAGCGTAGACTACACGTCGCGTTACAACCATCCCTCATTCATCTCGTACATCTGGTTTTTAGCAACACACGGCCAAATTCCAAGCTGGAGCACGTACATCGACTGGTAGGATGCAAGCACACTTCATGTCACATAGTACTCCGTAGCAAGTAGGCTGGATGACGAGCGAGCGAGCTGGGAGCATGTGCAGCAGGCGCCACCACCTCCCTCCTTCTCTTATCAAGTTTCCAAATCGGTGAAAGCGCACATTTGTAGAAACTGTAAGAATAAATCCGAGGCACTCCGTCGATCATCCAAAGACCAAGCAATCACACGAGCACGACACCGAGATTTGTTAACGAGGTTCACCGATATGGCTACATTCCCAGGGCCTGACTACGGACGCTCCTTCCCGTGACACCGTCACAATACCGCACACCGGCCACCCGGACGCCGGCACATGCCGCCGGCTCCCCCTGCGTGCCTGTGCTATTATGTTGGCATATGTTACATCGTGTGTCTACCCTCGCTATATAAGAGAGGCCTAGGATACAGGTGTCCTACTAGGACACGACTCCACATCCTATGTAAACACAATATTACTCAGAGTCCAACTGTAACCTAACTTGTACACAATATTCGACACAACTCTAACAAACTCCACCTTGAATATTCTCCACCACCTTGAATTCGTCCCTGCGTCAAACTTTCATGTACATTGGACTTGAGTTTACCCCATGAGTACCGCTGCTACTCCGAAGACTCCATATGACTTCACCTGCAGCTTGTAGTCCCTTCTTTTCTTGACCACAGTCAACACTCAAACAAAATTAAGTTTCTTGTCACTCTAGTCTGTGCTCCCAACTTCCAGAGTATCCGTCTAACACAATCACACACCGATCACTGACCTGCGTGAAAGTGAACAACTCACATATTGGGTGTCACACATAAGAGTTACCTGAACTCAACATCACCGCTCCTTTCTTGACCGCTTGTCTGAAACATGAAGGAATTTCACCGTTTTCTTGTAGTCCCGAGTCAAATTCGCAGTTGTCTCACCACATGTATGACCACCAGAGCCTTGGTCCGTCTCCATGCACCGTGCATTCCGCACGCCTCGCCGCTATTATCGCGTCGAGCCTCCACTGTCCCGGTCGAGTCTCAAGGGTCGCGAACCCACACCACTCAACCCCCACTGTAGAGTACCATCGATCATCATAGACCGATGACGAGTTTCACACTTCCATCAGACCACTGGGCTCCAGTCCAAACTGCATGTCACTCGCTTTTTCCCGTCTGCTGAATAGGCTTCGACCCCGTCGACTTACGCCGTAGCCCCTCAATCCAGCTCCACCTTCAACATGACTCCATGGTAGATGATCAGTCCACCCCTGCGCCTCATCGACTTCAAGTTCCGTGTATACACCACCTTGAATCAATCCCGCGTCATAGTCTTGTCGAAGCCGCACAAGCCTTGGGGCCTGCGCCACATGTTTCCACGCCCAGAAGTCGGTCACCATCAGCATCACGCTCATATGTCGCTGTCGCCGATCCCACCACCGTCTTCTGTACCAACCGACTCACGTCGATCCGTCAGACTGACCAGTCCGACCCAGCCAAACTTGTTCGGCTGCAACCATGCTCCACCCTGCGTCATGTCTGCCCTGCAATCTCCGTGCATTGCTTACCGCCCTGTGTATGCATGATCCTTCCACGACGCGCTTCAGACTCCCCCAAGCCCTATACGCACGTCGCCATCCTCGCAACGCACACCACAGACCCTCACGCTACCATCCTCGTACACAACCATGTACAAAGGAATAAAGCCAAACTCCATCATATAAGCCTTCCCGTGTGCACTTCACTGTGAAGATCAATGGAAAAAATCTCCAAACTCCACCACGTGCTCCTGTAGGCTGTTGGTCTATTCGCTTTTTTCCAACCGATAGCACCTAAGTCTCTTGTGCGTAGCTTTTTTTTTTTCTCAACAAATCCTCACGTGTGGCTATCCGTAGATCTCCAGCAGCTCCGCAGGCGCGTGTCTCACGGCCTCCAGCAAGTTTCCAACGTCTTGCCCACCAGGTCAAAAAACACACCAGCCGCAAGTGCCCTACATGGGCCTCGCTCAGCCGAGAGCCTCTGGGCCTCTGCAACTGGGCCTCCCATCACACAGAGAGCTCCTGCCTGGGCCTCCGCACGCGGGATCTGCATGCCAGCCGTGTACCTCGCGCCCCTGCGCTGTCTCGCCAGAGATCACTTTCCGCGAAAATTACAACCAACATCCGCCTTGGAATCGTAATTCGCCGACGACTTCGCCCGTATTACATCCTGCAGATTTCTGTCGATATTTTCTTCCTCTAGATCAACAATCCACTGCCTCTTCGAACCTTGCTCATGATACCACTTGTAAGAATAAATCCGAGGCACTCCGTCGATCATCCAAGGACCAAGCAATCACACGAGCACGACACCGAGATTTGTTAACGAGGTTCACCGATATGGCTACATCCCCAGGGCCTGACTACGGACGCTCCTTCCCGTGACACCGTCACAATACCGCACACCGGCCACCCCGGGCGCCGGCACACGCCGCCGGCTCCCCCTGCGTGCATGTGCTATTATGTTGGCATAGGTTACATCGTGTGTCTACCCCCGCTATATAAGAGAGACCTAGGATACAGGTGTCCTACTAGGACACGATTCCACATCCTATATAAACACAATATTACTCAGAGTCCAACTGTAACCTAATTTGTACACAATATTCGACACAACTCTAACAGAAACACCATTGAATCAAGGCAAGGGGAGGTGGGAGTGGGATGCATCAAATGCCATTCCTACTTCTCTCTGCCTACCTACCAGTGTACACCACACACCACACCACACCATTCGGATCATTCGTTCCGTTCGAGAGCTCTCTCACGGCGGCGCCGCGCGCATGGCTCTAGGCAGCAGGCTGGAGCTCCTCGTCGTCCTCTCAAGATGCGCCAGCTTGGTACTCGCCTGCACGGCGGCGGCCATCGTCGGCGAGGCCAGCCAACCGTTCCCGGTCAACCAGTTGAGTCTCGCGCTTATAAAAATGCCCTTTTTATAACACGCAAAGCATATAATAGTACATTTTTGTGAAAATTTATTTTCCTATGAAGGAATAAATTGATATTACCCATAAAAAATTAAAATAATGAAGTTATCTAACAAGGAATGAAACACTTTAATAAAAAAGAAAAAGAAAAAGAAAAAGAAAAAACTTTCAAAACTTACACAAAAATTTGCACTTAAATTGCACTTTTTGAAATATGCAAAGAATAAGCATATAATAGTGCATGTTTCTCATTCTACTATAGTTTACACATAGTGTAACTAAAATAATGTATTTCCTTTAAGAAGTCAGAAAATAAAGAAAAACTTCGCACAACTTTGCGCCAAAATTGCACTTTATCGTATTATGCAAAAATAATCATATAATCATGAAATTTTGGAAAATGTTATATAGTATGTGTTTGTATATAATATTCCTTCTCGTTGACATTATAGTTCACTCGGGGAGCTTGCCCTTTCAGTTGCTCAAGGAATAACGTCGATTGATTGAGCACGTTGATGTCATTGTTGTATCCAGCAACACCAAAAAATGTATGCCATATCTGAAGATCCTGAGAAGCAACCGCCTCTAGAATAAGAGTAGGGGTGGCTTTATTCCCGCTGGTGAATTGTCCCTTCCACTCCATGGGACTTCTTTCGCAACGCCAGTGGATAAAGTCAAGGCTTCCTAACATGCCAGGAAACCCACGACTCTCTCCAATATCAAGCAAGCGTTGCACCTCATTGATATTGGGTTTTCGCATATACTCATCACCAAATATATGAATGACGCCTTCAACAGACAACTTTAAGCACTTAATTGAAGTGGACTCGGCAATCTTAAGGTACTCATCGAGAGCGTCTGTCGGAGTACCATATGCTAATTGGCGAATAGCTGATGTGCATTTCTGCAATGGAGATAGTCATCACAGTCAAGAGCATCTTTCCTTTGTGTGAACTCCGGAGACCACTCTCCAAGTGCATGTACGATACGCTCAAAAAGGGGCCTTCTCATCCGGAATCTTCTATGAAATACCTTCTTCTTGTAGATAGGATTATCACAGAAATAGTCGTGTACCAATTGCTCGGCGGCTGCTCTAAACACATCTATCCTCATTAAATACATGCCACATAAGCAAATTTGTCTTGGAACCCGCTAAGTTACTTCCACTATGATTAGCCTAAAGGCAGCTCGTCTGGCTTGGTTTCGCCACACTGGCAGGGTAGACTACCACATAAGTTTTTGGAGTCAGATGTTAAATTTGTGAAAGGGCCATTTTGGTATAAATTATACAAAATTAACCACCTTTGCTTGGTTGTATATATTGTGTCACAGTCTCACATGTATTGTTTGTATTCGCGGAGTCTTCCTCGTTTCTTTTTACTCCGCATATAACATTTGTTTGAAGTAAAAAATTAGTGGCCAAATTTATATGAAAAATATCAATATCTACAATACCAAAATTAGATAATATAAAAATTAATTTCATGATTTGTCAAATGATATTGATTTCGTATCGTGAATGCTGTCATTTTTACCTATAAATTTGGTCAAATTTTATGAGGTTTGATTTCAGATAAATTTTATACGTACTCCATATTTCTACTATCGAAAATGCTAAACCTACGAAGAGGATATGTAAGCTTACGAAACATGGCAAACTAATCTAAACATCCCCCCCCCCTCGCGTTTTCAGGAGGTGGGCCCCGCCCTCCCCTAAAAACGAATCCTATTCTTCCACGTTGGCTATTACGTAAATATAAGTAGCTTCCTTACGTAAGTCTAGCATTGCCCTTCTACTGTAACAAGTTTGCGCCTCCTACCGCTGAAGTCATATGCCTACCACGTCCATGCTGGCACACATACATCGACCATGCAAGTGCGCAACACAACACACGGGTAATAAATAATAATGCATGCTACGGTCGATAGAAGCTAGCAGTAGAATGCAAGGAAGGCCACTACTTGATGGTCATCTACTCCGGAACTGAAATGAATGACGAGCGAGCATGCATGTGCATGTGCAGCACGGGAGACGGCCCCTAGCTATCGAGTTTCCAAATCGGTGAAAGCATCCAGGACTGGCGCGGCAAAGCTTTTGCGAGCATTCGTGGAAACGCCATTGAATCAAAGGGGTGGTGGGTGGTGGGATTCATCCTCATCCATGACTACGTTTCTGCTAGCTTTCCCTACCAGTGTAGCACACCACATCCCGGCCCATCCCAGAGCGTGAGCATGGCTGTAGGCATGAGGCTGGAGGTCCTCGTCCTCCTCTCCACGACCGGCAGCTTTCTTCTCGGCCTGGCGTCGGTGGCCGCCGGTGGCCTGGCTGGCCCAAAGTACCCAACGTTTAGGCTGGCCAACCAGTTGAGTCCCCGCGGTTAATTTGATTGTTGATCCCATCCCTGCAAGCCCTGTACCTGTCTTCTCTGATGATATCGCACTTTTGTCCAGGTTCATGTGGTGGACTTCGTTCTGCGGCGCCTTCCCGTTGTTTTGGGTGCTGGCGGTCGTACAGATCGGCCGCCTGGATGCGGATGACGGGGAGCTAGCCAACGTCGACCTCCTGGTCCTGAGCGCCGTGGAGTGGGTCGTCGCGTGTTTCACATTCGGCTCAGCGTGTGCCGCCCTCGCCGTCGACCATTTTGCCATCCAGAACAACTACTGTGGCCCCAGCGCCGCCGTGTGCTCCCTGTACCTTGTCTCCGCCGCGATCTCATGCGCCGCCGGGGCTCTCGCCGCCGCGTCGGCCTTGGGGATGCTCTGGATCCTCGCCTCCCGGTTCCGCCCCGCTCACGCGGCCTAGTCGATAAGGTGCCTCGTGTTCTTGTCAACGTTTAGAGCTAGTACTATATAGTCTGCTCACTGGTTGCTTGTAAGGGCTCGTGTATCGGTAGTGTGATTCCTCTTTGGTAGTAGATGGAGCCAAATCCATGGTGTCGAACACAGGCAGCAATCTTAATGTAGCGATGACGACGGTGGTGGCGCCGTAAGCAAGCTAGCAAGGGACGACATGCAGCTGACATCCTTGTGCGCTGTGAACCTGGCCGCCGTCGACGTCGAGGAGGAGGTTGTGCCCTGTCACATGCCTGCCCTCCACGTCCTCGACCTCCAGCACCGTGCCGTCCAGCTCGCTCTAGTCCTCCTCCACCACCTGCCTCAGCGCATTGCGAGCGCACCGTCAGCGGCGGTAATATGGCGTTCACGCGCACCGCGGCTATGCCGGTGGCCCTGGAGATCGCGTTCGCGAGGATAGGGGAGCCAAAGCCGAGCACGCCAATTACGCTGTCCGTGCAGAGGATGCTGCCGCAGGTGGCGGCCCGGCGCCATGATGCACGCAACCGCCGACCGGGCGTTGACCGCCATCACGCGGTCTAGGTCCGCCAGGCCAGATTCAGGGCGCCCAAGGAGGTCCAGGATGGCCGCGGCGATCTGCGCGTCGTCCGAAACGTCGCAGCGGGTGTATGCGGCGTCCGGGCCGAACTCCGAGGCGACGGAGTGGCTCCGGTTGTCCTGCACGTCGGCAATGATGACTTTGGCGCCGTTCCTGATGAACTCCGCGGATGAGAAGATGACCGCCACTTTGCCAGCTAACCTGCTTCCGTATCGACGGCAAATCATCACATACGAGACACGACACATCTCTCTCTCTCACACACACACGCCCCAACTCCATACTCAAAATATTGATGTTACTATTATCGTGCCGCAGAGTAATACTCCCTCCGTTCCTAAATACTACCTCTCTCTCGGTTTACAGGGCGTGCGCGTACCCCTGGGTCATCAATTTGACCAACCTAATACAAGTCATATATTACAAAAAATATACCAACATAAAATACGGAGTTTCTACTTTCAAAAGGTATAATTTTTGTGTTATATAGTTTATATTAGGGTGATAAAATTAACAACCTAGGTATCTGCAAGCAAGACTTGTAAACTGAGACGAGTAATAGATTGTCTTTCTAGAGATTTCAACAAGTGACTACATATAAGCAAAAATGAGTGAATCTACACTTTAAAATATGTCTACATACATCCGTATGTTGAGTCCATTTGAAATGCCTAGAAAGACAAGTATTTGGGAACGGAGGGAGTACAATGGACACAATCTTCTGAATAATAAAAAATTGCAGAAGCGTAGTCTCATGTTACTACTCCCTCCGTTTTAAAATATAGATGACTCAACTTTAAGTTGGTCATCTATTTTAAAACAGAGGGAATAGTTTCTTCAAGGAGTTTGCACGGCTCTGAACATTTCTTGAACTCGCCGATATATTCTTCCACGGGGAACGGAGCCTTGAGTATGGCCACGGCGTACGTGCTATATATGTGCATGCTCAACGCAATGACCGACCCCAGCCGTCATGGACGCAAGCAGCATGCATTCCACCGAAGTACCCTGCTGACGTACTGCTGGAGTATAAAATGAACGTTGACAATTAATCCTCGAGCAAAGAAGCGTTGCTAATTCATCACCTTATACACGTATCAAATAATTACCCTAAAATTCAAACGTTCGCCAATATATAATTTTTCGTCAGTTTGACCAATTTCAGCTTTACAAAACCCATTCCTGTACAAAAAACATTGACCCAATCCTTTCAAGAATACATATACACAAAACTTTTTTCGGAGAACACAACACAACGACTTCGCTAATTAACTCATGTATGCGGGCGTGCATCCATGCTCAAGGAGTGGAAGGGGCCAATAGCTCCTGTGCGGCACATTTGAGTTGAATTGGCTTGAGTGCGACGTTGTTCGAGCAAATGGCTGTGGTGCGACACATTTGAGCAGATAAATAGCCCACGCACGACATGGCTGTTTAATGTGGTTAAATTGGTCGTCAACCAAGCCCGTTTATGTTAGGACATGTGGGTCCAACTTAATTGCTCCTCAAAACAGCTGACAGTGCCCTGCCGCTCGACCGTGTCGGGCCCGCCACTCTGCCCCCTCCCCCCCTCTTCTCCGTTGGCGGCGGATCTTGCGTTCTCCGGCGGCGGAGCCTCGTTCTCAACGGCGGAGCCTTCGTCCTCAAAAATGGTGAGTGAGAACCCTAGTCCCCTCCTGTTCCTCTCTCGGCCCGTAGATCTCAGCTCGTTTTCTCTGTTTTTGCTTGTTGAATCGATAGGTTGTGAGGGAGCCCGTGGGCATCTTGAGATGGAGCCGCCAGATTCAACTTCGAATAGGTAATCGTCTCTCTCCGACCCAATTTTGCATGCAATTAGAGCCTAGTCTGCTCTTTCTCACGGGCTCACACCGTCCGCCAGACAGAGGGATCTGCCGCCGGACCTTGAATTGACGGTCAATTTCTTTCCATCAAGGCAAAATTAGTTGATGGTAGCATTCAGAACATTGAGAGAGACACAATTGTTAAATGGGAGGTTGAGTTTACAGAGATTGATCCACAAGTTCTACAAAACATGGGAGAGAAGGCAGTGAAGAAATGGGTGGAAAAAATTGGGGAGAATGTTGTTTGGGGTCCAGAGCAAGAAGTATCACTGTTGCAGTTTGATGATTGGAAAGGAGAGTATGTCAGAATGAAAGATGGTGAACAGATTGTTGATGAAATCGATCGGCAAAACGGCTGGACAAGCAAAAGAGCTAATTTTTTTGCTGAGCTGGTTGATCTGAATATTTTTTCGAAGGTTGGATATGTGCCATCACAATTGGCAGCGCAGATGGTAGATGATGATTGGGCTACACAGAGGCCATTGATTCCCATGTGTACTGAACTTACAAGAATAGCCAAGAGGGACAAGTTCTTTGGGCTGAAACTGAAACTGCAACAACTATTGATTGGAATGTAGTTGAATTAGATGAGCCTCTTGATTTGGTCATTGCACCAATGCTCGACATTGAGATGGCCAAACTTTTTGGCATTCGATCGATGACAGAGATAAGCGTGAGAGGGTGAATCTAGTTTGCTGCTAATGTTGATGAAGATGTAGATGGACAATTGATGGAACAAGCTGCGATGAAGTGGATGATGCACATGATGATGAGCTGGTGCATGTGTATGACAAAGAAAACCCTGTCATTGAAGTAGGCAAGTTGTTCCCAAGCATGAAGGAGTTTAGGATGTGTTTCAAGACTTATGCAATGAAACATGAGTTTGATGCCAAGACTGTTTGGACCGATAGAAAGAAGTTTTATGCGAGGTGCAGAGGATTTGATGGTAGTGTCAAGCCTTGCAAGTGGTACATATCTGCTAGACTGCAACTTTGATGGAAATCTTGTCGAGGTTAACCAAATCCCCAATCAACATACTTGTATTACAAGTTCACAGAGAGTATCAACCATGACATCACAACTTTGGGTTGCGTAAAAGATCACCCCAATTTTAGCCAAAACACCAAACACTACTGCCAAGAAACTCAAAGTAGACTTGGAAAAGATGTACCCCATTAAACTGAAATATACCACGGTGTGGAAGGCAAAACAAAGGACAATGAAAAATTTATATGGTGATTGGGCAAATACATTTAGGATGCTTTACAACTTCAAAGCAGAGGTGGAAAAGAGGTCACTGGTAGTGTTGTGGAGATAGATACAGAGTATCGACCAAAGGTGAAGTCAAGTTCTCCAAGTTTTTATGGCTTTGAAGCCTTGCATAGATGGCTTCAAAGCGGGTGCCGCCCATATTTGAGCATAGACTCATCATTTTTGACAGCAAGTGGAATGGTCAGTTGGCAGCATGCAATGCTCTAGATGGACACAACTGGATGTTTCCTATTGCTGTTGGCTTGTTTGATCGAAACAGAGGCTTCGTGGACATGGTTCATGATCCAGCTTGAAAAGATGCCTAGGGCCGTGTCACCTTTGGCTATACACACAGATGCATGTAAGGGGCTTGAAAATTCAGTGAAAATGTTTTCCCACATGCTGAGCGGAGGAGTGCTTGGTCATTTGTGGATGAATTTGATCAAAAATTTAGAGGAGAAGAATTTGGGCGCATGTGGCGTGAGCAAGATCTTATACTAGACAGACACACAAATATCATCTTGATAAGATAATGGCAGCATGTGATGAGTTTGGTCCATGGCTGAACACCTACCATTCTTTGTTATGGTGCAGTCAACATTCAACACTGCCATCAAGTGTGACCATATCAACAACAATTTAGCGAGAGTTTCAACAACAAGGTGAAGGAGTTAAAAGATTTGCTGTGCATGACATGGTTGACCAAATCGGGATCATGCTCATGTGGTTGTGGGAATTGAGAAGAAGGATAGGTGATTATGCGCAAGGTGATAAGCTTCCAGCGATGGTACAACAGTGGTCAATAGGAGCGAAGTCTTTCACATTTGTTTGTTGAAAAATCTTCACCTTGGGGTGCTGAAGTTAGAGATAGCAAACCTGGAAGGAGACATGTTGTTAACACTGAATTGCATGATTGCACTTGCCTCGAGTGGCAACACACCTGGTAAACCATGTGAGCATGCCATTCTTTTCTTAGCATCCCAATCAAGATAAACATGCACCCATATCTGCATGAATATTATTCGTAGCACGATTCAAAGCTGCATATGCTACTCCAATTCCAGCACTTACAGATCGGTCTCGGTGGCTGAAGTGGACATTGAATTTTCCATGTGTCCTCCCTTGACGAAAAGAAAGGTGGCAGGCCTAAACAGAGTAGATTCAAGGCATGGTTTGAGAAAGGTGGGAGTAATAAGAAGGAAAGAAAGATGAAAAGCCAAAAGGGCCCAAAAGGTAACAAAACAGATGCAAATTGTGCCAGAACTTGGGCACAGTGGGATCTGTCAAATGCCGTTACACTCTGATAAGCCAAAGTATGTTCTTGTTTATTTATCCGCCTTTGATTTGGTGCTTTTTCCAATTACTATATCTATAACATTTTCTGCACAGGAGGAAGCGAGCAAGTCAGCCCTTGTTGTTGAACAGTGTTGGCCAACAAAAAAGCAAGAGTCAATGGCGGTAGAAAGAAGAGAAGTGTGCCTGAGCTGGAGCGGTGAAGAAAATCCTGCTGCAGTCAACATTGATCAAGAAACTAATGTGGAGGTGCACATCAAGAAACTGAACCTGAGTGTGTCGAGGTTCAGATCAAGAAACTGAACTGAGCGTGTCGAGGTTCAGATCAAGAAACGAACTGAGCGTGTCGAGGTTCACACTGAAGAAACCCATGTTGAGGTACACATCAAAGAAACTGAAACTGGTGTCAACATTGAGACTGAAGACACTGATCACGAGGGTATTGGCGAGGTGTTGAAAAGACCAGTGAAGAAAACCAAGATGATCAGTGAACTTGTGTGTGTTGAAGAACCAAAAACAAGAAGGGCTAAGGCGAAGAAGGGCACACGACGTGGTAGGAAGAAGTAGAACAAAGAACAGTTTGAAAATTTGGTGCATGTAATAATATTTGTAACTTGGTGCATACTGGTAGTCACTATGTATCCCCATATTTCTATTCGAACTTGTTTGTCTAAACCAGCCAAATAAAATTCAAATTTAAATTTAAATTTAAATTTAAATTTGGGCTATTGATATTTTAGTGCTATCTAAAGTACCTCAACTGAAATATGTTTGCTTGCTGATCATTCCGAGCCCTTTTGGTAAGTTGAACTCATAGTCATGAAAAGTATGTTTCAAATGACCTCCAAAGGTAGGGTAAACGGCCTCATATTTAAGCAAGTTTTGTTGGCACTTTGTCTAAACCAGCCAAATAATTTTTCTACACATCTATTCTACCTATATAGTGTAAATCTAAAGTCTCACTATTTAAATTAATTTTCTATTATTTTCTTTTCTTTTTGAAAAAACAAGGTTTAATAGAAAATTATATATAAAACAAGTTTAAAACATGAAAATGAGAAAAGTAAGTTCAGATCTTTCTTAGTCAATCCAAAATGAAAATGAGAAAACAAGGTTTTCACACTTTTCATTTTCAAAACCCCACCTACTCTCGGGTGCCCACTACTCTCTCCCTTGAACTACATACTACATTGTTTGAGGAATGACAATTTTGTGAAGGATTTTTCGTAAAAATGTATGTAAACCATATTTATATTTTTTTTCTTGTTACTATATGACATAATAAGACTATGTGCGCAAGTTTTATATTTTTTTGATTTTTTTGAATTAGTTATGCTCAACCCTAATCAGTCAAAACCTCTCAAAACCCCTCAAAACCCCTCTCAAAACCCCTCAAAACCCCGCACACTACCTGGTCGTCGATCGTTTTACATGGGCGGTTGAGATCAGCGCTAGGGTTAGCTACGGTGTGCAGCGATCCGCATGAGACGCGCTGATTGGTTGGCGTGGTGGGGTTTGGATCAGCCTCTCGTTGGAGCATCAGACCGTTCATTTGAATCCAACGGCAAGAGTTGACGCGTGCATGGACCAAGCCTCGCGCAGTGCCCTTTCCATCGTTGCATGCGTGCCGTGCCCACCCGCAGCATGCATGCCCACCCGCAGGATGCGCCCGTCGTTGGTCGTTGCATGCATGCCTCGGCGTAGCCCCGCCCGCCACCCCTATCAACGCAGAACACGTCGATGCCTACCATTAGAACCGATGCAGCGTCGCGCCGAGCATGCACCAAGCCACAATGCAGCAGCCCAATGAAGACAACCAAAAAGCCAACGCTGCGGGCGTGCCGTGCATGGCGTGCTCCTCTTTGAGGACGCAATCGGCATGGGGTATCGATGTGGGTATAGAAGCGATTCAAGCGGCGTCTGCCCGTTACAAGATGGATAAATGAAGGCATCCATTATTGTCACGTCTCACATCGACTGAACGTTGCCCTCAAAAAAAAATCGACCGAACGTTGCCCTCTAGCCGGCTAGCCCTAGCAAGATGGGCTATGACATGAATGCACGGGCGGCACACGCAGAGAAGCCGGGGCAGGCGTGTCCCCTTGACCCACGACGGCACAGACGCGTGCGTGACCCCGCGCCCTTGACCCGCGACCGTCACAGCCCGTTTCCCACGCTCGTGTACACACTTCCATGGGGCGCCACCAAACGCCGCCCGCCCATTAATTCTACCCAGTGTAACCACAGCGCTTCCATCAAAAACCACGTCGCTCTTGGGCTATTTAAGCCGGGCACTATCGTCTTCCTCTTCCTCCTCATCCACACCCCATCCTCTTCCTCCTCTGCCCTCCTTCTTCCTCGTCTCCATCAAACCCGATCGAGCCCTCGAGCCACCGGGCGCCACCATGCAAGACAACGCCCCACCTACCAACTCCCCCAACCGTGCGGAAAGGCTCTACCCGAACAGTGTACGTGGAGAGTACCCTTAGGGTTTGGGCCATCTCAAGATGGAGGCGCAAGGGAGTTGACGGAGTTCTTCCTTGCGGCGGCTTCCGCCACCTCCCCGCGCTCTCCAAGGATGTACCATGTTGAGAGGTCACCCACAACGGCGTTGTGGTTGGGCTCCTCCACGTTCACTAACCCATTCGATGCTTTCTACCTCCTCGGCGAGTGTATTGGGTTGGTTGTGAGTTCATAGCTTTCACCACCCATAACATTTTCACCGACTTCAACTCCATCTTCCCCAACAACGGCGTTATGCACACGCTCCCGTACCCAATCAACAACGACGAGTGAAGGGCGCCCGGAGGAGCCCGGAGAGAAGAACCCGAAGAAGAACCCGGAGGAGGAGGAGAGAAGAACCCGAAGAAGAACCCGCATTTGGTGCCCCCCGATCTATCATATCGTATCGTATTAGTTTTTAAGTTGTAATCGTTATGCTACTGTTATTAAGTTGTATTAGTGTTTTAAGTTGTAAGGCTATCGTGGAACTATGTGTTGCAATCGTTATGCTTCTATATAATCGTTATGCTACTATATATATTGTGTATTTTGTGCTATTATTTGTAGATTGCTATGGGTTGTTCCATTATTTGTGTATTGCTATGGGTTGCTAGGGGCCCGGGTTGCTACACCCCAATCACCACACACACCATCTTTAAAATATTGGCCAAATAATGGGTCATGACCCAAATCATAGACATGCAACTAGGAGCCCCATGCAAACCCACTATGGACATGCAACTAGGAAATGCAAACTAATTTACTTCATGCAAGCATGCAACTCATTTAGTTGATGAAACCGTAGACATGCATAAAAACAAGTAATATTTAGTTTTAGTGCATCAAAAAATGATCCATCACAAAATTTAGTGCAAGAAAAAGGCCAAAGTAAAAACAAGTAACATTTTATTTGCCGAAGTTAGAGGTGGGTTGTTGCCCCTACGCGGGTGGGCTGGTCTCCTTGAGCCCGATCTCCTTACGGCCCAACATCTATTCGGCAGCCCAGTTTTGTTTTTTACTAGAAACTGAATTGGGGTGCCCGTGTACTCTTAATCAAGAACCAAAACAGGGAAACAGAGCATGAACATTTGAATAATTTGTGTTCCAAATTGCTGCTTCAATTCAGATACATTACTTGCGCATGATCACATCCTCTACTCGACAGCCTAAATGCCCATTCTAATGACGGATGAACAACAAATAAAACAAAAAGCGAGCAATGATACAACAATAGAACCCCCGCCATGATATTTGCTTGCTTCGCAAATCGATCATCTGCATTAGATGTTTCTTGATCTTCTTGATTTCTCCGCATGCGTTCAGCATTGCGCGCATACATCGCCATCGGCACGACTCTGCCGCCCTCCGCCCGAGCTCCCGTATTCTCCACAGCAATCGGCGGCACCCTGCCCAAATTGAGCTCCCAGGTTGCGGCCACGCTCGAATCAACGTAGCCCTCAAACTGAATCCTATCAACATATTCATCAATCCACTCAAAATGGTAACATTTCTTCAAGATCTGAAAAGAACAACATGAACCCTAAATCCCAAATTCGAGGAGAAAAAACAAAATATGGAGAAATTAGAGCGAAAGACAGCGAAAGAACGGGCTAAGAACGAGATCTAACCTTGCCATCCTTCCCGTCATTGGTTTGCTCAAGCATTTCACAAATTCCCCTCAAGATTGCCATTGTCATCCGTTTTAGTGACCAACCGTTTAAGAGGGTCTGGGCGTGGGCAGTCAGGGCACATTGTGAGCAACACTGGTCCATATTGTCGCCATTTTGAGTGCGTGGCGAAGGAGGTAGACATTTGCGCTAGGTCGCGGAGAAGAGAAAGATTGGGAAAGGGGATGAATCTTGCGGCGGCGGCGCGACGGGCACGGGCGCCGTCTCTTCTAGCTGCGAGGAGGTGGGTCTCATGAGTAGACAAGTGGTGGGTCCCGCGCTTAGGTGGATAAGTGGTGTGTCCAGCGCTTACGTGGATAAGTGGTGGGTCCAGCCCTCAACAGCTTACGAGGGCATCAGTTCAGTTTAACAGCCATGTCGTGCGTGCGCTATTTACTTGCTCAAATGTGTCGCACCACAACCATTTGCTCGAACAACGTCGCACTCAAGCCAATTCACCTCAAATGTGTCGCACAGGAGCTATTGGCCTGAGTGGAAGTGCATTGAAGATCGGTTTGAAAAAAAAACTAAGCTGCTGGAAGGGCAAGCTTATGTCATATACTCATACGGAGGACGATTGGTTCTGATTAATTCGGTTCTCACAAGTATGCCTATGTTTCTCTTGTCCTTTTTCAAAGTACTAGTTGGAGTACGGAAAAGGCTAGATTTCTATCGATCGCGCTTCTTCTGGCAAAGCGATGAATTAAAACAAAATACATACTCACTAAGTGGGATATCATTTGTAGGCCGAAAGATCAAGGGGGTCTAGGCATTAAAAATTTATAGGTGAAGAACAGATGTCTTCTCAGCAAGTGGATGTATAAGTTATCTGTAGAGACGGATGCCACCCAGATTCTTCGTAATAAGTACCTTCAATCCAAAACCTTGTCCCAGGTGACGGTAAGACCAACTGATTCGCCTTTTTGGAAGGGAGTGATAAGAGTGAAATCAGTCTTTTTTAACAGGACAAAATTTGTAGTTGGAAATGGTACTTCCACAAGATTCTGGGAGGATACCTAGCTAGGGGAGACGCCCCTTGCAATCCAATATCCTTCTCTCTATAATATTGTTCAGTGAAGAGACGCTTACGTTGCAACAGTACTACAGTCCAATCCTCTTAATATTCAATTCAGAAGGACGCTAGCGGGAAACCGTTGGAAAGCTTGGCTCCATCTTGTGAGAAGATTGATGGATGTCCACCTTTCTCAACAACCCGATCAGTTGCGCTGGAAACTAGCTAAGAATTCTGAGTTTTTGGTTAAATCCATGTATTTGGATATTATCAACACTAGCGTTATTCCTAGTTCGAAATATGTTTGGAAAGTCAAAGTGCCTTTAAAAATAAAAGTGTTTATGTGGTTTGTCCACAAACAAGTCATCCTAACTAAGGACGATTTGGCGAAGCGCGACTGGACTGGATCTAAAAGATGTAGTTTTTGTGATAGTGATGAATCAATCAAACACCTCTTTCTTGATTGCCCTTTGGCAAAACTTTTGTGGAGGTCGGTCCATATAGCTTTTAATATTACTCCTCCGAATTCCATCAACACATTATTTGGGACGTGGCTAGATGGGATCGATGCAGAAACAATGAGGCATATCCGTGTAGGAGTATGTGCTTTATTATGGGCAGTTTGGAACTGCAGAAACGACTAGGTTTTTAACAGAACAACAAATATTCATTTCTTGCAGGTTGTTTTCAGGGCCACTACACTCATCTGTATGTGGTCGTTACTCACTCCGACGGAGGCCATGGAGCATTTGGTTACTGGATCTATCTGATGGGAGACGGTAGCACGGGCTATCTTCAACCGGTTTGGATGGCGGTCATGTAATAGGATAGGTGTTTAGTTTCCTATCTTTTGTTTTGCCTGCCGGTTGTGGCTGTCCTGTTTTTGCTTTCGTGCTCTTTCTGAGCATTTTTTTCTTTTGTTTGAGACCTCGAGACTTATGTTGGACCTTTTGATTATCAATAATATGGTCGTATGCATCTTTCTGATGCAGAGGTCGGGGCAAACCCCATTTTCGAAAAAAACCTAGGGAAGTAACATTTCCAACACCCTAATTTATCAAGCGAACTGGAATTCACCGCCTCGGGCACCACCTGTGGATTCAGTTCGCCTCCGGTGGACTGATGGCCACATACATGGGGGAGATGGTGATGGACATGAGGCCTGACCAAACAAGGACGGTGGTGAGTGTCTTGTCGCGATGTCCCATGAGACCCTCGGCGAATGGTAATGATGAGCAAGCACACGGAACTGAAGAAACCTCCGCCGATGAACTTGCTCCACTGTGGGTTGTCGCTGTATGGTGCAGGCAAAGGCAAAGGCGATAGTGATGATGTTGCTCATGCCGATGATGATAGGCGGGATAAGCAGTGATGACAACTTCACAATGTAGAGGTCCGCGTAGATGTCCTCATTATCTTCGGTCACCGCCTTGGCGGTCAATGTGAAGGAGATCTCGATCCGGCCATCACCTTGAGCAGCCCTTGCACCACCATGTACAGGTGCGCACTTGTGCCTGTCATCACAATAATTGTGCAAATACAAACATTGTGGTCAGGTTAATATCGTGATCCTAGCTAGGCCGTTAGTGTCGGGATTAATGATGCACGTGCCTGAGATGAGCCAGAATTGCTCATTGCGCCACCAGTCCTCCAGTTCAATGCCTGACCACTTGACCTCGAGGATGCCGAGCATGAGGTGATCGTGATGGTGAGGAGATAGAAGAGGAAGGCGACATTGAGCGTCTGCATGATGAAGAACCCGGAGAAGAGGGAAAGCACCAGGATGAAGCGGTAGGTGAGCAGGAAGATGGAAGTGAACGAGTAGATGCCGACATTAAGGTATGCAACCCGCTACAGGAAAATGAGATTTCGCGAAGGAACACATTTTTCCGGGAGAAGAATGTCTCCACCGACCCCGTCGCCCAACGCAACAACTGATCAATGGTTGTATTGTTCTTTTGCTTACTCCCATATTTGCATGACATCCTGATTACATTATCTGTTTAATTACATATTTTTTTTCCTTTGATTTCAGCTAATGTACTGTTCTTTCAATTACTCTTACATTTGCATGTTACTCTGTTCTTTCAATATATATAACAATCTTATTATTTCCGACAGTACATCATTTGCTTTCAAGAACATGTGTAGTACAAAATCTTGATGTTTACTTAACAGGAGACTCCAGAGATGTCATATTGAACACAAACCATGGATTTTGCAATCGTTGTTTGGGTAAAACTTAATGAAGATGGTCACTCATATTTTGATGCGGGCCTTTGGAGAGCATTTTATAAGTTTTATGTATTGAAAGTTGGCACTAAAATTATACTGCACCTAACAGAGGCTGATCATATCATAGATGCTAGCTTCCCTGATCACATCATCTGTCCAAGGTTTGTTTGAAGTAAGTGTTCTTTATGTATCTTCATTTTGACTTACTTAGCAAAATTGAAGTAATTATGTGGTATTTAAGTAACCATTTGGGATGGTTTTTCTGACTCTGTTAATTCTATTCCTACCTAGTAACTTCTAACTACCAATACACTATTCTGCTGCCTGTTCTGCCTAAATAATCACTATCCTCCAACTCCTCCACTCCTATCAGAAAGTGTTCTGGCCGAGGAGACTCTGGAGTTGCTTGTGTTATCGCATGCTGAGGTGGAGGACAAGGTGGCCAACGAGTGAAGGCGGGTCGATCCAGAACTGCAAGAGCCTCCGGCAAGCTGATACGTCTCCAACATATTTATAATTTTTTTATTGTTCCATGCTACTATAGTATCAATATTTGATGTTTTATATGAAATTATATGCTATTTTATAACATTTTTTTGGACTAACCTATTAACCTAGTGCCCACTCTCAGTTGCTGTTTTTTGCTTCTTTTTGGTTTTAGAAAATCAATATCAAACGGAGTCTATGTTGGAAATATGCCCTAGAGGCAATAATAAACTGGTTATTATTATATTTCCTTGTTCATGATAATCGTTTATTATCCATGCTATAATTGTATTGATAGGAAACTCAGATACATGTGTGGATACATAGACAACACCATGTCCTTAGTAAGCCTCTAGTTGACTAGCTCGTTGATCAATAAATGGTTACTGTTTCCTGACCATGGACATTGGATGTCGTTGATAACGGGATCACATCATTAGGAGAATGATGTGATGGACAAGACCCAATCCTAAGCCTAGCACAAAGATTGTGTAGTTCGTATGCTAAAGCTTTTCTAATGTCAAGTATCATTTCCTTAGACCATGAGATTGTGCAACTCCCGGATATCGTAGGAATGCTTTGGGTGTACCAAACGTCACAACGTAACTGGGTGGCTATAAAGGTGCACTACGGGTATCTCCGAAAGTGTCTGTTGGGTTGGCACGAATCGAGACTGGGATTTGTCACTCCGTGTGACGGAGAGGTATCAATGGGCCCACTCGGTAGGACATCATCATAATGTGCACAATGTGACCAAGGGGTTGATCACGGGATGATGTGTTACGGAACAAGTAAAGAGACTTGCCGGTAACGAGATTGAACAAGGTATCGGGATACCGATGATTGAATCTCGGGCAAGTACTATACCGCTGGACAAAGGGAATTGAATACGGGATTGATTGAATCCTCGACATCGTGGTTCATCCGATGAGATCACCATGGAACATGTGGGAGCCAACATGGGTATCCAGATCCCGCTGTTGGTTATTGGCCGGAGAGTAGTCTCGGTCATGTCTACGTGTCTCCCGAACCCGTAGGGTCTACACACTTAAGGTTCGATGACGCTAGGGTTATAAAGGAAGTTTGTATGTGGTTACCGAATGTTGTTCGGAGTCCCGGATGAGATCCCGGACGTCACTAGGAGTTCCGGAATGGTACGAAGGTAAAGATTTATATATGGAAAGTTGTTGTTCGGGTTCCGGGAAAAGTTTGGTTTTTCCGGTATTGTACCGGGAAGCTTCCAGAAGGTTTTGGAGGTCCAGAAAATTTTCCACCACGTCCAATACAGCAGCATGGGCTATAAGGGGGCGCCCTAGCCTTAATGGGCCAAGGGAACCAGCCCCCCAAGGCCCATGCGCATGGGAGAGGGGAAACCCTAAGGGGGAGCCTCCACTTGTCTTGGGAGGCACTCCTCCCCCCCTTGGCCGCCTTCCCCAACCCTAGATGGGATCTAGGGGGCCGGCCCCCCTCTCTCCCCACCTATAAATAGTGGAGGGGTGGGAGGGCAGCCGCACCCAAGTTCTGGCACAGCCCTTCCCCTCTCCCAAGTCCTCCTCCTCTCCCGCGGTGCTTGGCGAAGCCCTGCAGGATTGCCACGCTCCTCCACCACCACCACGCCGTCGTGCTGCTGCTGGACGGAGTCTTCCCCAACCTCTCCCTCTCTCCTTGCTGGATCAAGGCATGGGAGACGTCACCGGGCTGCATGTGTGTTGAACGCGGAGGTGCCGTCCGTTCGGCACTAGGATCATCGGTGATTTGGATCATGACGAGTACGACTCCATCAACCCCGTTCACTTGAACGCTTCCGCTTAGGGATCTACAAGGGTATGTAGATGCACTCTCCTTCCCCTCGTTGCTAGATTACTCCATAGATTGATCTTGGTGATGCGTAGAAAATTTTGAATTTCTGCTACGTTCCCCAACAGTGGCATCATGAGCTAGGTCTATGCGTAGTTACTATGCATGAGTAGAACACAAACTTGTTGTGGGCGTAGATGTTGTCAATTTTCTTGCCACTACTAGTCTTATCTTGCTTCAGCGGCATCGTGGGATGAAGCGGCCCGGACCGACCTTACACGTACGCTTACGTGAGACAGGTTCCACCGACTGACATGCACTAGTTGCATAAGGTGGCTAGCAGGTGTCTGTCTCTCCCACTTTAGTTGGAGCGGATTCGATGTAAAGGGTCCTTATGAAGGGTAAATAGAAATTGGCATATCACGTTGTGGTTTTACGTAGGTAAGAAACGTTCTTGCTAGAAACCTATAGCAGCCACGTAAAAACTTGCAACAACAATTAGAGGACGTCTAACTTGTTTTTGCAGCATATGCTTTGTGATGTGATATGGCCAAAAGGATGTGATGAATGATATATGTGATGTATGAGATTGATCATGTTCTTGTAATAGGAATCACGACTTGCATGTCGATGAGTATGACAACCGGCAGGAGCCATAGGAGTTGTCTTTATTTTTTGCATGACCTGCGTGTCATTGAATAACGCCATGTAAATTACTTTACTTTATTGCTAAACGTGTTAGCCATAGAAGTAGAAGTAGTCATTGGCGTGACAACTTCATGAAGACACGAGGATGGAGATCATGATGATGGAGATCATGGTGTCATGCCAGTGACGATGATGACCATGGAGCCCCGAAGATGGAGATCAAAAGGAGCAAAATGATATTGGCCATATCATGTCACTATTTGATTGCATGTGATGTTTATCATGTTTTACATCTTATTTGCTTAGAACGACGGTAGCTTAAATAAGATGATCCCTCGCAATAATGTCAAGAAAAGTGTTCCCCCTAACTATGCACCGTTGCGAAGGTTCGTTGTTTCGAAGCACCACGTGATGATCGGGTGTGATAGATTCTAACGTTCGAATACAACGGGTGTAAGCCAGATTTACACACGCAATACACTTAGGTTGACTTGACGAGCCTAGCATGTACAGACATGGCCTCGGAACACGGAAGACCAAAAGGTCGAACATGAGTCGTATAGAAGATACGATCAACATGAAGATGTTCACCGATGTTGACTAGTCCGTCTCACATGATGATCGGACATGGCCTAGTTGACTCGGATCATGTAATCCCTTAGATGACTAGAGGGATGTCTATCTGAGTGGGAGTTCATAAGATGAATTTAATTATCTTGAACATAGTCAAAAGATGTTTGCAAATTATGTCGTAAGCTCGCGCTTTAGTTCTAATGTTTAGATATGTTCCTAGAGAAAATTTAGTTGAAAGTTGATAGTAGCAATTATGCGGACTGGGTCCGTAAACTGAGGATTGTCCTCATTGCTGCGTAGAAGGCTTATGTTCTTAATGCACCGCTCGGTGTCTTTGAACCTCGAGCGTCGTCGTGGATGTTGCGAACATCGACATACACGTTTGATAACTACATGATAGTTCAGTAATGTTAAGCGGTTTAGAGTTGAGGCACCGAAGACGATTTCGAAACGTCGCGAAACATATGAGATGTTTCGAGGGCTGAAATTGGGATTTCAGGCTCGTGCCCACGTCAAGAGGTATAAGACCTCCGACAAGTTTCTTAGCCTGCAAAATAAGGGAGAAAAGCTCAATCGTTGAGCTTGTGCTCAGATTGTCTGAGTACCACAATCACTTGAATCGAGTGGGAGTTAATCTTCCAGATGAGATAGTGATGTTTCTCCAAAGTCATTGCCACGAAGCTACTAGAGCTTCGTGATGAACTATAACATATCAGGGATAGATATGATGATCCTTGGATATTCACGATGTATGACACTGAGAAAGTAGAAATCAAGAAGGAGCATCAATTGTTGATGGGTAGTGAAACCACTAGTTTCAAGAAGGGCAAGGGCAAGAAGGGATACTTCATGAAACGGCAAATCAGCTGCTGCTCTAGTGAAGAAACCCAAGGTTGAACCCAAACCCGGGACTAAGTGCTTCTGTAATAAGGGGAACAGCCAATGGAGTAGAATTACCCTAGATACTTGGTAGATGAGAAGGTTGGCAAGGTCGATAGAAGTATATTGGATATACATTATGTTAATGTGTACCTTACTAGTACTCCTAGTAGCACCAAGGTATTAGATACAGGTTCAGTTGCTAAGTGTTAGTAACTTGAAATAAAAGCTACGGAATAAACGGAGACTAGCTAAAGGTGAGCTGACGATATGTGTTGGAAGTGTTTCCAAGGTTGATGTGATCAAGCATCGCACGCTCCCTCTACCATCGAGATTGGTGTTAAACCTAAATAATTGTTATTTGGTGTTTGTGTTGAGCATAGACATGATTGGATTATGTCCATCGCAATACGGTTATTCATTTAAGGAGAATAATGGTTACTCTGTTTATTTGAATAATACCTTCAATGATCTTGCACCCAAAATGAATGGTTTATTGAATCTCGATCGTAGTGATACACATATTCATGCCAAAAGATATAAGGTAGTAATGATAGTACCACCTACTTGTGGCACTGCCATGTAAGTCATATTGGTATAAAATGCATGAAGAAGCTCCATGTTGATGGATCTTTGGACTCACTCATTTTTGAAAAAAAATTGAGACATGTGAACCATGTCTATTGGTATATATGCATGAAGAAACTCCATGCAGATGGACAGTTTGGACTCACTTGATTCTGAATCACTTGAGACATGCAAATAATACCATATGGGCAAGATGACTGAAAGCCTCGGTTTCAGTGAAATGGAACAAGAAAGCAACTTGTTGGAAGTAATACATTTTGATGTGTGCAGTTCAATGAGTCTTTGAGGCACGCATGGATATCGTTATGTTCTTACTTCACGGATGATTTGAGTAGATCTTGAGTATATTTACTTGATGAAACACAAGTCTGAATTATTGAATGGTTCAAGTAATTTCAGAGTGAAGTTGAAGATCATCGTGACAAGAGGATAAAATGTCTATGATATGATCATAGAGATGAGTATCTGAGTTCTGAGCTTTGTACGCAATTAAGACATTGTGGAAATTATTTCACAATTAATACCGCCTGGAACACCATAGTGTGATGGTGTGTCCGAACATCATAGTTGCACCCTATTGGATATGGTGCGTGCCATGATGTCTCTTATTGAATTACCACTATCGTTCATGGGTTAGGCATTAGAGACAACCACACTCACTTTAATAGGGCACCACGTAATTCCGTTGAGACGACACCGTTTGAACTATGGTTTGGAGAAACCTAAGTTGTCATTTCTTAAAGGTTTGGGGCTGCGACACTTATGTGAAAAAGTTCCAGGTTGATAAGCTCGAACCCAAAGCGGATAAAATGCATCTTCATAGGACACCCAAAACAGTTGGGTATGCCTCCTAATTCAGATCCGAAAGCAATAGGGATTGTTTCTTGAATCGGGTCCTTTCTTGAGGAAAAGTTTGTCTCGAAAAGTTGAGTGGGAGCATGGTGGAGACTTGATGAGGTTATTGAACCGTCACTTCAACTAGTGTGTAGCAGGGCACATGAAGTTGTTCCTGTGGTGCCCACACCAATTGAAGTAGAAGCTTATGATAGTTATCATGAAGTTTCGGATCAAGTCACTACCGTACCTCGTAGGGTGACAAGGATGCGTACTACTTCAGAGTGGTACGGTAATCCTGTCTTGAAGGTCATGTTGCTAGACAACAATGAACCTACGAGCTATGGAGAAGAGATGGTGGGCCCATATTCCGACAAATGGTTAGAAGCCATGAAATCCGAGATAGGATCCATGTATCAGAACAAAGCATGGATTTTGGTGGACTTGCCCGATGATCGGCAAGCCATTGGGATAAATGGATCTTTAAGAAGAAGACGGACGTGGACGATAATGTCACCGTCTATGAAGCTCGACTTGTGGCAAAGAGTTTTTCACAAGTTCAAGGAGTTGACTACGATGAGATTTTCTCATCCGTAGCGATGCTTAAGTCCGTCGGAATCATGTTAGCATTAGCTGCATTTATGAAATCTGGCAGATGGATGTCAAAATGAGTTTCCTTACCAGTTTTTGTAAGGAAAGGTTGTATGTGATACAATCAGAAAGGTTTTGTCGATCCTAAGGATGCTAAAAGGTGTGCTAGCTCTAGCGATCCTTCTAAGGACTGGAGTAAGCATCTCGGAGTTGGAATATGCACTTTGATAAGATGATCAACGATTTTTGGTTTATACAAAGTTTATGAGAAACTTGTATTTCCAAAGAAGTGAGTGGGAGCACTATAGAATTTCTGATAAGTATATGTTGTAAACATATTGTTGATCAGAAATGATGTAGAATTTCTAGAAAGCATAAAGGGTTGATTGAAAGGAGTTTTCAAGGGAAAACCTTCTAAGGACTGGAGTAAGCATCTTGGAGTTGGAATGTGCACTTTGATGAGATGATCAAAGATTTTGGGTTTATACAAAGTTTATGAGAAACTTGTATTTCCAAAGAAGTGAGTGGGAGCACTATAGAATTTCTGATGAGTATATGTTGCTAACATATTGTTGATCAGAAATGCTGTAGAGTTTCTGGAAAGCATATAGGGTTGTTTGAAAAGTGTTTTTCGATAGAAAACCTGGATTAAGCTGCTTGAACATTGAGCATCAAGATCTATGAGGATAGATCAAAAACGCTTAATGGTACTTTCAAATGAGCACATACCTTGACATGATCTTGAAGGTGTTCAAGATGGATCAGTCAAAGAACGAGTTCTTGCCTGAGTTGTAAGGTATGAAGCTAAGACTTAAAGCTCGACCACGGTAGAAGAAAGAGAAAGGACGAATGTCGTCCCCTATGCCTTAGCCATAGGCTCTATACATATGCTATGCTGAGTACCGCACCTGATGTGTGCCTTGCCACATGTCTGGCAAGAGGGTACAAAGGTGATCAAGGAGTGAATCACCAGATAGCGGTCAAAATTGTCCTTGGAGTAATAAGGATATGTTTCTCGATTATGGAGGTGATAAAGAGTTCGGCGTAAAGGGTTACGTCGATGCAAGCTTTAACACCTATCCGAATGACTCTGAGTAGCAAACCGGATACGTATGGTGGAGAAACCATTTGGAATAGCTCCAAGTGGAGCGTGGAAGCAGCATTTACAACATGACCTAGAGATTTGCGAAGTACATACGGATCTGAATGTTGCAGACCCGTTGACTAAAACCTCTCTCACAAGCAAAACATGATCAAACCCCAGAACTCATTGAGTCTTAATCACATGATGATGTGAACAAGTTTAGTGACACTAGTGAACTCTTTGGATGTTGGTCACATGGCGATGTGACCTGTGAGTGTTAATCACATGGCGATGTGAACTGGATTATTGACTCTAGTGCAAGTGGGAGACTGTTGGAAATATGCCCTAGAGGCAATAATAAATTGGTTATTATTATATTTCCTTGTTCATGATAATCGTTTATTATCCATGCTATAATTGTATTGATAGGAAACTCAGATACATGTGTGGATACATAGACAACACCATGTCCCTAGTAAGCCTCTAGTTAACTAGCTCGTTGATCAATAGATGGTTACTGTTTCCTGACCATGGACATTGGATGTCGTTGATAACGGGATCACATCATTAGGAGAATGATGTAATGGACAAGACCCAATCCTAAGCCTAGCACAAAGATCGTGTAGTTCGTATGCTAAAGCTTTTCTAATGTCAAGTATCATTTCCTTAGACCATGAGATTGTGCAACTCCCGGATACCGTAGAAATGCTTTGGGTGTACCAAACGTCACAACGTAACTAGGTGGCTATAAAGGTGCACTACGGGTATCTCCGAAAGTGTGTGTTGGGTTGGCACGAATCGAGACTGGGATTTGTCACTCCATGTGACGGAGAGGTATCTCTGGGCCCACTCGGTAGGACATCATCATAATGTGCACAATGTGACCAAGGGGTTGATCACGGGATGATGTGTTACGGAACGAGTAAAGAGACTTGCCGGTAACGAGATTGAACAAGGTATCGAGATACCGACGATCGAATCTCGGGCAAGTACTATACCGCTGGACAAAGGGAATTGAATACGGGATTGATTGAATCCTCGGCATCGTGGTTCATCCGATGAGATCATCGTGGAACATGTGGGAGCCAACATGGGTATCCAGATCCCACTGTTGGTTATTGGCCGGAGAGTAGTCTCGGTCATGTCTACGTGTCTCCCGAACCCGTAGGGTCTACACACTTAAGGTTCGATGACGCTAGGGTTATAAAGGAAGTTTGTATGTGGTTACCGAATGTTGTTCAGAGTTTCGGATGAGATCCCGGACGTCACTAGGAGTTCCGGAATGGTCCGGAGGTAAAGATTTATATATGGAAAGTTGTTGTTCGGGTTCCGGGAAAAGTTCGGTTTTTCCGGTATTGTACCGGGAAGCTTCCAGAAGGTTCCGGAGGATTCCGGAGGGGTCCGGAAAATGTTCCACCACGTCCAATACAGCAGCATGGGCTGTAAGGGGGCGACCTAGCCTTAATGGGCCAGGGGCACCAGCCCCCCAAGGCCCATGCGCATGGGAGAGGGGAAACCCTAAGGGGGAGGACCTCCACTTATCTTGGGAGGCACTCCTCCCCCCCTTGGCCGCCGCCCCCAACCCTAGATGGGATCTAGGGGGGCCGGCCCCCCTCTCTCACCACCTATAAATAGTGGAGGGGTGGGAGGGCAGCTGCACCCAAGTTCTGGCACAGCCCTCCCCCTCTCCCAAGTCCTCCTCCTCTCCCGGTGCTTGGCGAAACCCTGCAGGATTGCCACGCTCCTCCACCACCACCACGCTGTCGTGCTGCTGCTGGACGGAGTCTTCCCCAACCTCTCCCTCTCTCCTTGCTGGATCAAGGCATGGGAGACGTCACACGGCTGCATGTGTGTTGAACGCGGAGGTGCCGTCCGTTCGGCACTAGGATCGTCGGCGATTTGGATCACGACGAGTGCGACTCCATCAACCCCGTTCACTTGAACGCTTCCGCTTAGCGATCTCCAAGGGTATGTAGATGCACTCTCCTTCCCCTCGTTGCTAGATTACTCCATAGATTGATCTTGGTGATGCGTAGAAAATTTTCAATTTCTGCTATGTTCCCCAACAGTCTAAACATGATGAAACTTTACGGTAATTTTTTCTGGACAAGAAGGGACCCACGAAGGTTCGGGAGAAGACTAGAAGAGTCACGAGGGAGCGACAAGCTCACCATGCACGCCCCAGGGGGGCGCACTCCTTGAGCTTATGCGCCTCTCGTGGCACCTCTTGACCTAATTCCGCATCTATAAATTCTCAAATATTCCCATTGTACCAGAGAGCCACCCGAAACACTTTTTCCGCCGCACAAGCTTATGTTCCTCCATGATCCCATCTGGAGGCCTCTTCCGGTACTCTTTCGGAGGGGGGAATCGATCACGGAGGGCTTCTAAGTCATCCTTGCTGCCTTTCGATGACGCTTGGGCAGTTTATCACAGACCTACGGGTCCATAGCTAGTAGCTAGATGACTTCTTCTCTCTGTTTGATCTTCAATACAATTTTCTCCTCGATGTTCTTGGAGTTCTATTGGATGTAATCTTCTTTCGCGGTGTGTTTGTTGGGATTCGATGAATTGTGGGTTTATGATCTGAATATTTATGAATATTAATGGAGTCTTTTTTTAACTTTATTTTGCATGTTTGTTATATCTTTGTATTTCTCTCCAATCTGTCCGTTTGGTTTGGCCAACTAGATTTAATCTTCAGTGGGAGTGGTGCTTTGTGATGGGTTTAATCTTGCGGTGCTCTATCCCAGTGACAGAAAGGGACAATACATGTATTTGTATTGTTGCCATTAAGAATAAAACGACAGGGTTTATTCATATTGATTGGGTTTAGTTTTTCTACATCATGTCATCTTCCTTAAGGCATTACTCTATTTTATACTTAATACCCTATATGCATGCTGGATAGCGGTCGATGGATGGAGTAATAGTAGTGGATGCAGACAAGAGTCAGTCTACTTATCTCGGAGGTGATGCCTATATACATGATCATTGCCTTGACTATCGTCATAACTATGCGTTTTCCTATCAATTGCCCAACAGTAATTTGTCTATCCACTGTATGCTATACGTTTGAGAGAGAAGCCTCTAGTGAAAAATATGGCCCTCGGGTCTACTTTTATCACATATAAAACACAAAAATACCTTGCTGCAATTTTCTATGTTCTTTTATTTTATCTTTGCAATTTATCTATCTACCAAAAAATAACCGCCAAGGGGATTGACAACCCTCTTGTTTGTGTTGGGTGCAAATATTTGCTTTTGTGTGTGCAGGTGCTGTTCACGAGGTTTGTGTGTTTCTCCTACTGTATTGATAACCTTGGTTCTTAACTAAGAGAAATACTTATCTCTACTATACTGCATCTCCTCTCCTCTTCGAGAAAATCCCAACGCAACTCAGAAGTAGCATAAGCCTAGACTTCATCAGCAGCCCCCTCGATGATATGTTGATAATCATCATCTCCCTCCTCCCCATCAAATCTGGTGTGCGGACAACCGTCCTCACCCGGCGGTGGTGCCCCCTCTGGCGTTCCACCTCCCTCAACCTCATCAACGACCACAAGCTCTGCAGCGGTTTTCACAAATGCATGGACGCATTGTCCCAGATCCTTGCCATACCCCGTGGGCCAATCAAAGGCATTACCATGTGCAATTTCGTCCCAACGGCAAGGTCGAAGGCAAATTTGACAAGCGGTTCCTATCCCCCGCCCTGGATCTTCTGGAGGATCCCACAAGCTCTACATGAGAAATAAAAGCACGTGCACGTTTTATAAGTCTTTAATGATTGCATCGACATAAAAAATAAAACAATGATAGTGAAGTTTTCTAAGAAAAATGTATTTGTGCCATTGATATTGCCCTTTAAGAAGAAAAAAAGACTTGCACACAACTCTACACTCAAATTGCGTATTTTGTAATACACAAAGAATGAACATATAATAGTGCAAATTTCACAATCAGGTACTCACTTGTTCCCAAAATAAGTGTAATTGAATTAGTACAACTTTGTAAAGAGTATAATTTACGTACATATTGTATAGTATTTGCATGTATACCTATAAACGGAAATAAAAAATGAAGTTGCCCAAGAATGAATCAATTATTGGTGTTGGTATAACCTTTTAAGAAGAACATAATAATAATAATAATAATAATAATAATAATAATAATAATAATAATAATAATAATAATAATAATAATGAAAAATGAAAAAATTGCACACAACAATTAGCATTGATAATCCCTTAAATAATTAAGAATATGAAAAAAAAACTTTCCATAGAATTAGCACAAAAAATGCACTTTTTATAATATGTAGAATAAATATATAAGAGTGAAGTTTCTATACTCTAATGTAACTTGTACATGTAGTACTTGCATATATAAATTTACACACACTCAACATCCAAGAATACACGTAAAGAAAAAACAAAACTCAACTGAAAAATAAAAAAATGAAGGCATACACGTGCAGAAAACAAAAGCAAATACATGGAAAAAAGCATGCACATACGAAAATCCAGCCCAAGAACGATATCGACGGACCCAAAATTGGGGACAGTCGAATCCAAACAGCCTAGTACACCAGCAAAACGTGAAAGAGAAAAGAAAAACTACACAAATCTTAAACCACAATCCGAGGGCCAGAAAATCGACTGACCACAAAACAAAATTCAGCTGACTGAAATGTAGCTAAAGTGTTTATCAAATGATATTGATTTCGTATCATGAATGTTGATATATTTTTTCTATAAGTTTGGTCAAATTCTATGGCTTCAAACAAATTTTATGAAGTTTGACTACAAACAAATTGTAAACGTAGAGTAAAAAGAAACAAAGGGTTTCAAGCGTGTCTGTGTGAGACTGCAGCGCAGTCTCTGTTACTACTAGTATGAAGTTTGCGCCTACCGCTGGAGTCAGGCTTACCACGTCGAAGCTGGCACACATACATCGACCGTGCTAGTGCACAACGCAACACACGGGTAATGCTACGGTCGATAGAAGCTAGTAGGGTCATCTACTCCGGACCTGAAATGGATGACGAGCGAGCTGTTTGTGAATGCACTACAGCAGGCTCCACCGCTCCCCTTCCCCTATCGAGTTTCCAAATCGGCGAAAGCATCCAAGACTGACACGGCTATAGGCTGTGCGAGCTTTCGTGGAAACGCCATTGACTCAAAGGGGTGGTGGGTGGGGGAGTTCATCTTTTGTCCATCACGATGCTTCTACTTCTACTTCTGTACCAGTGTCCACACCCACCCTATCGTTGGAGACACACCCCCGGCCCCTCGCACGGCGCGCGCATGGCGGTAGGCAGGATGCTGGAGCTCCTGGTCTTCCTCTCCACGGCCGGCAGCTTGCTTCTCGACTTGGCGGCGGTGTTGGTCTGTATCCTGGCCGGCCCATACTACCCGACGTTTAGGCTGGCCAACCAGTTGAGTCCCGCGCTTAATTTGATTGTTAATCCCATATATCCCTGCAAGCTTTCTCTGATGATATCACATTTGTCCAGGTTGCTGTGGTGGACTTCCTTCTGCGGTGCCGTCCCGTGGGGTGCCGTGCTGCTGATGTTACAGGTCAACTGCTGGTGTCATGGCTGGGAGGCCACCAACGTCGACCTCCTGGTCCTGGGCGCCGTGGAGTGGGTCGTCGCGTGTTCCACCTTCGGCTCAGCGTGTGCCGCCCTCGCCGTCGACCAGTTCGCCATCCAGCACAACTACTGCGGCCCCAGGGCCGCCGTGTGCTCAGTGTACCTTGTCGCCGCCGCGATCTCATGCGCCGCCGGGGCTCTCGCCGCCGTGTCCGCACTCGGGATGCTCTGGATCCTCGCCTCCCGGTTCCGCCCCGCTCACGCGGCCTAGTCAATCAGGTGCCTCGTGTTCTTGTCAACGTTTAGAGCTAGTACTATATAGTCTGCTTACTGGTTGCTCGTGTTTAATTACAAAATGAAATCGGTAGTGTGATTCCCTCTGCTTGCTGATTTCTTTCGAATCAGTTACGTGGCTTGTTACAAAATGAAACTGGTAGTCCATGGTGTCGAAGTCGAACACAGGCAGCAATCTCAATGCGACGATGGATGACGACGGCGGTGGCGCCGAAAGCAAGCCAGATCTTGTAACGCGCGTCTGGGGACGGCACGCTGACACTCTTGTGCGCGTTGAACATGCCATCGACGACGAGGTTGTGTCACGTACGCCCCCGACGTCAGGTCGTCCGGTACAACGCCGCCCGACCACGTCCTCCACCTCCAGTACGGTGCCGTCCAGCTCCCTCCGGTCCTCCTCCACCACCCGCGTGAGCGCATCCTCGCCGGCGCCGGGAAATATCTCGGCCATAGACACCGCACCGCCATCCCGACGCGGCGAGACCGAGAGCGCGTTCACGCGCACCGCGACGATGACGGTGGCCTTGCATATCGCGTTCGTGAGGATCGGGGAGCCAGAGCTGAGCACGCCAACGACGCTGGTCGTGCACAGGATGCCAACGTCGCGGAGGCCCGGCGCCATGACGTGCGCGTCGTGCGTGGCAGTGCCGCTCGACGGCGACGTCGACGGCTGCGGCGATCTGCGCCTCGTGAGAGACGTCGCGGCTGGTGTAGGCGGCATCCGGGGCCGAGGTCTGAATGCAGCGACGGAGCGACCCAGGCCGTCCTGCACGTCGTCGACGGCGACCTTGGCGCCGTTCCTGATACTCCGCGGCCGTCGCCCCGTCGACGCCACTCACGGCGCCCCGTGATGGACGCAACTTTACCACTCCTGTTGGCCCTTTAAGCCACGGCCAGGGCCCGTCGGGTGCGCGTGCGTGCATGCGCCAGACGTGCCGGGCGCGGTCCGGTCCGCGTCGGGTCCGTATCGGGGGTTGCGTGCGTGTGTGTGTGGAGTGCATGGGTGCGCGTGTGTGCGTGCAGGTGGTGCACCGTAGTTATAGGAGGCCGTTGGCGAGCTGTGCGGTGCAATCAGGTCAGTGCGGGCTCGGCGCGACCCGAGACGCGTGCGTGCGCGTCGTGGGCGCGGCCAGAGCGGGGCTAGTTCATGGCTCGGCTGGGTGGGGGGCGTGCGGGTCGTGCCCAGCGCCGGCCCAGGGTATAAAAGCACTTGCGGGGCTTGTTGTAACGGGGGGCTCGAGTTTGTTGCTTGAGGAAAACAACCGTTGTCGCGGCGGCGGCGTTTGTACGCCCGGAAAACTTTGCTGTGTCCACCGTGCTCCCTCTGATCTTCTTCTTCTTCTGTCATTCGATTGCAACAAAGAGAGAGTGAGCTCTTGGGCAAGGGGGTTCTGCGCCAATAATTGGTATCAGAGCCAGGTTCGGGAGTGATCACCTGCAGCCATGGCGGTCGTTCCACACGGTGGCGAGGGTGGCGCGATGTCGTTTCCGGTCCCGCCACTGACACCGGCGAACTACACGTCCTGGGCGATCAAGATGGAGGCACCTTGATGCCTAGGGACTGTGGTGCGTGGTGAATCCGGCGGAGGGCATGGCGGTCGACGCCGGAAAGAGCAAGACGGCGAGGGCTATGATGTTGGGGGCTCTGTCGGAAGACGTGCTCATGCAGGTGGCGACGAAGCCCACCGCGAGGGAGGTATGCGACCCCCTCAAGGTGCGCTTCAACGGTGACGATCGGGTCCGGCCGGCGGATGGAGAACGTCGATGAGCTCAACGCGTACGCCGGCAAGGTGAACAGCATGGCAACGAGTTACGCGGTGCTAAGGGCAACACTCGATGATGCGGCGATGGTGAAGAAGTTGCTCGATACCGTGCGGGGCCGGCTGTACGTCACGGTGGCCAGCATCGAGCAGTTCTGCGACGTCGAGGAGATGCTCTTCGAGGAGGCGCTCGGTCGTTTGAAGGCCTTCGAGGAGCGGACGAGGTGGCGCGCGCAGGCAGGCGGCAACTAGGCAGACGAGCAGCTGATGCTCACCGGGGCTCAGTGGGCAGCAAGGCGGCGTCAACAGGGCGGAGGCGGCTTCGATGAACACGACGACGACGGAGCGACGAGCACGGCATCGGGCGGCGGAGGGAAGCGACGAGGGTGCTGCTACAACTGCGGCCAGTGCGAGCATTTCCGGCGCGAGTGCCGAAAGCCGCAGAAGGCATAGTCGGCGGAGTAGGCCCTTCTCGCCGACGACAACGTTGATACGGCGGGCTCCTCTAGGCCGTGGCTTAGGGTGTGTGTGTTTGCCAATAAGCCACGGCCAGGGCGCGTCAGGTGCGCGTGCGTGCGTGCGCTAGATGTGCTGGGCGCGGACCGGTCCGCGTCGGGTCCGTAGCAGGGTTGTGTGTGCGTGTGTGTGTGGTGCATGGGTGCGCGTGTGTGCGTGCATGTGGTGCACCGTAGTTATAGGCGGCCGTTGACGAGCTGGGCGGTGCGATCGGGTTAGGCCAGTGTGGGCTCGGCGCGACCCAGACGCGTGCGTGCGCGTCATAGGCGCGCCTAGAGCGGGGTCGGCTGGGTGGGGGGTGTGCGGGTCGTGCCCAACATCGGCCCAGGCTATAAAAGCACCTGCGGGCTGCGGGGCTTGTTGTAACGGGGGGCTCGAGTTTGTTGCCTGAGGAAAACAGCCGTTGCCGCGGCGGCGGCGTTGGTGCGCCGGGAAAACCTTGCCGTGTCCACTGTGCTCCCTCTGATCTTCCTCCTTCTTCCGTCGTTCGGTTGCAGCAAGAGAGAGTGAGCTAGGCAAGAGAGAGAGAGCGCGCGCTAGGGCAAGGGAGTTCTGCACCAACAACCCCAAGTTTCCATCTCAATACATCTTTGTCTATCGTTCACTTGCCGATGCCACTAATGCTAGCACAATACACGCAACTGGCCCCTTGATTTGAAAACAACATACGAAATCCTCTTCAAAATGACACTAAGTCATCACAATAAAGATAATAGATTTTTCGCAGAAAAGGTAATATAATGTTTAGCAACAAAAGTTTAGCCCATGATTTTGAAAAGTACGCTGAATTCCCATAAAAAATGTCAATTAATTTGTCAACAAAAGCTCACTATAATGGTACTGCCAAAGATTAGCATTACTGACTTCTTATTTTAACCAGCTGATCACAAAATTGACAACTATCACATGATTTTTTTTAAGGAACTAGCAATAAATAGTTTCATTAGCAGAAGCAGAACATTAACACTAGTAATTTTTTTTCTCTGGCCGTATGGAAATAAGATCATGCTTAGCTAAATATTTGGAGGGATAATTGGATCCCTAGGGAATCTGGTCTGGAAATTTCTGTTATTTTTGAGTGGGACTAGGAGATGGGATGAAAACCTGATCAGGCATCTATTTCTTATCCATGATGCAGAGGAGATCCTAAAGTTGCGCACTCTTAGAATGGGCGAGGGAAATTTTACTGCTTGGCACCACGAGAAAAGTGGTTTGTTCTCGGTGAAGAGTGCATACATACTGGCTCTGAATCTTAAGGATCCGAAGATCGATTTAGGCAATTCTAGTGGTGCCGTGAATGAGGATAGGAGGCTCTGAAATATAATTTGGAATGCTAATGTTCCCCAGAAAATTAGAATTTTTGACTGAAGGGCTGCCTCTAATAGTCTGGCGGTTCAAGTCAACAGGGTCAAACATCATCAAGCTATTTTAGGTACGTGCTCAATCTGTGGTACCGAAGATGAATGTATTTTTCACGCGATGGTGAGTTGTCCCAAGGCTCGTGCGTTTCATATGGCGTCGAAGAAAGTGTGGAATTTACCGACCGAGGAGATTTTCAAATATTCTAGGCCGGAATGGTTTCTTATTTTATTGGATCAATTAAATTCGCCTGTGCATGAGCAAACTATTTTCATGTTATGGAGAGTTTGGCATATGAGGAATGATTTGAGCTTTGATAAGGGAACGGAATCCATCTCAGCCTCAGTGAGCTTTGTAGAAATTATTGGGAATCTTACTTGTCTTGTCATGCTAAATTGCAGATGGAGATGTGCAGTAACGGTAATGTAACGCCCCGAGACCGATGCTCGAGAAGACTTCCAGCTATTCCGAGTTTCGCCGTGTGTTTTATTTGCTTTTGTGCATTTCATCATGTCATCATGTGCATGGTGTGATTTCTCATACATATTATGTTGTTGCATGTTCCATGCATGAATCTCGCATCACCCACCTTCTCCTTCCCTCTACTTCCTTCTTTTGACAAGTGCCATTTTCCCCCTTCTCCTTTAATGTTCACTTTCTCCCAAATAGTCAAACTTATTGCCCTAAACCCCACCGCCAAATTTCACCTCTTTTGGGAATGTTTTGGTTAGGTTTTAAAATGGCTCAAGTTTGAATTTAATTCAAACTTGAATTATTTTTCTTCCTCTAAAAATTGCCAAACCAATTTATTCAAATTCTGCATATTCTCAAGACTCCAGGGATATTTTCTTTTCTGAAATATTCCACCTCTAGCACCTCTTTCTTTTCTCCTAAATTCTGGTTGAAGAATTAAGGAAAAGAAAAAGAGAGATGGAGAAGCCAGCCCAGCTGGGCCTCCCAGCTACCGCAGCTCGGCCCAGCCACCCGCGCAGCCAGACCGGCCCAAGGCCTAGGCCCAGCCGCGCCCCCCTCTAACCCTAGTTTCCCGATCCCCTCGCTCTCTCTCCCTCCCTTCATCCTCTTCCAGCGCCACCAGACACCCATCGTCTGATCCCATCGCCTCTCCTGCTCGATCCCATCTCTCTCCCGCGACCCCGAGCTCCCTGCAGTCCGAGCGCCACGAGGAGAGGAGCTCCTCGAGCACCGGCCGCGCGCCGCGCGCCCAACCTCCTCTTCGCCCGCCTCCTCGTCATCCCGTGCCAAGCGCGCTGGCCCCGCTGATGGATCCCGAGCAGTCTTCGGCGCCGCGCCTCCCGTCACCGCGTCTCCTCGCCTGGCCCGCCAGCCGGCCACCGAGCCTCGCCGGCGCCCGTCCTTGCCTCTCCACCGCTCGCCAGCTCCGTGCGAGCCGGCCTGCAGCCCGTCCCGGCCTCCGATGACTCGCCGCGTCCGCCAAGTTCCTGCGTGAGCCTCCTCTGCTCGCTCGCGTGGGCCGCAGCGGCTGCAAGGCCGGTCGTAGCCAGCCAGCCTCGCCTCTGCTCCGAAACCAGGATCGCCAAGGTCATCTTCGAGATTTTCGCCAAGTACCACGACATTCGGAGCCCCTTGGAAACGTCAAGTTCGACTACAAAACGTCAAACGTGTACCACTACCGCCGCCCGAACATCTACGAACGGTGTACCACGACGAACATGTACGGCTACATGATGACCCGCCAAGACCTCGAACCACTACCATCGCGAGAACAACTACTTCCACTACCGTCGCCACGTGAACAACTACTTCCTCTACCGACGCCGTGTACAACTACTTCCACTACATCACGAGAACATCTACTTCCCTCGACGATCTCGATCCGCCCCGAAAACGCATGCTTCAAAGGTATAACCCCGAGGCGACCGCCGTGAATGAATGCATGTTGTATGAGTTGTCCTTGTTTGCACAGTGCTCGTTTGCTTCATGCACGTTCCGCCTTGTTGGCCATGCCGTCGTCCCGTGGGAACCCGGTAACCGGGATCACCCCACCATCCTTTGCTTCCGCACACTTGCTCTTTTGCACCGGTATCTCCGTGAGCTACCGGAACCGATATGTTGCCGTGGCATCATTTTCGGATATGTTGCCGTGGCACCATTTTTTGTTTCGCCGCCGTGGCACCCTTTTCGTTCCGCCATGGCGACAAATGCTCCTTATCATGCTCATGTTAACGTTTTCATAAAAATTGCATAAAACTTACATATGTCATCCGCATCATGATAACAACATTTAAATGATTAAAATTGTGTTTGCATTATATTGCTAAATGACATGAGGATTTTCCGGAATTATCGCTTGTTGTTTCCGGCCTCATTTAAACTTGCCTAGGTAGATAGTTTTGTTATGCTTCACCCCTTGCCATGTTAATCAACATTTAATATTGTTGGGTAGCTTAAACAAGAGAGAACTAAATAATTGATGTGGTGTTCCGTCAATATACAACTCGTTGCATATTGAGCTCCACTTAATTTGTAGTGTTGTTTGTTGCACTTTGCCATGCCTCATTAAACCGGTCATGCATCATACTTGGTTGTGCATCATGCCATGATTATGCGATGGTTGTTTACTATGTTGTTTGCTTCTTTCTGGTTTGCTTCTCTCGTTAGCTTCGGTTTCGTTCCGGAGTTGCGAGGATTCGCTCGACTACGTCCGTTCGTCTTCTTCATGGACTCGTTCTACTTCCTAGCAGGATTTTAGGCAAGATGACCGCTACCCTGGATCTCACTACTATCATTGCTATGCTAGTTGCCTCGTTCTTTCGCTATGCTGCGCTACCTATTACCTGTTTGACCAGCCATCCCATATTGTCATGAACCCCTAACCTTTGACACCTTTCCTATGCAAACCGTTGTTTGGCTATGTTACCGCTTTGCTCAGCCCCTCTTATAGCGTTGCTAGTTGCAGGTGAAGTTGAAGATTTCTCCATGGCGGACAGGATTTTGGTTGGGATATCACAATATCTCTTATATTATTAATGCATCTATATACTTGGTAAAGGGTGGAAGGCTCGGCCTTATGCCTGGTGTTTTGTTCCACTCTTGCCGCCCTAGTTTCCGTCATACCGGTGTTATGTTCCCGGATTTTGCGTCCCTTACGCGGTCGGGTGATTTATGGGACCCCCCTGACAGTTCGCTTTGAATAAAACTTGTCCAGCAAGGCCCAACATTGACTTTTACCATTTGCCTCACCACCACCTATTTTTTCCTTGGGAGTCGCTCTCTCGAGGTCATCTTTATTTTAGCCCCGGGCGGTGCTTGTCTAAGTGCTGGTTCGAACCGAGTAGACTGCGGGGGCCCCTCGGGGCAACTCGAGGTCTGGTTTTACTCGTAGGATGTCTCATCCGGTGTTGCCCTGAGAACGAGATATGTGCAGCTCCTATCGGGATTGTCGGCGCATCGGGCGGCTTTGCTGGTCTTGTTTTACCATTGTCGAAATGTCTTGATGTACCGGGATTCCGAGACTGATCGGGTCTTCCTGGGTGAAGGTCTATTCCTTCGATGATCGCGAGAGCTTGTCATGGGCTAAGTTGGGACACCCCTGCAGGGTTTAAACTTTCGAGAGCCGTGCCCGCGGTTATGTGGCAGATGGGAATTTGTTAATGTCCGGTTGTAGATAACTTGACACTTGATCCGAATTAAAACGCATCAACCGTGTGTGTAGCCGTGATGGTCTCTTCTCGGCGGAGTCCGGGAAGTGAACACGGTTTCTGGGTTATGTTTGACGTAAGTAGGAGTTCAGGATCACCTCTTGATCATTGCTAGCTTCACGACCGTTCCTTTGTTTTTCTTCTCGCTCTCATTTGCGTATGTTAGCCACCACATCATGCTTAATCGCTGCTGCAACCTCACCACTTTACCCCTTCCTTTCCCTTTAAGCTTTGCTAGTCTTGATACCCATGGTAATGGGATTGCTGAGTCCTCGTGGCTCACCAGATACTTCCAAAAATCAGTTTGCAGGTGCCTATGTTACCGAAAGCGGTGGCGCAACCAAGCTCAAGGAGGAGCTCGATGAAGATCTTGCCCTTTGTGTTGTTTCGTTCTAGTTGATCAGTAGTGGAGCCCAGTTGGGGTCGATCGGGGACCTTTGTCGCATTTGGGCTTCTTCTTTTATTTTGGTTCTGTAGTCGGACCTTGATTGTATGTGGATGATGTAATGCTTTATTCATGTATTTGTGTGAAGTGGCGATTGTAAGCCAACTATGTATCTCTTTCCCTTATGTATTACATGGGTTGTGTGAAGATTACCTCACTTGCGACATTGCTTTCAATGCGGTTATGCCTCTAAGTCGTGCTTCGACACGTGGGAGATATAGCCGCATCGAGGGCGTTACAGGTAAGCAAGAAGAGGTGGAATTTCAGCCAACCACTAACATTGAGAGGAAGTTTATTCATTGACAGGACCCCACCTCAGAGTTCTAGAAGATTAATGTCGACGCAAGTTTCGTGGAGGCCATTAAAACTGTGAGCGTGGGGATGGTTGTGAGAAACCATTATGGACAAGTTATTCTTTCTTCCTGGGATTATATTGGAGCTTGCGATAGCGTTTAGGAAGCGGAACTTAAAGCGTTCCTGGTAGGCCTGTATATTGGTATGACACTAGATATGCCCGTCATTTTGAAAACTGATTGCTCCTTTGTGGGCTCTATTCTTGGAAGATATTGTATAGACATGTCCTCCTTTGTTGATTTAAAGAAGGAGGCGGTAAATGTCTCAAAGATGCTGGTGAATTTATAGATTTCAAAGATCAACATGAGGGCAAATTTGGTGGCTCACGAGATTGCAAAGTTTAGTTTTGATAATAAATCTGATGGTTTTCTTTTTCATTCTGTTCTGCCCTCTATGGCAAAGTTTGTAATGAATGATTGTACGGACATTTTAAGTTAATTAATATATGATGGGTTTTTTCAAAAAAAAATTGGGAAATTGTTTGCCGCCCCACCCACCTTGGGGGTCTCGGTGTGATCCATCTAAAAAATTTGCGAGGGCGATGCGGTTACGTTGGCCATGGCTTAAATGAATTGGCCCAAGCAAGTTGTGGTTTGGCATGGGCAAACTTTGTGATGCCGTGGACATGAAGATCTTCTACACCTCTACCTGATTCACCATCCACAATGGGGACAAGGCATCGTTATGGGATGCGTGATGGTTGGATGGGATAAGGCCGGAAGACATTGCCCTCTTTGTACCAGGCCGATCGAGTTAACCAGAGATTTTACATGAAACATTTATTCGAGTACTAGTTTTGGCACACTTTCTTGCATATCCAGATTAAAGATGAATGTTGCGGATGCCGGTTTTTTTGGAAGTGCATGACAAGTGGTATCTACTCGGTCAAGTCGGCCACAAGGTACAGTTCCAAGGTGCCACACTCACTTAGTTCCTAAAATATAAAATAAATTTATTGAACAAAGTGAAATTAGTTCTTACAAATAACTGAATCTGTTTCCTGAAGGACAAATCGACTATTCGAGTTACTGAAATCAATTTATTGAAATGCGTGAAATTAGTTTATAGAAATATGTGAAATTACTTTTTCGAAATGAGAGAACATAGTTTTTTAGTTACTTGAAATATGTTTTTTGAAAGAGTTGAAACCACCTTTTTGAAATTATTGCGATCAATTTATTGGAAGAGTGAAATTAATTTAAAAAAATGTGTGAAGTTAGTTTATTGAAATCTATTTTTTGAAAGAACCAAAATCAGTTTATTGAAAAGAGTGAAATTAGCCTTTTGAAATATTGAGATCTGTTTTCTGAAATACTCGAAACAAATTATAGAAATGGATGGAATTAGTTGTCTGAAATAATTGAAATCTATTTTTTTGGAAAGATTTGAAATTAGTTTTTGAAATTATTGAAATCCTGTAATAAAAAAAATCCTGTCCGATTCCGGACGGGGACTCGGATCGGAACCGGCGTCGACCGTCTTCGACTCTGCTCCGGTACCGAACGGAACGCGTTGACCGGCCTATATATAACTACGCCCGCCCTCTGATGGTCTACCTATTTTCTCATACCCGAAGAAGAGATCGTGGAACGAATTCTTGAGGCAGCGCCATCTTTCTCCGATGACGACGACGGGCATCCAGCTCCAGCCGGCCGGGCACAGCTTCCGCACCACCATCGATCCATCGCTGCTCCCGCTGAAGAAGAGGGCCGCAGCGGCATCTCCGTCTCCAACGACGACGATGGGCTCGCAATCGCAGCTACAGCTACCCGCCGGGGCCGCATGCAGCGTCCCCGCCACCATCCAGATCCACGAGTCGCTGTTGCCGCCCAAGAAGAGGCCAATGAGCACCACCACCAGCGCCTCCTCCTCCTCCTCCTCATCTCTTCTGCTGGAGGCTTCTCCAAGAAAGAGACGGATGGATTACTACGTTGACGCCGAGGCGAGCTGCCGTCGCATGGCGGCCGCTCTGCAGCAGGCCGGACCAGCGGGGGCGTGCGGCGCCATGGCTTCGAAGCGCGCCCGGAAGGCCAGCTCCAGATACAGCGGGGACGTGTGGACGCAGTGATCGAGCAGACTTTCAGCAGCTGCTTGATTACTTGATGGCTTCGAGCTGGCGGACAGACTAGAAGGCTGCGTCACCGTCAACATAGTAGTTTCTCTGGAACTGAATATAGTCTGCACTCCGATCTCCACAGAACTGAATATTGTCTGTCATCTTGACTGTATTTCTCGTGAGTCTTGAGACCCGACCTGTGTAATCATTTTTTGATAATAACTATAGCAATCCGGCCCCCAATACGGTGCTGCTTTCTACATGTATAAATTTGTCTGAATCTTGTGCAGTCAATTTCATGCTGCATCTATGACTTTAATCTTGTGCAGTCAATTTGATGCTGCATAGTCAGAGCTCGTCGTCAAGGACCTCCGCATCTACGAGAGCTCTACAAGAAGAACGCCGATGAGGCCGGGCGTCTGGTGGGGGCTCGCAGATGAGGTCGGACCCTCCGTGATCAATGACGACGTGGATTGGGAGATGCTGGAGGCTAAAAAAGATTAGTTAGTTTTAGGATGCTAGAAGATGTATCAAATTGTGCTACTTTTGTGTAAATTCACGTTTGAATCAAGTAGTTTTAGTTTGTGTTTGTAATAAAATTGTGTGCAAAAAGGTTTTAGGGAGTCAAATTTAAGAGTTTGGCTAGAAACAACATTTTTTTTAACTCCCCAAATTTAAGGAGTTAAGATTTGAGGAGACATTTCAGGGTATAAATTATAAGGGTTCGGCTAGAGTTGCCCTTGGGTGTTTGTATATAAGTGACGTACCATGTAGCTGATTCAAAGTACTTCCTATGCTTTTATTTACTCCCCATATTAACTTTGACCTAATTCACACATTATAAACTTAACATCTTCATAGAAAACAATATAAACTTTCACAATAACAAATATATATGATGTGAATATATTCAATGATGATTCAAATGGTATTGTGGATGTTAATAATTTTTTGTATAAACTTAGTCAAAATTTACAAAGTTTGACTTGAGACATATATAATATGCTGAGTAATAAATAAAAATGGAAGGGGTATCATGTTTGCATCTCAATGTTGGCTAGTTGTGGATAAAAGTGAAGGAGAAGAAAATAAGGGAGGAGCCACAACAGATCGAAGGATTAATAATTTCACTATGTATAAGGAAACGAGCTAAGATGCGTATGTCCACTATTAACATACAACCCCGCTGTATTATTTAGTTGCTGTGTCAACTCATTATTTTGCACTTGACCATGAAGGTGCGCGTTACTGCGCCCGTCTATTATATTGTTTGTAATCACAGAGAGGAATTTTATAAATATATGGACTAATAGGCAACAGAAATATTCGGAATACTTTGGAGTATTTCACACTAAGTTTAGGTAACACTACGAACTCGTTTTGTACTATTGTTATAATTCTTCTAACATTGATATGTATTTCCCTATGAGTACCAAATAGCATCAGCCAGAAGGTTCGTTGTAGACTATGCAGACTATAATATATTGCAGGCAACATTTCATATGCAGCAGAACAATCTAACAGCTCACGTTCTACTTTTAACTTTATTGGAAAACACAAGTTAGCACTGTATGACCCAGTAGAATTTACATAGCTTGTACCATCCAAAACAATAGGCCAAGGTATACTGATATGTGATAGGTTTTGGTTACAAGCATACTCACAATGTTAAGTGATCATATCATACACCACATTAGAGGCAGGGCAGTAAAACAAGTGTTAGCTATTTAACATCAAAAGGAGGGTAGATAATTTTGATATCAACCATAAGTGCAGGCATATATAGCTTTGCTTCCTGATTTCCAACAAATTAGCATCGTTGCAATGTAGAATAAAACCTTTGTTCGGACCCAAAATATATTCTGGAAATAGATCACTGCCTACATATAGTAATAGATATCCTTGTAACAATCATTGGTGGGAGATATCAAATTTATGGCTATTGAAATGCTTCATGTACCTAAACATTTCATATAAAATCTTGCTCTCTCTCTAGCTTAGTTCTGTAAACTTTCCAGTGCATCTGCTTTCTCTGATAATCACCAGCATCAAGAGGCGTGAATTTAGGCTTTATTTGCATAGCAGCAACTGAAAATGATGACTGAGTTTCGTCAACTTTCCAAGAACAAATCACGAGCTATTGCTTGATACACACCCTTACGGTTGGTGCTTGATACAGCTAGATTTTTGTGGAAGGAGGCTGTTAGAGCACGTGATGGGCCTAATAGGCCCATTAGTCTTAGGGTTAATTAGAAATAAGGGTCGCTTGCTTAGGGGTCAAGTAAGCCTTGCTTGGGAGTCAAGTAAACCTCTCTATATAAAGAGAGGAGATGTATCAATCTAATCAAGCAAGAATTAAGAAGGAAATCCCTTCCCTCTTGCCTCTCGTGCCCTCCTTCTAGCAGCGCCATAACAGAGGCTCGCAAATTAATTTGTCATTGTCAGGCTCATGTTATCCCTTATCCTGGAAACCAGAAAAAATGCACAGTATATCTCTCCATTTTCAAATCTAAATTTTAAAATAAAAATGCTGCATGCTTGACAAGAATTGAGTTCTTTTGGTCGTTCCAGTTTTACTGGATCCATATTTGTACATGAATTGTACCGTGTCAACAGGAAAGCGGATAAGATTGATATATAATCATATAAATGCAAAGCAGTATAGGAATAAGAACATAAATCCGACCTTCAGGATTAAATTCTTGTGCATTCATCAATACATAATGCCGTTAACTCCATTTTTTACGGCTGGAGCCTAGAAGAAATAGCAAGGTCATGTGCACATGTCAGGATGCAGTCTGCATACATAATGTACCTCAAAAGAATTACAGTGGCAATCACTACAAGAAATATGTCAACTAGTGACCTTCTGTCAGTGACCCTGGCAGAATTGGTCATAGATCTATGACCATTTCAGACCAATTGGTCAAAACCTGTTCGAGGGGCTCCAAACCCTAAACCATTGCGACCATTTTGGTCAGGAAGGTCGTAATTTCCTTACACGAAAAGGTCATAAAGCAAACAGCGCTAGTCCGCTGCCTTATTTCTAGTTGTTAACGACCAATACAGATGGTCATAGCCTTGTAAATTATGGTGGGTTGCTATGACTAGGCGCCACCTCATCAGTTTTGCCTATGCGTCATGTCCATGTGGCGGTTTTTGCCCTAGGTTGTGAAGCAACCTATATTTCTATTATTCCCAAAATTCCCAAAAAAATCTAAATTCTTTGGGTCATATCTTCGTCAAATATGTAAAAACCTTCCTTGCCTAGTTCAAAAATAATTCATAAATATTCATTTTCCTATTCTGTTCAGAACAACAGTTTGTGAAGGAAGTACCACTTTGGCATGTCCAAATAGTATCCATTTTCTACAGTGTTTTTCTATGCCCAAATAACCATCCTCCACCAAATGCCAGCTCAAGCCATTCATTATTTTGAGCCGAGCTTCAACATTCGTATTTATGTCTAGTGTGGTAGTTTGCAAAGCAAGTACCACATAGGCTCCTCCTTTTGAGCTGAAAATTTGTGAAGACGGTCTTCTTAGTAACTGATCATCCTCAGCCAAAATTCACGCCCATTAGCCATGTGCATTTCCCGTACCGCAAATCAAACACTTGGCTGCTTATTCATGTTTGAGCATCGATCGGTCTCCTCGTGAGAATCTTATGTTGTGATTTTCTTCCTAGCACCTACCTGGAGAGTGCCCAACCCACTAGACATACCTAGGCCGCCCAGAACACATGGCAACGCCACGGTCACGCGGTGACCACGCGGCGGGCATGCGAGTTTACGCGCTCTAGAGTTGGGGCCCTCGGCCACCACCCAAACCTCGACGTATCGCCACCAAACCATGTATTTATGATTAAATAGGTACTTATGTAAATAGAAATGATTTTTGGAAAAAATAAATAGCAAACTATGAGGCAGCTGCAGTTCAAATTTGACCCGCCTCCAACTGAATCGGCGGAAATTTGTCTTTTTCACGAGAGGTGGATCAAAACTTTTTGCACCCAACCATTTTGTCAACTGTGCATTAAATATGTCCTAGTATTTTAGAAAATTGATTTGGTCCAATTTTGCAACAATTATTTGGTAGTTCCTTCACAAAAAAACCTCCTTTTGGGCACTCGGAAAATGAAAAATGGCTTTTTCGTCCAAAGAAAATGAAAACTTCCTTAGGCAACATTTTTTGCCATTCCAATATGCACCCTTGTGCACAATATGAGATCATTTGAACAAACTATGCCACGAATATGGCCATAAGACTGATCATTTGGCTTGAAAGCCATGAATCTTCAGAGATGATAGCTCATTTCTGAGAACACTTTTTTAAAATAATTGCCGTATACAAGTTTGTTATTTTTCCTGGGAACTTGGTCACATATAATGACACAATGCGAAGGTTTCCCAATTTTTTGATTTTTTTTTGAATTTTTTATGCCCGTTTCAAAATTCGGTCAAAACGGCGGGAATGACCGTTCCTAGCTAGAGGTTGAATCTTGGAATTTTTTTGGTGTTTCTATCATTAAATAGGTACTTATGTAACTAGAAATGATTTTTGTAAAAAATAAATAGCAAACTATGAGGCAGCTGCAGTTCAAATTTGACCCGCTTCCACTTGAATCGGCGGAAATTTGTCTTTTTCACCAGAGGTGGATCAAAACTTTTTGCACCCAACCATTTTGTCAATTGTGCATTAAATATGTCCTAGTATTTTAGAAAATTGATTTTGTCCAATTTTGCAACAATTATTTGGTAGTTCCTTCACAAAAACCTCCTTTTGAGCACTCGGAAAATGAAAAATGAATTTTCCGTGCAAAGAAAATGAAAACTTCCTTAGGCAACATTGTTTGGAATTCCAAGATGTACCCTTGTGCACAATATGAGATCATTTGAACAAACTATGCCATGAATGTGGCCATAAGATTGATCATTTGACTTGAAAGCCATAAATCTTCACGCATGATAGCTCATTTATGAGAACACTTTTTTCAAAATAATTACCGTATTACAAGTTTATTATTTTTCCTGGAAACTTGGTCACATATAATGACATAATGTGAAGGTTTTCCAATTTTTTGATTTTTTTTGAATTTTTTATGCCCGTTTCAAAATGCGGTCAAAATGGCGGGCTTGACCGTTCCTAGCTAGTGGTTGAATCTTGGAATTTTTTTGGTGTTTATATGATTAAATAGATACTTATTTACCTAGAAATGATTTTTGGAAAAAATAAAGAGCAAACTACAAGGCAGCTACAGTTCAAATTTGACCCGTTTCCAACTGAATCGACGACAATTTGTCTTTTTCACCAGAGGTGGATCGAAAAAATTTCACCCAACCATTTTGTCAATTGTGCATTATATATGGCCTAGTATTTTATAAAATTGATTTGGTCCATTTTTGCAACAATTATTTGGTAGTTCCTTCACAAAAAAACCTCCTTTTGGGCACTCGGGAAATGAAAAATGAATTTTCTGTGCAAAGAAAATGAAAACTTCCTTAGGCAACATTGTTTGGAATTCCAAGATGCACCCTTGTGCACAATATGAGATCATTTGAGCAAAATATGCCATGAATGTGGTCATAAGATTGATCATTTGGCTTGAAAGCCATGAATCTTCACGCATGACAGCTCGTTTCTGAGAACACTTTTTTAAAATAATTGCCGTATTTCAAGTTTATTATTTTTCCTGGAAACTTGGTCACATATAATGACACAATGCGAAGATTTTGCAATTTTTTGATTTTTTTTTGAATTTTTTATGCCCGTTTCAAAATGCGGTCAAAACGGCGGGCTTGACCGTTCCTGGCTAGTGGTTGAATCTTGGATTTTTTGGTGTTTCTATGATTAAATAGATACTGATGTACCTAGAAATGATTTTTGAAAAAAAATAAAGAGCAAACTATAAGGTAGCTGCAGTTCAAATTTGACCCGTTTCCATCTGAATCGACTGCAATTTGTCTTTTTCACCAGAGGTGGATCAAACCATTTGAGACCCAACTATTTGGTCATTTGTTCATTAAATATGGCGTAGTATTTTAGAAAAATAATTTTGTTCAATTTTGCGATAAATATATGATAGGGCCTTCACAAAAAACCCGATTATTGGCACTCCAAAAATTGAAAAATGATTTTTTTGTGTAAAGAAAATAAAACCCCCTCAAATCAACATTGTTTGTCGTCCCAAGATACACATATGAACACAATATTGGGTCATTTAAACATACAACATGAGGCTAATATGTCGATTGTTTACCCGAAATAAGAGGCTATTGATAAAATGTGGTCAAATTTGTCGGTATGAACGTTCTTATCTAGGTGTGAAATCTTGCGAAACTTTTTGTGTTCCTGTGATGAAATAGATACTTTGAGTTGGTAGGATCAATTTTGCAACAAAGAGTTGGTAGGTTCTTTACAACAAAACTGAAATGAAAAATGCATTTCTTTTGCAAAAAATACTTATATTTCAATCAATTAAGACCAATTGAGATGGTCATAAGATTGTCAAAGCTTTTACTGCATTTTGATTGGTCCGTAGGCTTCTCACGCGGATCACGCATCATACACCGTCGGATATTTCTGGATCGGACGGCACCCCTCACCCGTCACGGCCTCATCCTCTCACCCTAACCCTATCTCCAACCCTAACCCTCTCCGTCCCTCAGATCTCAATCCGTCGCCGCCCCTATCCCTACCCCCATGTAGCCCAATCCAATCCGCCACCGTCCTCTACCCAGATCGCTCCCTACTCCGGCGAGCCCGCCATGAACCGTCTGCGGGCGGGGAGCCTAGTCTACGGGCAGCAGCGCAGCAGGAGCAGCACGGGCTTCACCTCCCCGGGCGGTGTCTCCCCCTTCCACCACCGCTCCTCCTCCACCTCCTTTGCTGCCTCCCTCCAACGCCCGCACAGCTCGCCAAAAACATAGACGCTGTTGCTGCCGCCCCTCGCACCATGGCCGCCCCCCTGCATCGACTCCTCACACCTCCCCGCCCTCAAGTGGCTCCTGCCCTCCACTACCTGGATCTGCGTCGCCCCATCCGCATCCCCACCCACCTGCTGCCGCCATCCACTCTGGCCGCCCCCGTCCACCACCTCGTACCACGCCGCCGACCACCATCCACTCTCGTGTGCACACGACCTCCTCGCTCTTCGCGACTGCTCCACGTATGCCGCCTGATTCCGTCGAGCCCCGGCGTCTCCCGCCACCGCGCAGCACCGCGCCGAGCTTGCCTCGTTCCGCTGCGTCCTCTACTCCGGCTGGATCCACCATGTCCGGTGAGTTCATCCCCCTGCCCCCTCCTTCCTCCTATCTCTCCCTTACCTCTCTAATCTCCCGTCTTGAATTATCTTCTTTTGTAGCAGTAGAGGAGCGGGTGGGGAAGCACCAACCAAGGCCATGTCATGGAGGTTCTGCTCAGGCAACCCTGCACTGCTTGCAGCCGACGCCGTGGAGGTTCTCTCTCCCCTCTTCTACTATCTTTCTCTGTCTTGCAGCTCCTGACGTGCTTCACTTTGATTTGGAGTACAACTCCTACTGTTGCTGTTGTAGAGGATAGGTTGGCAATTACTTTGATTTTGGAGTACAACTCCTACTTTGATTTTGGATTACTTGTAACAAGCATGTTCAAACAACTTCTTGGTTAAATATCCACAAACAGAGTCAATTATTTTTGCAATTTGTTCCACGGATGGGAGTAATTGGTTGTAATGCATCTTCTTGTGGTGTGGTGTTTCAGTTTGATACTACTATGCTTTCTGTTGGTACTTGGTAGTACCTACACATTGAAGTTTAGTTGATTCAGGAAAACTTAGCTTGAGATTTTCTTTCTTATGACTTACTAATGAAACCTTGATTCTTGAATCTTGATGTAGGTATCCAAACCTCAGAGGACTACATGTTCTATGCCATCTCGGTGGAGTACCCTGAGTTCAGCAACAAGGAGAAGACACTCGTGCTGCAGTTCACGGTGAAGCATGAGCAAAAGCTTGTCTGCAGTGGTGGTTACATCAAGTTGCTTGGAGGTGATGTTGACCAGAAGAAATTCGGTCATGTTATATTTATTAGAACATATTGAGTACATTCTGAACCCCCTAATGTGACACAAGTTATATATGCACATGATATTGTTTAAGTGTTGCTTGTGTATGGTAAATGGGTTGAGCACCCACCGCTGTTTGATGCTATTGTGTTTAGGATTCTATTCCTCTATGCGTGTAATCTCCAGACCATGATCAAGCACACGCACACGGTTGATAAGCATGGAATGATTACTACTAATTAATGAAGTGAGCAGACTTCTTCACATAAAGGAAGATATGTCTGTTGTTCTAATAGTGTTCCTGATCTGACCTCATACACCTTTGTTTTAGTAATATAAACAAATAAAATAAGATTGTTTGCATACAATAAGATTGGTGATGCTGGATGTAGTGACTGTGATCTACTGCTACACGTGCTACTGCCAGTAGTGCTTGTGATTTTGTTTTGCTATACCAACTGTGGATTAATTCCCTGGTCACTACTAAGTAGGTGATGCTAGTGTTTAAGTTTCTATACTACTGTTTATACTGTTGTTATTCCGTCGGTGTTATGCATATAGGTATGGGATAAAGTACTTTATTTGTATGGTTATAGTGCTTGTCACTCCATAGGTTATAGTGATTCTAGCACTGTGTACTAGTAGAAATTTAATCTAATGACGACGGGACATGCTCTCTTTTCTTTATGCTGTGTTAGGATACCGTAAACATAGGCCGCCGACAATCATATCATAGTCTCAATCAGTTCATTTTCTCTATGGGGAATGAATTCTTAGCTGCTGCAAGTTTGGCAAATAGACACCGTACTCGTTTTTCCTGTGTAAACATAGTTAGCACCTCTGGTTTTGAAGTAGTTCCTTACTTACCTCTGTGTAAACTGAATTTGGTTCAGTTAAAAAACTGCACTACCTGAGAGTTTTGGGCAGTGAGCTTCTAACTGAAAAACGAGTTCATTATGCTCATAATTTCAAGTTGGCCTCTACATATGAGTTGTAAAGCATGTTCTAAGGTTTCCGTAGAGTGCTTATTTGCTTTGTTTGGATGTACGGTTTGAGAGCAGCCGTCTATTTAGTTTGCTGTTCAGAAATATAGTATAGTTTTTTAAAGCAACCAATTCATGATAAGACTTGGTGAGGCTGATGCACATAGCTACTTTAAAAGTACCTTGTTAACAGTGTTGAGGACAAGCTAAATCCTGTATCAGGGTCCTGTTCTTGTAAACATTATGTAAAGCTAAAATTCTTCCGTGTCTTGCTCTTTTGCTGGTGCCACTATACATGTTAGATTGCTAGATGTACTTGTTTCCATCTCAAATTACTTGGGTGTCATTCATACGTACATAAGATAATTGTATTGCAAAAAGATCTTTTATATAAATTCTGTTGGCTAACTTTCCATCTCAAATTACTTGTTTCCATCTCATGTGCCTTTAGTTTTTATTTTAAAAGTATTCGTGTAATATTTCTTATATCGGTGACATACTTTTGTTCTCTTTGAATGCCCGGATGTTTTGCATCACTTTGTCATTGCTAAGGAAGAAGCGAAGACTTGAAGAAGCGGACTACATGTTTTCTTGTTGTGAAGCACTAGATAGTTCTATTTATTCTTTCATGTTCTAGAGTATTTCAGCAGCTGAATGCTTGAATACGTAATGTTGTAGGTTGCTTGGATCTGTATAAAATACGAATGTGATGGAAATTTGTAGAATGTGAGTTTTGAGATATTTCTGTAATATTCAGCTAATTGGTGGTGATTCATATTGTTATTCAAACTGGTTTGAAAATGTTCGTTAAATGGGCTGGAGTTGGACCTTAAAGAGGCCAAGGATCAAATTATATTGGACAAATATTTTGGGCAAAAAATGAAACAAAAATAAATGAATGTGGATTGGACAGGAAAGAAAAAGCCTGAAAAATATTGGGCTGGACTCATTTGGTTAAACATAATTTGGGTGAAAAAAAGATAAAAAGGCCGAAATGTTGGGCTTGGCCCATGTAGCTACCGAAAATTACCAAGAAAAAAATACATTAAAAGGCCAAATTGTTGGGCTAGGCCCATGTAGAAAATCGAATTGGACCGGGCTGAATCTTGTGCCACATCAGATTGCCATGCTGGATGCCTACGTGGCCTGGGGAGGTTGCTAGCGACCAAAACGCCACAGTGGACATATTTTGGTCATAAACGTCCACGACCTTCTCAAAGAGAAGGTCGCTATAGTCAGTTAACGACCCTCAGCTTTTGACCTTCTGTTTTTGGTCAAAAAAGGTCGCAAATGAAAAACCATGACCTTTCAGTGACCAATAGTCAAGGTCACAAGTTGACATATTTCTTGTAGTGAATGTTCCACCATATAAAAACTAGGTCTTTTGACACAAATCTATCTTATCGCATAACCATTTGCGCTTGTTATTTTATAAAACAAAACTACACGGGGAATCATTGATTACTCTCTTGTATTTGACAAAAATACATTACAAAAGCTAAAGGCATCAAGAATTCAAGGCTTGGAAGTGTGAACTATATGTGCAGAACAAAAGAATTCAAGGCATGGAACAAACCCAAATAACTTAAAAATATCATCAGTGTTATGAGATAAAACTGTACACAGAACTGCTCACAACAACTTAGGAACCTGCGCATATGGACAGTGATATGACTGAAGTCTGGGATACAGGAGCATACATGACCAAGTGGAGAAGATATGCCAACGGCATTAAAATGACAATAATAGATCGCTCCGTGTTATATGCTTGATCAGGGCCAGTGCACATGAATCTGAAAAATTTGTAGGGACAAATCATCTGGAGCAAGCAGCCACAAAATCACCTAGCCTTCCAGGTATAGTGTTGGGGAACGCAGTAATTTCAAAAAAATTCCTACGATCACACAAGATCTATGTAGGTGATGCATAGCAATAGAGGGAGAGTGTGTTCACGTACCCTCGTAGACCGAAAGCGGAAGCGTTATGTAACGTGGTTGATGTAGTCGAACGTCTTCGTGATTCAACCGATCAAGTACCGAACGCACGGCACCTCCGCGATCTGCACACGTTCAGCTCGGTGACGTCCCTCAAACTCTAGATCTAGCTGAGGCCGAGGGAGAGTTCCGTCAGCACGACGGCGTGGTGACGGTGATGATGAAGTTACCAACGCGAGGCTTCGCCTAAGCACAACGACGACCGAGGTGGAAAACTGTGGAGGGGGGCACCGCACATGGCTAAAAGATCAACTTGTGTGTCTATGGGGTGCCCCTGGCCACGTATATAAAGGAGGGGAGGGAAGAGGTGGCCGGCCCCAGGGGGGCAGGTGTGGGGAATCCTACTAGGACTCCCCAGTCCAAGTAGGATTCCCCTCCTCTTTCCCATTCCTAGTAGGAGAAGGAGGGAAGGAGGAAGAGGGAGAAGGAAGGAGGGGGCGCCACCCCTTCCTAGTCCAATTCGGACCAGCCCATGGGGGGGCACGCGGCCACCCCTTAAGGGCCTTCTCTCCTTTCCCGTATGGCCCATTAAGGCCCATTACTTCCCCCGGCGAATTCCTGTAACTCTCCGGTACTCCGAAAAATACCCGAATCATTTCGATGTCCGAATATAGCCTTCCAATATATCGATCTTTACGTCTCGACCATTTCGAGACTCCTCGTCATGTCCATGAACTCATCCGGGACTCCGAACAAACTTCGGTCATCAAATCACATAACTCATAATACAAATCGTAATCGAACGTTAAGCGTGCGGACCCTACGAGCTCGAGAACTATGTAGACATGACCGAGACACATCTTCAGTCAATAACCAATAGCGGAACCTGGATGCTCATATTGGCTCCTACATTTTCTACGAAGATCTTTATCGGTCAAACCGCATAACAACATAAGTTGTTTCCTTTGTCATCGGTATGTTACTTGCCCGAGATTCGATCGTCAGTATCATCATACCTAGTTCAATCTCGTTACCGGCAAGTCTCTTTACTCGTTCTGTAATACTTCATCCCACAACTAACTCATTAGTTACAATGCTTGCAAGGCTTATAGTGATGAGCATTACCGAGAGGGCCCAGAGATACCTCTCCAAAACACGGAGTAACAAATCCTAATCTCGATCTATGCCAACCCCACAAGACCTTCGGAGACACCTGTAGAGCACCTTTATAATCACCCTTTTACGTTGTGACGTTTGGTAGCACACAAAGTGTTCCTCCGGTATTCGGGAGTTGCATAATCTCATAGTCTGAGGAATATGTATAAGTCATGAAGAGAGTAGTAGCAATGAAACTGTAACAATCATAATGCTAAGCTAAAGGATGGGTCATGTCCATCACATAATTCTCCTAATGATGTGATCCCGTTCATCAAATGACAACACATGTCTATGGTTAGGAAACATAACCTTCTTTGATTAACGAGCTAGTCCAGTAGAGGCATACTAGGGACACTATGTATTGTCTATGTATTCACACATGTATCACCTTGGCAGGAATCTTTTTCCTGGGCCGCTCACCCTCGACATCGCCAGGGTCATCTCGGCTGATCTTATAGCGCAATGCACCGCATACTGGGCACGCGTTCAAATCTTCGTACTCACCGCGGTAGAGGATGCAGTCATTAGGGCATGCATGTATCTTCTGCACCACTAATCCTAGAGGGCAGTCAACATTCTTTGCTTCGTACGTACTCTCGGGAAATTCATTGTACTTTGGAAGCATCTTCTTTAACATTATCAACAACTTTCCAAGTCCCTTGTCAAATACACCATTCTCTTCCTTCCATTGCAGTAATTCCAGTGTGGTTCCCAGCTCTTTCTTGTCAGCTTCGCAATTCGGGTACAACAATTTCTTGTGATCCTCTAACATGCGCTGCAACTTCTTCTTCTCCTTTTCACTTGCGTAGTTTCTCTTTGCATCGGCAATGGCCCGACCTAGATCATCAGCGGGCTCATCTGATGCCTCTTCTTCAGCTTCTTCCTGCATTGTCGGCTCCTTCTTCCCCCATTGTTGTACCATCGTATTCAGGGAACCCATGGTCAGGATAGCTATTGTCGTCCTCTTCTTCTTCATTGTCTTCTATCATAACCCCTCTTTCTCCATGCGTGGTCCAAACATTATAGTGGGGCATGAAACCAGACTCAAATAGGTGGACGTGAATGGTTCTTGACTTAGAGTAATTCAGATCATTCTTACAGTTAGCACATGGGCAAGGCATCAAATCATCCGCCTGCTTGTTTGCCTCAGCCGCAAGCAGAAAAGTATGCATGCCATTAATGAACTGGGGAGAGCATCGGTCATCGTACATCCATTGCCAGCTCATCTTCATTTACACAGCACCGAAAAGATCAAATTAATACAAGTTCATACACAAAGTTCGTACATAAAGTTCATACAACAATTATTCTCATAAAACAACATGCAAATAACTCTCTAGCTAAAGCATTTAAATGCAACAGCAAATGCGATCAAGATCTCAACTAAGGTAACAATTGATCCAACAGCATAATGATACCAAGCCTCACTATCGATGGCATATTTTCTAATCTTTCTAATCTTGAAGCATATTTTCTCCATCTTGATCTTGTGATCATCGACGACATCGGCAACATGCAACTCCAATTCCATGTTCTCCCCCTCAATTTTTCTTTTAAATACTTGTTTTCTTTCTCAACTAAATTTAACCTCTTGACAATAGGGTCGGTTGAAATTTCCGGTTCACATACCTCCTAGATAAAAATATCTATGTCAACTTGACGGGCATAATTTGTCATAAACATGAAATGCAACAAATAGTTATAAAAGAGAATATACCACATCAGAATCATAACCCAGACGAGGGCCGACGGGGACGGATATCAAAACCATGGCACTATGTATAACAAACAATGTACGGGTAAGATAATTATACAAGTAACTATATATCTAAATAACACAGACATGATTTTTTTTCTTATATTAAGAAGATAAGAACAAGAGTCTCACCACAAGGTGGTGCCGGCGACGGGACGTTGCGGGTGATCTACGGTGGTTACGACGGAGACGGGAAGGCACTAAGTAAACCACACCTACATATGCAAACTAAGAGTTATTTTGACCTCAAATTGCATATAAATCAAATAAACTACAACATATGATTCCTCCCAAACTAAAAACCCACAAATCACTATACTTATAGAGCATTGCAAGAGCTAATGTAGCAATGAGAGATGAAAGGACAGAGTTGCTAACCTTTGGGATCACTTGGATAGATGGGGTGCCTCCAAATGTTGGAAAATTTGGCAAAAATGGAGGTGGGAGCTCGAGCAAGAGGGGAAGAAAACAGAGAGGAGAGGAAAAATAGAGGGCTTCGGCTCGGGCTGGAAAAAGCACTATATATAGTGATATCTGTAGTCCCAGTTGGTTACATGAACCGGGACTAAAGGTGAACTTCTAGTCCCGGTTCGTGGCATGAACCGGTACCATAGGTCATGGTGGGGCCGCAGCCTGATGATACGTCTCCAACGTATCTATAATTTTTATTGTTCCATGCTATTATATTATCTGTTTTGGATGTTTAATGGGCTTTATTATATACTTTTATACTATTTTTGGGACTAACCTATTAACCGGAGGCCCAGTCCAAAATGCTATTTTTTGCCTATTTCAGTGTTTCACAGAAAAGGAATATCAAACGAAGTCCAAACGGAATTAAACCTACCGGAGACTTGGAGTGGACGCCAAAGAAGCAACGAGGCGGCCACGAGGCGCGCTCCCATCCTCGTGGGCCCCTCGTGGCTCACCTGACCGACTTCTTTCGCCTATATATACTCATATACCCTGAAAACATCCGAGAGCACCACGAAATCCTTTTTCCACCGCCGAAACCTTCTGTACCCGTGAGATCCCATCTTGGGGCCTTTTCCGGCGCTCCACCGGAGGGGGAATCGATCACGGAGGGCTTCTATATCAACACCATAGCCTCTCCGATGAAGTGTGAGTATTTTACCTCAGACCTTCGGGTCCATAGTTATTAGCTAGATGGCTTCTTCTCTCTCTTTGGATCTCAATACAAAGCCTCCTAGATCTTCTTGGAGATCTATTCGATGTAATTCTTTTTGCGGTGTGTTTGTCGAGATCCGATGAATTGTGGGTTTATGATAAAGATTATCTCTGAACAATATGTGAATCTCCTCTGGATTATTTTATGTATGATTTGTTATCTTTGCAAGTCTCTTCAAATTATCAGTTTGATTTGGCCTACTAGATTGATCTTTCTTGCAATGGGAGAAGTGCTTAGCTTTGGGTTCAATCTTGCGGTGTCCTTAACCAGTGACAGCAGGGGCAGCAAGGCACGTATTGTATTGTTGCCATCGAGGATAAAAAGATGGGGTTTATATCATATTGCTTGAGTTTATCCCTCTACATCATGTCATCTTGCCTAATGCGTTACTCTGTTCTTATGAACTTAATACTCTAGATGCATGCTGGATAGCGGTCGATGTGTGGAGTAATAGTAGTAGATGCAGAATCGTTTCGATCTACTTGTCGCGGACGTGATGCCTATATACATGATCATGCCTAGATATTCTCATAACTATGCACTTTTCTATCAATTGCTCGATAGTAATTTGTTCACCCACTGTAATACTTATGCTATCTTGAGAGAAGCCACTAGTGAAACCTATGGCCCCCGGGTCTATTTTCCATCATATAAGTTTCCGATCTATTTTATCTTGCAATCTTTACTTTTCAATCTATATCATAAAAATACCAAAAATATTATCTTATTATCTCTATCAGATCTCACTTTTGCAAGTGGCCGTGAAGGGATTGACAACCCCTTTATCGCGTTGGTTGCAAGGTTCTTATTTGTTTGTGCAGGTACGAGGGATTTGAGTGTAGCCTCCTACTGGATTGATACCTTGGTTCTCAAAAACGGAGGGAAATACTTATGCTACTTTGATGCATCACCCTTTCCTCTTCAAGGGAAAACCAACGCATGCTCAAGAGGTAGCACATGACACAAGCCTGCCACCAACTCTTTAGTACCGGTTCATGGCACGAACCGATACTGATGGTTCGCCATGAGCCGTTACTAATGAGAGCCGCCCACCTAGCCGTTGGAACCGGCACTAATGGTCACATTAGTGCCGGTTTCATTACAAACCGGGACTAAAGAGTTGAACATAAGGCCCTTTTTCTACTAGTGATGTTATATAAATGAAGATGTGCATAGAGATCATTGAGTGCAATAGATGAATGTATTATGATAAGAAGTGAGGGAACTTCGAGCCATCAAGATTGAGTTTGATAAGCGCATGATCACTGGCACTAGGGGTGGAAGATTTAGGTGAGGTGCGATGCGTCGATGATGCCGAGGTGTGAGCATGGGGTGGTGCTACTAACTAGATGTCGTCAATGAGCTATGTATTTATTTATTTCCACGGTATAGCCTCACCGACGAATAGGGAATGCACATTAGTGGATATTGTGTTACTAGTAATGAGCAAGGCTTGCCCATTAGTGCTCTATTTTGTTTCCACTCAGAATTAGTTTCTAATGTGTAACCAATCTGTGAATGTTCAAGATTTCTAGTCCAATGATGTTTTAACTAATTAATGTTGTTGTAGAAACAACAACGAAGTCACTTGGGGACCCATCAACTGCTAACTAGCGCAAATCCTAGGAGTAGCAAGAACAACCATACTTTCTCAAATCCATCCAATATTTTTCATGCATTAACTATGAAACATTCCTCCATGTACATCTCAATGAAAACATTGGTCCATAAGGATTTTTTTAATAATTACCAGAAACAAATTTGGGGCTACAACGCTACATCAACTTCCATTGTATTATATATGTACCTATTTGAATTCGCGAATAGTGTCCTAGGTCAATGTTGTTTAGCTAGAAAGTATTGGATATGGCTAACTCCTAGTTACAGTACCACAAGTGAATTAAAAGTAGTGTATTTAGCACAATACACTTTTGAAAGAACCAATGTTGCTTGACATGTAGGTTGCCAATAAGCTTTCTCTATTCACATAAGATAATAGGTGACTTTATGATGCGCTACTCCTTCCTACAAAAGCTTATGATGTATAATTGACACTGTTAGATGTGGTCTTACATTTGAATAGTTATCATATTTGGTGCACTAACTTGAAATAATTGAACAAACATTTTTTTCAACTTGTCCGTGCAAATTTTGAGATACTATACAACTTGATGTTGAACCATAGGCTCGACATTGAGTTCCAGACTAACATGCTTTATTTAGCTCCTCCTATTTCTCTATGGGACAAAATCATTCTTTTCAACGTGAAGTGTTAGTTTTTTTTTTGTTTTATGTTCCTTTTGGTTTATTTGCATTGTCCTTCTTGAGTTTGTGTTTCCTTGATTCATACATTTGTATTTACAATTAGTTGTATCTAACTATGCTCAAAACTCCATTAGGTTGGTTCATGGTTTTTTTGAAGGAAATATGCCCTAGAGGCAATAATAAAGTTATTATTTATTTCCTTATTTCATGATAAATGTTTATCATTCATGCTAGAATTGTATTAACCGGAAACATGATACATGTGTGAATGCATAGACAAAACAACATGTCACTAGTATGCCTCTACTAGACTAGCTTGTTAATCAAAGATGGTTATGTTTCCGACCATGAACAAGGAGTTGTTATTTGATTAACAAGGTCACATCATTAGTAGAATGATCTGATTGACATGACCCATTCCCTTAGCTTAGCACACGATCGTTTAGTATGTTGCTACCGCTTTTATCCATGACATATACATGTTCCTGTAACTATGAGATTATGCAACTCCGTTTACGGAGGAACACTTTGGTGCTACCAAACGTCACAACGTAATCGGGTGATTATAAAGGAGTACTACAGGTGTATCCAAAGGCGGATGTTGGGTTGGCGTATTTGAGATTAGGTTTTGTCACTCCGATTGTCGGAGAGGTATCTCTGGCCCTCTCGGTAATGCACATCATCAAGCCTTGCAAGCACTACAACTGATGAGTTAGTTGTGAGATGATGTATTACGGAACGAGTAAAGAGACTTGCCGTAACGAGATTGAACTAGGTATTGGATACCGACGATCGAATCTCGGGCAAGTAACATACCGATGACAAAGGAACAACGTATGTTGTTATGCGGTCTGACCGATAAAGATCTTCGTAGAATATGTAGGAACCAATATGGGCATCCAGGTCCCACTGTTGGTTATTGACCGTGAATAGTTCTAGGTCATGTCTACATTGTTCTCGAACCGTAGGGTCCGCACGCTTAAGGTTTCGATGGCGCTTATTATGAGTTTATGTATTTTGATGTACGAAAGAAGTTGAGTCCCGATGTGATCACGGACATGACGAGGAGTCTCGAAATGGTCGAGACATAAAGATTGATATATTGGAAGCCTATGTTTGGAGTTCGGAATGGTTCGGGCGGCGGAATTCTGGAGTACCGGAGGTTACCGAACCCCGGGGTAAATGGGCCTCGGTGGGCCTCGAGGGAGAAGAGGAGGGGCCGGCCAGGAGGTGGCGCGCCTCTCCCCCAGTCCGAATAGGACAAGGAGGCGGCGCCTCTCCTCTTCCCCCCCCCAATCCTATTCCAACTAGGAAGGGGGAGTCCTACTCCGGTGGGAGTAGGACTCCTCCCAGCCCTAGCTAGGCCGGCCGGCCTCCCCCTCCCTCCTTTATATCACAGGGCAGGGGGCACCCTTGAACACACAAGTTTGATCTTTAGATCGTTCCTTAGCCGTGTCGGTGCCCCCTCCACCATATTCCACCTCGGTTATACCGTCATGCTGCTTAAGCGAAGCCTGCGCCGTGAAACATCAAGATCGTCACCACGCCGTCGTCTTGTGAAACTCTCCCTCGACACTCGGCTGGATCGAGTCGAGGGACGTCATCGAGCTGTCGTGTGTCAAGAACTCGGGCGTCGAAGTAACGGCGCGGGATCGGTCGGATCGCGAGGAGAACGTCGACTACTTCCTCTACGTTGTGATCGCTTCGCCGGGTCTACAAGGGTATGTGGACAACACTCTCCCCTCTCGTGCTATACATCACCATGATCTTGCGTGTGCGTGGAAAATTTTTGAAATTACTCGTTCCCCAACAAAGGGCATCCGAGCCTAGGTTTTTATGGTTTGATGTTTTGCACGAGTAGAACACAAGTGAGTTGTGGGCGATACAAGTCATACTACCTACCAGCATGTCATACTTTGGTTCAGCGGTATTGTGAGATGAAGCGGCCCGACCGACATTACGCGTGACGCTTCGCGAGACTGGTTTCACCGCCACGAGCACTCGTTGCTTAAAGGTGACCGGTGGGTGTCTGTCTCTCTCACTTTAGTTGAACCGAGTGTGGCTACGCCGGTCCTTGTGAAGGTTAAAACGGAGTCTATTTGACGAAATATCGTTGTGGTTTTGATGCGTAGGTGAGACTGGTTCTTGCTTAAGCCCGTAGCAGCCACGTAAAATTTGCAACAACAAAGTAGAGGACGTCTAACTTGTTTTTGCAGGGCATGTTGTGATGTGATATGGTCAAGACGTGATGCTATATTTTATTGTATGAGATGATCATGTTTTGTAACCGAAGTTATCGGCAATCGGCAGGAGCCATATGGTTGTCGCTTTATTGTATGCAATGCAATCGCTACGTAATGCTTTACTTTATCACTAAGCGGTAGAGATAGTCGTAGAAGCATAAGTTTGGCGAGGCGACAACGATGCTACGATGGAGATCAAGGTGTCGCGCCGGTGGCGATGGTGATCATGGTGGTGCTGCAAGATGGAGATCATGAAGCACAAGATGATGATGACCATATCATATCACTTATATTGATTTGCATGTGATGTTTATCCTTTTATGCATCTTATCTTGCTTTGATTGACGGTATCATTATAAGATGATCTCTCACTAAATAATCAAGAAGTGTTCTCCCGAGTATGCACCGTTGCCAAAGTTAAATCGTGCCCGCACACCACGTGATGATCGGTGTGATAAGCTCTCGTCCATCTACAACGGGTGCAAGCCAGTTTTGCACACGCAGAATACTCGGGTTATACTTGACGAGCCTAGCATATGCAGATATGGCCTCGGAACACGGAGACCGAAAGGTCGGCGTGAATCATATAGTAGATATGATCAACATAAGATGTTCACCATTGAAACTACTCCATTTCACGTGATGATCGGTTATGGTTTAGTTGATTTGGATCACGTGATCACTTAGATGACTAGAGATGTTTTTCTAAGTGGGAGTTCTTAAGTAATATGATTAATTGAACTTAAATTTATCATGAACTTAGTACCGATAGTATCTTGCTTGTTTATGTTTGATTGTAGATAGATGGCTCGTCTTTGTTGTTCCGTTGAATTTTAATGCGTTCCTTGAGAAAGCAAAGTTGAAAGATGATGGTAGCAATTACGGGATTTGGGTCCGTAACGAGGATTATCCTCATTGCTGCACGTAAGAGTTACGCCTGGATGCACCGCTAGGTGCCGACCTCTTCTTTGGAGCAACACCGGATGTTGTGAGCGTCTGGCGAGCAAAGCGATGACTACTCTATAGTTCGATGTGCCATGCTTTACGGCTTAGAACCGGGACTTCAACGACGTTTTGAGCGTCATGGAGCATATGAGATGTTCCAGAGTTGAAGTTGATATTCCAACAGAATGCCCGGATTGAGAGATATGAAATCTCCAATAAGTTCTATAGCTGCAAGATGGAGGAGAATAGTTCATTAGTGAGCATATACTCGTAATGTCCGGGTACTACAATCACTTGACACAATTGGGAGTTAATCTTCCGGATGATTGTGTCATTGATGAATTCTTCAATCACGCCACCAAGCTACAAAGGCTTCGTGATGAACTATAATATGCAAGGGTTAGTAAAGACTATACCGAGCTCTTCGCAATGCTAAAGGCTGCGGAGGTAGAAATCAAGAAGGAGCATCAAGTGTTGATGGTCAATAAGACCACTAGTTTCAAGAAGAAAGGCAAAGGGAAGAAGAAGGAACTTCAAGAAGAACAGCAAGCAAGTTGCTGCTCAGAGAAGAAACCCAAGTCGGACCTAAGCCTGGCCAGAGTGCTTCTACCGCAAGCGATCGTCATTTGAAGCGGAACTGCCCCAAGTATTTGGCGGATAAGAAGGATGGCAAGGTGAACAAAGGTATATGTGATATACATGTTATTGATGTGTACCTTACTAGAGCTCGTAGTAGCACTGGTATTTGATACTTGGTTACATTGCTAATATTTGCAACTCAAAGCAGGGACTACTGATTGCGAACTCGCAAAGGACGAGGTGACGATGCGCGTGGAAATGGTTCCAAAGTCGATGTGATCGCGGTCGGCACGCTACCTCTACATCTACCTTCGGGATTAGTTTTAGACCTAAATAATTGTTATTTGGTGCCTGCGTTGAGCATGAACATTATATCTGGATCTTGTTTGATGCGAGGCAGTTATTCATTTAAATCGAGAATAATGGTTGTTCTATTTATATGAGTAATATCTTTTATGGTCATGCACCCTTGAGGAATGGTCTATTTTGATGAATCTTGATAGTAGTGATACACATATTCATAATGTTGAAACCAAAAGATGCAGAGTTGATAATGATAGTGCAACTTATTTGTGGCACTTGCCGTTTAGGTCATATCGGTGTAAAGCGCATGAAGAAACTCCATCTTGATGGACTTTTGGAGTCACTTGATTATGAATCACTTGGCACTTGCGAACCGTGCCTCATGGGCAAGATGACTAGAACACCGTTCTCGGTACTATGGAGAGAGCAACAGATTTGTTGGAAATCATACATACTGATGTATGTGGTCCAATGAATGTTGAGGCTCGTGGCGGATATCGTTATTTTCTCACCTTCACAGATGACTTAAGCGGATATGGGTATATCTACTTAATGAAACATAAGTCTGAAACGTTTGAAAAGTTCAAAGAATTTCAGAGTGAAGTTGAAAATCATCGTAACAAGAAAATTAAGTTTCTACGATCGATCGTGGAGGTGAATATTTGAGTTACGAGTTTGGTCTACATTTGAAACAATGCGGAATAGTTTAGCAACTCACGCCACCGGAACACCACAGCGTAATGGTGTGTCCGAACGTCGTGTCGTACTTTACTAGATATGGTACGATCTATGATGTCTCTTACAGATTTACCGCCATCGTTTTGGGGTTATGCTCTAGAGACGGCCGCATTCACACTGAATAGAACACCGTCGAAATCCGTTGAGACGACACCTTATGAACTATGGTTTGGCAAGAAACCAAAGTTGTCGTTTCTTAAAGTTTGGGGATGCGATGCTTATGTGAAAAACTTCAACCCGATAAGCTCGAACCCAAATCGAGATGTGTCTTCATAGGATACCCAAAGGAGACAGTTGGGTACACCTTCTATCACAGATCCGAAGGCAAGACATTCGTTGCTAAGAATGGATCCTTTCTAGAGAAGGAGTTTCTCTCGAAAGAAGTGAGTGGGAGGAAAGTGGAACTTGATGAGGTAATAGTACCTTCTCCCTTACTTGAAAGTAGTTCGTCGCAGAAAACGGTTTCTGAGACACCTACACCAAGTAGTGAGGAAGTTGATGATGTTGATCATGAAACTTCAGATCAAGTTACTTCAGAAACCTCGTAGATCAACCAGAGTAAGATCCGCACTGAGTGGTACGGTAATCCTGTTCGGAAATCATGCTACTAGATCATGATGAACCTCGAACTATGAAGAAGCGATGGTGAGCCCAGATTCCGCAAAATGGCTCGAGGCCATGAAATCTGAGATGGGATCCATGTATGAAAACAAAGTATGGACTTTGGTTGACTTGCCCGAGGGTCGGCAAGCAATAGAAAACAAATGGATCTTCAAGAAGAAGACTGACGCTGACGGTAATGTTACTGTCTATAAAGCTCGACTTGTCGCAAAGGGTTTTCGGCAAGTTCAAGGGATTGACTACGATGAGACCTTCTCACCCGTAGCGATGCTTAAGTCCGTCCGAATCATGTTAGCAATTGCCGCATTTTATGATTATGAAATTTGGCAAATGGATGTAAAGACTGCATTCCTGAATGGATTTCTGGAAGAAGAGTTGTATATGATGCAACCAGAAGGTTTTATCGATCCAAAGGGAGCTAACAAAGTGTGCAAGCTCCAGCGATCCATCTATGGACTGGTGCAAGCATCTCGGAGTTGGAATAAACGCTTTGATAGTGTGATCAAAGCATTTGGGTTTGTACAGACTTTTGGAGAAGCCTGTATTTACAAGAAAGTGAGTGGGAGCTCAGTAGCATTTCGATATTATATGTAGATGACATATTGCTGATCGGAAATGATATAGAATTCTGAATAGCATAAAGGGATACTTGAATAAGAGTTTTTCAATGAAAGACCTCGGTGAAGCTGCTTACATATTGGGCATTAAGATCTATAGAGATAGATCAAGGCGCTTAATTGGACTTTCACAAAGCACATACCTTGACAAAATTTTGAAGAAGTTCAAAATGGATCAAGCAAAGAAAGGGTTCTTGCACTGTGTTACAAGGTGTGAAGTTGAGTCGGACTCAATGCCCGACCACTGCAGAAGATAGAGAGAAATGAAAGATGTTCCTATGCTTCAGCCATAGGCTCTATCATGTATGCAATGCTGTGTACCAGACTGATGTGTGCCTTGCTATAAGCCTAGCAAGGAGGTACCAAAGTAATCCAGAGTGGATCATCGGACAGCGTCAAGAACATCTGAAATACCGAAAAGGACTAAGGATATGTTTCTCGATATGGAGGTGACAAAGAGCTCATCGTAAATGGTTACGTTGATGCAAGCTTTGACACCGATCCGGACGATTCTAAATCGCAGACCGGATACGTATTTACACTAAGCGGAGGAGCTGTCGGTTGGTGCAGTTCTAAACAAAGCGTCGTGGCGGGATCTACATGTGAAGCGGAATACATAGCAGCCGGAAGCAGCTAATGAAGGAGTGCGGATGAAGGAGTTCATATCCGATCTAGGTGTCATACCTAGTGCATCGGGTCCAATGAAAATCTTCGTGACAATCTTGGAGCAATTGCCTTAGCGAAGGAATCCAGATTTCACAAGAGGACCAAGCACATCAAGAGACGCTTCAATTCCATCCGGGACTTAGTCCAGGTGGGAGACATAGAGATTTGCAAGATACACACGGATCTGAATGTTGCGACCGTTGACTAAGCCTCTTCCACGAGCAAAACATGATCAGCACCAAGACTCCATGGGTGTTAGAATCATTACTATGTAATCTAGATTATTGACTCTAGTGCAAGTGGGAGACTGAAGGAAATATGCCCTAGAGGCAATAATAAAGTTATTATTTATTTCCTTATTTCATGATAAATGTTTATCATTCATGCTAGAATTGTATTAACCGGAAACATGATACATGTGTGAATGCATAGACAAAACAACATGTCACTAGTATGCCTCTACTAGACTAGCTTGTTAATCAAAGATGGTTATGTTTCCTGACCATGAACAAGGAGTTGTTATTTGATTAACAAGGTCACATCATTAGTAGAATGATCTGATTGACATGACCCATTCCCTTAGCTTAGCACACAATCGTTTAGTATGTTGCTACTGCTTTTATCCATGACATATACATGTTCCTGTAACTATGAGATTATGCAACTCCCGTTTACCGGAGGAACACTTTGGGTGCTACCAAACGTCACAACGTAACTGGGTGATTATAAAGGAGTACTACAGGTGTATCCAAAGGCAGATGTTGGGTTGGCGTATTTCGAGATTAGGTTTTGTCACTCCGATTGTCGGAGAGGTATCTCTGGCCCTCTCGGTAATGCACATCATCAAGCCTTGCAAGCACTACAACCGATGAGTTAGTTGTGAGATGATGTATTACGGAACGAGTAAAGAGACTTGCCAGTAACGAGATTGAACTAGGTATTGGATACCGACGATCGAATCTCGGGCAAGTAACATACCGATGACAAAGGGAACAACATATGTTGTTATGCGGTCTGACCGATAAAGATCTTCGTAGAATATGTAGGAACCAATATGGGCATCCAGGTCCCGCTGTTGGTTATTGACCGTGAATAGTTCTAGGTCATGTCTACATTGTTCTCGAACCGTAGGGTCCGCACGCTTAAGGTTTCGATGGCGGTTATTATGAGTTTATGTATTTTGATGTACCGAAGAAGTTGAGTCCCGATGTGATCACGGACATGACGAGGAGTCTCGAAATGGTCGAGACATAAAGATTGATATATTGGAAGCCTATGTTTGGAGTTGGAATGGTTCGGGCGAAAACAGGAATTTACTGAGTACCGGAGGTTACGGAACCCCGGGTAAATGGGCCTCGGTGGGCCTCGAGGGAGAAGAGGAGGGCCGGCCAGGAGGTGGCGCGCCTCTCCCCCCAGTCCGAATAGGACAAGGAGGCGGCGCCCTCTCCTCTTCCCTCCCCCAATCCTATTCCAACTAGGAAGGGGGAGTCCTACTCGGTGGGAGTAGGACTCCTCCCAGCCTAGCTAGCTAGGCCGGGCTCCCCCTCCCTCCTTTATATCGGGGCAGGGGCACCCTTGAACACACAAGTTTGATCTTTAGATCGTTCCTTAGCCGTGTCGGTGCCCCCTCCACCATATTCCACCTCGGTTATACCGTCATGCGAAGCTTAGGCGAAGCCTGCGCCGGTGAAACATCAAGATCGTCACCACGCCGTCGTCTTGACGAAACTCTCCCTCGACACTCGGCTGGATCGGAGTCGAGGGACGTCATCGAGCTGTCGTGTGTCAAGAACTCGGGGCGTCGGAGTAACGGCGCCGGATCGGTCGGATCGCGAGGAGAACGTCGACTACTTCCTCTACGTTGTGATCGCTTCCGCCGGGTCTACAAGGGTATGTGGACAACACTCTCCCCTCTCGTTGCTATACATCACCATGATCTTGCGTGTGCGTAGGAAAATTTTTGAAATTACTACGTTCCCCAACATTTTTAACATCTTATTTGCAATTTGCACACTCATGTATGCAAAATGGTAACTATGGTATTAGGAAAAAGTCCCCATAAAAGCTTGTTTAGTACAGATTATACCAAATTGCAGATTGTCGTATTCATTATAAATTCGAATATCTCATCATAGATTTAGTGACTCTTTAAGACATTTGCAAAATGCTGTTTGGAAAAAGTCAATATATAAATGTTTTGAAATCTTGGGAAGCATGGAGGACATATATCGCAATAAATGAAATTTCAGTGGTTCGATCAGCGATACTTCTCCCAATTAGAGTTTATACCGCGCTAAAACACAAGAGGAAAATAAATTCTAAAGAAGCTACTAGTGTAGAGTTAGAAAAATTTACACAAATCTTCTCTTGCTATGTATGTTTTCTGCATGCCAAATTGCTAATTGATTATAATCACAAGGTTCTCCATATATAAATGAAACTTTATGAGTTATGTTACAGAGGACGTGCCAAAGAGGACTAGTGAGCTTAGCTTTTCCATCTAAAATTTTAAAATGTTGCAAGACACTTGCAGGTTTGGAATTATCATAAGGAACTCCTTTGTAGTATTGATGGTGGTATAGTGACTTTTTCTTCTTAAGAACTATATAATATGTGTTTCTTATGTGTTCTACATATTATGACAATGTACTCAGAATTAGGTCATTTGAATTGGTGATAAGGGTAGGAGTTACTTATTTTGAGTTTGTGGGGAGGATCTAGAATATCTATTCGAATGTTTGAATTATGTGGTTGTCCTTGCAGAAGAAGATGTCTGGTATGTGCTAGCAATAGTCAAACAAAAATTGATATTACAGGTATTTGAAGAAATACCAATAGGCACAAGTTTTCTAGAATGAATACTAATTAACTGCCCCGTGCGTTGCAACAGGCTACACATATTTTGATGATCTATCATTGATTGTCAACGGGGTCACACCCTCTGGCGGCGGCAGGGGGGTGCCCGGCGGCGGCAAGGGTTCCCTCCCGCGGCATGCGGGGGTGACTCAAGAGGGGAGAGGGGAGGGGGTCATCTATAGACGAGTATTGCTCTTAGTAAAGGCTGCAATAGACTAGAGAACAAAATGTCAAATGATATTAAATTGTATGGACTTTGATACAATTGTAGTACACAATTTACATGATTAACATGTACAGTAGATACATTATATCACAGGTTCACAAAGTAAGGAGGTGTATACTTAAATCGCATGTAGCCTTCAAGTTTGTTTTTGGTGATTAATACAATTCCTATAGACTAACTATTCTCATTGAATTATGTACGAATAATATTAGATGGATGAATGTTACATGGTACATGAAGGATATTGGAGAAATGTTATATAAATCAAGATATGCATAGAGATCATTGAGTGCAATAGATGAATGTATTATGATAAGAAGTGAGGGAACTTTGAGCCATCAAGATTGAGTTTGATAAGCGCATAGTCACTGGCACTAGGGGCAGAAACTTAAGGTGAGGTGTGATGTGTCGATGATGCTGAGGTGCGAGCATGGGGTGGTGCTGCTAACTAGATGTCGTCGATGAGCCATGTATTTATTTATTTCCATGGTGTAGAGTCACCGACGAATAGGGAATGCACATTAGTGGATATTGTGTTACTAGTAATGAGCAAGGGTTGCTCATTAGTGCTTTGTTTTGTTTCCACTCAGAATTAGTTTCTAATATGTAACCAATCAGCGAGTGTTCAAGGTTTCTAGTCTAGCGATGTTTTAAGTAATTAATGTTGTTGCAGAAACAACAACGAAGTCACTTGGGGACCCAGCAACTGCTAACTAGCGCAAATTCTAGGAGTAGCAACAACAACCATCCATCCTCAAATCCATCCAATATTATTCATGCATTACCTATGGAACGTTCCTCCATGTACATCTCAATGAAAACATTGGTCCATAAGGATTTTTTTAATAATTACCAGAAACAAAGTTGGGGCTACGTCAACTTCCGTTGTATTATATATGTACCTATTTGAATTCGTGCATGGTGTCCTAGGTCAATGTTGTTTAGCTAGAAAGTATTATTGGATATGGGTAAGTCCTAGTTACAGTACCACAAGTGAAGTAAAAGTAGTGTATTTAGAACTATATAAGTACCACTTGCAGGTTTGGAATTATCATAAGGAACTCCTTTATAGTATGGATGGTGGTATAGTGACTTTTTCTTCTTCAGAACTATATAATATGTGCTTCTTATGTGTTCTACATAGTATGGCAATGTACTCAAAATTAGGTTATTTGATTAGTGATTAGGGTAGGAGTTGCTTAATTTGAGTTTGTGGGGAGGATCTGAAATCTCTATTTGAATGTTTGAATTATGTGGTTGTCCCTGCAGAAGAAGATGTTTGCTATGTGCTAGCAATAGTCAAAAGAATTTGATATTACAGATATTTGAAGAAATACCAATAGGCACAAGTTTTCTGGAATGAATACTAGTTAACTGTCTCGTGTGTTACAAGAGGCTACACATATTCTAATGATTTATCATCGATTGTCAACGGGGTCAACCCTCTGGTGGCGGCAGGGGAGGGGGTTGCCCGACGGTGGCTAGAGTTCCCTCCGCAGCCTGTGGGGGTGACACAGGAGGGGAGAGGGGAGGGGGTCATCTATAGACGAGTATTGCTCTTAGTAAAGGCTGCAATAGACTAGAGAACAAAATGTCAAATGATACAATTTAATTTTATCAAATTGTATGGACTTTGATACAATTGTAGTACACAAATTACATGATTAACAAGTACAGTAGATGCATTATATCACAGCTTCACAACTCCTTAAGAAACACGATTGCATTGCACGATAGATGTTGCCCGCGCTTTCGCCATTGATTCGTCTTCCTGGTCAGAAACCCACGGCAATGGCACCGACGAAAACCACGGTTCCAATCGCCGCGAGACGGGCCCCACGGCTGCCCTTGTAGGCTCCGCTGTCGTAGGGGCTGTTGTCCACCAGCGGCTGGCTGCCGAACGCTGCCGCTCCGGCCACACCGCCCGCAGCCCCCGCCGCCGTCGCGGCTGCACCCTGTCCGCCCATGTCCTCGGTACCATCGAAGGCTCCTGTCCCGGAGCCTGGTGCAATCCCGTAGCCGTCACCCAAGGGTCCTGCTCCTGTCCCCGCGGCAACACCTCCGCCGCCTCCCGCCGTTGGTGCAATGCCGTAGCCGTACCCGTCGCCCAAGCCGCCTGCTCCCGGGGTAACTCCTCCTACGCCGGCAAAGGCTCCGGCCCCTGGAGCAACCCCGTCCCCGAGCCCCGCCGCCTGCGGCAGCTCGGCCGCGTGGCCGTTGCCGCCCTCCACCTGGCCGAAGGGCAGGTTGCTGCTGTGCGCGCCAATGGGCTCGGCGAAGGGCGGCAGCGCAGCCGCGAGGCCCGGGGATCCCGGCGCGCCGCAGTGCTGCGCGTGGCGGGGCTCGTCGCTGGCGCGCCACGCGAGCTCGCCGTCCTTGTCACGGACGCGCATGTCGCCATCGTCGACGAGCTCGAGCGTCTGGAGGAAGTTGGTCCCGTCGGTGTTGGTCTCGCCGTGCCACACCTCCTCGGCCCCGTCGAACACCTCCAGCCCATGCCACGAGAAGAGCAGGGTGCACGTGTTCACCGTGCTCACCGGCCGGCACTCCGACTCCCAAGCGCTCGCGTGGGCAGCGCTGCCGCCTTCGCCCTCACCACCGGCCATCACCTCGACGTAGCAGAAGTCGGCGCCGAGCCCGCCGGCGCCCGGCGCGGTGTGGGTGCGCACGAAGTAGGCCGCATACTTGCCAGAGGGAGACGTGAGGAACAGCACGGGCGGGCTGGCGTGCCCTCCTGGTGGGATGGTCGCAAGGATCTGCTGCTTGGACACGCGCTCGATCGTGCCGGCCGGCGCCGTCGCCGCCGTGAGCGAGCAGAGGAGTAGGAGCACGGCTATGGATGACATGACCTCCATGGCTGGCTGGCAGCTTCTCGATCGTGTTTCTTGCTTGTGTGCTTGCTGCTCTGTGGCTGTGGTTGTGGATGGTGTAGCATGATGAAGCGTGCGTGTGCTTATGTAGTTGAGGTGGTGATGGAGCAGGAGATGTCGAGTGGTTAGCTCAGGAGCTGGAGTCAGTACATCACCCGTTCCAATACTACATGCACGAGTAGGGGAGTGGTTCTGTGTTGCAATACTAAAAAGTTTTCCTGAAGAATAAATAGACCACTCACAGCGGCGTTTACCTAGAAGTCAAAGGCACCGCTGCGATTCCGCTTTTTCTCCTGGCGGGCTATCAGGAACCGCTGTTGGACCTCTGACAGGCTGGCGCGTAGAGGGCTACCTCATCAAGACACTTGCACGTTCTGCAATCAACACGACGAGGCCATAAAACACTTACTCATCGGCTGCGTTTTCGCAAAACAGGTTTGGCAATGGTGCACCATTATGGCAGGGAGGATGGATTACATACCACTATCAGGTGAAACCTTGGGTGGTTGGTGTGCACGCGTGGACGCAAGCATGGAGCACCGTAAGTCCACACGGGCCCAATGCTTGCTGATGATGTGGACGTTGTGGAAGCATAGGAATGATTGTTGGGGAACGTAGTAATTTTAAAATTTTCTACGCATACGCAAGATCATGGTGATGGCATAGCAACGAGAGGGGAGAGTGTTCGTCCACGTACCCTCGTAGACCGTAAGCGGAAGCGTTAGCACAACACGGTTGATGTAGTCGTACGTCTTCACGATCCGACCGATCCAAGCACCGAACGTATGGGGCCTCCGAGTTCAGCACACGTTCAGCTCGATGACGATCTCCGGCCTCCGATCCAGCGAAGCTCCGGAGATGAGTTCCGTCAGCACGACGGCGTGGTGACGATGATGATGTTCTACCGGCGCAGGGCTTCGCCTAAACTCCGCGACGATATGACCGAAGTGGAATATGGTGGAGGGGGCACCGCACACGGCTAAGGAACGATCCGTAGATCAACTAGTGTGTCTATGGGGTGCCCCTTACCCCCGTATATAAAGGAGTGGAGGAGGGGAGGGCCGGCCCTCTTCTATGGCGCGCCCTAGGGGAGTCCTACTCTCACCGGGAGTAGGATTCCCCCTTTCCTAGTCCAACTAGGAGTCCTTCCATGTATTAGGAGTAGGAGACAAGGAAGGGGAAGAGAGAAGGGAAGGAAGGAGGGGGTGCGGCCCCTCCCCCTAGTCCAATTCGGAATAGGCCATGGGGGGGGGGCGCGGCCTGTCCTAAGCAGCCCCTCTCTCTTTCCCGTATGGCCCAATAAGGCCCAATACTTCTCCCCGGCGAATTCCCGTAACTCTCCGGTACTCCGATAAATACCCGAATCACTCGGAACCTTTCCGAACTCCGAATATAGTCATCCAATATATCGATCTTTACGTCTCGACCATTTCGAGACTCCTCGTCATGTCCCCGATCTCATCCGGGACTCCGAACTCCTTCGGTACATCAAAACTCATAAACTCATGATATAATTGTCATCGAAACCTTAAGCGTGCGGACCCTATGGGTTCGAGAACTATGTAGACATGACCTAGAACTATTCGTGGTCAATAACCAATAGCGGAACTTGGATGTCCATATTGGCTCCTACATATTCTACGAAGATCTTTATCGGTCAAACCGCATAACAACATACGTTGTTCCCTTTGTCATCGGTATGTTACTTGCCCGAGATTCGATCGTCGGTATCCAATACCTAGTTCAATCTCGTTACCGACAAGTCTCTTTACTCGTTCTGTAATGCATCATCCCGTAACCAACTCATTGGTCACATTGCTTGCAAGGCTTATAATGATGTGCATCACCGAGAGGGCCCAGAGATACCTCTCCGACGATCGGAGTGACAAAACCTAATCTCGAAATACGCCAACTCAACATGTACCTTCGGAGACACCTGTAGTACTCTTTTATAATCACCCAATTACGTTGTGACGTTTGGTAGTACCCAAAGTGTTCCTCCGGTAAACGGGAGTTGCATAATCTCATAGTTACAGGAACATGTATAAGTCATGAAGAAAGCAATAGCAACATACTAAACGATCAAGTGCTAGGCTAACAGAATGGGTCATGTCAATCACATCATTCTCCTAATGATGTGATCCCGTTAATCAAATGACAACACATGTCTATGGTTAGGAAACATAACCATCTTTGATCAACAAGCTAGTTAAGTAGAGGCATACTAGTGACACTATGTTTGTCTATGTATTCACACATGTATTATGTTTCCGGTTAATACAATTCTAGCATGAATAATAAATATTTATCATGAAATAAGGAAATAAATAATAACTTTATTATTGCCTCTGGGGCATATTTCCTTCAGTCTCCCACTTGCACTAGAGTCAATAATCTAGTTCACATCGCCATGTGATTTAACACCAATAATCATATCTGTATATGATTAACACCCAGAGTTAACATCGTCATGTGACAAACACCCAAAGGGTTTACTAGAGTCAATAATCTAGTTCACATCGCTATGTGATTAACATCCAAAAGAGTACTAAGGTGTGATCATGTTTTGCTCATGAGAGAAGCTTAGTTAACGGGTCTGTCACATTCAGAGCCGTATGTATTTTGCAAATATTCTATGTCTACAATGCTCTGCACGGAGCTACTCTAACTAATTGCTCCCACTTTCAACATGTATCCAGATTGAGACTTAGAGTCATCTGGATTGGTGTAAAAGCTTGCATCGTTGTAACTTTTTACGATGGGCTCTTTTATCACCTCCATAATCGAGAAACATGTCCTTAGTCCTTACTAAGGATATTCTTGACCGCTGTCCAGTGATCTACTCTTAGATCAAAATTATATTCCTTTGTCAAACTCAGAGCAAGGTATACAATAGGTCTGGTTCACAGCATAGTATACTTTATAGAACCTATGACTGAGGCATAGGGAATGACTTTTCATTCTTTTTCTATTTTCTGCCATGGTCGGGTCTTGAGTCTTACTCAATTTCACACCTTGCAACACAGGCAAGAACTCCTACTTTGACTGTTCTATTTTGAACTATGTCAAAAATTTATCAAGGTATGTATTCATTGAAAAATCTTATCAAGCGTCTTGATCTATCTATATAGATCTTGATGCTCAATGTGTAAGCAGCTTCACCGAGGTCTTTCTTTGAAAAACTCTTATTCAAGTATCCTTTCATGCTTTGCAGAATAATTCTACATTATTTCCGATTTACAATATTGTCGTTCACATATACTTATCAGAAATGTTGTAGTGCTCCCACTCACTTTCTTGTAAATACAGGCTTCACCACAAGTCTGTATAAAACAATATGCTTTGATCAACTTATCAAAGTGTATATTCCAACTCGAGATGCTTGCACCAGTCCATAGATGGATTCTTTGGAGCTTGCACATTTTGTTAGCACCTTTAGGATTGACAAAACCTTCGGTTGCATCATATACAACTCTTCTTCAATAAATCCATTAAGGAATGCAGTTTTGTTTATCCATTTGCGGTTATAAAATGTGGAAATCCCTAACATGATTCGAGACAGACTTAAGCATCGATACGAGTGAGAAAATCTCATCGTATTCAACCCCTTGAACTTGTTGAAAACCTTTTGCAACAAGTCGAGCTTAGTGGATAGTAACACTACTATCAGTGTCCGTCTTCCTCTTAAAGATCCGTTTATTTCACATGGCTTGCTGATCATCGAGCAAGTCAATCAAAGTCCATACTTTGTTCTCATACATGGATCATATCTCAAATTTTATGGCTTCAAGCCATTTTATGGAATCTAGGCCCATCATCGCTTCCTCATAGTTCGTAGGTTCGTCATGGTCTAGTAACATGACTTCCAGAACATGATTACCATACCACTCTGGTGCGGATCTTACTCTGGAAGACCTACGAGGTTTGGTAGCAACTTGATCTGAAGTTTCATGATCATCATCATTAGCTTCCTCACTAATTGGTGTAGGAATCACTGGAACTGATTTCGGTGATTAACTATTTTCCAATTCGGGAGAAGGTACAGTTACCTTATCAAGTTCTACTTTCCTCCCACTCACTTCTTTCGAGAGAAACTCCTTCTCTAGAAAGGATCCATTCTTAGCAACGAATGTTTTGCCTTCGGATCTGTGATAGAAGGTGTACCCAACAGTTTCCTTTGGGTATTCTATGAAGACGCACTTCTCCGATTTGGGTTCGAGCTTATCAGGTTGAAAACCTTTTTCATATAAGCATCGCAACTCCAAACTTTAAGAAATGACAACTTAGGTTTACTGCTAAACCATAGTTCATACGGTGTCGTCTCAACGGATTTAGATGGTGCCCTTTTAACGTGAATGCAGCTGTCTCTAATGCATAACCCCAAAACAATAATGGTAAATCAGTAAGAGACATCATAGATCGCACCATATCCAATAAAGTGTGGTTACGACGTTCGGGCACACCATAACGTTGTGGTGTTCCAGGTGGCGTGAGCTGTGAAACTATTTCCACATTATTTTAATTGAAGACCAAACTCGTAACTCAAATATTCGTCTCCGCGATCAGATCGCAGAAACTTTATTTTCTTGTTACGATGATTTTCCCACTTCACTCTGAAATTCTTTGAACCTTTCAACTATTTCAAACTTATGTTTCATCAAGTAGATATACCCATATCTGCTCAAATCATCTTGTGAAGGTCGAAAATAACGATACTTGCCACGAGCATCAACACTCATTGGATCGCATACATCGATGTATTATTTCCAATAAGTCAGTAGCTTGTTCCATTGTTCCGGAGAATGGAGTTTTAGTCATCTTGCCCAAAAGGCACGGTTCGCAAGCATCGAATGATTCATAACCAAGTGATTCCGAAAATCCATCTTTATGGAGTTTCTTCATGCGCTTTACACCGATATGACCCAAACGGCAGTGCCACAAATAAGTTGCACTATCATTATTAACTTTGCATCTTTTGGACTCAATATTATGAATATGTGTATCACTACGATCGAGATCCAACAAACTATTTTCATTGGGTGTATGACCATTGAAGGTTTTACTCATGTAAACAGAACAACAATTATTCTCTGAGTTTAAATGAATAACCATATTGCAATAAACATGATCAAATCATATTCATGCTCAACGCAAACGCCAAATAACATTTATTTAGGTTTAACACTAATCCCGAAAGTATAGGGAGTGTGCGATGATGATCATATCAATCTTGGAACTACTTCCAACACTCATCGTCACTTCCCTTCAACTAGTCTCGGTTTATTCTCAGTAACTCTTGTTTGAGTTACTAATCTTAGCAACCGAACAAGTATCAAATACTCGGGGCTACTATAAACACTAGTAAGGCACACATCAAACACCATACATCAAATATACCCTTGTTCACTTTGCCATCCTTCTTATCCACCAAATATTTAGGGCATTTCCGCTTCCAGTGACCATTTCCTTTGCAGTGTAAGCACTCAGTCTCAGCCTTTGGTCCAGCTTTGGTCTTCTTCACGGGAGTGACAACTTGTTTGCCATTCTACTTGAAGTTTCCCTTTCTTTCCCTTTGCCCTTTTCTTGAAACTAGTGGTCTTGTCAATCATCAACACTTCATGCTCTTTCTTGATTTCTACCTTCGTTGATTTCAAGATCATGAAGAGCTCGGGAATCATTTTCGTCATCCTTTGCATACTATAGTTCATCACGAAGTTCTACTAACTTGGTGATGGTGCCTAGAGAACTCTGTCAACCACTATCTTATCTAGAAGATTAACTCCCACTTGATTCAAGCGATTGTAGTACCTAGACAATCTAAGCACTTGCTCACTAGTTGAGCGATTCTCCTCCATCTTTTAGCTATAGAACTTGTTGGAGACTTCATATCTCTCAACTCGGGTATTTGCTTGAAATATTAACTTCAATTCCTGGAACATCTCATATGGTCCATGACGTTCAAAACGTCTTTGAAGTCCCGATTCTAAGCCGTTAAGCATGGTGCACTAAACTATCAAGTAGTCATCATATTGAGCTTAGCCAAACGTTCATAACGTCTGCATCTGCTCCTGCAATAGATCTGTCACCTAGCGGTGCATTAAGAACATAATTCTTCTGTGCAGCAATGAGGATAAACCTCAGATCACGGATCCAATCCGCATCATTGCTAATAACATCTTTCAACACAGTTTCTCTAGGAACATATCAAAATAAACATATGAAAGCAACAACGCAAGCTATTGATCTTACAACATAATTTGCAAAATACTACCAGGACTAAGTTCATGATAAATTTAAGTTCAATTAATCATATTACTTAAGAACTCCCACTTAGACAGACATCTCTCTAGTCATCTAAGTGATCACGTGATCCAAATCAACTAAACCATAACCGATCATCACGTGGGATGGAGTAGTTTTCAATGGTGAACATCACTATGTTGATCATATCTACTATATGATTCACGCTCGACCTTTCGGTCTCCGTGTTCCGAGGCCATATCTGCATATGCTAGGCTCGTCAAGTTTAACCTGAGTATTCTGCGTGTGCAAAACTGGCTTGCACCCGTTGTAGATGGACGTAGAGCTTATCACACCCGATCATCATTGGTATCTGGGCACGACGAACTTTGGCAACGGTGCATACTAAGGGAGAACACTTCTTGATAATTTTAGTGAGAGATCATCTTAAAATGCTACCGTCAATCAAAGCAAGATAAGATGAATAAAGGATAAACATCACATGCAATCAATATAAGTGATATGATATGGCCATCATCATCTTGTGCTTGTGATCTCCATCTCAAAGCACCATCGTGATCACCATCGTCACCGGTAGCGACACCTTGATCTCCATCATAGCATCGTTGTCGTTTCGCCATCTATTGCTTCTCGACTATCGCTACCGCTTAGTGATAAAGTAAAGCAATTACAGAGCGTTGCATTTCATACAATAAAGCGACAACCATATGGCTCTCGCCGATTCTTGATAACCGGTTACAAAACATGATCATCTCATACAATAAAATATAGCATCACGTCTTGGCCATATCACATCACAACATGCCCTGCAACAACAAGTTAGACGTCCTCTACTTTGTTGTTGCAAGTTTTACGTGGCTGCTACGGGCTGAGCAAGAACCGTTCTTACCTACGCATCAAAACCACAACGATAGTTTGTCAAGTTGATGCTGTTTTAACCTTCACAAGGACCAGTCGTAGCCACACTCAGTTCAACTAAAGTTGGAGAAACTGACACCCGCTAGCCACCTGTGTGCAAAGCACGGCGGTAGAACCAGTCTCGCGTAAGCGTACGCGTAATGTCGGTCCGGGCCGCTTCATCCAACAATACCGCCGAACCAAAGTATGACATGCTGGTAAGCAGTATGACTTGTATCGCCCACAACTCACTTGTGTTCTACTCGTGCATATAACATCAACGCATAAAACCTGGCTCTGATGCCACTGTTGGGGAACGTAGTAATTTCAAAAAAAATTCCTACGCACACGCAAGATCATGGTGATGGCATAGCAACGAGAGGGGAGAGTGTTCGTCCACGTACCCTCGTAGACCGTAAGCGGAAGCGTTAGCACAACACGGTTGATGTAGTCGTACGTCTTCACGATCCGACCGATCCAAGCACCGAACGTATGGGGCCTCCGAGTTCAGCACACGTTCAGCTCGATGACGATCTCCGGCCTCCGATCCAGCGAAGCTCCGGAGATGAGTTCCGTCAGCACGACAGCGTGGTGACGATGATGATGTTCTACCAGCGCAGGGCTTCGCCTAAACTCCGCGACGATATGACCGAGGTGGAATATGGTGGAGGGGGGCACCGCACACGGCTAAGGAACGATCCGTAGATCAACTTGTGTGTCTATGGGGTGCCCCCTACCCCCGTATATAAAGGAGTGGAGGAGGGGAGGGCCGGCCCTCTTCTATGGCGCGCCTAGGGGAGTCCTACTCCCACCGGAGTAGGATTCCCCTTCCTAGTCCAACTAGGAGTCCTTCCATGTATTAGGAGTAGGAGACAAGGAAGGGGAAGATAGAAGGGAAGGAAGGAGGGGGTGCGGCCCCTCCCCCTAGTCCAATTCGGACTAGGCCATGGGGGGCGCGGCCTGTCCTAGGCAGCCCTCTCTCTTTCCCGTATGGCCCAATAAGGCCCAATACTTCTCCCGGCGAATTCCGTAACTCTCCGGTACTCGATAAATACCGAATCACTCGGAACCTTTCCGAACTCGAATATAGTCATCCAATATATCGATCTTTACATCTCGACCATTTCGAGACTCCTCGTCATGTCCCCGATCTCATCCGGGACTCGAACTCCTTCGGTACATCAAAACTCATAAACTCATAATATAAGCATCATCGAAACCTTAAGCGTCACGGACCCTATGGGTTCGAGAACTATGTAGACATGACCTAGAACTATTCGTGGTCAATAACCAATAGCGGAACTTGGATGTCCATATTGGCTCCTACATATTCTACGAAGATCTTTATCGGTCAAACCGCATAACAACATCGTTGTTCCTTTGTCATCGGTATGTTACTTGCCCGAGATTCGATCGTCGGTATCCAATACCTAGTTCAATCTCGTTACCGACAAGTCTCTTTACTCGTTCTGTAATGCATCATCCCGTAACCAACTCATTGGTCACATTGCTTGCAACGCTTATAATGATGTGCATCACCGAGAGGGCCCAGAGATACCTCTCCGACGATCGGAGTGACAAAACCTAATCTCGAAATACGCCAACTCAACATGTACCTTCGGAGACACCTGTAGTACTCTTTTATAATCACCCAATTACGTTGTGACGTTTGGTAGTACCAAAGTGTTCCTCCGTAAACGGAGTTGCATAATCTCATAGTTACTGAGGAACATGTATAAGTCATGAAGAAAGCAATAGCAACATACTAAGCGATCAAGTGCTAGGCTAATGAGAATGGGTCATGTCAATCACATCATTCTCCTAATGATGTGATCCCGTTAATCAAATGACAACACATGTCTATGGTTAGGAAACATAACCATCTTTGATCAACAAGCTAGTTATGTAGAGGCATACTAGTGACACTATGTTTGTCTATGTATTCACACATGTATTATGTTTCCGGTTAATACAATTCTAGCATGAATAATAAACATTTATCATGAAATAAGGAAATAAATAATAACTTTATTATTGCCTCTAGGTCATATTTCCTTCAATGATATGGTGTTCAATGGCATGACGCCATCACTACCAGGCGTGATACAAAGGCTGCGGGAGGAAGGTGCACTCTGGGCGAAGGCAGGACTACTCAATGGAGCGGTGCTAGGAGCGGATGTAGGACCGATGGAGCGGGGGGAATGAGTAGGCACATTACAAGAGTCTAGAGGGTAGGCTGGATAAAATCCACATGTAAAGAGAGACACTGTTCTGTATCGGTGGTTTGGAGCTCCCCACCCCCTCTTCTTTAATGAATGATATGCACACTCGTGCGTATTCGAGAAAAAAAAGAATAATAGACCAATGAGACTCTAAATTCCGGAACAAACAGATGCTGACTAATGAATCAGACGTGACAATGTAACACTTGAAGTGAAGCTAGGAGCCTAGGAAGATCTAAATTCATGGCTTTATGGCCATAAATCGCAATACAGGAACATCGATTTTATCGCAGTAGGTGTTGGTGGATGCAGCCAAATACTCATAATATGCAGCGGGAAGCAAATTACTCTTTTTCTCTACAATTATTAGACCATGATTGGAGAGGAAGTTCTATTCATGTGTGATGTAGCAATATAATTGTCAAAATATGCAGCTCATGTGAAGTTGTGAATGTAGAGATTCTACAAATTACTACTAACTGAATCTGTGTGTGCTATCTAAAGTCCCTTGCAATAGAGTGAGCGGTTTTATCAACTAGAGGAGGAATAGTAGTATAATTTAATTTTCGCAAAACATATTCGGCAAACGTTACGCTTTAGCTTTACGCTCAAACGCCTCTAGCGTCATCCGATCCTCTTCCCGCGCGCACTGGCCGCGCTTGCCCTCTCTTTCGGTTTTCTCTCTTCCCCCTTGTCTCTCTCTCTCCCGTCAGTCCTCCCTCCTGGTTTTCTCTCTATCAGTTTTTCTGCCGTACACCTTTATAGGCTTTTTTTCCTCTTTTTAGGCGAAAGAATGTAAGGGTGGGATTTGAACCTGGTTGTAAAAACATCCACATTGGTCTGGTGACCAACTCATCCCTAATTGTTTTATATCAAGTATGAGTAAATGCAAAAGCTATCTCGTGCGGCTCCCAGTTATCTCTTAATATCCCCATAGTTTTTTAGAACTTTTTGTTAAAGGTGGGATTTGAACTCACAACATAGTAACTTACGTATACCTGGTCTGATAACTTTGGCTGGGAAAACAATTATTGAAACATACCGCAGTAACTTTTGCGTAAACAACATGCATGGTAATTTACGCATCATATGGCTGGTAACTCGGGTACCCGGGCCCGAGAAAAAAGTTATTGAAACATCCGCTAGAAACTTGTCTATAAATAGCATGGTAATTTATGCACCGCAAACCATATGATCACTTACATATAACACTGTGATAATTTTGATCCAAAAAAGTTGAAACATACTCTAATAATTTATGTGTAGAAGGTGTTGTAACTTATGTACCACAGATATAGTAATATAACTACTGTCGGGCTTCGTAACTTTGACCTCCCAAAAAGTCGTCAGAACATACAAATATGGTATCGGTTCGAAAGGTCTCATCATGGCGGATTTTGAATCGGAAGGATGTCTGAGCTATAATTTTTTTTTAAATCCAAAATGAGAAGAATTTAGGGTGATATCAGGCCTTTTTCCTCTAGTGCATGTTGCATGTAAGAAGAAGGTTGGACGACCATTTTGTATGTCTGTGGTAACTTCTGTGTAAACACGATATAACTTATATATTGCAGGGGTGATAAGTTGCGTAGCTCAGCGTGCTAACTTTGGACCCAAAACTAAAAAGTCGTCGGAACATACCAAGATGATATTTATTTTAGATGTCTCGTCGCGACGGGTTTAGTGGTGAAAATGGATTTCGAATGGGACCTATGGTTTGAACTAAACATTTTCAATTTTTAAAATAGGAAAGAATATTGGATGACATCATGCGTGTGCATGTGAGAAGAAGGAGATGAGGTGTTCAAAATATCCCTAAAAACATAACGTTCTTCGGTTAGTCCACTCCTTTAATTTAGAGTTATTTACGGTATATGGATTTATTATGAACCATCCATACATTCCAGTCTAGTGGATAAAATTAAATGGTACTCCAAGTTAACTATATGGGCATACCTCCACTAAATATTAGGAAGTACCTAGTCCATAAGGGTAAAATCTTAATCTTTGACAGTAAATTTGTATCCATAGAAGTTGATAGCTCGGGCATGAGAAGAAGGACATTGTGGCTCCGCCCTCCTAACAGGAAAAAGTTGTGCTCATGTGGAAAAATGCTGACGTTGAAAAAACGCATGTGAAGATTGAGAACTCTGAAGATGAAAGTGAAGAAATAGACAATGCTCTCCTGAATCACACTATGGCTAAGGAAAATATGGGCGCTTGTGATGATGATGTGGATGTCTAGGCTCATGTTATTGTTGCATATTGAACTATTATGGTGAATATTATGCAGGTGATTGTTAATTCTCAAGTGACTCCTCAATATTCTTCCTATTTGGATGTTGTCCTTGGGAATCTGCGGTTACTGAGCTTGAACCCGGGGATTTTTCTTGTCAGAAAATGCCCTCTCCATATAACGACCGATCTCTTGAAACTTCTAGGGAGCGGGTGGAAATCATACCTACTCCTCCTGTGATAGAGGAGGTGCAAGCAAGATTAAGCCATAGGACTGCTGGACCTAATATGGAGAACATGGAAGCTAAGGCAATTAATCTTACAAGCAAGAGAAATCTGCAAGGTAACAACGACATATCTTCCCCTAATACTTTGATGTTCTTTCCAATATGGAGTTATGAGTAAAGCTGCTAGGATCGGTGTTGTTATTCCTTATAATAATTTGTTGTGATCGATGTGTTGGAGGAATTAGAAAAATATAGAACTAATGTTGTAGAAAAAAGTGATGATAATGAAAAATAATAGGCTAGCACCTTTGTATTACTAATGGAGCGGGAAAGAAATCCCCCTTAATACTAATTGGATGAACGATAATGAAGTTGATGAGGATCATTTTACTGTTGTTAAATCTAGGGGGAAAGAGAGAAGAAAATGAATGTTGTCATTACTAAACCTACTACTAGAAGTCGGAAGAATAATGTGGGTTCTAATGCAGGTGCTACCATGCCCCCTGGTAGACCTAGCAGGAGAACTCACACCCCAAAAAAAGAATAAATAATAATGATTAGTCTCTTTTGGAACTATAGAGGAGTTGGGAAAAGAGGTATGGCAATCCGATTGTCTCATTAAATAAAGATCATCGTTTGGATTTCCTATGGATTCAGGAAACTATGAAAAGAGATACTTTCTCTTGATTTTTTTAGGAAATTTGAGACTGGAAATACTTTTTTGGTTGAAGTGAATTCCTTCCTTAGGAAAATCCGGTAGCACCCTGTGTGGTATTAAAGAAGACTCTAGATATTTTTTCCTATCAGTCTGGTAAGTGCATTATGAAATTTTTTGTTGTGGTGTAAGAGTAAAAAATAAGATAGAACATCCTGGTGGTCTATGGCCCTGCCAATGAAGACTTTAATGCAGAATGCCTAACTGGATTAGCTGATTTCCATAATAATATTGGTGTCTTTACATTGTGGAAAGTGATTTTAGTATGCCATGCTGGTGAGAAAAAAAACTAGTCTGAAACATTCCTCCGATTAATTATATTACTAACACATTTGGTTAAGACAACTAGATATGAGTGGTGATCTATATACCTGGTCAGATAAGCAGTAAATCCTACCCTAGAAAAATTAGACATAATCTTAATGTCTAGCTCCTCGGAAGTTGTGTTCCCTTTTACTTTTGTTTGAAAACTGGTAGAAGAGATTTTTGACCACTGTTCCATGCTGCTTAATAATGAAGATTTTATTCTTGTTGTTGCACATAACAAAGAGTTTAGATTTGAGCTAAATTGGTTGATAAATGATGAGTTCCTCCCACTGGTAGCTAAGATTTGGTGGAAACCTGTTGGGTGTATGGATCTTATTGATATTATAAACATTCAATTGAAGATATTTTGAAAATATTTCAAGGGATGGGGCTCTAATTTCTTTGGGGTTGCCAGAAAAAAGAGGACATCCTTAAGAGAGGAACTAACTAACCTAGAGCAACTAGAGGAGATTGATGTACTCTCTCTGTAGATGTATTGTAGAAAAGTCAAAGTTATTGTTGAATTACAAAAAATTCTAGCTAAAGAGGAAATCTTTTGGTTGCAAATTTTTCATGAAAACTGGCTTCTGAAAGGAGATCAAAATACTAAATACTTTCATAGGATTGTGAATGAGAGGAGGGGAAAGAATAATATGTCTCTCTTAGTGTTGGGGATATGACAGTTGAGGGCACTGACAACCTTCTTACTCATGCTACTGCATTTTATAAACATTTATTTGGACCAGCCCCTAGTAATCTTTATAGTCTTGTAGATAATGTGTGGAAGGCTCTGAAGATGTGCTTGTTTTTGCTCCTAAGTGGATTGACGGAATTAGAAACAAGTTGGTGGTACAATAAGTGTCAAACTTAATGATGTGATTGGATCGTATTTCCAAATCTCTAAAGGGGTGCGCCACGGGGATCCCATTTCTCCTCTTTTTTTAGTACCGCCGCAGATTATCTGACCAAAATGGACTTTCTAGCATAGGAAAAATGGCATGTTAACATGTTAGCCTCTAATTTGATACCAAATGGTTTTGATATTTTACAACATGCTAACGATACTATCATGTGCTTTGAAGATAATTGTGAATATTATTTTAACCTTAAACTGCTACTATATCTTTTTGAGATCATGACTGGTTGTAAAATAAAGTTCCTAAATAGCGAAGTTTTTTCTGTTTGTGAAGATGAGGCTACTGTTCTAGTATATGCTGAGGTGTTTAATTGCCAAATAGGATCTTCCCCTGTTAAATATCTTGGCATGCTTGTGAGCTATATTGGGTTAAAATGCTCTGAGTGGTTCTTTGTCGATACTAAGTTCTTATATTAATGTGAAGCATGGGTGGATAATATCCTTTACATGGGGATGGGGGGTCATGCTATCAAAGTAAATTTTGCCTTATCTCATATCCCTTTGTATTATATGCTGATGTTTCTGATTAACCAAACTATGCTGGAAAGATGGGATAAGCCTAGAAGGAAATTCTTTTGGTATAGTAATAGGAAAAAGAGAGGATAACATATGGTGAGGTGGAGTAGAGCGTGTGCAGATATAAGAAAGAATGAGGTTTGGGTGTGAAAGATAAATGGAAACAAAATATCAGCCTCCTTGCAAAATGGTGTTGGAAATTAGAAAAGAAGCATGTTTTGTGGCAAGATGTTGTCAAAGCTAAAAAAATAAATTTTTTTATGTTGATGAGAAAATGGTGGTAGGAATTAAAAATAAGCCTTGGTGAAAACTAGGGCACTCTGTTTGTTGGAAATGTATTATGAATATTAAAGAGTTTTATATGACTGGCGGGGGTAGAAATTAATAAAGAAAATATTGCAAGACTTTGGAAGGAGTGCATTGGTGAAAATAGACCTTTGTGTGAAAGGTTTCCTCTGTTGTTTCATATCTATCTTGAGCAATACTATACAGACAATAAAATTGAAACAATTAAACATATATAGTTTGTTAGAAGAAGATTATCGCTTGATTTGGTGAAGCAATGGGAAGAGCTAAGAATGAGGTGATGCTTCTTCGTAGAAATGAACTTCTTGATTGTGTTTTGGAGGTTTAGCAAACCCCTAGTTTATACTAGTAAGCCTATGTACAATTGGATGGAAAACAACTTGGCTGGTGCTAATTACAAGTGGATATGGCAGGCTAAAATACCTTTGAAAATCCAATTGTCATGTGGCAATTATTTCAAGATGTTGTGCTTAATATATAAATATGAAAAGAGATGGTGGCCTGGTAATCCTAGTTGCTCATTTCGTGATTAGCTGGAAATGTCCCAACACTTACATTTTTTGTGCCTGGTTGCTAGAGTCATCAGGAGAACAATAGGTTCAATGCTGGAACTGACCTGAGTCCTGACTCTTTGTGGGAATATTATGTTTGGACGTATACTTCCTTACCAGATTATGTGAATCTTTACATTGTTGGTCTGCCAGCGATCTTCTTTACAACATAAATGGATCAATACTCCCTTTGAGTTAGTATTTACGGCAAGTGCTTTTCTGATTTATTGGGCAGGTTATAGAAGCCGGGTATGATCGATGTTGTCAGGTGTGGAGCGGAGCTACTGATAGAAAATGCTTCACAAATGATGCTTTTATGTGGCCCACCTGTTTCTTGACTGGTCAACGAGGGAGAATCCTAGGATGTTGGGGTGTAGATACTGCGAGATGATATCGCCCCTTTTCCTGAAGCGAGTCGTTAATGGATGTTGCTTCTCTTTTGATGTCATGTTGGCATGTATTATGTTGTCTTTGATACTTTCTAGGTTCCTTCGGTGGGTTGTATGGGTGATATCCGATTTTTGCCACATGGTCTATGCCTAGATACCAGACATATGTACTGGGTTTCCTGATATTGCCCTGAGCTCGCTACTTCGCTTTCGCCTCCTGTTCTTCTGCTTACTGGTTATTTCCGTCATGAAAGTACATTAAATTTTTTGGGTGGGTGGGGAGGTAGCCATGTTAAAAAAAGTATAGAGGAAGTTAACGTGAGATAAGTATATGTGTGTTGTGTGTGTGATCATCTAGCTGGCTAGATGCATGACATTGCAATTAAGGTAACTGTGGGCCGGGGAAGGGAACTGAGAGGAGAAACCATGTTGTTTAGAACTTTATATACAATCCATCAGAACATCAAGTCCAAAAAGGTAAAAGAAGCATTTGAGATTGTCAACCTACATATCAATAGTGAAGAATGTAAGCGAGTCACAATTAGAGGAGAATAAAACCATATGAATAGAAATTGAAACGATATGTTAGCTAGGTGCAGTCCTTTTTCAATCATAGTTATGTACAAGTGCCAAGTTGGATCATCGAGCCAAGTTGGAGGGAGGGAACGCAGGCAAGGATATTACATCAGAAAGCCAAGACCTGCACACTATGTGGAAAGGCGAAGCCCTAACAGCCCAAGACAGTTTGCTCAGATGGAGAGAAAGAGGAGGCCGAAACAACACTGGGTAGCAAAGGGGGATCATGATAGACAGGTGGGGATTGACAGTTTTGTTAGGGACACAAGGAAGAAACAACGTCTGTGTTTGATCGTCTTGATGAAAACAATGTTGCATCGGCGGACTCTCCCAGGACGGAGGGCCACCGGGAGCAATGAACATCTTGGCCTGGAACTGTCGGGGGTTGGGGTTGGACCCGATAGTGGGCGAGTTAAGGGACCTGGTTAGGTCATACAACCCAGCGGCGGTGTTCTTGTCTGAAACAAAAAAGACCTCTCGTGCTATGGAGAGACTGAAGTGGAGTTTAGGGTTCAGACATGGGGTAGCGGTTAATTGCAACGGCAGGAGTGTTGGTTTAGCGTTGTGGTGGAAGGAGTCGGTCGAGGTGATAGTTAGGCCGTGGTGCCAATACTATGTTGATGCACAGATTGTGGTTGATGGGGTCACCTTTAGATTCACTGGAATCTATGGGGAACCAAGTGTGGAAAGAAGAACGAAGACGTGGGAGGTTCTTCGCTACCTACGGTCCCAAGATAACCTCCCATGGATTTGTGCAGGGGATTTCAATGAAGCCCTACTACAAAAAGAGCAAATGGGTGGCAATCCGAGAAGCTTAAGCCAAATGGCAAATTTTGCAGAATGCTTGTCCGACTGCGGGCTCGCTGATCTTGGTTTTTCGGGCTATCCTTTCACATGGGACAATAAGAGGGAAGGCCTCGCTGATCTTGGTTTGCTCAGCTCTACCCGGCGGTGGAAGTAGTTCATGTTATGACGGAGGAGTCTGATCACCAGGCGTTGGTGGTCAAGGTGCAGGCGGCACTGGCTGCGGGGCACCAGGGAGGCCAACGGCCTTTCATGTACGAAGAAGCTTGGACCAGGCATGAAGATTATGGAGCAATGGTTGCGGCTGCATGGGCTGATTCGCATGCAACCAATCAGGGGAGAGGTGCACTTATGGCGGCATGCAGCCGGCTCAGGAGTACGTCAAGGGCAATGCAGGTTTGGAGCCGCCAAGTGTTCGGGTCGATCAAAAAACAAATAATACACTTGAAGGCTCAGCTGGTTGATGCCAAGGAACGTGCTGCCCGGACGGGTTACGGGCAGGAAATAAAAGATATTGAGGATCAATTACATGAGTTATATGAGAGGGACGAGGTTTATTATAAGCAGAGATCCAGAGTTGATTGGCTTACCTATGGAGACCAGAACACGAAGTACTTTCAGAGCCGTGCATCTCATCGCAAGAGGAAAAACACGGTTAAGGCTCTCAGAAGGGAGGATGGCTCTAGATGTACTGATGACGAAGGGATGAGGGCGATGGCGGCGCAATTCTATGCGCAGCTCTTTGCATTAGAGGGATCGCGAGAGGGAGCTAGGGTCCTACAACACATTGAGCATGCGATTACGGAGGAGATGAATGGTAAGTTGGACGCTCCTTTTACTGGTAAGGAGATAGAGGATGCACTGTTCCAGATGGGAGCTACCAAGGCGCCGGGGCCGGATGGGCTCCCGGCCATGTTTTATCAGAAGCACTGGGAGCTTGTGAAAGATGATGTGTGCAATGCGATCCGTGAATTTCTTGCTGGAATGGCGGCACCAATGGGGTTTAATGACACTGTCATCGTCATGATACCGAAGGTTAGCTCACCGAAGCTCCTCTCGCAGTTCAGACCCATTAGCCTCTGCAATGTACTCTACAAAATCGCTGCGAAAGCACTGGCTAACCGGCTAAAAGGGGTATTGCCCTTCCTGATATCTGAAGAACAGAGCGCATTTGTCCCAGGGAGGCTGATAACAGATAGCGTGCTGGTGGCGTACGAGTGTGTACATGCAATAAGAAAGAGAAAGAGGAGGAAACCCTTGTGTGCGGTGAAGCTCGATATGATGAAAGCCTACGATAGGGTGGAATGGAATTTTCTTGAACAAGTTATGCTAAAGTTTGGCTTCTCCAGTCACTGGACGGGGATGGTTATGAGATGTGTCAAGTCGACTACATTTTGTGTTAAACTGAATGGGGGCCTGTCTACCAGATTCATACCCTCACGTGGACTCAGGCAGGGTGACCCGCTCTCCCCATATCTGTTCCTCTTTTGTGTAGAGGGGTTTCTGCAATGTTGAAGAATGCACAACGGGAATGAAGGATGAAAGGTGTATCGTTTGGGGCTAGGGGGCCTATGGTTACCCATCTACTGTTCGCCGATGATAGTGTGGTTTCCTTGGAGGGGTCCCGTGAAAATTTTGAGGTTCTTCGAGACATATTGCATGATTATGAGGTGGCCTCGGGCCAGAAAGTTAATCTTCAAAAATCAGCAATCTTTTTTGGCAATGGTTGCTCTGATGAGACAAAGGCAGAGGTGCAACTGATCAGCGGCATTGCAATGGAAGCACTGGGAGAACGGTACCTCGGGCTACCCATAGTGGTAGGAAAATCGAAGGACGGCACTTTTAAGTATGTAGAGGAAAGTGCGAGAGGAAAAGTCTCCAGTTGGAAAGGTCATGGTCGGTCCAAGACGGCTCGAGAGGTGCTTGTTAAGTCTGGACTTCAGTCTACCCCAGCTTTTACCATGAGCTGCTTTCAACTCACAAAGAAAATGTGCGGGAAATTGTCATCTATCTCCTCGAACTTCTGGTGGGGTGAAGCGAATGGTCAAAAGAGGGTACACTGGATTGCGTGGGAAAAAATGTGCAAAAGGAAGCACGAAGGTGGGCTTGGTTTTCGGGATCCGGAGGCGTTCAACCAAGCTATGCTTGCTAGACAAGCGTGGAGAATACTCCAAGTCCCGGATTCATTATGTGCTCAAGTGCTAAAGGCTCGATATTTTGGGGAGGGGTCCATCCTTCCTGCAACATGCCCGGAGGGGGGCTCCTTCACCTTCAGAAGCATTCTGTTTGGAAGGGATCTCTTGCTAGAGGGTCTCATATGGAGAATAGGAGACGGGACATCAATCAAGGTTCACCATGACAATTGGATCCCGAGGAAAGGAAGTCTAAGGCCACTGGGCCAAAGATACATGCATGGAATAACGCGTGTGTGTGATCTGCTAAACGAGCAAAGGAGCGACTGGGATCGAGACAAGGTGTTTGATATGTTCTCGCCTGATGAGGCGGAGGAGATACTGCATATTCCGGTCGGTGGGCCAACTATGCAAGACTACATGGCATGGAACTATACCAAAAACGGTGTGTTCTCAGTACGATCGGCGTATCACCTGCGGATGAGGCAGAAAAGTCTAAAAACGGGGCAGCCGGAATCATCATCAACCGTGGCTGATCACAAAGCGTGGCTTAGTTTGTGGGATACAGTGGCGCCGGGGAAAGTTAAAACTCATATGTGGCGCTTGATACGTAATGGGCTGGCAGTTGGCTCAGAGCTTAAAAGGAGAAAGATTAAGGAGGGAGTGTTCTGCGTGGCATGTGGCAGGGAGGAAACAATCTACCACAGGTTTTGGGATTGCTTCCATGCAAGATTGTTTTGGAAAATAATGCGTTCGGAGTTGGGGGTGCCGGTGGCGATCCCATCGAAGTCGGTTAGTCCCCAGAATGCATTAGCTAGATGGCTTTTGTCCTGGTTTGCGGCCGCTTCGGATGATGAACGTGCGATCATGGCCCAAGGAACATATGCACTGTGGCTGGCTCGTAATAATGCCAGGGAAGGGCACAAGATAGAGGATGCTGACGGCATTGCGAGAAGGGGTTTTGCAGTTATGGGCGAGTGGCAAGCTATACATGGGAAGAGGAACAAACTCGTCAGCCCAGCCCAGAAAGAGGAGTGGTGCCCGCCGGAGGACAAGTGTGTGAAAGCAAACGTGGATGGGGCGATGTCCAAAGTTGGCGACAGAGGTGGAGTAGCAGTTGTGATCAGAAACCAGGAAGGGGCGTTTTTGGGTGGAGCTTGTCAGGTGATCGATCACTGCAAAGACCCGGCAATGGTCGAACTGCTGGCCTGCAGGAGAGCTATACAACTCGCGCAAGAGCTGAATATCCAAAACCTCCATGTGGAGATGGATTGCAGGGAGGTTGCACGTAAACTGCAGAACAAAGAAAAGGATCTATCACCGCTCGGGCCAATTGTTGAGGAGGTCAAGCACATGCTAGAATTAAGGGGAAGATGGAAGATTACCTGGGTTCGAAGGTCGGCAAATAATGCTGCTCATCGGTTAGCGAGAGAGTGTGTGTCGAATAATCTCTGCAAGGAGTGGATGCATGTTCCACCCGATTGTATCTTGCAGGTTCTATCGGACGAAATCCCTGGTTGGGAGATTTAAATAAAGTTCGAGCTGAGTTTCAAAAAAAAAGTTATGTACAAGTGCATGATCTTTGGTTTTTAACTATAACAAGAGAAGTGCAACTATGATATACTCTCTCTCTCTTCCTAAGTCTTTTTAGACACTTCAAATGAACTACTCCCTCTGTCCCATAATATAAGAGCGTTTTTGACACCACACCATATAAAAAACGCTCTTATATTATGGGACGGAGGGAGTACAACATATGTAAACATATTTTAGAGTGTAGATACACTCATTGTGCCCCGTATCTAATCATTTGTTGAAATCTCTAAAATGACTTATACTTGGCAACAGAGGGAGTAGTTGGTGATATTGTCAGGGAATAAAGAGGCCATCCATGTGTGTTTATGTTCAAAAAAAAAACTCGGCCATTTATGTTTCAAAAGCTTCTTTTGCAGGTTGTTTCAAAAGTTGTGTACTCATGTCAAAAATTAAAAATTCTAGCCGCATAAACGATGGTATCATATAATCTGTTCGCACGGGAACCACGAGATGGGCTAACTATATGGATTAAATTTAGCAATTCAAATACAGCTCCAGCTTTAACTACGCGTTGCATGCACTTCGTTAGGTTGAGCCAATAGCAGCCCGCCACGCGGACCACTATCCACATAGTTGACCATGCAAGACCTTTTGTTTGCAGTGAACAGAATTTTCGAGTTCAGACAGAGTACTCGCCGTCGTCGCAGGCTATATACACGCAAGCAGTGAGTGCTACCTCGATGCGCCAAACCTAGCAAAGATCTATCATTGGCCATTCGTTGACGAAGCATGCAGCAGAGCTCGATGACCCCGTCCCGAATCATGGCGGTGCTAGCAATGCTCTTGGTCTCCCGCTTGTTCTTCTGCTCCCAAGCTTCCTCCGATGGCTTCCTCGCGTGCCTCACGGCGTCCGTGCCAGAGCAGCTCCTCTTCACCCGGAGCTCGCCGTCGTTCGCGTCGGTCCTGGCGTCCTCCGTCCGGAACCGCAGGTTTCTCACGCAGGCCACGGTGCGGCCGCTCTGCGTCGTCACGGCGACGAACGCCTCCCACGTCCAGGCCGCCGTCGTGTGCGGCCGCCGGCACGGCATCCGCCTCCGCGTGCGCAGCGGCGGGCACGACTACGAGGGACTCTCGTTCAGGTCCGCGCGCCCCGAGACGTTCTTCGTGCTCGACCTCGCCGGCCTCCGCTCCGTGCGTGTAAGCCTAGGCAGCCCGCGGGAGGGAGCGCCGGCCACCGCGTGGGTGGACTCCGGCGCGACGCTCGGGGAGTTGTACTATGCTATCGGGAAGGCGAGTGACCGGCTAGCGTTCCCGGCGGGTCTGTGTCCTACGGTCGGCGCCGGTGGACATCTCAGCGGCGGCGGCTTCGGCATGCTGCTGCGCAAGCACGGCCTGGCCGCCGACCACGTCGTGGACGCCACGCTTGTTGACGCCGAGGGGAGGATCCTGGACAGGGACGCCATGGGCCAGGACGTCTTTTGGGCCATCCGCGGCGGTGGCGGCGGCGGGAGCTTCGGGATCGTGCTGTCGTGGCGGGTGAAGCTCGTGGCCGTGCCGCCGACGGTCGCCGCGTTCACGATCCCCAAGTCCGTTGACCAGGGCGCCGTGGACATCCTCACCAAGTGGCAGGAGGTCGCGCCGGCTCTCCCCGACGACTTGTTCGTGAGGGTGCTCGTCCAACGACAGGTGGCCAAATTCCAGGCCCTATACCTAGGCACCTGCGACGCGCTCCTGCCGGTGATGCGGCGCCGCTTCCCGGAGCTCGGCGTGAACCGGACGCACTGCAAGGAGATGACCTGGCTCCAGTCCGTGCCCTACATCTACCTGGGCGGCGGCGCCACCGTGGAGGACATCCTGAACCGGACCGACCCCGTGGACGCCACCTCCAGCAAGGCCACGTCCGACTACGTCCGGCATGCCATCGCCAGGGACGTGTGGGAGGAGATCTTCGCGACCTGGCTCGCTAGGCCGGACGCCGGCCTCATGATCCTAGACCCCTACGGCGGGAACATGGCCCGCGTACCAGAGGCGGCAACGCCGTTCCCGCACCGCGCCGGCGTGCTCTACAACATCCAATACATGAACTTCTGGGCTGCCGCCGGCGACGGCGCGGCGCAGACGGCATGGGTCAGGGACGTCTACGCGTTCATGGAGCCGCACGTGAGCAAGAACCCGAGGGAGGCGTACGTGAACTACAGGGACCTTGACCTCGGCGAGAACGTGGTCGTGGGCAACGTCACCAGCTACGAGGCCGGCAAGGTCTGGGGCGAGAAGTACTACAAGGGTAACTTCAGAAGGCTCGCCATGGCCAAGCTTCTGATAGACCCCGACGACTACTTCAGGAATGAGCAGAGCATCCCGCCGCTTGATGCTGACGAGCAGCGAGTTATCATGAGGGATGTGGCGCCTAGGGGTTATGCTAATCCTATTTCGTCGAACCATTTTTACATATTTGGTAGTGTGGGTATCTGTCTTGTGTATATTCGGCGAAAATACGGTTTAAAATCGTGATTTAGCGGATGACAGACAAACAGAATATATGCATCCGATTTTATGCTCTAGTGTTTTCATTTTGGTGTCATGTAGTTTGTTGGTTGTATGTCAAACTTAACACATACTACATCAGTTTAAAATCCGTGTCTGCTAATAATCAGTAGCCTGAAATTATTCTAGGTTTGAGTCCATTCATTGCAGAGCACCGAACCTCAGACATGGACACTGCGGCTGGCGTATCGTCGGCGGCGAGGGCAATCAGGGAACAAGCCGGAGGACGAAGGCGAGGGCGACTGAAAATGATCTTTTAGTTAATTAACTGATTAACTTAAGATTAGACGGGCCCTTTAAAATCCTGCTTTGCCTGATAGACATATCTGTTGTCACGTGTAAAGAAAGAACACTCTGAGAATGGTTTTCCGATTTCAGGAATGGGCTGAAGTGTGTAAAGATGGAGCCAGAACCCAGGAGGCTTTAAGCATTAGCAGAAAAAGAAAAGGGGATCGGCATATCCATAGCCATGATTTGAGATTTGACATTAGGCGTATGATCGGTTTTAAATTTTGCATTGCCGGAAAGATCATCTCCGTGTTCTCTCAAAATAAGGAACCATTAGTTCGTGCATACACGGGGTCCTCGTGATCTAATTTGTAATTACGACTCATGCTTTGGTGGGACAAAAAGAAATGGTCATACCCGATGTCGGATTCAACCATGCATGATGCACCCGTATTTGAACATGCGTGTTTTAAAAGTACTCCCAAATTAAGAACTCATAGTGGTAAGAGGAGGATTATAGTAGTAGACACGAGTGGTGTCTCTTTTCTTTGCGCATGGCATAAATAACCATATTTTGTTTTCTGAAGGTGCAGACATTCCACACATATCCATCGATGCGAATTCTTCCACATTTTTGATAAATCGTATGTAGGTTCAAAGTCTGAGAGGGTGCATCCGAGTGAAGCGCACCACGCACTAAGTTTTTTTACCCGCAAATACGTAAAAGGCTTGCGTATCATTTCATTGATAGAAGGAGTTTATGGTAAGTACGCGAGAGAGGGGAAGCAACGCGGAGTGCGTACACACAAGGGCACGTCCATAGATGCTCGAGCAAAAGATGTTGGGGTGCTGAGCCCAGAAGCTCAAATTACTAACTCTCAGAAATAACTATACTGATCCCTTTTGCGCGGGCCTTGGCCACATAGGCGCGTGTCATCCGTAATCTCTCTCTCTCTCTCTCTCTCTCTCTCTCTCTCTCTCTCTCTCTCTCTCTCTCTAAAATCCATCACTTTATTTTCTTTTCGATAATTTAGACGATCCATATCTCTTAAACCAAAATTCCGTTTCTGATTCTTTTAAAAAACTTGAACTCCTGGCACCAATACCATTAGAACAATATTTTTGGATACATATCAAACACGTTTATATTTCAATGTTGTAGTTAACTTATTACACACAATCTATTTTAGTGTGGGGGACTGCTTAGAAGAAGATCGATGAGTGAAATTTTGTTTTCGACTTCAGTTAAAAATTATTCATTTGAAATGAGCGAAACATGTGTTTGAAAAGGAGTGAAAGTTTATTTAAGGAAATTAATTTTTATCAGAATAGTGAAATTTTAATGAATGAAATCTACTATTATCTAAAATGAGTGAATCTTCATTCCTAGCTAAAAAGGAAAGCTGGAAGTACTAAAGCTTCAAACTCCTTGCTAACAGCCATACCTATAAAAGAAAAGTAGCCTTTGCCGCCTATTCCTGATTTATAAGTCTTATGGAAAGAGTGAAATCAGTGTTTTAAAATGAGATCAGTTTTTTGAATTGACCGAAACCGTATTTTTAATGAGTGTTTTCTTAAATGAGTGAAATTATTGAAATCACTTCTTTCATAAAGTGAAAATATTTTTTCGAGTTGAGTGGAATGTGTTTTGAATTAAGAAACTAGTGGAATCTATTTTTCGAAAAAAGTGAAATAAACTAGTTAAATATGTTGCTTTAAACGAGTGAAATCATTCTTTTCAAAAATAATTAAAATTATGTGTTTGAATTAAATGAGTGAAATATGTTGTTTTAAAAGAGTGAAATGATTATTTTTGAAAAAGATTGAAATTATTTGTGTGAATTGAGTGAATTCAATGAAATGACTGAAATCTGTTTTTTGAAACGAGTGAATCTGTTTTTGAAACGAGTGATATATGTTGTTTTAGTTGAATGAAATCATTTTTTCCAACGATTGAAATTATTTGTCTGAATTTAGTGAAACGAGTGGAATCTATTTTTAAAACGAGTAAAATATGTTGTTCTAAATGGGTAATCATTCTTTTTTTAAATGATTGAAATTATTTGTATGAATTGGGTGAACTGAGTGAAATATGTTTATTTGAAACAAGTGAAATCATTTTGTAAGAAATGAGTGAAATAGTATCATGAATTTATACTCATTTAAAATATATTCATATTGGTCTTGTTTTAAAGATCTCATCGCCAGGAATTAAAAATGTTAGAAGATTTAAAAAAGGACTTCTTCTTGAAAAGTTATCTATGATTAATATCCCATCCGAAAAATAAAGTGTTAGCTTTTCTTTGGATGGAGTACTTTGGAAGCATGCATGCATAACTAGACATAAAGTTAGTGGGAACACTCGTCAGGCATTGGCAGATGATGTCAGTTTGTATACATACACAACCCAATGATTTTTTACTTTATGTATAAAAGGACAACACAATTTTGATGAAAAAATAGATTCTGGTTTTTTGCCTCAACTAACCTTTACCTATAAAAATTCCACTTTCACGGATAATACAACTCAACATTGGACCAATGGGTGAATCAACAGTCTTTCATCAACGTCTCATTGTCTTCTTCACCATGCAAAATGGCACACTCAATCCTAAAAAGTCTAGCATGCATGCATCAAATCTTCCTCCTCATGCAGAGCATTTCTAGGCAGAAACGAAGGCGTGTTTTGAGGCTCAGACGACTATATTCTTTGACGAGTGTATGTCGGTGCACACTCGGCAAAGTAGGGAATTCTGGTAGGGACATACCTAGAAGGCATGTTATGTCATCCCACGTTGTGTTGAGAGTGTATCTTAGTAATGTGGGCTACTTGTTCTTCTAGAATCAATTGGACACATTGCAATTTGTTGGTTGTGTTGGAGCCCCCCCTCCCATGTAGACAACGGTTACCCCGTGTGTTCTATGTATTTTTGTAAGCTCGTGGTCTGATCATGGTTGGATTAAAATAATCATGGGTTGGGTTTTTCCTTTCATTTTGTATAGGACTGATTTTTGTAGTATTGAACTTCAGATCGTTTTTTTACCCACCATAGTTCCCTAGAAGGAAAAATCATCACGAGCAGTGGTATCTCGAGCACGAAAAAGAAGGGTGTGTCTAAGAATTTTCATATAGTTTTTTCTACGATGAGCTTCTCCATTTACTTGAGGAGCTTAGTTTTGTGTTTGCTTATTTTGTTGTTTAAAATTAAATTTACATAGGAAATGCAATATTTTCAACTCACTGTTGTGTCAAGGCTCCTTACGCTTTGAGCATGTTGTTGACTTATTGATATCCCTAGTTTCCTTGCAATCAACCTACATGTTGATTGTAGTAAGAACTTGATCCAAAGGAAAGCTCCTAACATTTCCAAAAAATAAAACTATAGAATCAATCATATGTTGTCGGTTCTTCATAATTAAGGAGTTACTCCAAGAGTATGTTCAGAATATTTGACTTAAATACCACGATTTTACTAAAATTGTTATATCTCGGTAAGGTATTAGTCACTAATCAAGAAGTTACTCTCAAATCATGTTGACAAGACAAATGTGTTAATTACCTCATGTTCTTGCTTATCATGTGCATCCAGCCTGCGGACTGTGGTGCACCTGGATTTGAATTGCACCATAACACAATATTCAACTTGGAATCTCTGAAAAAAAAACTATTTTTTGGAATTGATTAGAAATCTATTTAGACACAAAAATTCAGATGCAATTTACTCCTGCTTCATGAGAAACAAAAAAAAAGGCAAACTATGATGTGAACCTTCCAAATCCAGCTCTCAAGTGAATAGTTTCTAATTGCCAAAATTCACAACTAATTTTTTTTCTTGTTTCTAGTGTTCAATTCTTAATTTAGATTTGAAATATTATAACAAGGTGCATATACATGTTGCATATATATCGTGATAAAGTTTTCAGAAATCCAAATGGTATTTCTGATTGCTTATGTGCCTTAGGTGTACCATAAGTCTGGGTGTAGGACACATTCTCTGTTGTTCTTCTCGTTCGTACGACAAGTCCCAAAATATTCACAATATTTTTTGTCACACTTTAATGACACAATTTAGTGAGCTCCAATGCGTCCTGGAGACTTATTTAAGGATTATAGTCATTGTTTCAACCTCTGGCTCAAGTAGTAACAATGAAAACAAATTCTTAAAGGACAAAACACCGCTTGTAGACATAAGGACTTTTTTTTCTTCGAACCGATCTCATTAGACATGAGAACTCTGCAAAAGATTCAGACTAGATACCTAAACAGGGACTAAAGCGCAATCAAAAGCCCCCCTTTGATGATCCTTTGTGGATTTATGGGGTTTAATATATTTTTGTCGCCATGTTTTAGCCTTGTTGTCCTGTTTTTGCTATTTTGTTGGTCGCTGGAGAGGTTGGGAAGGAGGGAAAGGAAGAGTTTCTATATCTTAGGCGACATGCATTATCATAGTTTGTAAAAATTATGGTTAATAAACTACTTGTAGAAATATGTATTTGTATTACAACATTTGGATTAGTGATATGATTCTTTCTTTGGGTGTGAGAGGCCCCGAGTCCAGTTCTTGGATTGCCCCATTTTTTTAGCAACATTCCTCAAATGTTTCTCCTTGGTGTATTTTATTTTTGCGAATGCTTTGGTGTTTTTTTATAGTGCACACCACACGACAATAATTAACATTGAATAGTAGACATGACATGACATCTGGGAGGACAACGACAACATCAGTCTGGTCTAAGCCATCACATGGCAAAAACCGTGAGTTTTCTTATCAGTATCCCATCACAAGCTTGAAAACTCAATGAACTTAGAGGAAGCTCTTTCTATTCATTTTAAATCCTGTCAAAGCACATGATTTAGTTGGCGAGTTAGAAGAGGGACGCTAGGGGGCAACTTAGTGCAAGTACAATTCAGAAAGTGTACTAGAACCTCAATGTGTGTGGTAGCATATGAAGTCCTGGACGTCTTGGTAAACGAATATGTTCTAATGTCCTAAGATCTTATCATTCTTTGTGGTAGCCGGCCATGATTTGCAGGACTTGTAATTAATTAATATTAAGTGATAGAGGATTGTACGTAACAGGGCATTTGGTCTAGTGGTATGATTCTCGCTTTGGGTGCGAGAGGTCCCGAGTTCGATTCTCGGAATGCCCCATCTTTTTTGTTTTGTTTGTTTGCCCGCGCTGCCGCGTGAGGAGCGATGCGTGCGTGTCATGGCGGAAGCAAGCGCGCGTGCTTGGCGAGGAAATCAGATGGAATCTGGTGCGACCCGCCCGGTGGTTAGGAGCTTTGGGGAACCGGGATCACGTGGCGGTGGCACGATCCCGAACGCGCGGAGAGGAAACTACTATAGTTTCATAAACACCGCATCTCCCTGCGATCGATCGGCGAGCACGCACAGAGAAAGAAAACGCAACTGCCGCGCACGGATGAGCTGTGGGCACATGGACGCACGCGTCGCGCGAGCCACGAGGTGAATTTCCTGCCGCCCCCCGCCTCATCTCGCGCCGCTCCGCAGATCGAGTCGAGCTAACGTGATCGTGAGTGATATGCCAGCTTGCCAAGTCACAGCTCACAGGGCGTCTCATGTCAATGATCCAGAGCGCGAGCGGGCCGACGTACGGGCGGGCCGCGTCTCGTTAAATAACGGCCGCTCTGTACTTGGCTACTTCGCCTCGCCGAGTCACATTTGCCACATCGGGGAGAGTAGGAGCTCGGCGGCAGACCAGCAAGATGTTCCGGGCGATGCAGGTCGTGCTCAGGTACGATGCGCTCCGAGCCGCGGCGAGTCGATCTGGTAGCACAAATATGCTCTGTGGTAATGGTCGCTGCCTGCATTCTGATCATGCTGTTTGTGTTGCAGGGGGGAGAGCCGTCGTGCTGCGCCTGCGGCGATGGCTGGCCTCGTCGGCCAGTGCGGCTACTCCACGGCCTCGGGCTCCCAGAGGTTGGCTGGTAAGGTGGCCGTGATCACCGGCGCCGCTAGCGGCATCGGCAAGGCGACCGCGGCGGAGTTCGTCAGGAACGGCGCCAAGGTCGTGCTCGCCGACATGCAGGACGACCTGGGCCGCGCCCTGGCGGCCGAGCTCGGCGCCGACTCCGCGTCCTACACCCGCTGCGACGTCACCGATGAGGCGCAGGTCGCCGCGGTGGTCGACCTCGCCGTGGCCCGCCATGGCAAGCTGGACATCATGCTCAACAACGCCGGCATCGTGGGCTCCCTGGCGCGGCCCGAGCTGGGCGCGCTCGACCTCGCCGACTTCGACGCCGTCATGGCGATCAACACCCGGGGCGTGATGGCCGGCGTCAAGCACGCGGCCCGCGTCATGGCGCCGCGCCGCGCGGGCAGCATCATCTGCACGGCCAGCATCGCCGGCGTGCTGGGCCAGCTGACGCCGCACCCGTACAGCGTCTCCAAGTTCGCGGTGGTGGGGCTCGTGCGCGCCGTGGCGGGGGAGCTGGCGCGCTCGGGCGTGCGCGTCAACGCCATCTCGCCCAACTACATCCTGACGCCGCTGGTGAAGCGCATCCTGCAGGAGTGGTACCCGGAGGCGAGCGGCGAGGAGCACCGGCGGATCGTGGAGAGCGACATCAACGAGATGGAAGGGGTGGTGCTGGAGGTGGAAGACATCGCCAAGGCGGCGCTGTACCTGGCGTCTGACGACTCCAAGTACGTCAACGGCCACAACCTCGTCGTCGACGGCGGGTTCACGGTGGGGAAGGCACCCAACATGCCGGCACCGGCACAGTGAAGGGACACAATCAGAGTCAGCGTATTGCTCTACCGGAACGAATCTGTTTATCTCTTCAGCATTGCAAAAGAAAACCTTCGTGATGAATGAACTGTATCACTTCAAAAATATATCTCGTAGACTCGATGAGTGAACTCTACTTCTGGGATACAGTATGTTCCAACGGGCATTGGACGTTGACTTATCTTTATTTTTATTTTGCGAGGGAATTGGACGTTGACTTATGAAACACATGCTTAGGGCTCCACACGATCGACACACTCCACCACGGTGTTTAGAGATGTGCTTGGAAAACTAAATCGAAACAAGCACAATGTCTTGTAGATGAGCACAGCTATATCTCGCACAGAGTGCACTAGAACAAGAAGGCGCGTTGCCGCACCCATCCATCTCTACAAAAGAGCAACTAGAAATATTTGAACAAGAATAACAGAGGCATCTGATAAATTTAAATTGTTCGATTGCAATCCACTTGTAGGGCATGTTTGTTTCAAGTTAGAGCTAACCCACTCAGATAAATGCTTTCGCATTACATTTCTTTTTATCATATTCATGGAAAAATATATGGGAAAACCCCGCAAAAAAGATGGGAAAATGGACAGAAGAAACATCATTTCATTTTATTTTCTTGTACTTCGGATTGATAAAGAAAGTCCGCCATTCTCAGCATATGTAGGAAACATCTTGAGTAGGGGGAAGTACTTTATCCAAACATGCATCATTAGTGGAGCAATCGCTTCTTGCCTCCTGAATTTTAAAAATGTTCCTGAATTTTGAAAACAGTTGCAAATTTAAATAAATTTCTTTAATTTTGAAAGATGGTTGCGAATCTCAAATATCAAAGACCTTCATGAATTTAAAAAATATTCATGCGCTCAAAATAATTTCAAAATTATGAAATTCAAGATTCTCATGAATTCACAATTTTTGTGAATTTGAAATTTTCCAACAATTTAATTTTTTTTTGTGAACTTAAAAAATATTCATGCGCATAAAATAATTTCAAAAATGTTGAAAATTCAAGATTCTCATGAATTCACAAATTTTGTGAATTTGAAATTTTCAAGAATTTTAAAATTTCTGTGAACTTAAATATGTTTGTGAATTCAAAAAAATGTTTGCATATTATTAAAAAATTGGAAATTTGAAAAAAAAATTGATGCTATTTCAAAAGTATTCCCGACCTCAATTTTGTTGAAGTTGGAAATTATTTGTCAAATAAAAAACGCATTATAATTTTAAAGGTTTACCGAATTGAATTTTTACAAATGTTATTTAATTTTAAAATGTTCGTAAATTTGAAAAATAACTGAAAAAGGAAATAAAAATAAAAAATAAGACAAATAAAAACCAAGAAAACAAGAATTGTATAAATAAAGAAAACCGAAAACCAGTTAAAAAAGAAAAGAAAAAGAAGAAGAAAAGCTATCTAGAATCGTCTGGAAGGTTCGAGAAGCTTCCCAAAAAACCAGGTTGAGAAGCTTCCTGCAACCGACTAAAACCTTCTTCCACATGTTTCCTCTGTTAATGGGCTGAGCAAACAACAACACTAGTGAGCTAATAAGTGGATTTGGGACACCCAAATACAAAAGAAAAAAAAAGAGCTATGACCAGCATCACATGGCCATGATTAGACAACCACGATGGACATAGCTCATCGGAGGAATATGGCAACAACGGATATTTGCATGATATGCAGATGCAAGGAGGATTGGTGGAGACATTCACTCATGGAGTGTAGAATGTCTAGATGTATATGGGGCTTACTTGGTGAGGAACTATAGAATCAAGGTATGTGGTGAACCGAGAGCTAAAAATTGGATGTTTATGCTAGAGGAGCAACTAAGTGAACAGGAGTATGTGAAGGTCATGGTTAATCTTTGGGCAATCTAGAAAGCGAGAAGGGATGTGGTCCATGAGGATAAATAACAAGCTCCTTCTGCAACTTGTACTTTCATTTCAAATCATCTGTCTAAACTCGGAGAACTTGATGATCCAGCATCAACCATAAACAAGGAGGGAGTGTCTAGCGCTTCTCTAAGTGGATTGCTCACCATGTGGAAGTTCAAAGGCAATGTGGATGGGGCGATCCGTACAGCTCGAAGTAAGAGTTTGGCCGCAATAATCTTCAGACATCATGCATGTGTTTATCAGGGAGGTTCAATACTCGTGGCAGGAGTGATTGATCTAGCCTGTGTTGAGACCATGGCGTGCCGTGAAGCCATATCCTTGGCGCAAGATCTTAACATTCATTCGACAATCATTGCTTGTGACTCATCGATGGTGGTGAAGGGCATCTTGGAAGGAATCCAAGGAGCAAATTATATGGTAATTGCGGAGATTCGGAGTCTGCTTCCAAATTTTAGCGATTTATCTTTCTATTATGAGTGTAGAGAAGCAAATGTGGATGCCCACAAGATAGCTAAGAACTCATTACACTTAGTTCCTGGTCGCCATACGTTGCTTTTGGACACCCCCCCCCCCCCCCGAAATCATTATGATTCAGTAATAAATTTCGGGTGTTCCCCTGAAAAAGAAAACCATGACGGAAAAAAGAGAAACTGGTCAGATGATGCCGCCGCCCAATTCGTTCTTTTGTTTTTCTCCTGGTTTTTAGTTCCTTTTCCATTTTTTGCCCTTTCTTTTTTATTTATTATTCTAATTTTCTTTTACTAATTTCATGCACATTTTAAAAATTTCCAAACAATTTTTCAAAATTATGAACATTTTCAAACCCGCAAATAATATTTTAATTCACATTTTGTTTACAGTCTGTGAACAATTTTAGAATCCATGAATACATTTTAAATTCATGAGAAGTTTTAGCAATCCATGAACTTTTTCGAACTCACAAACATTTTTTGAAGTCTCAAATATTTTTTGGAATTCATGAATAATTTTGAATTCAAGAACATATTTTTCAAATTCATGAATATTTCCTTAATTCATGAAAAAGCTTTGAAATTTATGATTAGTAGTTGAATTTGTGAACATTTTAAAAATTGTGAATGTTCTTCATAAATTACGGGAAAGTTTTGAAAATCTAAGAACTTTTTAAAATCGTTGAACTTTTAAATTATTGATTTTTCCAAATTCGAATCAATTTTGAAATTTGTGAATATATAATACAATTCATGAGCATTATTAGGAATTTGCAAAAAAAAATCAAATTCATGAACATTTTATGAAATCCCCAATCTTTATCAAATTCGTGATTTTTTCCTAAAATTCAGAACATTTTTCAAACTCGTGAATTTATTTTACATTTGTGATATTTTTTGTCATTTGGATCATTTTAAAATTTATATTAAAAACCCATTTTTGTCAAAATTTGTGAACAGTTATTGAAATTCACATCATTTTTAATTCCAAATATTTCTTTAAATTTGAAATTAATGAACAGTTATCAAAGAAAAATATCCACACATGGGTCGTCGCAAAATGCAAGTGGTTTTGCAGGGGTGTCTTATTGGTGGCTATCTGCCGACATACATGGCAAATAGGAGCTCCCGGATGTGGCATCGCTACGCAAGCTGAGCTAGGCGCTCCAGACGTTGCATGAATTACGACACTTTTTTTAATGGAAGGTCAAGGGTGCGAATGAGATAAAAGTATTTTTCAACTAGCTGGGATTTAGAAATATTTCATGCTGAATTTAATGGTATCGATTTGGTATACTACATGTTGATTAAAAAATTATAAACTTGATCAAAATTTGTAAAGTTTAACTTTGATAATGTCTGATAAGCACTACATTTTAGGACAGAGGGGTATAACTAGCATAAGTATTCGTTGTGAACCAACTTGTGGTTGGATGGTTAAGAGGACAGTGATATCCCAGCCCACAAGGGTTCAAGTCCTAGACTTAACACTGGTGTTCACCTTAGAAAAGAAAAATAAACACTGATGCTCGCAATTTTCTGGATTTATTTCAGTCCCTCTGACAATGTGCGTTCAATGGAAGGGGACGTTCTCATCGACTACGAAGGCGTCTGTGACGATTTCGTCAATCTTAAGATGGTGTACCGGCTCAATCCCTCGGCGTTGCTCATACAGGTAGAGTACACGTGTGTGCGTTCATAATGATGAGTGTATGTGCCTTTGCGTCCGTATCATGCTAAAAGAAACATAAGTATTCGCTCTCCTCTGCTAATCTTTTTTGATTCCACGTGTTCATATTCCTAGCTTTAATGGTGTGGACTATGCATGGGCCAGCGGAGCCATGGTTCAGAAAATCTCACGTCTATGGACCATCTCGGTTCGCAAAGTCTCTTTTACCGGTGGCGGGATGTACCGCCACAGCATCCACCACACACTGCCTTTATGATCTGTGCAATTCTTGTCCTACTCCATATGTATAGCTATGTATTGTCCAACCTTCATCTTGGTATTTCAGCACTTAAGTCAAATCAATGGTCCCCTCTATCCATCCCCGCATGCATGACACATATTATCTCTCCTCCCCAGCATGCATGACACGGGCACAATCGCTCTCATCTCTCCCTCACTAAATTCATGTCCTTTTATTTCTCTTTAGATAATTTCAATCATTCATAACTTTTAAGCTAAAAAAATTATTATTGAAACTTTTTATATATTTGAATTCCTAGCGACAGGACCTTTCGAACAAGACCAATTTTTAATGCATTTAAACTAGTTTCTATTTTACCGTTTCAAACAAATTTATGTTGTCAGAACTATGTTAAAAATCCGTGTATTGAAATAAGTGAAATTATTTTAGAATTCAGTGAAATCCAGTTTTGAAACGAGCGGAATTATTAAAAATGATAGTTATTTTGAAATAAGTGAAATAACCTTTCTATAATAAGTGAAATTATTTTCTTGAAATGAGTGAAACTTGTTATTTCAAAGTTTTGAAACTAGTTATTTGATACAAGTGAAATATGTGTTCTAAAATGAACAAACTCACTTTTCCAAAATATGCTTTTTTGACTGAAATCTGTATTTTGAAATGACTAAAACTTGTTTTCTTAATTGTGTGAAATTATTTTCTCTAAATTGAGTGAAATCGGTTATTTCAAATAAGTGAAATCAGTTTATTTATGATACGTGAACCAACTGTTTTTGTAAAGAGTGAAACCTTTTTTTAACTCATGAAAAATAAATTTCTCAAAGGAGTGAAATGTGCCTTTTCAAGTTAGTGAAACACTTTTTTGAAAGAATTGAAATACATTTTTTAATTAAGTGAAATAGGTTTTTCGAATTGAGTGAAACCTATTTTATGAACTAACTGAAATCATTGTTTGAATGATTGAAATCGTTTCTTGAAATGAGTGAAATATAATTTCTGAAACGAGCGAAATCTGTTTTATGAAGTGAGCGAATTTGTTTTTTCAATTGAGTGAAATTGGTTTCTTTAAAGAACTGCAATGAGTTATTCAAAACGAGTGAAATCAAATGAGTGAAGTTAGTTTGTAAGTTCTGTATTCCAATTTGTGAATTTTTTTGAAACCATAGATAACACTTATATGAAATAGTGAAAGTTTTTAATGTTTTATGAAATTGATTCCACAGATAATTGAAATATATACAAAAAATGTAGTTCAAATATATCCAAAATTGATCTTGTTCTGAAGGTCTTCACACCACGAGTTCAAATATATAAAATATTTTAATAATGAACTTTTGGTTTAAAAGATATGAACCGTTATAATCTGAGAATGAAAATAAAATGCATTTTGAGTGTATGTGGAGATAGAATATTTTAACATGCATGCAATGATACAACGCTGTGCTTGGCTTGACACATTCTTTCTCTCCTGACAAAAGTTGAAAATACATGCAAAGGGCTCACATGTATACTTTTGTATTCCATTAACTTGTTCTATACCTCAAATAGCTGCACGAATCCCTAAAATTGCATGGATGATCGATTCTCCACCGGTACATCCCGCCACCGGTAAAAAAACTTATTCGCATCTCGGTTGCTCTGCAGATTGAGATAATGTGATTCTGAATCTGTGGCGGAACTAGGCCGGCATGCATCATGCCCCGGTCCGTCGTTTAAGCACTGTAAACTACAGCAAGCTACACGATTCTATACTATACGCTATACGGATCCAAAGGATGTCACTTCGGCATGGCCAGGTCCTGTCTTTGCATTGCATGCTTGGGTAAATGCACGCTGCATCAACGGACGACATCTCCCCGCTGCATTCACCGAATTCCCAATCGGTGAAAGAATCCGGTCAGTGGAACTGTAGAAGCCCATCGTGCGTGCCCGTGTCCTTTGTCCGCATGATTGCAACTTGCTACTCTACGTCAGAGCCCATATGGCGTGTTGGTGCAATGATCCATAGCGAGCCGGACGTACGTGGCGGCCCGGCGCCCGGATAAATATCGGCTGCTCTGTCGTCTCCTTCGCCTCGCCAAGTCGCACTTCGCCAGGATCCAGAAAGATGATCCGAGCGGTGCAGGTCGCCACCAGGTAACGTTGGCGTTGGTTTCGGAAGAGAACGCCAAATCTACCTACGCCCTGCATGTGCCTGCTAATCTTGTTGCGTGTTGCAGGGGGGAGAGCCGCCGGGCTGCGCTGGCGTCGGTGACCGGCTACGCCAGCCGCAGCGGCTACTCCACAGCCTCGAGCTCCCAGAGGTTGGCCGGGAAGGTGGCCGTGATCACCGGCGGGGCCAGCGGCATCGGCAGGGCGACGGCGGAGGAGTTCGTCAGGAACGGCGCCAAGGTCGTGCTCGCCGACGTCCAGGACGAACTGGGCCGCGCCGTTGCGGCCGAGCTCGGCCCGGACGCGGCATGCTACACGCGCTGCGACGTGACCGACGAGGCGCAGGTCGCCGCGGCGGTGGACCACGCCGTCGCCCGCCACGGCAAGCTGGACATCATGCTCAACAACGCCGGCATCGTGGGCTCCCTGGCGCGTCCGCGGCTGAGCGATCTGGACCTCGCCGACTTCGACACCGTCATGGCGATCAACGCCCGGGGCGTGATGGCCGGGGTCAAGCACGCGGCCCGCGTCATGGCGCCGCGCCGCAGCGGCAGCATCATCTGCATGGCCAGCGTCGCCGGCGTGCTGGGCAGCGTGACGCCGCACCCGTACAGCGTGTCCAAGGCGGCGGTGCTGGGAATCGTGCGCGCCGTGGCCGGGGAGATGGCGCGCTCCGGCGTGCGGGTGAACGCCGTCTCGCCCAACTACATCCCGACGCCGCTGGTGATGCGCATCCTGGAGCAGTGGTACCCCAAGGCCAGCGCCGAGGAGCACCGGCGGATCGTGGAGGGGGACATCAACGAGATGGAGGGCGTGGTGCTGGAGCCCGACGACATCGCGAGGGCGGCGCTGTACCTGGCGTCCGACGAGGCCAAGTACGTGAACGGGCACAACCTGGTCGTCGACGGCGGGTTCACGGTGGGGAAGGCGCCCAACATGCCGGCACCGGCGCTGTAAAACGAACCGAGCTCTTGAAATAAATTTACTTCCTGTTGTATTGCACCAGAAGTAGAACCACCGAGCATTATGTTTTTGTTGCCCGGTTGTTGTCATCTTTCTGGCTACTAACCGGATCTGTATGTGGTGCTTACTGCACCGTATGGAGACGTGCATTTCCGTGTCTCTATGTGCATCCACTAGGAGACGATAGATCGGACTATATTCAACAAGTCGGGATGTCGACCTAACAATGATATTTGTGAGACATTGGTTGTTTGCACGTAATTCCCATTGTGGCTGATGTAGCCCCGTGGAGCTAGGCTCCCACTTTTTTAACTCCTTCGGTTAACTTGTACTAGCAAATATTGCCCGTGCGTTGCAACGGGGGACAAAAAATTATGGCTAACCAAATAAGTACTCCCTCTGTAAACTAATATAAGAGCGTTTAGATCACTACTTTAGTGATCTAAACGGTCTTATATTAGTTTACGGAGGGAGTATGACTCAGTATCCTGATATACGAACGTACTTTATTTTAACATAGTGGCTCACCATGTTGCCATTTTTTTTTCTCACCCTAGCCGATGATGGTTACGATGTACACGTGATCACAATGCATCCGATGTGGTAAATCCCAAGGCTATGAGTTTGCCAGTGCATGCCACACTTGTCATTATGTTGCGCAAGGGAATGTTTAAAATTTTAAAAACAAATCTCGTTGACCACGAACTACTGCCAACGCCAAGACATATAAAGACTTCCGCCAAACTAATTAAATCCTAGACATAAAATACTTTTGCATCAGTGAACAGTTTTCCGAATAGACAAACATTTTCTTTTGAAATTTTTTATTTTCTCAAAAAAATCATGAACATTAGTTTTGTTTACAAAAAAAATTTAAATGCATGAACCGGTTTCGAATTCATTAACATTTTTGACTCAACAAACATTTTAGAGTCGATGAATTTTTTTAAAAAAATTGGGGAACAAATCTTAAAAAACAAATATTTATTTTTATTTTTGTGAAAATTTTCGAAAATATCATGGACATTTTTTTCAGATTCCCGAATATGTTTTCAATACACTGTCATTTTTCTAAAATCATGAACATGATATCCCTACCATTTTTTCCAAATTGTGATTTTTTTATAATTTTGCAAACATTTGTGCAAAACCACCAACATTTTTTGAATCTGTAAATTTTTTATGATTTTCTAAACATTTTTTGAATACACATATTTTTTATGATTTCTCAATTTTTTTTGAAAAGTCGCAACTTTAGAATATTAAAATCCCGAATTAATTTCAAGAAGAAAGAAGAAAGAAAACAGAATGAGAAAAGAAAAGACAAAAAAGTAAAATGGAAAAAAGGGGAGTGAAGCCCGCACATGGGTAAGACATGCGTGAGAAAAGTTCCATGAGATCGCCCAACCACTCTACCACCCATCATTCCATGATTTCTAATCGTCGCGGCCATATAAAACAACTAAGGTGGCGGAGATTTTTTATCCGAAAAGTTGGATCGTTCTCCCACTTACGGGTGGCATTGGTGGGTAATTTTTATCAATTTGAAGGGTAATTATAATGACGGACGACCAGAAACCCAGTTTGCTTTATTATTAGGTAAAGATGACGTTATTCTCTTTTCTTTGCGGCTATAAAATGACTGTGTTCAAAATACGATATAGAGGCCGGGATTCACCAACCTTTTAGGAAAAAGAGCAAATTGATAATATGACACACTTTTCCTGGCACTTTGATCTGATGACACACCTTTCTTTGAGTTTGATTAGATGACCCAGATTTGATTGATAGCTGGATTAAATGACACAAATTGAGTTTTTCTCCCCCTTTCTAGGTATGGGCCCCCACGTCATTATTTTACTGGACGATTTTGCCCCTAGTCGTTAAACTTGCCTGGCTCGATCCCTTGTTCAATCGATCGTTCCTGGAAGTGCGAACAAAACGAGGCACAGAAGAGAGCCGCTGCGCCGCCGCTCCCGCTTTCTCCTGCCCGCGCCGCCAGTGCCCAGCACCGCCCCGCCGCTCTTGCTTCCTCCCACCGCGCCGCCAGTGCCCAGCACGGCCCCGCCGTGCCTCTTCCCCGAGTGCTGCCAGTTCCCTGCCGCCTCCTGTCCGTTTTCTCATCCAGCAACGCTCTAGCCGTTCCGCCCTGTCGACGCCTCGTCCATCGACTCACAGGTGGAGAGACATCTTCATTGGCTATCCCACAACACAGCCCTGGTCCAATCACAAGGAGGTAATTGTTTTTTGATGTTCTTCAATATCACTACAAATGTGTTATGTTTATATCTTAAACAAGGCTTGTTTATGTAGCCAATCATCTATTGGTAGCCCTCTTGGAGGGACATCTTCATTGGCTATCCTACAAGCACTAGTAGAAAAGGGGGCAATGTCCAGGCCGGGTCAGCCCATTAGTCCCGCTTCAGTCCAGAACCGGGACCCATGGGGACATTGGACCCGGTCCGTGAGCCCCCGGGGCCGACCGGGCCACGTGGGCCATTGGTCCCGGTTCGTCTGGACCTTTTGGTCCCGGTTGGTGGGACGAACCGGAACCAATGGGCCTCGCTCCTGGCCCATCATCATTGGTCCCGGTTGGTGGCTTGAACTGGGACCAAAGGCTGCCCTTTAGTCCCGGTTCATGCCACAAACCGGGACCAATGAATTGCCTATATATACCCCTCGCCCGCGAGCAGAGCACTTCACTGCTCTATTTTTCTGCTCGGCCGTTGGAGAGCTTTGTGGTGCTCTAGCTCACCTCCTATGCACACGAGGTGTTTGATGGAATGCCCGAGCCACATACTTAACTTTCTCCTCTCCAAGCTCGATCTCCAAACTCCATTTTCCTCAATATTTGTCTAGGTTTAGCGGTCTGTCATGTCCCGTCTCCGTCTTCAACACCGTCGATCGCCCGTGCCGATCTCATCGCCGGCACCACCGTGGTGAGCCTCTTGTTCTTATCTTCTTTCTGGAAGGAAAAAATATTCTTACTTGTATGTTTAGATAGATACTTGTATTATTTTTTTACTTTTATTATTGCATCTTATATAGTGCGATGGTTTTGGTATCCGCCCGTCGGCCCTCGTCCCCGCTCTATGATTTGGATGTGGTATATATTATCTTTTCATAACTATTGGTTCATTTATTGTTTATGAAAATTATGCCGACCAACGTGACATAGATTTTATTTATCTAGGAGGTTGTTGAACCGGAAATTCCAACCGACCCTATTGTCGAGAGGTTAAATTTAGTTGAAGAAGAAAACAATTTCTTGAAGGAAAAATAAGAAAAATTGAGGAGGAGAAGATGATATTGGAGTTGCATGTTGCGGATGTCGTCGATGATCACAAGATCAAGATGGATGCAATGCGCTTGAAGATTAGAAAGATTAGAAAATATGCCATTCATACCGAGGCTTGGTATCATTATGCCGTTGGATCAGTTGTTACCTTGGTTGCGATTATGATCGCATTTGTTTTCGCATTAAAATGTTTTACATAGTTTCAATGTATGGTTTAATTAATTTAGATGCTCTGCGGAGCTTTATGTTGTTAGATGAGAACTATGTATGTACTTTGGTTTTAATGTAATGATGAACTTCTATTAATTTGGTCACTTAATTATCTATTCATGACGTTCTGTAATAATTTTTGACACACTTAATTATATATAATGCACGCAGATGAACCGGCAATGGATGTACGGTGAAAGACACACCTCCGAGTACATTAAGGGCGTGCATGATTTTCTCGAAGTGGTTGAGGCAAACAAATAGAATGGTTTTATGTGTTGTCCATGCCCTATATGTGGGAATATGAAGTCTTACTCTGACCGGAAAATCCTTCACACCCACCTGCTTTACAAGGGTTTCATGCCACACTATAATGTTTGGACGAGGCACGGAGAAATAGGGGTTATGATGGAAGACGACGAAGAAGAAGAGTACGATGACAACTATGTGCCCCTTAATACGGTGATGCTATCAAGATCAAGAGGAACCAGACGATGTGCACGATGATGCTTTGAACGGGCGAAGCTGCTGAAGATCAAGAGGAACTAGACGATGTGCCCGATGATGATGATCTCCACCGGGTCATTGTCGATGCAAGGACGCAATGCGAAAGTCAAAAGGAGAAGCTGAAGTTCGATCGCATGTTAGAGGATCACAAAAAAGGGTTGTACCCCAATTGCGAAGATGGCAACACAAAACTCGGTACCGTCTTCGAATTGCTGCGGTGAAAGGCGAGAAATGTCTTGTGCTCGACAAAGGATTTGAGAAGCTACCAAAATATTGAAGAAGAAGCTTCCAAAGGATAACGAATTGCCCGACAAGACATACGCAGCGAAGAAGGTCGTATGCCCTCTAGGATTGGAGGTGCAGAAGATACATGCATGCCCTAATGACTGCATCCTCTACCGCGGTGCATACAAGGATCTGAACACATGCCCGGTATGCAGTGCATTACGATATAAGATCAGATGAGATGACCCTGGTGATGTTGACGGCGAGCCGCCCAGGAAGAGGGTTCCTGCGAAGGTGATGTGGTATGCTCCTATAATACCACGGTTGAAACGTCTGTTCAGAAACGGAGATCATGCCAAGTTGATGCGATGGCATAATGAGGACCGTAAGAAAGACGGGAAGTTGAGAGCACCCGCTGACGGGTCAAAGTGGAGAAAAATCAAGAGAAAGTACTGGGATGAGTTTGCAAGTGACCCAAGGAACGTATGGTTTGCTTTAAGCGCGGATGGCATTAATCCTTTCAGGGAGCAGAGCAGCAATCACAGCACCTGGCCCGTGACTCTATATATGTATAACCTTCCTCCTTGGATGTGCATGAAGCGGAAGTTGATTATGATGCCAGTTCTCATCCAAGGCCCTAAGCGACCCGGCAACGACATTGATGTGTACCTAAGGCCATTAGTGGAAGAACTTTTACAGCTGTGGAATGGAAACAGTGTACGTATGTCGGATGAGCACAAACAGGAGGAATTTGACCTAAAGACGTTGCTGTTCGTGACCATCAACGATTGGACCGCTCTCAGTAACCTTTCAGGACAGACAAACAAGGGATACCACGCATGCACGCACTGTTTAATTGACACCGATAGTATATACCTGGGAAGCTGCAGGAAGAATGTGTACCTGGGCCACCGTCGATTTCTTCCGACCAACTGATAATCCCCAAGTGCAAGGAATCATCGTAGCACTTTGCAAAGGTGGAAGTGATAAGTATGGAGTGTCGAACCCACAAGGAGCTAAAGGTAAGATCAATATTCTCTCAAGCCCTATCTGCCACTGATACGACTCTACGTGTACCGGTCGTTTGCTTCCAACTAGCAACAAGAAATAAAACTTTGTTGTGGGCATGGAGAGGATAACTTTGCATGAAATCGGAGAGCTAAAACATAAAAGTAGGTGCTGTTATCATAAAGTTAGAATATAATAATAAATAATATAAATAGCGAGTGTGGAATAATGGTGGATCGGTGTGCGGAATTGTCCTAGGCAATTGTTAACAAGACCGGTAATCACTATTGCAGTTTCATATGAGGGAGAGGCATAAGCTAACATACTTTCTCTACTTGGATCATATGCACTTATGATTGGAACTCTAGCAAGCATCCGCAACTACTAAAGATCATTAAGGTAAAACCCAACCATAGCATTAAAGCATCAAGTCCTCTTTATTCCCATACGCAACAATCCCTCTTACTCGCGTTTGTGCTTCTGTTCACTCACCAACCCACTATAAGCGAATCATGAACGTATTGCAACACCCTACAGCGGGAACCCCTCACGCTTGCGCGACACGGAGGGCACCATAGGACAGCACCAAAGTAAAACATACAACTCATACCAATCTAGATCATCAATCAACCCAAAGACAAAAGATATCTACTCAAAACATCATAGGATGGCAACACATCATTGGATCATAATATGTGGCATAAAGCACCATGTTCAAGTAGGGATTACAGCGAGGTGCGGGAGAGTGGACTGCGTAAAAGAGATGAGGATGGTGATGATGATGGTGATGTTGATGAAGACGATCACCGTGGCGATGATTCCCCTCCCGATGGCACTCCGGCGCCACCGGAAGAGAGGAGGAGAGGTTCTCCCCCTTGTGCTTCCTCCTCCATGGCCTCCACCTTCTGCTCCTTGGCCTTCATGGTGATGAAGACCCCTCCGGGATACTCCTCCATGGCCACCGGTGATGATGGTCCCCTCCGGCAGGGTGCTGGAGAGGGCCCCGATTGGTTTTTCGTGGCTACAGAGGCTTGCGGCGGCGAAACTTCTGATCTAATCTCAATTCTGGAAGTTTTAGGGTACGAGAGTATATATGGGTGCAGGGGGTACGTCGGAGGAGCTACAAGGGCCCCACGGCGGCGGCGCGCTGGGGCGCCCCCACCCTCGTGGGCAGCCCGATCTCCGTGACGTGCACTCCAAGTTCCCTGGCTTGCTTTCCTTCCAAAAATAACTTCTCCAGTTGATTTCGTTCCGTTTTGACTCCGTCTGATATTCCTTTTCCTCGAAACACTAAAATAGGCATAAAACAGCAAATCTGGGCTGGGCCTCCGGTTAATAGGTTAGTCCCAAAAGTAATATAAAAGTGGAAAATAAAGCCCAATATTGCCCGAGACAGTAGATAATATAGCATGGAGCAATCAAAAATTATAGATACGTTGGAGACGTATCAGGCATCCCCAAGCTTAATTCCTGCTCGTCCTCGAGTAGGTAAATGGTAAAAAGATAATTTTTGATGCGGAGTGCTAGTAAATGCTTAAGTTTGATCAATGAGAATTCCAATCACTTTTTCTAGCATCAATATGTGTCATAATAAAAGCTTATCTTATAAAACTTTTCATGATCAAGTAACAATCTATTCACAATGTCAAGCATGGTTCAGAAACTTCATTGAGAACTAACAAACTATAATCTCAGTCATTGAAGCAATTGCAATTTATCATAACATCAGAAAGAGTCAAGAATAGAGCTTTTCAGCAAGTCCACATACTCAATTATCATATAGTCTTCTACAATTGCTAACACCCACGCAATACTTGTGGTTATGGAGTTTCAGCCAGACACTGAGAAAGATAGGGGCTTATTGTGTTGCCTCCCAACGTATTCACCTTTAGGTGATGTCAACAATAATAGATCATGCTAACTTACATCCAATTGGATATATATATATATATATAAAATCTTTCAAACACGAGGAGCTTGCCAAAGGATAAAATGAAAAAGGGAAAGGTGAGGATCACCTTGACTCAAGCATAAAGTAAAAACATAAAGTAAAGTTAGGCCCTTCGCAGAGGGAAGAAGAGGTTGTCATGCGTGTTTAGGGTTGATGCACAAAATCTTAATACAAAAGAACGTCACTTTATATTGCCCCTTGTATGTGGACCTTTATTATGCAGTCCGTCGCTTTTATTACTTCCACAACAAGTTCGTACAAAGCTTATTTTCTCTGCACTAATAAGTCATGCATATTTAGAGAGCAAGTTTTATTGCTTGCACCGATGACAACTTACTTGAAGGATCTTACTCAATCCATAGGTAGATATGGTGGACTCTCATGGCAAAACTGGTTTAAGGGTATTTGGAAGCACAAGTAGTATTTCTACTTAGTGCCGAGAATTTTGCTAGCATGAGGGGGAAAGGCAAGCTCAACATGTTTGGAAGGTCAATGACAATATACTTTAACCGAGATGTCAAAAAACATAAACCATTACGTTGTCTTCCTTGTCCAACGTCAACTCTTTTAGCATGTCATACTTGATGAGTGCTTCACAATCATAAAAGATGTCCAAGATAATATATTTGTATGTGAACCTCTCCTTCCTTATTACTTCCTATTAATTGCAACGATGACCAAAACTACGGTTGCCAACTCTCAACAACTTTTATGCCACATACTTTCTATGTGTGAAGTCATCACTAACCATGTTATAAGCATATGAAACATATAAAAAAAATCAGATTTATGACATTCAATTCATTCCCCCCATTTACTCATAGGATATATGTGAAGCACAAGAGTAAATGACAAACTACTCCAAAAGATTTGAGTGAAGGGCACTGAGTAGGCAAATAATTACTAACTAGCCATGGGAGGATTCTTTTTCATTCAATATTTCAGATCCAATGATTTTATTCAAACAGCAAGCAAAACAAAATAAAATGACATTGTAAGGATAGCACAACTCATGTGAAGAAGCAAAAACTTAGGTTCAACCGATACTAACCGATAGTTGTTGAAGAGAAAAGGTGGGATGCCTACCGGGGCATCCCCAAGCTTAGATGCTTGAGACTTCTTGAAATAATGTCTTGGGGTGCCTTGGGCATCCCCAAGCTTGAGCTTTTGTTTCTCCTTAATTCCTTTTATATGTCGGTTTCCTAAATCTCAAAAGCTTCATACACACCAAACTCAACAAGAACTCGTGAGATAGGTTAGTATAAACCAATGCAAAACCTTATCATTTTCTACTGTAGCAAATTACTAAAATTATTATTCAACATTGAATACTAAATGCCTCTGCATATTTAACACTCCTATCCTCAAATAGAATCATTAAACAAGCAAACATATGCAAACAATGCAACCATAACAGCAATCTGCCAAAACGGTATAGTCTTTAAAGAATGCAAGAGTATCAATACTTCCCTAACTCCAAAAACTATGAGGGAAAATTTCCACTGTACTATATTTATCAGAGCTCATTATGCAAAAAGTTTCAACATTATATCATGCTCTGACTTTTCTAGGGAATTTTTGCAACAGCGGTAAACTTTCTGTTTTCAAACAGCAACATGTATACTAGCAAAATAAGCATGGTAAAGGCTATCCTTGACATTTTTATTGAAACTAAAGATGAAAAACATTATTCTAAATAACAGCAAGCAAATACTAACAAAAGAAAATGACGCTCCAAGTAAAACACATATCATGTGACGAATAAAAATATAGCTCCGAGTAAGGTGTACCGATAGTTTTGAAGACGAAAGAGGGGATGCCTTCCGGGGCATACCCAAGCTTAGGCGCTTGAGTCTTCCTTGAATATTACCTTGGGATGCCTCGGGCATCCCCAAGCTTAGGGTCCTTCCACTCCTTATTCTCCTCATATCGATATCTTACCCAAAACTTGAAAACTTCAATCACACAAAACTCATCCAAACTTCGTGAGATAGGTTAGTATGATAAAGAGTAAACCATGCACTTGGGTACTGTCAAAGACAAGGTTCATAATTGTTCTCACACAATTCCTACTGTACCATATCATTTCTACAATTTATATTGAGAAATACAAGTCATAGAAACTAGAAAACAAGCAAACTATGCAATGAAAACAGAATCTGTTAGAAACAGAACTGTCTGTAATGATCTGAACAATAACCATACTTCTGCTACTCCAAAAATTATGAAACAAATTTGTGGACGTGAGGAATTTTTCTATTAATCTTCTGCAAAAAAATTCAACTCAAAAACACTCTTCTGTAAAAAATTACAGCTAATCTCGTGAGCGCAAAGTTTCTGTTTTTTACAGCAAGATCACATTAACTTTCACCCAAGTCTTCCCAAAGGTCTTACTTGGCACTTTATTGAAACAAAAAGATATAAAACATGATTACTATAGTATCTTAATCATGTAAACACACAAAAACAGTAAGGGTAAATATTGGGTTGTCTCCCAACAAGCGCTTTTCTTTAATGCCTTTTAGCTAGGCATGATGATTTCAATGATGCTCACTTTAAAGATAGGAATTGAAACACAAAGAGAGCATCTTGAAGAATATGACTAGCATATTTAAATCTAACACACTTCCTATGCCTAGGGATTTTGTGAGTACACAATTTATAAGAACAACAATCAACTAGCATAGGAAGGCAAAACAAGCATAACTTTCAAAACTTTAAGCACATAGGGAGGAAACTCAATATTATTGCAACTCCTACAAGCACGTATTCCCCCCTCATAATAATTTTCAGAGGCATCATGGATAACAACTTTGTTCTCATACTCAATTGGAACCTCTTCCTAAATAGTGGAATCATTACTAACTAAAGTTGACACTCTTCCAAATCCACTTTCATAAATATCACACTAAGATTCAATATCTTCCAAAATAGTGGGATCACTAATTCCTAAAGTTGACACTCTTCCAAACCCACTTTAAATGATAGTATTATTCATACTCCAAAAGGTATAAGTGAAGTTCATGGAGCATTCTACAACTAACCAATATCCAAGCTCAAAATGTATAAGTGAAGCACATGAAGCATTCTATAAAATCATACTCAAAAGATTTAAGTGAAGCACAAAGAGCAATTCTAAAAGATCATACTTAAAAGATTTAAGTGAATCACATGAATTATTCTATAAATAATTGAAGGGATAACTCATGCTAGCATGGATCTTAAAGGAAAAACAAAAACACAAAGGGCACAAATAATGTGAACAAAGCAAAAACCGAGGTATACCGATAATCGTTGAAGAAAGATGGGATGCCAACCGGGGCATCCCCAAGCTTAGATGCTTGAGTATCCTTTGAAATATTTACTTGGGGTGCCTTGGGCATCCCCAAGCTTGAACTCTTGTCTCTCTTTATTCTTCTCATATTGATAGCTTCTCGACCTTCGGACACTTCATCCACACAAAACTTTAACAAAAACTTGTGAGATCCGTTAGTGTAATAAAGCAAACTACCACTTTAAGGTACTATAATGAACTCATTCTCTATTTTTATTGATGTTAAATATACTGTATTCCAACTTCTCTATGGTTTATACCTTCCGATACTACTCATAGATTCACCGAAATAAGCAAACAACACATGCAAAACAGAATCTGTTAAAAATAGAATAGTCTGTAGTAATCTGGAAGTTTGGCAAACTTCTGTAACTCCTAAAATTATAAACTAAATTTGACAATTTGAAAAATTTGTACAGAAGTAATTTTAAAAATGAATCAGAACCATTTGACTTTCCAGTTAAAAATGTAAATTCATGCACTACAGCCAAAGTTTCTGTTTTTGTTTTGCACAAAGCAAACAAGCAATCTAATCATCCTAAAACCAAAGCTTGGCATATTATTTTTATAATACAAGGAATATATACAATGGGATAATTATTTACAGAGAAACTTCCATGAAAAAATTCTACATTGTCTCCGTGAGCATGAGCACAAGTGCTCAAGGTCGAACCTCACTTCTTCAATGCAAAACCTTCCAATCACTTCTCTTTTTGAAAAACTTTTTAGGCATGAAACGCAAGTAATAATTTTTTTTTGGCATTTTCATTTTTAAATTTTTTTTGTATGTTTCACCCACAACTAAACAGAAACAAAAAGGAAAAACAAAATCTACTTAGTGAAGGAAGCAAACAAGCACACACGAGAATATCAACCCCACGCTATTGCTCCCCGGCAACGGCGCCAGAAAAGAGCTTGATAATCCCCAAGTGCAAGGAATGATCGTAGCACTTTGCAAAGTGGAAGTGTAAGTATGGAGTGTCGAACCCACAAGGAGCTAAAGGTAAGATCAATATTCTCTCAAGCCCTATCTGCCACTGATACGACTCTACGTGTACCGGTCGTTTGCTTCCAACTAGCAACAAGAAATAAAACTTCGTTGTGGGCATGGAGAGGATAACTTTGCATGAAATCGGAGAGCTAAAACATAAAAGTAGGTGCTGTTATCATAAATTTAGAATATAATACTAAATAATATAAATAGCGAGTGTGGAATAATGGTGGATCGGTGTGCGGAATTGTCCTAGGCAATTGTTAACAAGACCGGTAATCACTATTGCAGTTTCATATGAGGGAGAGGCATAAGCTAACATACTTTCTCTACTTGGATCATATGCACTTATGATTGGAACTCTAGCAAGCATCCGCAACTACTAAAGATCATTAAGGTAAAACCCAACCATAGCATTAAAGCATCAAGTCCTCTTTATTCCCATACGCAACAATCCCTCTTACTCGGGTTTGTGCTTCTGTTCACTCACCAACCCACTATAAGTGAATCATGTACGTATTGCAACACCCTACAGCGGGAACCCCTCATGCTTGCGCGACACGGAGGGCACCATAGGACAGCACCAAAGTAAAACATACAACTCATACCAATCTAGATCATCAATCAACCCAAAGACAAAAGATATCTACTCAAAACATCATAGGATGGCAACACATCATTGGATCATAATATGTGGCATAAAGCACCATGTTCAAGCAGGGATTACATCGGGCTGCGGGAGAGTGGACTGCGTAAAAGAGATGAGGATGGTGATGATGATGGTGATGTTGATGAAGACGATCACCGTGGCGATGATTCCCCTCCCGATGGCACTCCGGCGCCACCGGAAGAGAGGAGGAGAGGTTCTCCCCCTTGTGCTTCCTCCTCCATGGCCTCCACCTTCTGCTCCTTGGCCTTCATGGTGATGAAGACCCCTCCGGGATACTCCTCCATGGCCACCGGTGATGATGGCCCCCTCCAGCAGGGTGCCGGAGAGGGCCTTGATTGGTTTTTCGTGGCTACAGAGGCTTGCGGCCGCGGAACTTCTGATCTAATCTCCGTTCTGGAAGTTTTAGGGTACGAGAGTATATATGGGTGCTGGAGGTACGTCGGAGGAGCTACGGGGGCCCCACGAGGCAGGGGGCGCGCCCGGGGGGGGTGGGGGTGGGTGGGCGCGCCCCCCACCCTAGTGGGCAGCCCGTATCTCCCCTAACATGCACTCCAAGTTCCCTGGGTTGCTTTCCTTCCAAAAATAACTTCTCCAGTTGATTTCGTTCCGTTTTGACTCCGTCTGATATTCCTTTTCCTCGAAACACTGAAATAGGCGTAAAACAGCAAATCTGGGCTGGGCCTCCGGTTAATAGGTTAGTCCCAAAAATAATATAAAAGTGGAAAATAAGGCCCAATATTGCCCGAAACAGTAGATAATATAGCATGGAGCAATCAAAAATTATAGATACGTTGGAGATGTATCACCAACCATCAATGTCGAAAGAAAGGCAATCATTTCAAAGGCGAGGCAGATCACCGGAAGAAGCCCGCCATGCGTACCGGTGATCACGTACTTGCTATGGTCAATGATTTACACGTAATCTTTGGAAAGGGTCCTGGCGCACTAGCTATTCCGAATGACGCTGAGGGACACGCACCCATGTGGAAGAAGAAATCTATATTTTGGGACCTACCCTACTGGAAAGACCTAGAGGTCCGCTCTTCAATCGACGTGATGCACGTGATGAAGAACCTTTGCGTGAACCTGCTAGGCTTCTTGGGCGTGTATGGAAAGACAAAAGATACACCTGAGACACGGGAGGACCTGCAACGTTTGCACGAAAAAGATGGCATGCCTCCGAAGCGAAGATGAAGGTCCCGCCACTACGCTCTTCGAAAGAAGAGAAAGAAATCTTCTTTGAATGCCTGCCAAGATAAAGGTCCCGACCGCTTCTCGTCGAATATAAAGGAATAATAAATATGCCGAGAAAAGTTCCGAACCTAAAGTCTCATGATCGCCACGTGATTATGACGCAATCGCTTCCGGTTGCATTGAGGGGCTTCTACCGAAAATGTCCGATTAGCCATTGTGAAGCTATGTGCATTCCTCAATGCAATCTCTCGAAGGTGATCGATCCAAAAATCGTACCAAGGCTAAGGAGTGATGTGGCGCAATGTCTTGTCGGTTTGAGCTGGTGTTCCCACCATCCTTCTTCAATATCATGACGCACGCCCTAGTTCATCTAGTCGATTTAGATTGTCATTCTGGGGCCCGTGTTTCTACACAATATATTCCCTTTGAGAGGTTCATGGAGTCCTAAAGAAATATGTCCAGAATCGCGCTAGGCCGAAGGATGCATCTCCATGGGCCATCAAACGAGAGGATGTTATCGGGTTTTGTGTTGACTTCATTCTGGCCTTAAGAAGACAGGTCTCCCTAAATTGCGGTATGAGGGGAGATGACCGAAAAGGCACGCTTGGAAGGGACTCAATAATATGCAGGACGGATATTCTTGGTCTCAAGCACACTACACAGCTTCTACGAACTCTACCTTGGTGACCCGTATGTCGATGAACACAAGAATACTCTGCGCCCAAACACCCGGAGCAAAGTGACGATCGGATTACATGTGAACACATCAGGACTTTCAGCAGTTGGTTGGAAACACATCTCAGAGGTGACAACACTGTTTGTGATGAGCTGTACTTGTTGTCCAGGGGACCATCTTTGACTGTATTGATTTACAAAGATACGAGATAAATGGGAATACATTTTACACGATTGACCAAGATCAAAAGAGCACCAACCAAAACAGCGGTGTCCGCTTTGATGCAACAACCGAGAGGGGAAAGGACACATATTATGGTCACATAGTGGACATAAAACAAAAAAAACTGGAAAAAAAATAAAAATAGCAACAATAAGTATTTTGCTGTAAGTAGGAACAAAATAAAACAAATAAAGCAAGAAAGAAAACAAAAAAACAAAAAAAGTGTTTTCAAATTTGAAAACTAATGGCACTAACAAAATGTTTATAATTTTTCTAAAACTAAAAGCAAAAAGAATTAAAAATAAAGCAAAAAATAAAAGAAAATAAATAATAAAGAAAACAAAACAAAAAATGGAAAAAAATAAATATAGCAACAATAAGTAAAGAAAACAAAAAAAGTGCCTCCTACTGGCCCCCCATGGCCTGAATACGACTAGAAACCCTACCATGGGCCAGGATTCAGGCCCGCAGAAGGCCCAGCAGGCCCACAGGCAAAGCAATGTCAGATTAGGCCCATAGGCCTGTAGTTCAGAAGAGTTCGAAGAGAGGAGGCAGCAGAGCTTATAAACAGGTCATCGGCGCTCCCAACTAGCGAGGTGGGACTAAACTCCCACCACTACGCCGCTGTGCAAGGCCATTGGTCCCGGTTGGTGGCACGAAACCGGGACGAAAGGGTGGCATTGTTCCCGGTTCGTGCCACCAATCGGGACCAAAGGGCGCCGCTTCCCGCCCTTTGGGCTGCCGAAAACTGGCCTTTGTTCCCGGTTGGTGGCGCCAACCGGGACTAAAGGGGGCATTGGTCCCGATTGGTGCCACCAACCGGGACCAATGCTCTTGGTATATAACCAGGACTTGTAAAAATTTCAGTTTCTCATCTTCATTTGCCCCCGACGACGCCGAGCTCATCGCCGCTAGGCTGCCCCGACGCCGCCGCTTCGCCGCCGCGCCGCCGCCGCGCCGCGCCGCCGTCGCCGCCGCCCACGCCTCACCGTCCGCCACGCACCTTGCCCGCGCACGCTGCCGCCGACCGCCGCGTCGTCGCCGTCGCCGCTCGCCCTGCTTCGCTTCGCGCCCGCCCGCCCCGCCTCGCCGCCGCCGCCACGCCTGCTTCTAACGCGTGCCGCCTGCCCACCTCACTGCCGCCCGCTCCCCCCCGACGCCGCCACCTGCCCTCCCTCAGACGTCGTCGCTGCCGCCTCGCCTCGCCCTTCGCCGACGCCGCCCCTACCCCGATCGCCCATTTTGCATCATGCTTTTATATCGATATTTATGGCATTATGGGTTGTTATTTCACAATATGTCACAATACTTATGGCTATTCTCTCTTATCTTACAAGGTTTACCATGAAGAGGGGGAATGCCGGCAGCTGGAATTCTGGCTGGAAAAAGAGCAAATATTGGAGACCTATTCTGCGCAACTCCAAAAGTCCTGAAACTCCACGGAATATCTTAAAATAAATAAAGAAAAATCATCACCAAAGATGAAGGCTAGGGGGCCCACACCCTGCTCACGAGGGTGGGGGGCGCGCCCCCCTACCTCGTGGGCCCCCTGGTGGCTCTCCGATGCCTATCTTCTCCTATATGAAGTCTTTTGATGAGAAAAAAAAATAAGAAGCAACCTTTCGGGACGAGACTCCACCGCCACGAGGCGGAACCTTGGCGGAACCAATCTAGGGCTCAGGCAGAGCTGTTCTGCCGGGGACACTTCCCTCCGGGAGGGGGAAATCATCACATCGTCATCACCAACGCTCCTCTCATTGGGAGAGGGCAATCTCCATCAACATCTTCATCAGCACCATCTCATCTCCAAACCCTAGTTCATCTCTTGTATCCAATTCTTGTCTCCAAGTCCGGGATTGGTGCTAGTAGGTTACTAGTAGTCTTGATTACTCCTTGTAGTTGATTCTAGTTGGTTTATTTGGTGGAAGATCATATATTCAGATCCTTTATGCACAATATTACCCCTCTGATTATGAACATGAATATGCTTTGTGAGTATTTATGTTTGTTCCTGAGGACAAGGGAGAAGTCTTGCTATTAGTAGTCATGTGAATTTGGTATTCGTTCGATATTTTGATAAGATGTATGTTGTCTAACCTCTAGTGGTGTTATGTGAACGTCAACTACATAACACTTCACCATTATTTGGGCCTAGAAGAAGGCATTGGGAAGTAATAAGTAGATGATGGGTTGCTAGAGTGACAGAAGCTTAAACCCTAGTTTAAGCGTTGCTTCGTAAGGGGCTGATTTGGATCCATATGTTTCATGCTATGGTTAGGTTTACCTTAATACTTTTGTTGTAGTTGCGGATGCTTGCAATAGAGGTTAATATAAGTGGGATGCTTGTCCAAGTAAGGGCAGTACCCAAGCACCGGTCCACCCACATATCAAATTATCAAAGTACTGAACGCGAATCATATGAGCGTGATGCAAACTAGCTTGACGATATTCCCATGTGTCCTCGGGAGCGTTTTTCCTATTATAAGAGTTTGTCCAGGCTTGGCCTTTGCTACAAAAAGGATTGGGCCACCTTGCTGCACTTTATTTACTTTTGTTACTTGTTGCTCATTACCATTTATCTTATCACAAAACTATCTGTTACCACTTATTTCAGTACTTGTAGAGAATACCTTGCTGAAAACCGCTTATCATTTCCTTCTGCTCCTCGTTGGGTTCGACACTCTTACTTATCGAAAGGACTACGATAGATCCCCTATACTTGTGGGTCATCACCCCGAGCGCGCGCCCACTGCCCCGTCGCCATCCTCGCCGCCGACCCCACGGTCCTCCTCACCTTGGTCCGGCCGGCGCCCTCCCTAGATTTTTTTATATATATGCTTGTTTTATATATATATATATGATGATGATATATATGCTTGTTATCATAATTGTTTTTGTTCATATATAATATGTAATGATTTTTTATATAATATGATGTTTTTTTCATAGGTGATCACATATATGATGTATGCACAGATGTGGATGAAATATGATGTTTTTTTGTTCACAGAACATGATGTTTCTTTTGTTCACAGATTTTTTTTTGTTTATGAGAGAGGCGGGGACGTCGAGGGATCATAGATGTATTTTTTTCACAATTTTCTATCGTGCATAGACGGATTTTAGACCACGGGAGCACCCCCTCCCTATCGTTGCAAAAGTTGCTAAGTGATATTAAGAAGGACGTGGGGGGTCGATATACCCCCTCCCCGATAATATTATTTTCATGTACGCATGTCGTGTCGATATACCCCCTCCCAATAACTTCAACACGAGGGGGGTCGATATACCCCTCCCGATAACTTCAACACGTGGCGGGGGGGGGGGTCGATATACCCCCTCCCGATAACTTCAACACGAGGGGGCCGGGGTCGATATACCCCCTCCCGATACCTTCAACACGTGGGGAGGGGGTCGATATACCGGCCCCCTCCCGATAATATTATTTTCCCATGTACGTATGTCGTCGTTGTCGATATAAACCCCTCCCGATAACTTCAACATGTGGGGGGGGGTCGATATACCCCCTCCCCGATAACATTAGTTTCCCGTGTATGTGTCGCGTCGTTGTCAATATAACCCCCTCCCGGATAACTTCGACATGAGGGGCGGTCGATATATATACCCCTCTCGACCGTGATAACTTATACCACGGCAGCACCCCCCTCGGCCCTCTCGCTCGACCAAAACTCTCAAGGACACCCAAACCCTAGAGAAAAAACGATGTTGGTCTCCTACCCCCTCCCGCCGCGCCCCTACCCGACAAACTCTCTCGAGACCACCCAAATTTACCAAGTTAAAAGAGCATTGTCGTCGAGGCCACCCCAAACCCTTGAAGCGTTGTGTCGAGGCCACCCCAAACCCTTGAAGCGTTGTCTAGGCCACCCCAAACCCTAGAGAAGCAGCGTCGAGGCCACTAACATGATTCCTTATTGTGATTAGCTAGGTAGTTCTATGTTTGCCACTAATATATATCCATCTGTACCATGTTTGAATATATATCCACTAATAACATGATTCCTTATTGTGATTAGCTGAAGAAGGGTGCAGATATGTGTCCTAACGGGAGCAACTAGTATAAAAGTTGAGCTTACAGTAGAAGAATAGAAAAAAGAAACCTGGGCTGTTGGATTGAATATGGACGGCACAGATTGGAGTGGAGGCATCTCAGACAACTCGTTGTACATTTCACGAAAACACCCCTACTCAACAAGACTTTCAGGCAATAGTTTCTGGGAACCAGCATGCACACTGCAGCCATACCCATAATGCAGCACACTGAAAGTAGCTCAAAATTTATTCTTGGACATTACATTTGAATTATTCTATTGACATGTTGTAAATATTTGCAGAAACTATGGAGCACTCCCGAGACGAAGCAACAGAAGCGATGTTGGGGGACATAATCGCACAAGGAAGTGATGTCGTTGCATCATTTCTCAACGACACCGATGGTCAGGAAGGACTGGGTGAAGAAGAGGGCTATGTTCATGATGGCTCCGGCCCATTAATGCCGGTACAAGAAGAGGGCTATGTTCATGATGGCTCCGGTGACCCAATGGAGGTACAAGGAGATCGTGCTGACTGCTCCGGTGACCGAACCGAGTCCGGCCAGGTATATATATATTAGTTAAGCCCATGCTGACTAGTTAATTGATGCATTCATTGTTTTGGTATATGTACACATATTAATTAACTCTCGTCTTTCTTACTTTTTCTAGCCCTCCGGATCAAGCACAACTTCGGTAAGGAGACGAGGCAGAAAAAGTTGAGCTCGGATGAAAGGTTTGAGATCACAGAAATCGCGCCCGACAGCGAACCGATTGAACCCATCCAGACAAAGAACGCATTTTACGCTTCGGTCAAGGGGTTCTTGTTAGGGACAAGATCCCGATGAGCAGCCACCAATGGTATAAGCCTAAGGAGGAAGACCACGAGGTGTCTTATGTCAATGATATGCGAAAGATGATCTTTGGGTGAGTGAAGGCAAATTTCACCCTACCGCCAGAGGAGGATCCAGAGAAGCCAGTTAAAGAGCAATTAATCAAGTCTTGTGGTCTTAAGAAGATGGCAAGCCTATTCAGGAGGTGGAGGAAAGAGCTGAACAAGTTTGTCGACAAAGAAGAGACACCAGAATTCATCGGCAAATATGAGAAGATCAAAGATCACTGGCCCGCATTTGTGGCCCACAAGACATCGGAAAAGAGTAAGAAGATGTCGGTGACAAACAAGCAAAATGCTGCGAAGAAGCAGTTTCACCATCGCACGGGGTCAGGTGGCTACCTCAAAGCCCGGCCAAAGTGGTCCAAGGCTGAGAATGATCTGCTTGATAAAGGGATCGAACCAGAGACAATGAACTGGCCGCACCATTGCGGACTTGGTTCTTCGGGGCTGGCGGAACCTTGGACCCTGTATCAGGGAAGTGCCGTTGTACGGACGAGCAACTGAAAATACCAGTCAAGAGGCTTCGGCACTATATCGATGCAGCGCAGCAAGGGACGTTCGTTCCAGATAGGGAGAAGGATGAGCTCACAATGGCCCTCGGGAATCCTGAGCACCCTGGATGGACATGAGGCATGCCAGGCTCCATTTCGTGGAAGGTTGGTTTTCCAGACGCAGGGGGTTACAAAACTCAGGAGAGGAGGAAGAAACTGGAGCAGATCCAACTGCAGGCGCTGCACGAAAGGGTAATTGGGCTAGAGGAACGAGAAGCAGATCGCAGCAAATGACCTGCCGAAGCTACCCTGCCATCTCAGCGGAGAAGCAACGTGGCTTCCACCGAGCTGCTTCAGCCGGAGCATGTCTTGACGGCTCCTGCCAGCTATCCCGTGGATGCTATCACGGAGTCTCAAAATTGCCACATTATGACGCGATGGATGAATTTGAAGGTCAAGGCGGCTGTTGGCTCTGTTTATCCTACTGAACCCGGTGCAACTTTTCACTGTTGGCCGATTCCAGAAGCATATGCTAGGGTGATGGTGGATGAAATAACGGAGGGATTTGAGGACCTCCAGCTTGACCAGCCTACCAGTGAAGGGGAGACTAGGCTGGGTTCTGCTCTGAAGACTCCATGCCTATGGCGGAAGGAGCTCATCAACCTTCCGAACTGGACGCCTCCGCCTCCTCCTCCTCCGGCGAGTCAGGGCACTCCGCCTCCTCCACTGCCTCCTCCTCCGACGAGTGACGATCAGGGCACTAGGCCTCCTTCTCCGGTGCATGGCGGCACTCCGCCTCCTTCTCTGCCTGCGCCGACGCGCCCGAGCAGCCAGCAGCCTCCTCCTTCTCCGCCTCGCGAGCAAGGGCGGAAGAGACACGCCGCCACCCCGGCTGCTCCAGCGCGTCGTAGTCCTTCTCCTCTGCCTCGTAAGCAAGCACGAAAGAAGACAGACGCCGCAACCGCTCCGTCTACTCCGGCGTCTAGCAGTACAGCCAGAGGCGGGAGGCAATACAGATACGGTCCACCTCTCAAGCCTCTAGAGAAGTTACCGTACGAGAGGACCGAGGAGGAAAATGCGAAGATCGTGCGGGCCGAAGTGGACGACTTCTTTGAAGGGTTTAAAGCAAAGAGACATCCACCTCCAGAGGAGAAGGTAGATCCGGTGAAAGCAAAGCGCACTCTCGATGCCCTGAGGAAACCAGCAAAGTCTCCGTCGAGAACCAACTAGGAGCGCATTACTGAACAGACATATCTCCAAGCGGAGCGGTCGGGAAGTACTGTCAGACATCAAAGGTCAAGAGAACGAGCAGCTGTGAAAAAAATTGCCCAGCTCGGCGAACAAGCAAATCAATCGTGCCCCCCGCTCAATGTGTCTAGCGGCGACATCATCGCTAATGCTCCGGGGACGGTGGCCGGTTATGGCAATCTTGCAGATTACCTGCCTGATGATCAACTTCCTGATTTCATGGAGGTGGACGAACACACATACGAGTACGGGAAGCCTCTCGTCAAAGATGAAAAATCTCTAACAACGATAATGCGAAGATTCCATAATTGGTACATGAAAACCTGCAGAGAGTCTGGGGGGACGAATAGTTTGTATCTGAACATTAAAGAGGAGCACGACCTCGTTGGAACTGATCTGTTGCCTGTTCCATTTGAGGAGTTCTTCGCGTTCTTCAATCAAAAGGCCCTCGATAAATTAACGGTCTTTTGCTACTGTCTGTAAGTACTATTTCTGTCATTAAGTCTCTATATATAGCTCAGCTCTTTCATTGCATGTATTTATAATTAATTATCCTCAATATATTATGCAGATTGAAGATCGTCGAGTGCAGAAAACAAGAAATGTATGATATTGGGTTCATTAACACAAATATCATAGATGAAATTTAGGTTAAAAAGCACGCCGAAGAGGCCGAGGCCAACTTGCTACAATTGTTGATCAAAAATCAAAACAAAGATACCATACTCTTTCCTTACAACTTCGAGTGAGTGTTCTTTGTCGTGTGCATATTCAGTTTCCTTATTACTCGGCGAGGTTATAGTAATGTAATTGATGAGTTATGCATGCGTGCGCAGCTTCCACTATGTTCTTCTGGAGATTAAGCTTGAGCGGGGACTAGTAACCGTCTTAGACTCGAGACGAAAAAATCCCGAAACCTATGCGGACATGACTAAATTGCTCAACAAGTAAGTTTAATCGATCATTATCGTACCATATCGGCAATTTTTTGTTCATTTCCTGATATCTCAAGTAATAATTATTATTATTTTTTGTCTTGCAGGGTTTGGAAACAGTTCATCGCAGAAGCTCCGGGATGGCCGAAGGAGCTGCAATATACATACCCGAAAGTAAGTACTACTGGCTAGCTAGTTGCGCGCATCTCCCGTTGATTCTGTAGCTATACTTTCATCAATGTCATTTATAATCCTTCATTATCAGTTTGATTGACCTCTATTTCTCGTAAAGTGCTTGTGGCAGGAACAAGAGAATGATTTCTGTGGATACTACGTGTGCAAGTTCATCTATAACGCGACTTTGAAAAATAAGCGGGGCTACTCTAAAAGACAATATGAAGTGCGTAAGCAATAATATTCACAATTTCATTTTATTACACCATCATTTCTGTTGAGTTTCATTCATATATATGTATTAATTAACCCCCTTCTTCAAATTAGACGTGGCAGATGCGGAATGAACTCCTAGAACAAGATCGCATGAAAGCAATTCAAGAGGAATTGGCGGGATTCTTTCTTGACCACGTCATCAATAAAGCCGAAGAATACCATGTGGAAGTTGATTTCAATTGCTAGGGGATTGTAAGAAATCTTACATATTGTATATGTATGTAGCCAGTAGCGTCGGATAGATAATACAAAAACTTGTTGTTCGACCAATCTCTCGGAGAAGGAGAGGTCGATCGATCACTTCTCTCGGTATGCATGACAAACTTTTGTACTTAATGGTTCCCTTCATTTTCTTACTAGCTAGCGTGTCGAGGGCCTCTTTATGTATAGTACGTAGCGTCGACCAAGCACGGACATAAGAGAGGACACTTCTCTCTATTAATTAGCTAGCTAACACAATATATGAAACACCTAAATTAACCCCCCAAAACCCCCAACCCCCCCCCTTTAAAAAAACAAAAACCCCAGCCACTGAAATGCTGACACGTGGATGCCTTTTGGTCCCTGTTGATGCCACCAACCGGGACCAAAGGCCCTCTTACATGGGCTCGGCGCAGACCGCCACGTGGAGGTTTCATCTGTCCCGGTTCGTGTTAGAACCGGGACTAAAGGTCTAGGGCATTAGTAACGATCCTTTAGTCCCGGTTCATGAACCGGGACAAAAGGCCCTCACCAACCGGGACTAATAGGTGTTTTTCTACTAGTGAAGGCATCCCTAGCCCAATCACAAAGAGGTAAAAAAACTGAAGTTTTTCTTCAATTGTGTGCAACATTCGTCTGTTTTTTAATTCAAGGAATCGATGCATTATGTAGGAAACTTTCTGTGGAAACAAGGACTCCCTCTACTCCAACAAAAGTTGCTGTGAAGGCCGCAAAGAAGATCACGCCGAGGAAGAGAAAAACAATGTAGCATGTCATGTTATGATTTGTCGTGTGTGTTGTGATTTTCATGAAATTGATGCCACGTGTTCATGAAGTAGATGCTTTCGGATTGAATCCTTGCCCTGTCTTCTTTGATCTTTTCGTGTGTACTGAGATGAGGACTCACTTTATGCTTCTGAAAGCAACTTGTCAGACATGACTCACTTTCTGCTTTAAATATAAAATTCATACCTATAAATTATGGATTGTCAAGTCTATGAGTACATATGCACCTTATTCTGCTGATTTTGTGGATTCACGTATATATTCTTGTGTCATGTGAAAATGATACAAAAATAAAGAGAGATCATGTCAAAATTAGGTGAAAATTATGTCAATTTTTTTAATAAAACTGTACATAATTTCATGCTTCAAACAACAGCAGCGAGCAGCTACAGCAGGCTCCAGCCAACAGCAATAAGCTAGCAGAGAACACGTACATTCTACAAAAGCTACTCATACAAGAACATCGAATACCTACAAGCTACTAGCGAAAAAACGGCCGATGATTCTGTTAGTGAGATGGCCAAGAGGCCGGAGCAGACGAGTAAGACAGCAGGAGGAGGGACGGCGCCTGGAGCCTCTGTGCCGGCGACCACCTTGAGATTCGGTTCTTTTGGTCCTGCGTCTGCACCACCGAGACTCTGGAGTGAGCGGGTGGAGTCTATTGGGGAGTTCGAGTACTCTTTACCGGTGTTGGATTTTGAGGACGCGGGTGTGGAGGGTTCTGGTGGGGATGTCAGGCTGGATTACACTTGCGGTGACGAGACTGTGGTGCAGGAGGGGGGTCCGATCTCATCTGGGGGTCAGGATCAGGGTGCTTTGGTGGCCCCCCCTCAGCTTCTTCCTATTGAGGAAACCAGGAGAGACGATGCGACACCGGTTGGGGGGCCGGGGCAGGTGGCCTCCGCTCCTCCTTCGCCTATGGATGGGCGGCTACTGCATCGGCGGGAGAGTTTGGGGCAGGTGGCCTCAACGCTCCCGTCTGCTTCGGTGCCCGAGGGGGGGCGCGGTGCCCGAGGGGGGCGCCCCGTTCGGGACTGTGGCTTGCACTCCGGACAGGCGGTCCGGAGAGGATGGGGAGGGGGGTGGCCTCGCCTCCCAGGCTTTGGACTCAAGTGCTCTCACCGCTATTGGCGACAGTGGATGTTCGGGAGTGACAGTGGTCGCTCTCCGGACAAATTCTAACGGGAGGAGGTCATTATGTTTAGCGGGATACCGGACCAGGCTGCTGAGGGCCGACGCATGAGTTGTCGGCTTCAGAGCCATCCGGAGGTGGACGACATGCAGCAGCGCTGTGCCGTCAGGGCGGCCAAGCTTCGTGAAGTCCAAGTTATAACTGGTATGTCCGTAAATACTTCCAATACTATTATGCATTTCTCGCACGATCAAATTGTGGATAAGGCACACCAATTAGGAATTTCACTTGGTAGTAATGAGGGTGAAGTTACTAACTCTGTTAACGATTTGCTTGATCTAGAAGCCGAGAGGGCTTTAGAAGTAATTCGTAACTTAGCTGCGGTCAAACCAATGAATGACTCGAGATTGATGCCTTGGGAGTTAGAGTACTTGATAATTTCGTGATGACCTAGCACCGCCTCCGAGAGCCGGAGCAGGAGGACAAGAATATCGAGTTGGAAGTACATAACACGCCGATTCACGGGCACTTTGAACCGGAGGGTCCGACCAGCCCTAAGCGCAAGTGGAAGCATAAAACTTACCCGATGTCCGCAGTCCGTAGGAGCGCTAGGATTCGCACGCTAAAAAATTTCATGATGAGATATGAAAGGAATATTTTGGAATAGCAGAGGTCTTAAGGACTTGGCTAAAAGAAGGTTCCTTGCGGAGGCATCTATTGAGCATAGCTTGGACTTTATTGCCCTGTCGGAAATGGGTAGAGCAAATTTCTCACCTCAATTTCTCAATACATTGTCGGGGGGGATTGAGTTTGACTGGCATTGCCTTCCACCGAGAGGCAGGTCGGGGGGAATCTTACTTGGTGTTAGATGTGACTCTCTCGAAGTTCGCAGTGTGGTCATGGGGGATTTTGCGGTTAAGTTCAGGGTGCGGTCCAAACATGATGGTTTTGACTGGGCTTTAGTGGCGGTGTACGAGGCAGCGCAAGCCGAGTTCAAACCTGATTTCCTGGCAGATCTTGTTAGAGTCTGTGGGTCTGAGCAACTCCCAATTCTGGTTGGGGGTGATTTCAACATTATTAGGAGGCGTGATGAAAAGAATAATGACAATTTCGATGGGAGATGGTCATTTATGTTCAATACCATTATTTAAAGCTTAGATTTGAGAGAAATTGAGCTTTCAGGTAGGAAGTTCACCTGGGCTAATGCGATGCCAAATCCAACTTACGAGAAGTTGGATCGGGTTCGCTAGTGTTGCTTGGGAGCGTAAGTTTCCGTCAGAATCTATTCGAGCTCTTTCTCGCGGGATCTCTGATCACACTCCTTTGTTGCTCGATTCTGGTGGGGCTACTTACTCGGGTAACAAAAATGTTTTCTCTTCGAAATGGCGTGGTTTGAAAGAGAAGGATTTTTGGATCTTGTTGCGAGAGTGGGCTAAAGATGTAGGAGGTAGAAGTGCCATTGAGCGATGGCGAGAACAAGATTAGGCATCTAAGAAGCTTCCTTCGTGGGTGGGCTAAACATCTAGGTGGAGTGTATAAGGTCGAGAAGGAAAGACTCCTTTCACTTATACAAACCTTAGACATAAAAGCGAAACTATGGTTCGCTACCCAATCGAGCTTCATATTAAGCATGAGGCTGAGATGAGGCTCAAGGAATTGCTCCGTGAGGAAGAATTAAAGTGGGCATTGCGGGCAAAGGTGAGACAAGTTGTCCAGGGGGATGCGAACACTCAGTTCTTCCACATGATTGCCAATGGCAAGCACCGGAAGAAGAGGATCTTCCAGCTAGAGCAAGATGAGGGTACAATAGTAGGCCAGACAACCTGAAAATTTACATAATGAATACTACAAGCGGTTGTTTGGACCACCGAGAGAGAGCTGTGTATCCTGGATGAGTCTAGAGTTAGTGATATCCCTCAACTTGCTTCGTGGAGAATGATGTGTTAACTGCCCTTTCTCGGAAAAGGAAGTTTTCGAGGCTATTGCCAAGATGAAAAGTAATAAGGCACCGGTCCGGATGGTTTCCGCTGAGTTTTACAAGAAGTGTTGGCATATAATCAAAGGGACCTGCTACCGATGTTCCATGATTTGTTCTCGGGACATTTGCAGCTCTTCCAACTTAATTTTGGAGCGATAACGTTGTTGCCTAAGAAAACAGATGCCGTGAGAATTGAGCAATTTCGCCTATCTCGCCTTCTCAACGTCGACTTCAAAATATTTACCAAGGTTGGCACGATCGGGCTTACTCAGATAGCGCCTTGCTGTGGTTCAACCTTCTCAAACGGCTTTCATGCCGGATAGGAACATCCTCGAAGGGGTTGTGGTCCTCCATGAAACGCTTCATGAAATTCATACGAAAAAACTAGATGGGGTTATTTTCAAAGTGGATTTGAGAAGGCCTATGATAAAGTCAAATGGCGTTCCTCCAGCAAGCTCTACGAATGAAGGGATTTGATGGCGTTGGAGACATCAAGTGGAAACATTCACGCAAAAAGGCGTGTTGGCATTAAAGTTAATGATGACATTGGTCACTATTTCGACGCACAAGGGTGCGAGATGTATGATCCTATGTCGCCTATTTTGTTCAATATTGTGGTTGATATGTTAGCGATCCCGATTGGGAGGGCCAAAGAGGCCGGTCGGTGGAGGGAGTGGTGCCTCATCGGTTGATGGTGGTTTGTCCATCCCGCAATACCGATGATACAATCATTTTTATAGAACATGATTTGGCCAAAGCGAGGAACATGAAGCTAGTGTTATGCCTTTTCAAACAATTGTCTGGGCTGAAGATTAATTTCCATAAAAGCGAGCTGTTCTGCTTTGGTAGAGCCAAAGACGAACAGGAAGCTTATACACAATTGTTTGGGTGTGAGATTGGGTCTCTACCTTTCACTTATCTTGGTATTCCAATACATCATCGTAAGTTAACGAATGGTGAGTGGAAGTGCATCGAGGATAGATTTGAGAAGAAACTAAGCTGTTGGAAAGGAAAACTCATGTCGTATGGTGGCCGGTTGATTCTTATTAACTCGGTGCTCACGAGTTTACCTATGTTTCTGCTATCTTTCTTCGAGGTACCAGTGGGGGTGAGGAAAAGGCTGGACTTTTATCGTTCTCGCTTCTTTCGGCAGAGTGATGAGTCTAAGAGGAAGTACAGATTGGCCAAATGGGATATTATCTGCAGACCAAAGGACCAAGGAGGACTTGGTATTGAAAATCTTGAAGTCAAAAATAGATGCCTCCTTAGTAAGTGGCTGTTTAAGTTGTCATCTGAGACAGAGGCAACTTGGGCGCAGATTTTACGTAGTAAATATCTGCACTCAAAGACTTTATCCCAAGTCACTCTCAGACCTACAGATTCGCCGTTCTGGAAAGGGCTCATGAGGGTTAAAGCCGCTTTCTTCAACAGAACGAGATGTATTGTTGGTAATGGAGATGATACGCGATTCTGGGAGGATACGTGGCTGGGTGACACGCCTTTGGCTACACAATATCCAACACTTTATCGGATTGTTCAGCGTAGGGACGCTCTTGTTGCGACGGTGATGCAGTCTATCCCCTTAAACATGCAGTTTAGGAGAGTGCTTGTTGGACCTCGATGGGAAGCATGGCTTCACTTGGTCCGTAGGCTGATGGATGTTCAGCTAAATCCTCAGCCCGACCAGTTGTGTTGGAAACTAACTAAAACTGGGGTGTTCACGGTAAAATCGATGTATATTGATATTATTAATTCATCTGTGATACCTACGTCCAAGGAGGTCTGGAAAGTTAAGGTGCCTCTGAAGATTAAAGTGTTTATGTGGTTTGTGCATAAACAAGTTATTCTTACAAAGGACGATCTACTAGGTGTAGTTTCTGTGATCGGGATGAGACTATCAAGCATTTATTTTTTGATTGCCCGTTGGCACAAGGGTTGTGGCGCACCGTGCAAATTGCCTTTAATATTACTCCACCGAGATCGGTAAACACGTTATTTGGGGCGTGGCTGGTTGGGATTGAGTCCGAAACAGCCAGACACATTCGTGTAGGAGTATGTGCGTTATTATGGGCAATTTGGAATTGTAGGAATGATTTGGTTTTTAACAGAACAACAAATACTCATTTTTGCGTGTGTTATTCGGCTCGGCGCTGATCCGTATTTGGTCCTTACTCACTCCGACGGAGGCCGTGGAGCGATGGTTACTTGGATCTGTCCGTGGGAGACGGTAGCGCGATATCTTCAACCGGTTTGATGGTGATCATGTAATAGGATAGGAGTTTAGTTTACCTATCTACTATTATGCCACCGGTTGTGGCTTATCTCATTTTTGCCTTGCAAGAGATGCTCTATGTGAGCTACTGTGCTGCTTTTTTTCTTTCTTTTGCTGTAAGACCTTTGTTCAGAACCTGTTTATTTGTTTAATAAGAGAGGCCGTATGCATCGATCTGATGCAGAGGCCGGGGAATTCCCCCTTTTCTTAAAAAAAAACAAGCTACTAGCGATGGCAGCTCCGGCGACGGGAAGGAGACAACGAGGTGGTGGCGCGTGGATCCGGTTTGCCTGCTCCCTTCCCATACTCCCATCTGTGCTCCCACTTCATCCTACGGCTGTCTTTTTTCCTTTTTCTTTTCTAATCTAATCATCTCCCCCCTGATTTTCAGGGGGTGGGGCCGGGTCTTATTTTCTTCCAATCAAATTAAGCCACATACGTGGGAGCACGGATGGGAGCATGGAAAGGGAGCAGGCAAGTCTCGTCTGTGGCGCGTCGGCAGGAAGGAGCCACGGCGAGTTAAGGCGCCGGGAAGCATGCAGCGGGATCACCTCGCTCCATACGTAGAGCTACCATATATGTACGTGTGCATGCATGGAGCCTCTGGCATGTACTGATCGAGGCGTGTTCTCTATCAGGAATGATTGATCGAACAAGGGATCGAGCCAGGCAGGTTTAACGACTAGGGGCAAGACCGTCCAGTAAAATATGACGTGGGGGGCCATACCTAGAAAGGGAGAGAAAAACTCAATTTGTGTCATCTAATCCAGCTATCAATCAAATCTGGGTCATCTAATCAAACTCAAAGAAAGGTGTGTCATCAGATCAAAGTGCCAGGAAAAGTGTGTCATATTATCAATTTGCTCTAGGAAAAATTACGTTGTTCGCTCTATAATGCTTGCTAGAAATAATTGTGTGGGTTTAACATAACCAGGATCTTAATAATCTCCTGATCGAAACATCATTTTGTGCAGAAGACTAGAGACAAATCATATTTAGCATAGGGAAAAACCCATGGCTGGAACCTTGGGTCTCTGTTAGTGAGTTCATCGAATAGACGTGTAGGACGTTGTTGGCACCGACCTGAAGGTTCCTATAGTGGTGAGCAGTCTTATGTTTCCTGGGATCATTCTTTAGGATGCGTGGTTTGGAGGTAGGGTTTTACTCGTTTGTGTATACTGTATACATATTCCAAGGGGGCACAACGTACTCCTTATATATGTGTTGATAAGAGGAGGGGGGAGGGGGCAAGGACCGAAACCAAAATCGTTCTTTATCACCTCTGATCACCATGCATCCATATGTGGGGCGTGGTGAGCCATATCCCCTTCACTTCTGCTCTCGGTTGTTTGTCAAGATCAAACCCAAACATTCTCCCCATTCTTGTTAGTAAGATTAGCAAGCAACATAAGCCCACTCCCAGTAGAAACACACACCAAAGAATAGTGTTACAATAACCAATGAAATTCCATTGAACCTATGTACTTATAGTACACCATACCATCTTGGAATATTAAACATAGTGTATTTGATTCTAACGTAATCATAGAAGAATGAGTGGTAAACATTAGCAGAACCTCAAAACTTTATTAAAATGGCATCGTATATTTGACTCTAAAATCTATCTTTCACAACAAGAAACTTAATATCAATGATTATTCGCAATCCAAAATGACTTGTTGTTACGTGCATAGAGAACTTCAAAGGACACCTAACCCCCTAAATGGGCAGTGTTGATGACGTGTGATTTATTGGGACTAACTTTTAATCGAGTGATCTGCATGCACATAGTCCAAAAATAAAAATGTGTAGATGCGAGCCCCTCCCCCAACCCCACATTAAAAATGAAAAGGTGTCAATGTTATGTTTTTGGATTTTTTGTTATTTGAGTAGCAGGAAATCCACAGTACAAAGAGGGGGTTCATGTGGTGTTTCAAGTTGGCGGATCATGAAAAACATATACATGTCATATCCATCACAAGCAGTCAAGTGAAAGCCTAGAGACATGAAGAAAACAAGCGATTTACCCTTTGGGCAGGTCGAGGCAAAAGCCAGAACTCCGGGTCTGATCTCCGGGTTGTGTGACTCCTTGATGTCCCGGAGTTGAAATCCGAAATCCGGATTTGATCTTTGAGTTCGGTAGTTTAGCCTCTAGACAGTCAGGATCTTCAAATTATGTATCCAGAACTCCAGGTTTGCCTATTTCTGTGAGGAATTCATTGTGATCTGCCTTCTAGATTGGATGAGCTGCCAAATAAGATTATGATCATCCATGTAATTCTTATGATGGATCTTTTGTTTATAGTTGATTAATTCCATAGGTTATTGTTATATTTGTTGCAAGATTGATTGTAGATACATGTTGGGTTTCCTTTCTAAAAGTCTGCCCCTAGCTAGTTTAGATGTGGGGATCCGGCTTGCCTGCTCCTTTCCCATGCTTCCATCCGTGCTCCCACTTCATCCTACGGCTCTCCTTTTCCCTTTTTCTTTTCTAATCTAATCATCTCCCCCCCTGATTTTCAGGGGGTGGGGCTGGGTCTTATTTTCTTCCAATCAAATCAAGCCACGTATGCGGGAGCACGGATGGGAGCATGGGAAGGGAGCAGGCAAGTCTCGTCCTAGATGTGGGAGTGATAGAGGGGACAATGTGCATTGAGTGGAAAAGATCAAAGTATGGGAAGTATGCCGGATGACAACTACATTTGTCTCTCTTTTCTTAATCTTGAACCGTGTTTCAAATTTATGATTGCAATTTTATGAGATGGTAGACACATGTTTTGTCTATGTACTCGACTGTTTCAAAAAAAAAATTGAAGCCCTATTAGTGGCGTTACCGCAAGCATGGTTGAGGGAGTCCTGGACTAGGGGGTGTCCGGACAGCCGGACTATCAATATCCGCCGGACTCCAAGGCTACGAAGATACAAGATTGAAGACTCCAGCTCGTGTCCGGATGGTACTTTCCTTGGCGTGGAAGGCAAGCTTGGCGATACGGATATGTAGATCTCCTACCATTGTAACCGACTCTGTGTAACCCTAGCCCTCTCCGGTGTCTATATAAACCGGAGGGCTTTAGTCTGTAGGACAACATACATTACAACAATCATTCCATAGGCTAGCTTCTAGGGTTTAGCCTCCTTGATCTCGCGGTAGATCTACTCTTGTACTACCCATATCATCAACATTAATCAAGCAGGGCGTGGGTTTTACCTCCATCGAGAGGGCCCAAACACAGGTAAAAACATTGTGTCCCTTGTCTCCTGAACCATCCGCCTAGACGCACAGTTCGGGACCCCCTACCCGAGATCCGCGGTTTTGACACCAACATTGGTGCTTTCATTGAGAGTTCCTCCGTGTCGTCCCGATAGGCTTGATGGCATCTTCAACCAAAGAACGCTGTCGAGTGAAGACTTTTCTCCCGGACAGATCTTCGATCCGGCGGCCGCCTGCTGGAACAATTCACTTGGCCATCTGGAGCAGATCGAAGCTACGCCCGGCCGTCAGTCGATTCAAGTTTAAACTTCACGGCCGATGTCCGTGGAGACATGATCTTCGACGGACCCGAGCCACAGCCAAGCGCGCCGCACTGTGACGATGGGCACGATCTAGCTCTGCTGCCGAACAGTACCTTGGTGGCCGCACTCGGATCCGCTTCGGCCATTAGCCCGGAGCTGATCGCCCAGATCGAGGGCCGGTGGATAGACGCCGCCCCGGGGGCTTCAACATCCACGGCGATGGAGCCGAACACTAATCCTGTCCCCTGCGAAACTCGTGACTCCGAGGCGCCGGACTCCGAACCTCCCGCGCCCTTATCAATCGATCCGGATTGGGCGCCGGTTATGGAATTCACCGCCGCGGACATCTTCCAGTACTCGCCTTTTGGCGATATCTTGAATTCACTAAAGCATCTCGTTATCGGGAGAGTCTGGCGGACTATGGCGTGGATGGTTGGGGTTCAGACGACGAAGAAATTCAGATCCCACCCACCACCCACTTTGTAGCCACTGTCGACGATCTAACCGACATGCTAGACTACGACTCCGAAGACATCGACGCTATGGATGATGATGCCGGAGACGAAGAAAAAACAGAGCTTATACACCACGACAGGGCCACCTTGTCGCATGACATATATATGGTGGAAACCCCAAAAGGGAGCGATAACGAGGACCAACGGGCCGCGGCAGAAGATGACCCCGCCGATAAACAACCAAAACGACGGCGTAGACGCCGCCCTAAGTCCCGCCTCGACGACAACAACACTCCCAAGGAGCCCGCGATAGGGCAGGGCTCACAATCGGACGACGAACATGCAAATAAGCAACCGTTCGAACATGACGAGTCAGATAATCAATCCAAGCCCGACGAGAACAACAGTCCGGACAGCCGTATGCCGGACACTTCGCCGGAGAATAAGAACCTCCGGAAAAGACTCGTCAGTACTGCAAGAAGCCTGAAGAAGGAAAAACGGAGGCTCAAAACAGCGGAAGACACAATCAGAATGAGATGGAGCAAAGTGCTCAAAACCGCAGATAAGTATGGCAATGGCCACCAATCAAAGAGCTACCCGAAGCGCAAGCTGCTACCGGAATCCGACGAAGAGGCCATAGAGCCTCCACCGTCCAAAAATAAAGGGGCTGCCTGGTTGGATAGACGGCCAGATGACAGGCCAAATTATGAAAGCGGCGCCACACATAAATCCACCAACGAACTCGGAAGGATAGATGGCCCAGCCAGGTCCATCTACAGGCCAAAGGAGAAGGCCCCAAGAAGCAAGGCAACACGTCAAGTGTCCGATGATAGCGGAACACACAAATACAAGGGCGCCGCACACCCACTATGTTTCACCGATGAGGTCTTTGGACCACAATTCCCAGTGGATTTAAGCCCATAAACATAGAGGCCTACGATGGAACAACAGCACTCACAGAGTCTGGATAGAAGATTATATACTACATATCGCATGGCGGAGGAGACGATCTCCACGCCATAAAATACCTACCCTCAAGCTCAAAGGACAGCCCGTCATTGGCTTAAAAGCCTCCCAGAAAACACTGTTGGAAGTTGGGAAGAGCTCGAGGACGTGTTTAGAGCAAATTTTCAAGGGACTTATGTCCGTCCTCCGGATCTGCAGATGATCTAAGTCATATAACTCAACAGCCCGAGAGTCGGTGAAATTCTGGAACAGGTTCCTTACGAAAAAGAACCAAATAGTCGACTGTCCGGACGCCGAAGCCTTAGCAGCTTTCAAGCACAATGTCCAAGACGAATGGCTCGCCAGGCACCTCGGTCAAGAGAAACCGAGAACAATGTCCACACTAACAAGCCTCATGACCCGCTTCTGTGCGGGCGAGGATAGCTGGTTAGCAAGATGCAGCACCAGCGACCCAAGTACATCAGAGATAAGAGATGGAAACGGAAAATCACGGCGCAGAAAAGAGCAGCGCCGGAATAAAGAGAAAAGCCCAAAGAGCGCAGCAGTCAACGCCGGATTCAAAAGCTCGTGGCCCAGTACTAAGACACAGCCTCTTAAGGATGACAGTGACGAATTGTCCAACTTAAACAAAATTTTGGGTCGGATATGTCAAATCCACAGTACCCCCAGAAAGCCTGCAAATCACACCCACAGGGATTGTTGGGTTTTTTAACAGTCCGGCCGACTAAATGTCGAACACAAGGGGCTCGACGCATCAAGCGAAGAAGATAAACCCCACCAGCAGGGCACCGGAAAACAAAAGACTTTCCCACAAGGGGTCAAAGCAGTAAACTCACTTCATGTGATAACACGGAAAAATAGTGCGGCACTTTCTAAAAAGAGCTTCACACGGTCCAACCCAGCAGACCGTAGAGATTGGATATCAAAACCAATCACTTTCGACCACTTGGACTATTCCAGAAGCGTTCGAAATGTGGGACGGAGTCCCCTGATATTGAATCCCATAATAGACGGATTACAATTTACTAACGTCCTCATGGACGGAGGCAGTGACCTAAACCTGCTATATTCAAACACAATCCGTAGGATGGGGATAGACCCTACCAAAATTCGACACAGCCGCACTTCCTTCAAAGGAGTGACGCCAGCCCTTACGCCAAGTGCACAGGCTCTATATTATTAGAAGTCGTGTTGGATCGCGAACAATTTTCGACGCTAAAAATTAATTTTCATATCGTCCCATTTGAAAGTGAATATCAAGCACTCTTGGGACGAAAGGCTTTTGTCCGCTTCAACGCCATACCGCATTCGCGTCTCTTACACTCAAGATGCCCGGTCCATGGGGCGCCATTTCAAGGCGAGGGTCACTTAAGGACCCGGACTCGAGATAGACGAATCCGGCCTCGATGGCTAGGGGCTCCCTAGCCGCATACCCTTCACGAGGGGCTGCGGCGACAAACAATCGCGGTTTCATATAAACCTTGCGTTAATTATTTATATTTCTTATTTTACATATTTTTTGCACGAATTGTTTCTAAAACTAAACGTTCCTCTCTTTCTCTGAGATGAACAACGTGCATACCCGTCGAGATAACGGCGCACGGAGACACAGCGCAGGCGTGCGAGAGGACCCGTTGCAAGGATTCTTTTGATTAAGACCTGCGTAGACCTTTTTTATCGCTCTTGTTGTTACTCTCTCTTGGTTTCTTCCTATAGCCAAAGCGAGCTGGCGCTTTAGCATCGGCCGTGTCGAAGACCATGCCCGCACGGACACTAGGGGCTTAGGGCATCGTTACGCCCTTTATTATAAAGACCGAACACCTTAGGGAGTGTTCGCGTCTCGAGATTAGGCATTATATGCATCAGCTCGAATCATGTCTTTGGTCAAATGTTGGGTTTGCCCGGCTCACGTGTTTTGCTGCCTTCGTTCAGTATCATCGGCTAACGGCACCAGGAGAACTATGCGATTGTGCCCCGTTAATTTGCGAGCACCTCGATGAAAGCCGCCGACCGTCATGATACAATGAGAGACCGGTCAACCACTCGATCGACTACCGAATGTTTAGAATTCCCGCTTTGACGAAGGACCGTTTCGGTCGAGCACTTACGCACTCGAATTCGGAGATGTGCGGTGCCACCAGGCTATATCGTAGCCCCACCCTCGAGCTCCAGCTAAGTGAAAGTGATAAAGCATTATAGTCCGGATTGCCTAGTTAAGCTCGCTACCACCTCCTTAAACAGGGACCGAGACGTCGGATTAAGTGTGAAAACGCGCTATTTTGCGAACACCCCCGCACTCTGTGCGTGGGGGCTAAAGCCGAAGACTGCAATCTTTCAAGTTATACAAGAGTATACGTAAACGGCCGCACAGGAGAAGTTTTACTACTTGGGACGCACAAGTATAAAAAGCAGTAATAACATAATCATTAATTTACAAGCTAATACGTTCATTTGAACGTGATGTTTTCGAGCATCGCGACTCTATTATCTGGCGCCACGCATAACTTCCCCGAAGTAGTGCTCGACAGAGAGCCGGCTTTCATCTGAACCCTGGGCGGCAACAGCGGTGGCATCCATCTCCGGACAGTGCACCTTCACACGAGCAAGAGCCATCCGCGCGCCCTCGATGCAGGCCGACCGCTTCATCTCCTTTATATGCGGCACCGCTCCAAGGAATTGCTGCAATAAGCCAAAGTAGCTCGTCGCCTTGGACCTCTCTGGCCAGACATGGGCCACGATGTCAGTCATGGCAAGTCCGGACAATCTATTTAGCTCGGCCCATTCGGCCAGCCGGTCCGTCAACGGAAAGGAGCGATCCGGACTGTGGAATTGAGACCAATACAGCTCTTCTGTCTCGTGATCCCCCTGGCTCCGGAAGTGCTTAACGGCATCAGCCACACTTGCAGCTAAGTCCATATACGGATCCTCCGGACTCCACAGCCGCTCAAATTGAGCATACTTTGCATCCATAAACCCGCGGCGTAGCGAGAATAGGCTTGCCACCACGATCTCTCGCCCTGGCGCGCTTCCTCCTTCATAGCCCGCATTGCGGGCGGGCATCCTTAACTTCAGCGGTGGCCTTCTTCAGTCTTCCCGCTCCGATAAGCGCTCCTTTTCAAGAGCCTCATTGCGGTCGGTAGCATCCTTTAATTTCACGGCCAATTCGGCCACCTCCGCCCTGCTTAGGCAGTGCGCAGCCTTTTCGGCTTTCAACTCCTCGGCCGCCCTCGAGGCAGCCGTGTCAGTCCATCGGGCTTGCTCCTTAGCTAGAGCAAGTTCGGCCCGAAGGCTCTCCACAGCAGCAAAGACCGTCTGCATTTAACAGCATATAATTTATCAGAGGTGGGCTTCGACCCCCTTAATAAAGCGGCTGCGGAGAACTTTTTTACCTTGTGACTTGTCAAGTCGCCTGTTGACAAGTGCGATGTCTTCATCTGCCAAGTCAAGTTGCCGAGTCAATTCGGCAAACTCGCTAGTCCGGCTAGCCCCCGGGCTATCCGCCACCTGCATAGGAATGACGGAATTAATTACTTTAGATTTCGATCCTCGGTACGCTGTTGTTTTCGACAACCTACTGAGTCTCAGGGGCTACTATCTATACAGGGCGCATTGTTATATGCAAAACTGTTAAAAGACAAAGGGGTGCGTCATTTTCGCATACCTCAAATCCCGCCAGCAAACTTATGGCGGCATTACGCAATCTGCTTTCGGCGGACGAAATCCTTCCAATCACCATACGCATCAATGCACGGTGGTCTTCTGAAATGGACGCCCCCTCAAGCAGATTCTTCAGTTCTCCCGGCCGGATACTAGTGGGTGCCAAACTCTCTGGCCCCTCCGGACTCGGGGATACCCTCCGTGACGACACTTCGGGCTCGCCTGCCTCATCTGGCGACGCTGCGGACGGAGGCGTATCGCTTTCCATCATCTCCGGAAGAAGGTCCCCCGAAGATGAACTCATCTGAGAAGGCTGCAGATCCGAACTGCGATACAAATATCTCGGTTACCTACGGAAGCATAAATGAAGGTATTTCCCTACTAATTAATTTCCTCTTGTCATACTCACGGCTCGTTGGAGGGCTGATCTTTCGGCAATGATTGTGCGTCCGGATTCTCTCCGGACGCCGAACCCCCCGGTGAAGATCTCTTCCCACGCTTAGGGGCTTGGGCCTCCGGATCTTCGGAGGCGGTCCTCTTCTCCCCGAAGGAGGGGTTCAGATTCCCTCTCCTCGACGCCTTTGGGCGAAATGTTAGCTCCTCTATTTTCCCTTTGCCTCCTTCGTGGGCGCAACCTCCAACATTCTCGACCAAAGACGGGCTCCAGTCACGGTCTCGGGAGGGGCCGGACACCTTATCAGCCTTGTTCGCGCCACCCATTCCTGTGAAGAGTAACGAGTCAGGAGGCGTACTCTAGAAAGGCGTATGAACAGAAAGTCCGGACTTTGAGCTATTTACCTGAGTATCCGGGCGATTGCGGCATAGGCCTGCGTCCTCGGCTAATTCCGGACACGCCACCTGCGGTCCGAAGAACAACTTGTACATCTCCACGGGTGTTGCACCCATAAAGTGTTGGAGAATCTGAGGTCCCTCCGGGTTGAACTCCCATAGACGGAGAGGACGGCGTTTGCGAGGCGAAGATGCTCGATCAAGATAACTCGCATCACCTTGATCAGGTCGATCTCCCTCGCTTGGAGATCTCGAATCTGGCCCTGCAGTGAGGGCACGTCTTCGGACGGCCCCCAGTTGAGCCCTTGGTTGACCCACCACATCAGTTGGCGTGGAGGTCCCGGGCGGAATGAGGGCGGCGGCTTTTGCCTGTTGCCCCTTGGAGCGGTGATGTAGAACCACTCCTGCTGCCACAGTCCAAGTTCCTCTTGGAAGGAACCCTCGAGCCACGGGGCATCGACCTTCTTGCTTATGGTCGCCCCGCCGCACTCCGCTTGACGCCCCCCGATCATCTTCGGCTCCACCTTGAAGGTCTTCAGCCATAGGCCGAAGTGGGAGATGACGCGGAGGAAGGCTTCGCAGACGATAATGAATGCGGAGATATGGAGGATAGACTCCGGAGCCAAGTCGTGAAAGTCCAGCCCATAGTAGAACAGGAGCCCTCTCACGAAGGGATCCGTCGGGAAGCCTAAACCCCGGCGGAGGTGGGATACGAAAGACGTGTTCACGGGCTCGGGGCTGCACACCTGCCCTTGGGCAGCAACCTGTCGAAACCTCGTGGGCAGTGCTTGGCCTCACGCAACTTCAATATGTCCTCCTCCGTGACGGAGGAGGCATCCACCGCCCCGGAGGTCGGAGCCGACATGATTGAGGATCCGGCGCCGAATCAAGCTCGGGTGTTGGAACCGAGCGGGAAAAGATTCGATCACGAGATTGAAGAACAAGGGCGAGCCTTGGTCCTCTTATAAAGGGAAGAAATACCAAGGGCCGTCTCGTGACCGCTTTGGGATTCCCTTCGATAGAGGAGGCGTGGCGGCGGAACGGTTGGGTTACCCACGCACGTATAGATGAGGATTCCGAATAAGGGAACACGATCTCGCTCGACAAGACGTGCCAGGAAATCACTTCGCTAAACGTCTGAGGTGGTATAGTAAAAACGATTCGAACAAAGGCTTGGTTGCGGTGTGATGACACGCCGCATAATACGTCAGCAGATTGAGCTAAGTGTACATTTTATTCTCTCTACGGTGGAATGTGGAATTTATTTTGCGAGCGGACACTATCCCGGTGTTCATGATCTTCTCTCGATTATTCAAGGAAGAACCCGCCTTGCAATGCCGAACATTATGCGCGCCGGACTCATCGTCATTGAAGACTGGTTCAGGGGCTACTGAGGGAGTCCTGGACTAGGGGGTGTCCGGACAGCCGGACTATCAATATCCGCCGGACTCCAAGGCTACGAAGATACAAGATTGAAGACTCCGGCTCGTGTCCGGATGGTACTTTCCTTGGCGTGGAAGGCAAGCTTGGCGATACGGATATGTAGATCTCCTACCATTGTAACCAACTCTGTGTAACCCTAGCCCTCTCCGGTGTCTATATAAACCGGAGGGCTTTAGTCCGTAGGACAACATACATTACAACAATCATTCCATAGGCTAGCTTCTAGGGTTTAGCCTCCTTGATCTCGCGGTAGATCTACTCTTGTACTACCCATATCATCAATATTAATCAAGCAGGACGTAGGGTTTTACCTCCATCGAGAGGGCCCGAACCTGGGTAAAAACATTGTGTCCCTTGTCTCCTGTAACCATCCGCCTAGACGCACAGTTCGGGACCCTCTACCCGAGATCCGCCGGTTTTGACACCGACAATGGTAGTATCCAAAGGGATGGTATGACTAGATTAGTTTATTTTACACTTGCTTGCACTAGTGAGGAGGCAAGAAAAACATCGCAAATGGTGACCAACACACGGCCATTTGCCACGGATTTCGCTACAAATTGACCGTCGTATTTTTTTAGCATTGCAAATTGAACGTTTTTCATGGCAAATTATGTTGTCGTGAGGATGACAATGTCCTCTAACAAGCATGGCAAATCCTTGTCTTGTTCAGTTTTGACCACGATTTGTCATGGTTGTTAAAAAAAATTGTCATCCTTGCATCAACATAATTTGCATAAAAACGTTTGGTTTGCCATGCTTAAAAATCTGGTGTCAGATGGTTAACATTTCCGTTTGTGCATATCTCAATACATTGTTGCTTTCCTTTTTTTTGAAGCTTTTGATATTTATTCACTTTACATTGCACAATTAATGTCAAACTATCATGCAAGAGTTTGATGAATAAATCAAAGGTTTCCTAAAAAATAGATTCCCTCATTTTACATTTTTTTGAGTAACCCCTCGTTTTACGTCTGCATGCATTAGTGAGGGGTTTTGCTACACCATCGGTCTTATTACGGGCTGAAGATAGTTACGTAAAGACTTGATAGTTTTTAACTGGAGATTAGTGGAGGTGCATGTCCACACTGAAATTCGAGGGGAGGAAGTGGGGTTGATTAGTGACAAGTGAAGTTCCATACGGTACGTAAGAGAGCTTCGTAGGTATAGCATTTTTTTAGGTACTCCCTCCTATAAGAGCGTTTAGATCACTGAAATAGTGAGCGTTTTAGTGATCTAAACGCTCTTCTATTTCTTTACAGAGGGAGTAGAAGACAAGAAAAGTGTCACGAGTTGTAATGATTGCGTGGTTATTCGCCAATTTCTCTACTTATCACTGTTTTTTTTCCAGCAAACTCAATAGATTACTGCTGCTTGGCTGTTTTTGATATTTATATGCACTTTAAACTGTACATTTTTTTGTGATCTGAAAAGAGTTTTATTTTAGCATAATAGGGTTACAATCGAGAGGCAAAAGATCTTTTATAGATGGTGGTGTGCTACGTAGCCATATAGCTGTACTACTTTCTACTCGACTATATGACGCTAACCGATTTGGCATCCTATTTCGTTCATGTTTGATTTCATGGAAAGAAACTCTCTCCCTTGCATAAGGAACTTTATCCCTGCCACCACATGGCCAAATGCCGATCTTGAGAGGCCTTCCCCGGACAAAAGCTAACAAACTATCATGAAATGGATCACTTGGTAGTATTCGGCTGTTCCTGATAAATTCCTTCACTGTAGATTGTACGGTGGTTGTTGACTTGTTGTCATGCTGTGCGGTTCCAAATGCCAGCCATGCCGTACTATGCGGCTGTGCCAGGAGCAGAAATATCACGTAGCCTATTATCCCCAAGCCACACGCTCAGGAAAAGAAATCTAGCACGATCAAGCAGCACCAGAGGGGGCAGGATGTTCCGAGCAGTGAAGCACGTCGTCGTCGTGGCGAAGGCGAAGAAGAGCGGGGCAGAGGCAGCCCTGTCGGCCTTCGCGAGCCACTTCTCCGCGGCCTCCACCGCGCAGAGGTTCGCGTGCCCTCCCGTCACACTCGACTCGATCTTGCCTTGTGCTTGCTTTCCCGAGCTCATGAATCACAGAGGACCAATCCGATGTTTCTAGGTTGGCCGGGAAGGTGGCCGTGATCACCGGCGGCGCCAGCGGCATCGGCAAGGCCACGGCCGCGGAGTTCGTCAGGAACGGCGCCAAGGTCGTCCTCGCCGACGTCCAGGACGACCTGGGCCGCGCCGTGGCGGCCGAGCTCGGCGCCGACTCGGCGTGCTACACGCGCTGCGACGTGGCCGACGAGGCGCAGGTCGCCGCGGCCGTCGACCTCGCCGTCGCGCGGCACGGCCGCCTCGACGTCATGTTCAACAACGCCGGCATCAGCGGCGCCCTGACGCCCGTCCCTCTCGCCTCCCTGGACCTCGCGGACTTCGACCGCGTCATGGCGGTCAACGCGCGGGCCATGCTCGCCGGCGTCAAGCACGCGGCCCGCGTCATGACGCCGCGCCGCAGCGGCAGCATCATCTGCACGGCCAGCACCGCGGGGGTGCTGGGCAGCGTGGCGCCGCACCCGTACAGCGTGTCCAAGGCGGCGGTGCTGGGGCTGGTGCGCGCCGTGGCAGGGGAGATGGCGCACTCCGGGGTGCGCGTGAACGCCATCTCGCCCAGCTACATCCCGACGCCGCTCGTGATGCGCACCCTGGAGGAGTGGTACCCGAAGGCGACCGCCGAGGAGCGTCGGCGGATCGTGGAGCAGGATGTCAACGAGATGGAAGGGACGGTGCTGGAGGCGGAGGACGTGGCCAGGGCGGCGCTGTACCTGGCGTCCGACGAGGCCAAGTACGTGAACGGCCACAACCTCGTCGTCGACGGCGGGTACACGGTCGGGAAGCCGCCCAACATGCCGGCGCCGGCGCCGGCGCAGTAAGAGTCGATCGGCGGACAATACATGGTCTATTAATTCGGGAGTTAAAGAGTAAAATTACGGTGTGTTGCTGCACCGGAACAATCGAGCGTTTTTCTTTTCAAAACTGCAAGGACAATTCTTCCTCGAGAAATGAACTCTGCATATACTATGTCTGAACTCTGAATTACCGGGCTCCCTCACAAATATATGTCTGAACTCTGAATTACATTCGCAGATGCGGATGCTGTTCTTCTTTGGGTGTTGCTTGTGTCTGTAGGAGCTTGATTTTTTCTTTTCCTTTTTAGGGAACGGTAGGAGCTTGATGGGTTCTACCACTCGATTGAGGAATTTGGTTTGATCACCGGGCTTCAACAGCAAAAAGGGGGGTTCGAGACATAGAACCAGGAGTCGGGATGCGTATCGGTGGACACCACTTCTCCCACATATACTACGTAGTTAGGAAGTGCGGCTTGCCGCACCCGGCAGCACTCATTGCCGGGTATAAGTCATATCCAATCCGGTAAAACAATTATTGAAGCATTGCAAATATTAAAAAAATAGCATAGTGTATGCACATGCCATCAAATTTACAGTCGTTTTACATTGCACCTGATCCAGTCTTATGAAAATTTAGACAGTTAAAACTTTATTCGAGTTGTCATGTACATAAGTATTTGGTAGTAGCACTGGTAAGCTCAGTCAGGCACAAATAATGTATCGGAAATTAAATAGAGCATCAAAAGGCTCAAGAGGGGCCAGCTAACTATTTAAGTGGCCAACAAATATATGGTTAAACAACATCCATACAGAGTAGAAATTACGCACTCCTCGACTTCCTTGTCATTATAAAGTTAAATCTGTTGAAACTTGTCAGAATTGAGTAATTCTAAATGCTGCTTTGGATATGTTTAGTTCCATCTTATTCAATAAAGAAAACATCAGCTATGGTATTGGAAAACTAAACAAACCAACACTTACCAGAGCTACATATACATGAATGTTAATACAAAAACACTTTGAATGGTACTCGGGTCATCTTACATAAATTTTCAAAAGGCTGGCTCAAGTAATATTACTAATCTAAACCAACCCAAAACCTATTTCTAAATTCTAAGTACAAAATATGAGTGCTCAGTTCTTCCACAAGGCATATCATCTGCAATACAATACCCAAGCCCCTATTTCTAACCAAGATTTTGCCCTCACGTTCGCCCACTTGTTTGACTGCGATGCCTAGCCCTATGCAAGGATGGCACATGTATTAAATTGGTAGGCTGGGGGGTAGAAACCGTCTAGTGGCTCTAGGCTTGCGTTCAAAATTTTCTCAACGTATGTCCTGAATTTGTGTGTGCGTCTAGCGTTTGCAGGTGTTTGTGGGCCAGCACTGTCCGTTGACTTGGTTGATTGATATTACTCTGGTCGATGTGTGCGTGCATGGGCTTCTTTCCTTCTTTGGCCTGCACGTGTTTCCTCGCAGTTGCGTCATCGATGCCGTTTAGTTTTGAGACGAGGCGGTGCCGCTTCGATCGGTCGTCTCGAAGCTTCTCTTGTCCGTGTTTGAAATGACGGTGCCGCTGTCGTCGCACATTCTGGAAATCTTGCTTTTTGTCGCCACCGTTTACGTCCTTGTGTTGCGGGGCCTATAAAGAGTCCGTTCTTCCTGCCATGATATCGTACTGCGTCTTCTTCCGTCTCGCATACATAATTTGCATGGGTTCTCCTTCTTCATGTGGTAATGGTCCATGGTGACCGGGTCGGCCTCCTCGGTCGCGGGGGGCTGTGCTTGGCCGGCGTGGTGGTTCAAGCTCGGAAGTGAGAATTAATCGGCAAGTGTGGCCGGTGGTGCGGCGCCGCGGGCAGACCACTCGACGGCGCCAGGGTCACAGTCATCGGTGGCGCATCCCCAGATGTGGCCGGACCAACCATTCATGACGGCCATGGTGCACGACTGGCCCGGGGAGTGCACAAAACCGGTGGTGGGCTGCTGCGCGGCGGCCACGTTGGTAAGGATGCCCGGTCACACGGTGTAGCAGCAGTTGTTCGTCTGATGGTGAGTGTCGCCTCCCGTGCTCCTGCTCGCCATTATGTACTAATAGTAATCGGATATTTAATTGCCCCAATATTGAGCAAGAAGTATTTACATTGCGAGCGTCAACTACAGGATGCTGTGCACAAGACGGCTGCATCCTGCTCGCTCTCTTGGCTCTCTCGTGAAACGCTAGGTGTATGTGTGTGCGCGTGCTTGATGCATGGTGGGTGCAGGTGCAGGTTTGTGTGCTTGGCTGCGTGCTCTACAGTGGCCAATTCAAGGCGATATCTTCTCCCTTTATCTCTCCCATGCACGATCCCTCCTCAACTCTTCGACAGTCCATTGACGATGCTCTGGCCAGCCTGCTCCTCTGCCTGACCCGACTGCGAGGCGGCCACGATGGACATGCCCGAGACTTATCAGTTCATTCATGTTGTCGTACCCGGCCCACCGAGATCATCATGGAAATGGAGAAAATGTTTTTATTTTTGCAAGGTGCAGGGAGAAAATGTTTAGTTCCTAATTAGTTGAGTCGGATATGATGTGCTGCACTGCAAAGGTGCATGGATTGGTTGGTCTGTGAATCACTTCTGTTGTTCGCATGCACCGGCATGGTTTTTGGAGCAAAGCGGTCTTCTGCATTGGATTAGTTGTGATGTGACTACGTGCATGCACTCTTGCATGCGTTTTTCTAGGGACTGTTCCTCCGGCCACTTTGCATGAACCACTACTGTGTTTGATGCGTGGGTATTACCATTGATGTGTCACGTTTGGGTACTCTCTTTTTCATGTTATGAGTGTCGTGTCGGTGTTTTCCTGTGTTTACCGCTGAGCCATCCCGAAATCTCTCGAGTTTCTCCCTCTTTTTGGAGAACTCCATCGATTTACGTGTACGGCTCATCACCGCCTCGCTGCTATATGCTTCTATAAGATGCCTTTCTTCCCCCTCCACGCAGCATTCGACCACCAACACTTCGAAGCTTGCTATCTCGTTGTCCGCACTCTTTTTTGGCACAAAATCTCGCCTTCCCCACCACAACTTCGTCGTCGCTTGCTGGACCTCTAGTCATGGTTGGGCGCAGAAACCACCGCACTGCACCACTTGGGTCATTTCCTATGGCCACTGTGGATGTGAAGGAGGCGCCAACAGAGCAATTCATTGTAGCAAGGGCGGTGTCTCAGTTATCTTAACTCATACTTTTGTGGTCTCTATACATCACTAGCGTCATTTGCCTTGAAATCATCTTATGTTGTCATTATCTTTCGAGAAACAATAAAAAAGATATTTTTTGGATATACAATAATGCTAATTGTGCTTGCTTCGTCTTGTTTATGTATAATGTTTAAAAGGATGTCTCATATCTAAAAAGATTCTCTCATATTTCATAGGGACGTAAACCAACTTAGTAAAAATGGGGTGAAGAATTTTTCGCATTCAATCCAAACAACCTAATTATTGTGGTTCTAGAGGGAAGAAGGCAGCTATCACATTACAAGTTATTCTGTAAAGGGACACTAGGATAAGATAGGTGTATAAGTGGTTAGTTATGAGGGTACCTTCAATTATTAGCTCCATTATTCATGCTGCTAATTATTTCCCTTTTCGTAACTATCTATGCTGCTAACCATATTTGTTTCTTTTAACTCATTCATGCTGCTAACTTGGCACGCTGTCACTAGATGAGGAACTGAAATGCCAAACAACACAAAATGGTAGTAGAATCTTGCACTCTAATTGTAAATCTGCATTTGGATGAGACCAACAACAAGAAATGTACACAGTGTAATTAGAGCTCTGATTGTCATGCTATGTATCTAATGAACTTGATTGATATTCGGCCTGCATTTCGAATGGAGAAAATTAGATCTAGAATTCTGTAGATGTGTTTTCCATTTCTTCTTTTTTGTTTGTTTGTAAATTTGTAGTGTAGCTCTGATTTAGATGTGGTAAGGAGCTTATGAAAATTTCCTAGCATTAGTGAATGGTTGATGTTAAGTTGTGTTGATAACAATAATTTTATTATGTAGTGCCAATTTACTAGTTCATATATTCGAGGACCACCATGTCTTCTTTGCCGTTTGTCACTTCCTAATTTCATTGAGAAGTGATTTGATCTTTTATGTTTGCAAAGAATTACCCTTAAAAAATTCTCACAAATTGATTATGGTTCCGAATGGGTCGATAGGTGTAGCCACGGTCACCGAGCAAGGGAGTAGAGCAATTTGATATATTTTTTATCTTTTAAAGAGTGTGATTGTAGGTAATCATTTCATGCATATTTTCTGTTCATTTTGAAGTTTTCAAGTGTAAAATAAGTGTTAAAAATCATTTCATTTTAGTATTACTAGAATGTCAGATTTATAATTTCCATCTTCTTTTTTGAATGAAATCCTCCTCCCCCCCCCCCCGCTCCACTTTTATAATTTCCATCTCGAAAGATGTAGCACTCATGGTGATAATAATGTATCATTTCCAAATTGTTCTTGTCCAAAGCTTGCTTTTCTTGTGACTACAGATTATAACTACAAACTTACACACATGAAGCTGTTAACTTTTATAGCATGAGCCGACAAAAGCGTATACACATGGACCGTATCAATGGGGCGCGGCGTGCCGCCGCACGGGTATGGCTAGTATTTACTACTACTGGGAACACGAAGACTGAGTGCACCAACGCACATACGACTCTTGCTCGCCATGGACAGTGGTCATGCACACGTCAATTCAAACGTCTCCCTAACTAAAGGCGGCATGGATGTAAGTACACTCAAAACTACTCTCTATTAGAGTTGTCTCGAATATTATTGTATAAGATAGGTTACAGTTAAATTTGGAGTTGTACGGTTTGGTCTGTAGTAAGTTCACTCAATCAGCGTGCATGAGACGTACGAGCTGGGCCACATTTGTGAGCCATGCGTGAGTCCAACAAACACATGCGTGCACAAACAGATATCGTAGCCAAGATATTAATACAAGTTAATTATCTATTATGTCTAATCGACAAACTTAAATGCTAAATGGCGTGGCAAACCAACCTATGGTTGAATGGTTAGAAGAACAGTGATATCTTTAGCCCACCAGGATTCAAGTCCTAGACCTGACGTTGATGCTCGCATTTTAGTGCATCCTAATGCACTAGGCGCGGTGGCACTGGCAGTACCGGCAGCCGCTGCCCTATCCAGATATAAACCTGCCCCATGATTGGCATCTGGACCCGCACCGCATCTCGGTGCCGGCGGGCGCACACCGAGGAGGTGCGCGGGCGTCGTGAGCTTCTGACGCCGAAGCAACGGCGCCTCCCTGCATACGCGCAAGACTCTCCCAACTGAGAGGTCTAGTTCGCGCTGGAGCACGAGGAGGAGCGCCGCCACGGCATGCAGCTCAACCCCGCCGTCCCACCACCGCCCTCGAAGGTCAAGCCGGAGAAGGAGGACGCGGCGGCCTACCAGGCCGCGCTGGAGGCGGCCATGCAAAGCACTCTTGAGGAGAGCAAACGTGACAAGGACGCGCACTAGGATGGCCTAGAGGATGCCCTCGCGCTATCCACGGCCGGCGACTACGTCACCCCCCTTCCTCCGGCGCCGCTCCCCGAGCCCAAGGTTGAGCCGCTGCCCACGTAGCCTGAGCCAGAGAGGTGGAGCGCACCGCAGCATTCCCCTGGGCTGGCCCAGTGCTAGAATTGATCGACCTCACCGGCCCGGGGGAGGATGCCGACGCCTAGGGCAGCGCGCGGAGAGGCGCCAACTTTTTTAATGTTTAATTATGTTTTATTAATGTTTAAGTGGACTTTGGTCAGCGTTGACTGGCGTTAATGTTTAATTATGTTTAAGTTTGAACGTGTTTGTGTGATTTTTTTAGTCCGCGCGCACAAAATTGCGTCGGGCCAGCGATGAGTGCATGTGCCAACCCAAACGAAAAAACCGACACAATCGTCCGCTTAACCGATCCAAACGGAAAAAAACCGGACAAAACGTGCGGGAGTTGCTCTTATCACCCACCACTCTCCGCCTCCGGACACGCGAGTGCCCGGATTGTTGGCCCTGGCCATGGATCCCTACATGGTAGTACCTCCCCTTCTTCCCCTGCCTATCCGGTCCCGCCAGCCGGATCGTCGATTCGGCTGTCTCTGTCGCACGATTCGGCCACCGCTACCAATGGAGAAAAAAGCTGGAACCGTCCATGCCCCATGCTGGGACCAGTGAGAGCATCACTTTACGAGCTGGAGGCCGGGATGGTCGTGTTGTGACGGGAAGCAAACATCGGTGAGCTGCAAACCGGGGCACAGAAGCAATTTCGGCACAGAAACTAGCGGCGACCAAATGGTGGTGAGGGGGTGTTTCGATTGAAGGTGAACGAGATCAAGGGATTTTTTTTTTTACCTTGCCGGAGCTCGACGGCCATGGCCACGATGGCGTGGGCACTGGGCAGAGGGATGGACGCGGTGCTTTGGGCGTAGGAATGTGGGGGTTTTCCTTTTCTTTTCGGCGGAAGCGGTGTGAGGGAAGGATCATATTTTTTTTTTTTGAGAACTAGTATACACTAGGCAATTCCCTGGCCTGTGAGCTAGCTGCTCTTGCTGATCAGATTGTGGTTTCAAGCATTCCTATTCCGTAGCCGATCTTCTTATTAGGGAATGTAACTATCTTTTACCTTAAAAAGAACACTACAGACAATTAAATGTCAACTGTATGAAAAAATATTCAAAGTTCAGGCATCTTACCTCTTAATATAATAAGCAGAAGGAAGAATGGCCAAATATACCGGTAATTGCCTTTGGCTCCTAGGTGCATATGCACCCATTGTCGAAATACACATTTCGAAAAGTTCAAAAAATCTGAACAAAAATCCCGCGTGTATATCCGGACATTTTATATGCGTGCACAAGGTTTCGGTGAAAAACGACGTTTTTTGCGGCTTGTGTAAAAAAGACAATTTCTGATGCTTCACTCTAACTATTCACGAGGCATTTCTTTATCTTTTTTACTAAGCCACAAAAAAAATCGTTTTTCACCGAAACCTTGTGCACGCACATAAAAAGTCTGGATATACACGCGAGATTTTTGTTCCGAATTTTTCAACTTTTCAAAATATGTATTTCCATAATGGGTGCATATGCACCTGGGAGCCAAATATACCATGAAGATAATCATAGATTCGACATGTATTAAAAATAACACATCCAAATATTTAACATGAGTATAAACATCACAGCGGACAAATTCGCAGGAGGCAACCCTGCTATAGGTATTCCCTGAATCCGGTGCAGCTGGAGGTGATGCAGAGCATCCCAACTCATTTGCCTCCTCTCCCTATAGAACATAACTAATCATATGAAGAGCAGAGCTCATCTTAAAGAAGAATAACATCAATGCTCGTAGATACACATAACTTACCTTTCCTGATCAAACTTTAGGCTAAAGCCGATTCGGTCATTCAGTGGTGAATTGAACAGCTATATATAGAGAATCTGATGTAGTTCCTCCGGTTGGCAACATCAGGCATGACGGCGACCACCCGATTAGCTTGAAATAGCCATCAATAGACCCCCGATGCATCAAGCATCAACCATGGTGAGAAAAATTCCTTAATTCAACTGAAAATACATGCCTAGACTACTATGTGGTCAAAACCTGAAATCTATGCGGACATGAATAAACAACACCAAAATAGACCACAAATGCCATAATATATACAGAACCACACTTAGGATGCAGATCCTTCAACAAACGACATGAACACATAATGCCAAAATAAACATACCAGTTAACAAACACCGTGAACACGCATGATGCTAAAACAGTAGAAGCCGGATAGGATGAAATGCCAAAATAGTAGAAGCTGAAAAAGACAAGCACATGCGCAAGGAAGCAATGTGGTCAACCAATCCTCAAGAGCAACAACCTATTCATTGTAGGTAGAAGAGCACTACCAACCACCAATCAGGAGAATAAACCTAACGCATCCTGTAAAATAGGGAAAAATAGACCAATATAAGCATCAGATCTTGGCAGCTAGTAGAGGGCCAAGCAAGGTCCAGGAAAAATTGTAAGAAACCGTAGAGCATTAACACAGTGATCATTAAGCAGACATAATAGTGTATCTGGAACATAATAAAAAGTTGATCTAACATCAGGCACTCTCCAGGTCATGGCCTACAGGTAAAATAATAATCTTTCAAATAGAGAGTTCAAAGCTTAGATCATCAATTGATTGCACCTCCTCAAACTCGGATTACATATTTATTAAATAATCTGAGAGGCAATTGGTCTAAGTGACCTCTATTCATGTTGTCAAGCACACAAATGTGAGTGTTAGCCATTTAATCTGGGGGAAAAGAGAGCATGTTATAAATGCAATTATCTCTAACATCATAACTCTTTGCAAGTTTGATTTTTTCCTTTTAAAATTACCATGAGTAAATTACATAACCCTTATGCCTTAATTATCTTAGTATCACGTTAATGAAAAAAAAGCACCATTGCTTTGCCAATGAGCGCGCCGCAGCAGGCTTCGGGCACTACGAGCACCACCAAGGTGGCCTTAGCATCAATCACTTGGCCACGCTGCAAGCAGCACAGAGCAGAGGATCAATCCATCAATCTACCAAAGAAGATGAAACTGGTTTGAACCCACGGAACCAAATCAGTCAACCAAGTGTAACTCTGAAGAAAAGCCCCTATTTTTACAAAGAGGCAGAGGGAGAGGGAGAGGGCCTAAATCTGAATGTTTTTTTACGACCTAATCTGGTGGATATCATCTATTTCTAAGAAGCCTAAACAATTTGATTTCATTTCTTTTCTACTAACATTACAAGAAAGAAAGCCATCAAAACTGAACATTAAAGCACAAAGTTAGGAACAAAACAGAATTAGCACCTCTTGAGGGTTGAGATTAAATGCTATATGAACCACGTACATACCCAATAAACCTCCAAGGTGAAGATCCAATTAGCATATCATGTGAGATAAAATAAGACGGAATGATGCTTAAGCAACATACCATGAAAAAATTATACTAAAACCATGCAAAGCTTGCAAAGGAGCAAAAAGGTCACAATCTAATACAAAGGTCCAGATCCATCATCATTAACTATAACCTAAGTTCTCAAACTTATAAGTGTACCTCATGGGCACTAATCTGCATTCATATCTTTCAAAGAAGTTGCCTTCATAATAATAACACAAAGATCTTCAACCCCTTCATGTGTAGCTAGCTTTAGTGATTTGCAAAGATAGTGTCATTTCTTCTTGGAGGTCTATGACAAGCTGAGCCGGACCTTAACTTTGATGCCTCGCGTCGTGCAAGTTTAGGTGGCACAAGACTGTTGCTCTGTATAAGCATCTGTTTCAGATTAAAGAAAATATCAATTTTCTCCGGAGTTAAAAATGAAGTTGCTACACCCTTCTTACCTGCACGCCCTATTATTCCAATGTGATGTGTGTGTATCCCAATTGAATTATGCATCTCATAGCCCATCATTAGGATGCTACAGCAAGGGAAATAATAATCCCAATGAAATAACAGCCACACAGTGCTTGATAAGTAATAAGGAAAGGATATACCTCTCTCCCCACTAAGCTGCCAAGTATGCTACACCGTTGATACTAAAGTTCCATTAGAATAACATGTTGGGAATAAGCCGAGGCGAGCCTGTGGGCGCGGCGCGTCTTGTCTTGTGCTGTGGGCGCGCGCTGGGCGCGGGCCCGCCAAGGTTGGGTGCGTGCGTGCGCTCCCAAGCGTAGGTGTGTGTGTGTGTGCGTGGGCTCACGTGTGTGTGCGCGGGGCCACGCGGTGTTGTTAGCGAGCAAAGGAGAGGTGTGGACCGCGTCGGGCGCACGGGGTGGCCGTGGCGATCGCGTTCGGGCGTGATGCGCGGCGTGGCTGAGCGCGCGACGCGTGGGGAGTGGCGCGTGAGTTGGTGCGGCGTGGCTCGCAGGCCGGAACTCGCGGTATAAAGCCCCGATCCTCCTCGTATCTTGTCGACACGGTCGAGTTCGTGCTCGAGGAAAGGAAAAGGCGTACGTGCGCCGGAAAAATCCCTGTGTCCACTGTCTTCTCTCTGAACTTCTCTGAACCTCATCTCCTTCGTCAGTGAGCAGACCATGCGAGAGAGGAGGGCCGCGGCAAGCAAGGCGCGGCGCCAACATTTGGCATCAGAGCGACAGGTGACGGAGCTCGCCGGCGGTGATGGCGCTGGTTCCACACAGCGGCGGCACGGGCGGGTCGATGTCCATGGGGATGCCGATGCTCTCGCCGGACGGCTCCACTGTGTGGGCGATCAAGGCGCAGGCCATCCTTGACGCCCACGCGCTGTGGGAAGCGGTGGCGCCGGGCGACTCGCCGGTGAACAACAAGAAGTGCAAGACGGCGCGGGCTCTGCTCTTGCAGGGGCTGCCGGAGGACGTGTTGCTCTCGGTGGCGACGAAACCCACTGCCAGGGAGGTATGGGACTCCCTGTCGGTACGGTTCGTCGGTGCCAAGCGAATGCTGCTGGCGCGGAGGCGACGCCAGGCGGCGAGCTTGATCGGATCAAGATGGAGGACGGCGAGGCGCCGGACGCGACGCTGGGAGGCTCGCGGCATGGCGGCGCGTTCGCGGGTCAGGGAGACGCCGCGACACGGAGCTAGTGAAGAAACTCCAGACACGCGCCGACCGCCTCTTCCCGATGGTCGCCGGAATTGAGCGCTTCGCAAGCTTGAGGAGATCACCTCGACGAGGTGCTCGGGCGGCGCGCTTCGACGAAGCGTGCGGCGCCGTGGCAGAAAGGCGGCGAAGCGGAGGATGGCAAGCTCAGACATCGCGCCCGATGGCGGCACGGAGCGGCGTCGAAGCAAGGTTTCGAACGACGACGGCGACGCCGGCAGCGTGGCGGCGCGGACGGCGGCGAAGAAGAAGGGCCGCTACAAAGTGTGGCAAGCGCGCCACTTCAAGCGCGACGCCGGAGCTGCGGAGGCGCAGCGGATGAGCGGCATCAGTGGCGGGCGCCGACGTTGAGGACAACGGTCTCTCCGAGCCTCGGCTTAGGGAGAGTGTTGGGAATAAGCCGAGGCGAAGCCGGGGCGCGGCGAAGGCGGCGCGCGCGCGGTGGGCGCGTCGGGCTCGGGCCCGGCCAAGGTTGGGTGCGTGCGTGCGCTCCCAAGCGTAGGTGTGTGTGTGTGCGTGGGCTCACGTGTGTGTGCGCGGGGCCACGCGGTGTTGTTAGCGAGCAAAGGGAGGTGTGGACGCGTCGGCGCGCTGCGCAGGGGCCGTGGCGATCGCGTTGGCGCGATCTTGCGGCGTGTGGCTGAGCGCTGGGACGTGGGGAGTGGGCGTGCGAGTTGGTGCGAGGCGTGGCCTGGCATGCCGGAGCTCGCGGGTATAAAGCCCTGGATCCTCCCTGTATCTTGTTGACACGGTCGAGTTCGTGCTCGAGGAAAGGAAAAGGCGTACGTGCGCCGGAAAAATCCCTGTGTCCACTGTCTTCTCTCTGAACTTCTCTGAACCTCATCTCCTTCGTCAGTGAGCAGAGCGTGCGAGAGAGGAGGGCCGCGGCAAGCAAGGCGCGGCGCCAACATAACATTTAATCCAATAGGAAAAAAACAATGTTGAATCACATGAGGCATCAAAAGAACACATTGTAGAAGAATGCACCCCTCATGAACCCAGACCCAACTCTGGGTGTCCATCTTATCCTGTCAAAACAAATTTGAAAAGGAAGGGATGACAATCCGCTATGCTGGGTGCCATAAACACACTAAGATATTGGGTGCATCCAAATGAAGAAGAACCCACCAACTTCAGAAGTTTAGTGAAGCATGGTCATATCCAATATTAGCACTACATTCTCTTTATATGCGGCTATAACTATGTGAATCTGTTCCAAGGAATCAAACAACACATGCATTTTTAAAATTAAGGAAATAGAACACCACCTTAATGAAGCTACATGAGTATTTTTCATATTTTATTAGAAGCATAAATTAGTTGAGAACCTTGTCAGCCATGTAATATAAATATTAATTATGCAATTCAGAACTAAACTGAGTTGAAAGCTAGACATTTTTAGCTTCTACCATCAATCATATTTGACTGAGAAAAAATATTAATAAAAGGCATTGGCAGGGAGGGAGGGGCTCACCTCGGCTCGATGCCCTGTTTGTCCCTGAAGTGGCACTCGTGTGGTTTGCCGACGGCTCTCAAAGATCATGGCCATCTGTTCATTTTTGGAAGCATTATTGGCAGTTCGATCCTGTCATGTCAGCAGTACAGTGTCAGTGCTATACAAAATGCTCATACTACCATACGAAAAGTTTTCTCTCAAAGAACCCAGGTGGCAACTTTCGAATAAACCTTTGCAATAAACATGCAATTAAAGGATGGCAAAATACATTTGGTTCTATCACACTCAATCTAATATAGAACATGTTCATTTCCAGAACTCCAGTGGCTCGATGTAATTATAGAAAGGGTTGCTTTACTAATACAAACGGAGGACGGACTAACTACTCACATGGCAAGAAAAACCCCACAACCGCATAGGCGGCCCCCGCCGGACCTCTGATTACACAACATTCACAAACCTCGACATTGCTACTACGCCATGTGACCCCCGACAAGAACACCTCGATATAAGACATCAAACACCTTCCAACCCACAACGACGACCCAATCCAAGAGGATGGGCCGAGAGAATGAAGATCATCCATCAAGTAGCCAGAGATTCCTTGCCTATGGCACCACTCTTGCCTTTTCCCACCTTCTTGTGTTTGCCTCTTATTGGTGTCCCCGTCAGAAGGCAAGCAATCGACCTGCCCAAACCAGGTCTAGCAACCTCCACACTGGCGAGCAAGTCACAAAGTTCTTTCGCGAAGAGAGCATTTGGATTTGGAGTAGGTGCAACCACACTTGGCTCGATGGTCATGTCACTCACAGCATCACATGCTCGATGGTCGCAGACGAGGAATGGCGAGATCGCAACATCCAAATCACCACACCCCTTGGCATCGTATCCGGCTAGACTCAGGGGTGATGATGGCGGTAAAGCCACAATCGAGATCTCGGGGGTCTACCTTCCATTGCTCGACGGACAGAGGCGTAACCTGCCCTCACCCAACTCCCGCAACTCGTGCATGATCTCCAAGACCGAGTCACAACCACATCATTGTCCGATCCCTCGAGGTCGACGGCGGAGAACATGCTCTAGCACGAGGGGAGAAACGACCATGAAGCTCGGCACCCATCCCGACCTCGAAGGTGTCAACATGCACAACCAAAGGACGCAATACATGAGCAGTCTGCAACACAGGCGGCGCCATGGAGAGGTCGCCAAGTGCAGCCTCAACACGCTCCATGAAGCTCTCCATACGCAACATCCAACCTTGCATGGAGTCAATGACATCACGAAGAGGTTGGACCGTTTCCTGAAGCTGGAGGGATGTCATACCAAGGAGCTCAGAGCGCAACAGCTTGGCCTGCCGCTCCAAGGCAGGCCGCACAGGGAAATCCGTCGAGGCCATAGAGCCAGCAGGAGCAGCAACAATTGATGCCCAAGAATCACGACAAAACGTCTTCGAGAGGGGCGAGACTTCTTTCTGGACCTTGCGAGGAGCTAGAGCTTGTTGGTGCCCGGGGAGGCGTGGCAACGGTGACACGGTAGGGCTTCCCAAAAAGCTGAGGGGACGCCAGGGATTGTGGCACTCACGTGCTCGATGACCATTCTCAAGGCACCGAGAACACCTAAAAGGATCTCGACAAACCGCTGCACGGTGACCAGGAAGGAGGCATCTGCAACATCTACCACGAAGCCAAGCAGGGATAGGACGGGGAGCCAATGCAGGGACCAGAGAGTCCAGGCGTTGCATGTGTCGCCGCGGCAGCACCTCCTGCCAATCTCCGCACGCATCCGCATCACACGTCACACCCGACTGAGTAGCCGGAACTGAGTATTTGGCAGCCGGCGGTGGCGTCCGCGGGGCTATTTCATCATCATCTTCGTCGTCAGTAAGGGAGCTCCATGAAACATATCGCTCCGGGTTCAGACCCGATGCAGTGCCGGCAGGTGTTGAGGACGGCGTCACTTCCACAGTATTCGAGCTCGATGTAGCGCAGCCAGCAGCAGTTGTAGATGGCGCTTCAGCAGCAGCAGCCGATGGTGACAGCGGGGCTTCCGCAGGTCCCAAGGACGACGTAGCAGCACCGGCAATAGCCGGGGACGGCGCACGCGCACCCACAGCAGCAGTCGGTGTTGACTGCGCGGCGCAGGCAGAAGTGGCGTCACCAAAGCCCGTGGACGGGAGACACACAAGCCGCAGCGGCTGCTGGGACCCAAGCCCGCCATCCATCAGGCCAGGGGCACGGGGATCCGGAGCAGCACACTCTATGCCCAGGGTGGACATTGCGGCGACGCCGGGCAGGGGAGGATGCGCTGCCGGAGATGCTGCCACAACCGGCCTCGGCGGGAGCCCAGTGCCGGCGCGGGACAAGCGGCCACTAGCTGCGGGGTCGGCCTTGCGGGAGGCAAGAGCAGCCGCGGCCATCGCGGCGGCAGCAGTCGACGGGGTCGAAGAAGACGAGGCGGACGCGAGTGCCATGGGCAGCACCTTGAGAGCCTTGAGGGGAGAAGGAGTGCACCCGAGAGAGGACGCGGAGAGCTGCCCGGATCTGGTTGCGGCGGTTGAAATGGCAGCCGGAGGGAGGAGATCAAGGCGGCGCCGCCGGCCGCGGGTGCTGGGTCGCGGGAGCCATCGCGGGCGCTGCTTATACTTTCGCTTGTACTAAATTATTCGAAACACCTATGATCAAGTGGGTAGCAAAATAGTACATACATCTTATGGTCACCCATGAGAATCAACGTTTCAAAGTTTAATAGCAAGTATACCTATGCTTGTCTGTTTTTTGTCCAGGAATTTCCAAAATATGTGGTTCTATCATATATTGGTGAATACTACATGACCTACACCAAAATGTATTATAGTTCAGACCAAGTGTTTCATAAGGGAATTTACCATTGTCATTCAAACTGTTGAAAAAAGAAACTTGATAGGCTGTTCACAAGAGAGAGAAATCACCTTCGTTCGCTAGATTCCTGTTCTTCTCTTCTTTCTCAGATCTATGCACGACCATTTTAGAAAGCCCATATATTAGCAAGTCAAAATCAGAGTGCGGAAATGGGAAGCAAATAGGAGCACATCCTAATCTTGCATTCCAAATAGCTATACGTGATGGTTCTCGTTGTTTTGCACTTTGCTGAGCAAGTAAAATCTATAACAAAAGAAATGTATGCATACAAATCATGATGAAATTCCTCATAAAGATCAATATAACTAAGGCAACAAACAATATTTCGGGCTCTACCGTGTATGATTTAATCAGTCTTTTTCACTACAAATATTATTTGCTCTTTGTCAAAACATACAAGAATGTAAGGAATAAAGTCATACACAAGGGGGAGAGAAATATGTCTTGTAACATTCTTCAAGCCAAATAAACATTTTAGTAGAATCCTACAGGAGACTAACCATAAAATTGGTTCCATTTTTTGAATATCCACTTCATGGAAATCCGTTACAATCTATTCAGACCAATCCATCAACCAAAAAATTATAGTGTTCTTCACCGATGAACTTTGATTCAAGAACTTAAGGGTATGTCTTTTGCATATTTGCATGTTTTCATCTATCTTTTCCCCTCCAAATGATAATTTTCTCCCTGCCAAAAGACACGACAATGCAAGCAAGAAGGCCCCGCAGAAATAAGGTGAGAGAAATGCATCATGTTACAAGTGAAGCCAAATAAGCATTTTGTTGTAAGGATATATGATAAACTAAGCCTAAGTCAGTCTACAATCTTCGGATAATCACATTGGGCAATCCTTTACAATCAATTCAACAGACTAATCAGTCAATTCGACACGAGACAGCAAAGATAAACACATTACTACAAAATTTTGAACCACATATCGGTTTTACGTAATCCATATAATGAGACCCACGAGGTAATCACTACTGGAATCAGCTACTTTGCCATCCGCCAGATCTTTGCTGTTCGCTAGCGGACGGCAAAGAAGCTCTTTGCCATCAGCTACCGAAAAGCGGACGGCAAAGAAACGGCAGACTGCAAAGAAGCTCTTTGCCATCGGCCAGATCTTTGCCGTCGGCACCGACGGCAAAAAATCTTTGCTGCGTCGACGACAGAAAGAGAGAGGTGGCCCCACCCCGCCGCTTAGAAAAACTTAACGCCCGCCTCTTTGACGTCTGGCGGCAGACGCAAAGAGAGATAAGCGCGACGACAAAGAGCGAGTAACTAACGGACGCCACCCCCCCGCCTGCTCTCTCTCTCTTCTCTCTCTCCCTGACCCGCCCTTCTAGCTAGATCCACCGCCTCCGCCCTTGGCCCGCCCTCCGCCTCCGCTCCCCGCCACGCCTGCACCGCCTTGCCGCCCTTAAGACCTTGGCCTGCCGCCCCACCACCCTCCGCCTCACCCCACCCGCCGACGCCTGCCGCCCCACCACCCTCCGCCGCCCCACCACCGCCTCGCTTACCCCGTGGCCCCACCATCCTCCGCCTCACCCCACTTAGACGCCTGTCCGCCCGCCACCACCGCCCCCCCCACACCGACCGTCCCATTGCTCGGTGAGGGTCTACTTTTTTTTCTTCTGTTTTTCACTTTTTCTGTTTAATTGTTAGTGTTAGATTGTGTTAGTGTTAGTGTTGGAAAAGAATTAGAAGAAGTAGAAGAAGTAGAAGTAGTAGAAGAAGTAGAACAAGAAGAAAAGAAAAGAAGTAGAAAAAAGATGAAAAAAGAAAAAGAAGAAAAGAAGTAGAAGAAGAAGAAAAGAAGAAACGAAAAGAAGTAAAAAAGTAGAAAAAAGATGAAAGAAGAAGAAGAAGAAAGGAAAGAAGAAGAGAAAGAAAGAAGAAGAAGGATAGAAGGAAAGACCCCGACCCCCTGACCCCGAAACCACACCTCGACCCCCTGACCCCCCTGACCACGACACCCCGACCCCGACACCCCGACCCCTGACCCCGACACCCCGACCCCGACACCAAACCCCGACCCCGACACGACACCCAGACACCCCGACACCCGACCCCCCGAGGCCGACGGGGTCTTATATTTGTGAATTATTAGTTAGGTCATATATTTTTTGATTTTGTTATGAAAAACATCATATATAATTGTAATGATCGGGTAGATTTAAATGTGCAGTTGTTTCACCGCTGCGAGGTTTGGTGTTCGACAACCTCGCCGTGCGTTTGACGAGCTCTGCCCCTTCGTTCGTGGGTGAGCACAAATGACATGTCCTCCTCCCCCATTAATTATTTGCTCTGTTCCGGTGTTCGTGCTGATGAAATTTGATAGCTAGCTATATATGTGTCTTGAATCATCAGTATGCGTAACCAATATGTGTCTCCCGTTCGAAAGCGTCATAGTTATAAATATGCATGCATTTGCATATTTATAACCTTGATTCTTCGAATTGTCCAACGCTATCCATGGATGACCCAGTATGTGTAGATTGGGTTCGTTTTCCCATATGCTTTTCGGATCCGATGCATAAATTTAAATCGATGCCTCCTGTTGTTCTTCTCCGTACACATCCTCTCTGCTTATTGCGAGACGTGTATCGAGAGAATAGCGGAGGTGCCGCCAAATTTTATGCCGAATCCGAGCATAGCATGGGAAAATGAACCCAATCTACACATACTCGTGGGATTAGGACCTATCATTACCTATTAGAGTGTAGGTTGCATGGACATAATAAAATTGACAAAGTAGATCAACTGATGAATATATACATGGTGAATTATATATATAATTGTTGTGCGTCCAAGAGCTCGAAAGTCAAGATGAGTGATCATGCGTGGATGTATACCGTCACACCGGTCGTAACAAATGGAGCGCTGAATGGTTCACAAAAACCAAGGGGTTTGTGCAAGCCGCATTACAAATGGCGGAGGAAAACTCGTGCCCATGTTTCCGTCGCGCAATTGGGAAAAGAGGACAGAGGTGAAATGGGCAAACACCTGCAGAAGAATGGTTTTACGCCCGATTATACGGTGTGGACATTTCATGGTGAGTCTGCCCAACGTGACCGAGCTGAGGTGGATCATCGTCGCACGAACGAGCATGGTACCGGGATGGAAAACATGGTGCAAGACTATGATGATGCTCGGGATTCGGATGAGGAGATGGAGGAATCTGCAAAGGCCTTCAATGAAATGTTGGAGTCTTCAAAACGTCCGCTCCACGAGCACACTAAGCTTTGTCAGTTGGATGCCATCTCACAAGTAATGGCTCTGAAGGCTTAGTTCAACTTGGGCAGAGAATGCTACGACGCAATTATGACAGTATTTGGATGCTTTCCACCCAAAGGCCATGTAATGCCTGCAAACCTGTACCAGTCGGACAAAATCCTCCGTGAACTGAAGATGCCCTATGAGAAGATACATGCCTGTGAGAAAGGATGTGCCTTATTTAGGCTTGACTATGCGGACTTGAACTATTGTCCCATTTGCAAGTCTTCCAGGTATATTGTGGTAGACAACGGAATGGGTGAGAAGACACAGACCAAAATCCCCGTTAGTGTTCTTCGGTATATGCCAATCGTACCAAGACTTCAACGTCTTTTCATGGTCGAAGAGACGGCCAGACAGATGACATGGCACAAAACAGGCAAAAGAACCGAACTAGATGCAGATGGGAATCTGATGATGTTACACACATTGGATGGTGTTGCGTGGAAACAGTTTGATGAATTACATGCTGACAAAACGGCAGATCCGAGGCATCCTCGAGTCGACATCAGCACGGATGGGTTCAGTGTGTTTGGTATGACGGCAACCCAATATAGTTGTTGGCCCGTATTTGTCTTTCCACTCAATCTCCCCCCCCCCCGGATAGACTATGCAAAGAAAGAACATTTTCCTGACGTTGATAATTCCAGGGCCCAACTATCCAGGGAAAAATATGAATGTGTACATGCAGCCACTTAAGGACGAATTGCAAGAAGCCTGGGATAATGGGTTCAAGACATACGACGCCTATAGCAAACGAAACTTCATAATGCGTGTCTTTGTCATGGCAGGTGTTGAAAGATGGAAGGGGAGCCGACTGAGGCCAAGGACAAACGTGCCCAAATTGAAGGTGTGCCACACCATCAAGGTAGCTCCAGCTTATATCGGTTCAGGAAGGCTGGTATGTGGTTTGCTTCATGATGAATGCAATTCATTCATCATGCTAGCTTGAGCCCTTTAATTACTAATTTACTTTGTTTCTCTCTTTCGGGCATGCTACAATAAGACGGATAAGGTGCCGAGGGTACGACCAGATGCCATGGCCCACACCGCCTCTTACAAGCAAGTCAAGGGAAGGCGAGGAAAGGGAGGAGTTTAACCCGAGCCAGATTCCCATTGATCTAGAGCAGGTGATGATATCTGGTGGCGGGAGGTCCCGTGGCTCCATAGCCATTGATCCAGAGATTGCTCCTGAGACCACGGTGAGTTTAATTTGAATGGACGTTACTTGCTAGTCTTAACATTTGAGTGTCATCATGCTAACGAAACATTGAAATGATCTTTGGTGCAACAGAACTCCACACAAGCATCACACGATCCTTCTCCACTCATCGCACGAGCCACCCGCTCCTACACCTCCATGATCAAGGTAAGTTTCTCTAGTTTTTTGCTTAACAAATGCATAAAGACCTAGACTTAGCTTTATTTCCTCCAATATGCTTACCTTAATGACCTAGAGTTAGCTTCTTTTCCTCCAAAATGACTTAATAAGCTTACTGACCTCCAAAACCAGCCATTTTACCTAAGTTAGCTCTAAAACGATCTTTACTTAGCTTTGTTTCCTCCAAAATGACCTAAGTTAGTTATAATATGCTTAGTTAACTAGGTTTGCTCAATAATGACATGTACTTAGCTTACTTATGTAAAAAACGGCATAATTAGCTTAGTTAGCTCATAAACGATCCATATTACCTAGATTATCTCCAAAATGACCCATTTTACATAGATTATCTTCAAAATGATCCATTTTACCTAGATTATCTTCAAAATGACCCATTTTACATAGATTATCTCCAAAATGATCCATTTTACCTAGATTATCTCCAAAATGACCCATTTTACCTACGTTAGCTCCAAAATGACCCATCTTACCTACCTTAGCTCTAAAATGACCAATTTTACCTACGTTAGCTCTAAAATGACCCATTTTACCTACGTTAGCTCCAAAATGACCCATTTTACCTACGTTAGCTCCAAAATGACCCATCTTACCTACGTTAGCTCTAAAATGATGCATTTTATCTAAGTTAACTCATAAACGATCCATTTCACCTAGGTTACCTCACAAACGATGGCGTGCTTCTTCTTCTAGTCACATTTTCCTAACTTTCTTATTTGCCATTTTGCAGATTTCATTCACTTCTCGGAAGCTAGGTTGCTATGATGGAGTGCTTTTTTTTATTTCATTCTCTTCTAGTATTCTTCTAGCTTGCTACGATGGAACTTGCTATCTTGATGAAACTTTGCATTGTAATATGTATGTGCAACTTCCTAATGGTTGCAACTTATGTGTATGTGCAACTTGCTATGTATGAATGGATGGAACTATATATGTATGTACGATGAAACTTATGTGCTGTTAAATAGCCCTGTGAAATATATCTATATATGTCATATATATTTGCTGTGAAAATTGTTGGATTTAAAAAATACAGAAAAAAAGAGCCAATATGTAGGCTCTTTGCCGTCCGCCACCGACGGCAATGGGCTCTTTGCCAACAGCCGCGGACGGCAAATAAGGCACGTGGCAGCGAACTGTGCTTCCTGGGAGCTGACCCATTTAGTCAGTTTGCCTACAATGGCAGACGACAACGGCAGGACAAATTTTGCCGTCAGCGGCAGACGGCAAAGGCAGGACAAATTTTGCCGTCAGCGGCGGACGGCAAAGTCCTGCCGTTAGCCACCTTTGCCGTCCGCCGTGGAAGATGGCAAAGTAGCTGATTCCTGTAGTGAATGTAGAATGAAAATAGTAGGTTTATATCTTAACCAATCCACGGTGCAAAGATTTCCCCCAAATCACAATGAGCAGGATAAGAACAACATGATAAAAAATAGCAGCTCTGCATCTTAATCGGTACATCCCTACCTCGTCTCCATGTCCGCCTCCTCCTCCTCCTGTATCTCATCGCCGGTAGCACAACACAGTCAGCCGACCAGCAATCAACACCAAGACAGTCGGGTCAGCAGCTAAGCAACATGAAGGGAGTGAGCCACATGAGAAGGCATGTGTAGGAGGATGATTTGGTAAGGGAGTGCTCACCTCAACTCAATGTGCCAGTCAATTTTTGCGGCGGTGCAGATCGAGAGGCCGATGTAGGTGGTGCAGATCGAGCAGCCGAAGTAGATGTGGAGGACGGTGTCGCAGTGGAGAAGCAGAGACAGGGGATCGAGGTTGTAGGGGGAAGTGCTCACTCGAGGAGCAGGACGCGCCGGCGACCGCGGTGGGTAGGTGGAAGATCCTCGAGGGAGGCGCGTCGGAGGATCTGTCGATGCAAGGACGACGACAATGGTGATGTGGACGGTCGTCTCGACGGCTCACGCTCCTCCCAATGATGGCTACGCGCGGCCATCGCCTTTATCCTGGTCGTGCCCCTCGCGCTGCTGCTCATGCTTAGTGTCTAGAGAAGGGGGTGGCGGTGCGAGGAGGATGGGGCGAGTGGCGGTGGCGGTTGGGGCATGAGAGCAGGGGAGGGGAGAAAGGGGTGGGGTGGCGATGCGAGGGGGATGGGGCGAGCGGCGGCGGCGGCTGGGGCACGAGAGAAAGGAAGGGTGCGACAGGAAGAGTGTGAAAAGATGAGAATGCCCTCGGTTGGGCACAAACTTGAGTGCACTATTAATTGTAGCAGTGTTGATGTAATAGCCTGGCTTATTAGAGATGATAGACTACTCATATCAATAAGAAATTCCTTCTTTTCCGGGAGCCCATTCAGAAAGAACTCCAAAGTTAAGCATGCTCAGCTTGGAGTAGTTTCAGGATGGGTGACCGACCGGGAAGTTGCTCCAGGGTGCGCACGAGTGAGGACAAAGTGCGCAAAAGACTAGTATTAATCATGAGGCCGCCTAGATCCCGCCAAGGGTAACGACCACCGGCGGTGTGTCCCGGCGTTACAAGTTGGTATCGAGCCGATCCTCGCGGTTACGGATGTTTGCGGACAGGTGCGCGGTCATGTTGTGCATGACGTTTGTGACCCGTCGTGGCACACGACATGGCACATGTGCCGGACTGGATGCACAGACGTATGTGCCAAGAGGGAACGTTTCTGTGGCCCGACAAGGACGTCGGTTTCTCTGAGTGGGGGTGTATGTGATAGCTTGGTTTATTAGGGATGATAGACTACTCATATCAATAAGGAATTCCTTATTTTCCGGAAGCCCATTCGGAAAGACCTCCAAAGTGAAGTGTGCTCAGCTTGGAGTAGTTTCAGGATAGGTGACCGACCGGGAAGTTGCTTCCGGGTGCACACGAGTGAGGACAAAGTGCGCAGAAAAGACTAGTATTGATCTGTGGGACCAGTCTAGATCCCGCCAAGGATAACGACGACCAGCGGGTGTGTCCGGGGCGTTACAGTTGATCTCGATCTGACAGCCAGGATCGCTTCAGCCGGAGATCCGACGACCAGGACCGCTTCACCCGGAGATCCGACGGACATGATTTGCCCGAGAGCGCAATCAGACGGCTGCGAGGGCACATGGTCTGAGGAGGCTTCATTTTTCTTCAGACTCTAACAATGGGATGCCCTCCACTTAAAAGGGAGCTCCTGTTCGGCGCCTTAGGGTGTGTTTGGTAGTATGTATGGACCTAGCCTAGTTGTTCTTCCCTCAAACGTGCTGAGTGTAGACATGTTCAGTTCATGCATTTTTCTATTCTTTGGCAGCGGTGTATGCTCTGAGACATGCTGCTGAGACTTTGTTTGGCAGCCTGCATGTGTGTAGACATGCTGAACAATTTCGAATTCTGAATAATTATTTTAAATGGTGAACAAAATTGAAAAAACATGGAAAAAATTAAACATATTTTGAAATTCTAAACTTTTATTGAGAATATAAACAAAATTTAAAATTTAAAACATTTTTGAAAATTTAAAATTTTGAACATTTTTTAAAATTTAAACATATTTTGAAAGTATGAATTTTTTGAACTTAAAAAAAGAATTTTGTTTTTTCTAAAAAAATTAAACCAGATTTGAAATTCTCAACTTTTTTGAAATTTACTTTTTTTTTTTGGAAATTCTGAACATTTTTTGAAAATTTCAACGAAATTTGGAATTCTAATCATTTTTTGAATTTTTTTTTTTTTTTGAAATTCTGGATATGAAAATTTAAACAATTTTTAAATTCCAAACATTTTCCAAATTTAAATAACTTTTGAAATTCTGAATTTTTTTCAACCCATGTGAGTGACCATGTTTAACAGGGAGAACTGGGATTTGATCTTTGAATGAGAAGCTTAATGCCCACATGCGTTAACAACTAGGATGCCCTCGATTTGCTGATCAATAATGAAAACGAAGCTCCTTTGACCATTCATTCAGTAAAAAAAATTAAACATATACTACTATTATATACTCACTATAATTATTTGAATAAGGAAAACATAAATTTGAAAAAGGATAAACAAAAACCCTGAATTAATTTTTACAATGCTTTGTACGAATTGAAAAAAATAACAAAAATGGAAAAAGTTAATGGATTTTTTTTAAAAAGGTTGATCAAATTTGGAGAAAGTTCATCAAACTTTAAGAAAGTTCATCAAATTTGAAAAAAGTTCATCAATCTAAAAAAAGTACATAAATTAAAAAAAAACAGTTCATGAAATTGAAAAAACTTCATCGAATTTGAAAAATGTTCTTTGCATTTTGAAAAAGGTCATCGAATTTTAAAAAAGTTCGTCAACTTTTCAAAAATGTTCATCTGATTTGAAAAGAGTTCATCGAATTTGAAAATTCTTCATCAAATTTGAAGAAGTTCATCAATTTTTAAAAAAGTTCATAAAATCTTTAAAAAAGTGCGTGGAAGTTGAAAAGAGTTCTTCGAGTTTGGAAAAAGTTCCTCAAATTTGAAAAGAGTTCATCGAATATGAAAAAGGGTTCATCAAATTAAGAAAAAAGTTCAATTTAGAAAAAAGGTTCACGAATTATAAAAAATCACGCATTAAACAAAACAAAAAGAAGAAACAAAAAGGGATAAAAAAAGTAAAAGGAAAAAGAAAATAACAAACCGTATTAAAACAAGAAGGAAAAACGAGAACATTCAACGAAATGGCGAGGCGTAGCCTAGTGGTTGGCAGGAAGCGCTCGCTGGGAAATGGCTGTGGGTTTGAAACCCAGATGGCACAACTTTTTGCGTTTAGTAAAACTACCTATATGGGCCGGCCCGGTGCGACATTAATGGGCGCCTGCAGCGCCAAATAGGATTCGCCACTTAAAAGAGCCTAAAGTACGTGGATGTCCACTTAAAGTAAAGAAATGGAAACGTGTCTAGGTCACCAAAGCCCACAAAACCCAGCCGCCGCAAAATCTCATCTCCTTTCTCAAAGTAACGACAAGTGGTGTCTCCCGCCGCCGCCAGCCCACCAAAGCCCCAAAAGCCCACAAAATCCAGCCGTCACCAGCCCACAAAACCAAGACGCCACAATGCCCTAGGCCTCACAAAGTTGGCTCACTCGCTTCCAGCCCGAGCCTCCTGCGCCTGCAACTGGTGTCTCCCGTTGCGGTTGGTTAGTCATGTCCAGCCTAGTAACGATCGATCGGAGGCGATGAGGTGACCCGATGAACCGACGCGATGGAGCTCATGGGCGGACCGAGATCTGCCAACGTGCATTATTGACCAATCGCGTAGACAATTGACTGCAGAATTCTGACCGCCGATTTGGCCATTCACAGTTGAATTTTGCAAAAAAAAGATCATAAATTTCAAAGTAGTTCATATAAAAAAAGAAAAGGCAAAATCAAAAAGTTCATGAAATTTGAAAAAAAAATCATGAATTTGGAACAAAAATTCAGCAAATTTGAAGAAAGTTTCATAAATTCGAAAAAAGTCAATTAAATTTTGAAGAAAATCGTATTGACAAGATTTCATGATTTGACAAAATTTTCACGGTGTTAAAATTGTTCATGATTTTCCAAAAAGTTTGCTAAATTGGGAAATAACATGAATTTAAATCTCTTAACACGAATAATAATAAAAACACAAGAAGAAAAAGGATGAAAAAAAACAAAAGTGAAAAAAAATAAAAAGCCATATAACACAAAATAACCAGAGAAATCAGCCTAGAAATCGGAGGGAAGCTTGTAGATTTGTTTTGAGGGATAAAGGGAAGCTTGTAGAAGATTCCCAAAACCAGTGTGGAAGAGTTAACGGGTCGGCAGACCATTTAACACTTTAGTTGCATCTATCTAACGCTATAAGCGCCACATAGAATATTTCTGGTCCACCTTGCTTGCATTCCTCTCCACCCGGTCCGTCCCCTGCCTCTTGGGCGGTGCTGATAGTTGGAATCTTTGGGATGCTAAGACGATAGTCTGAACGTTCCACTCGTCAAAAATATAAATACTCAAAAAAAGTCATGAGAAAAATAGCTTCACCGTTCCACTTGAAAAAAAAAAACAAAGAAGCTCCTTGACCGTTGACTTTTGAATCACCTGTATAGGACTCCAAGTGACTGACATAAAGAAACATATAAAAAACCCGGTAATCCACTTATGAGCTCAGGCTCAGCTGCACCCGCCCTTACGAAAAAATATCAAAAATAATATTAGAAACGTTCAAAAAAATTCAAATCTTTTGTGCGTGGTAGATAATTTGATGCGTGAGATACGGTCCAATTTTCAAATTATTTGGACATTTAAGTAGCTCTTGGCAAAAAAGACAAATTCAGGGTCTGTAAAAATGTTTACTGTTCCTGCACTGTTCTGACCCGATTTGTATTTTTTGCCGAGAGCTTCTCAGAAGTCCAAATGATCTAAAATTTGGAGCGGATCTCATGTAATAAATTGTCCACCATGCAAAAAGATTGGAATTTTTTGAATTTGTTTCAAATTTTTTGTGATTTGTTTTTGGACGGGTGCAGATGAGTCTGGGCACCGAAACGCCGCACTCAACATATCCATTTACAGTAGTGTTTGGCGTCGCAAAGGATATTTTTTTTTTGCGAGAAGCAAAAGATATAATTCTGATGATGACAGATTCCCAGATTCGTATTTGATGATAACTTGTTATTCCCGTTGTCCGCCTTTGTTAGTGTCCAAGGGCGATGAGGAGTTTTTCCTATTCGCTATTAGAGCGTGCAAAGACGGTTGATAAACACATGTGATCTGTTAGAGCATCTCCAACCGTTGGCGCCACAGGAGGCGCTAAAAATCGCCTCCTGGAGGCGCACAGGCGTTAAACCGCGCGTTGGGGGCGTGATGCCCCCCAGTTGCGGTGCCCATATTTTTTTTGAAAAATTAATTTACGGCACAAACATGGGCAAATTCAACCAAACTTCGGCGAGTTTGTTCATATTTAAAAATATTTTACAAAAAAGAAAAAAAAAAGCTACTAGGCTGCTCCTCGCCGTCTCCCTCGCCGCTCCTCGCCGCCCGCTTTTGCGCTTCTACATGCCGAGGAGGTCAGAGAACCGCGTGTAGTCGCCGTCGTCGTCGTTGTCGTCGTCGTCGTCGCCGCCGCCGCCTCCGCCGCGGCAGCCGTCCCTACTGCAACCCTCCCCCGGTTGGCGCGGCGGGTTGGACGGTCCGGGCGCGTCCTCGTCGTCGTCGCTGTCGAGGATCACGACGTCGTGCTCGTCCTCGCGCCCACGTTTGCGGGCGGCTATCTCCTCCAGGGCCGACGCTGCCGGACCATCTCGTCGCGGAGGTAGTCGTTCCGCGCCCGCTGTAGGGCCTCCTCGTCGGAGAAGCCGCGCCGGGCTATCTCCTCGTACTCCGCGGGGAGGGCGGGCTCCGGCTTGGGCGCGACGAGGACGAGGCGGCCAATGTGTGTGGGGGGGAGGGGGGGAGCCGCCGATGCGAATGCCGGAGCTGCGGGTGCGCCGGCAGACAGGCGTGTTCTGGGGCTCCGGCTTGACGGGGCGGAGGCAAGGAGAGCCGGACGAGCGGCCGTACGAGGAAGAGGACGCCCCGAGCTGCTCCATGCGCCTCAACGTCCACGAGCTCCCACGTCGACGAGAGAAGGATGGGGGAGCGGGGTACTCGAGCCTCGGCGTGTTGCTGCCCTCAATGTACTCGAGGACGGCCTCCAGCGTGCGGCCGGGCACGCCCCATCATCGGCGTCGTCCCTCGGAGTTCAGCCTTCCGGAGGGCACGACGCCGTTGGTGGCCTCGAGCTGTTCGGCGTGGCGGTGGCGGAAGTATGGCTCCCAGAGCGGGCTGTCGGGGACGTATTGTGGTCCTTCACTCGCCGCCCACGGCAGGGAGGCGCGGATACGCGCGATCTCCGCACGCCGCGCCGCTCGGTGGGCGGTGGTGGCACCGGGACCCCGCCGGCGCTGATTCTCCACGCCCTGGGCACCCGCATGTCCGGCGGGACCGAGTACTCGGCCTCGAAGAGGAGCCGAACTTCATCCTCGTGAAGGTGGCTGCGGCCGAAGCCATTCGCCGCCGCGCCGTCGCCCGGGAAGCGCTCGGCCATGCTAACTGGAGACGGCGACAGGAGAGGGAAGAAGGGGGATAAATGGCGCGTCGGTGGTGGAGACTCTGTGCGTGTCACGGCGCCGGGGTCGATTTATATAGCCGAGGCGCCACAAGACGCTGCGGCCCAGCGTGTACACGGGCGAGGGACCAGCCGTCCGTCCGGTCTTCAACTGCGCCGCCCGTGAGGCATCAATGGAGGCTGACCGGCGCGGCAGCTTTGGCATTGATTCGCCGCGAAAAACGAGGCGATGAGGACGACGAAGCGGCGAGAAGAGACACGAGTCGCTGGCAAGGACAGCCCGCGGCTCTTTCGCGCCAAAAACGATTTGCCCGGCGCCCCCGAGCACCCCCAATGCGTCGGGTTCGGGTTGGATCCGCCGGCGCCAATTTCGGCCCGAGCCGGCAAAAAATGGACCCTTGGTGGCGCGACTGGGCCGATTTTTTGGCTCCGCCGACCGAAAAATCGCCTAGAGGGCTTTGTTGGGAGCGCGGCTGAAGATGCTCTTATGATCCATACGCCCCCGCCACCTGACCCTCCCTCCACCCCCACCCCCTCAAAGCCCCTGCAATCTGTCGTCATCAGAGAGGCCCTATTTTAGAGTTTAGCACGGGGCTTCTGATTTTGTTGGCTTGGCCATGGCTTCGTCATATGGTTGATGCACAGTAACCCATGTGATTTTGTTTGCCTTCCAGTTTTCACTTCATTTTAAAACACTTCACATAATAGGTCCTGTTAAAGAGAGCCGTTTGACCAATAATTACTCTACTGGTGTATACTTTATGTGATATAAAATCAATATTATTAGATTCGTGTTATTAACAACTTATTTATGGTTATGACGTTGTGTCATAAAAATCACAAATTAGTAATACTACCTCCGTCTCGGTGTATAAGTCATTCGCGTAGTTCTAGGTCATCGATTTGAGAAATTAAATATGTGCTATATGTCATGAAAAGTATATCACTAGATTTTTACAGGGATGTAGTTTCTAAATATATATTTTTTGTCACATATAATACATATTTAGATAGTTAAATTGTCGACATAGAACTACGCGAATGACTTATACACCGGGACGGAGGGAGTAGTATTGGTCAAAGCCTTGAACTTGGAACCTACTCCCTCCGTTCCTAAATAATTGTTTTTCCAGCCATCTCAAATGGACTATAACATACGGATGTATGTAGACATGTTTTAGAGTGTAGATTCACTCATTTTGCTCCGTATGTAGTCACTTGTTGAAATCTCTAGAAAGACAATTATTTAGGAACGGAGGGAGTAGTTTGTATAGTAATTTGAAATGTAGGAAGCATACACCAGGATTTCGTGTGGTGGAACCAGCCCACCGAGTTTTCATCCTAGGCTCGACCATGTACTTGCATTTTTCAAGATTTATTTCAGATCTTTTAGCGATGTTCGTTCAGTTGGAGAAGACGTTTCCGTCGACTATGAGACGTCTATGATGACTTCGTCAATCTCAAGATGATGTACTGATTCAGTAATTTGAAGGTTCTCATGAGGTAAGCTATGCGTGCGTGCATGTGTTCATAAAAAGTGAGTGTATGTTCATGTATACGAGCATATGTGATTCTATTGTGTTCAAAAAAACATAAACCGGGATGAGGCTATATGTCTCTATAATCATCGACAATAAATAAATACTTGTCACCTAACGGTAGTTCGATACTACCTTTCAAGATAATACCACCATTTTAATGAGACGGCAATCAGCTAGCTGATTCGGGCCATACGATATTGCATAAGGTCCAAAACAGCACTCCATGGAACGATGGAAGAATCATCACAAACAGATCTGACCTTACGCCTCGCTCCCACTCCCACGGTCATACCTATGCTATGCTGTCCGCATACCGCATGCACCACGCGGGAAGATAAACAAATGACATGAAGTTCCCCGCCGAAAGAGCTAAGGCCAGGAAAGCAACGTCTTTTTCAAGACGGCGCTGAGCGCTGCTCCTGCTACATATCTCATCGATCTCCAGTGCGCTGCTCTTTGGATTATCGCGCGGCACCAGAGAGGGCAGGATGTTCCGAGCAGCGAAGCATGCCGTCGTCTGGGCGCAGAAGAGCCGAGCTGAGCCCTCGGCCTTGTCTGCCTTCGCGAACCACTTCTCCGGGGCTCCCACCTCGCAGAGGTACTAGTCAACTAGTGTTTACGAACGGATCATGGAAGGTCTCACAGAGGTGTTTGTGGGTTTCATTAATTTGATTTGTAGGTTGGCCGGGAAGGTGGCCGTGATCACCGGCGGCGCCAGCGGCCTCGGCAAGGCGACTGCCGCGGAGTTCGTCAGGAACGGCGCCAGGGTCGTCCTCGCCGACGTCCAGGACGACCTCGGCCACGCCGTCGCCGCCGAGCTCGGCCATGATTCCGCATGCTACACGCGCTGCGACGTGACGGACGAGGCGCAGGTCGCGGCGGCCGTGGACCTAGCGGTGGCGCGGCACGGCCGCCTCGACGTCATGTTCAACAACGCCGGCATCAGCGGCGCCCTCACGCCCGTCCCCCTCGGCTCCCTGGACCTCGCCGACTTCGACCGCGTCATGGCGGTCAACGCGCGGGCCGTGCTCGCGGGCGTCAAGCACGCCGCGCGCGTCATGGTCCCGAACGGCAGCGGCAGCATCATCTGCACGGCCAGCACGGCGGCGGTGCTGGGAGGCGTGGCGTTCCCGGCGTACAGCGTGTCCAAGGCGGCGGTGGTGGGGCTGGTGCGCGCCGTGGCCGGGGAGATGGCGCGCGCCGGGGTGCGCGTGAACGCCATCTCGCCCAACTACATCCCGACGCCGATGGTGATGGGGTACATGGCGGAGTCCTACCCCGGGGCGAGCGCCGAGGAGCGCAGGCGGATCGTGGAGAGGGACATGAACGAGATGGGCGGGCCGGCGCTCGCGGCGGAGGACGTGGCCCGCGCGGCGGTGTACCTGGCGTCCGACGAGGCCGGGTACGTGAACGGGCATAACCTCGTCGTCGACGGAGGGTTCACGGTCGGCAAGGTGCCGAAAATGCCGGCGCCGTGATGTTGACAGGTCTTGATCTGATGCGTTCTCCGTTGGACCAACCACACATGTTCGTTCTGCGTTGGACACCTGTTACTCTTCATAGTACCCCCTCTGTTTTTCTAGTTTACTAGTAAATGTGCACATGCAACGCACGTTATATATGAGGAATTTTTTTCATTAGGACACGCATATTCAGTCGAAACAAACTAAATCCTCTCTTAAATCTGACCACAACTCACGTGTTGAATTGCAGAAAATTCAGTACACAATGGGTAATTGAGCGTACACAAAAAGTCTAGTCACATATTTATGGTAATGCTACTCCTTTAATTCTTCTACCGCAAAAACTACCATATGCCCTAGGATAACCACCATGTGCGCATCCATGTGACAATAGCTTGTACCTTTCACCTGACATGATTCTTAGTTGGTTTTGCCTCCTCTAATTCTCTGAAAGATACAAAAAAGACAATGTCATTCCTAAAGCTACAATAATCAGACAATGAAGTTGTGCGAACTAAAAGCTATCTAATTTGACTACAACCCTTCCTAAATATAAGTCTTTTTAGAAATTTCAACATGGACTACATACGGATGTATATAGACTTATTTTAGAGTGTAGATTCACTCATTTGCTCCGTATGTAGTCCATATATGAATATCTAAAAAGACTTATATTTAGGAACGGAGTGAGTAAAAATTTGCAGGTTAAGAATGATCCTGATGACATATGATGGCCGCACCTTGAAACTGATTTTTTGAATTAGAACATGCATTTGGAAAATAAAGAACTACTACACTGGAACATGCATTTATAAAAGTACAATGATGCATTTGAAGAAAGAAATACTACTATACTGGGAATGCACTTGGAAAAATCAGTGCAACTTGCTTATCACGTCAAGGGGTTAGTGTAGAAGATGTGCATTTTAACAAGCAAGATATGAGCAATAGCGTGAGCCTGGTCTCAACAAGTTAGACAAAGCCACATATGCGCTCTTCTTTCTCAGTGCCTCATTATCGCCAACCTCTGAATGGTTGCCTTGATACTTTGGCAAAGCCACTGCAATCTATAAAATAAATCCCTTGATGGTCACATTAAAAAGTTTACTCTTTATAAGCAATGAGTTTTCGACAGCCTCAAGAATAGAGAACACTACAAAGAGCTATTTTTTGTCATGGATAATCAATTACATAGGCACTAATGAACTGCTGCATGCACACAATCAGTTTCAGTGATAGTACAAAACAAAAACGAAGGTGAATAAACATGCACGTGGGCGCTTTGAAGGTAAGGGAAGCAATAGCATCACCCAGTGCAGACAGTGACTTGTCGATGAACTTTGCCTCCTTAGACCTCTCTCCTTCTAATTCAGTTTTGGGCAAGCGCTCACTTCCAGCATGGTCAAACAACCATATGTGGGTTCTACTCCTTTGTCCAGTAAGCAAATGCCCACTCATGATGGTGATCCTAACCAAGATGCAAGTAAAACAGAAGTTCGGATGTCATTATCCCATTGCTAAAATATGCTCATTACTATGTCAAGTACGCTAAATTAAATCGAATTAGTTCAGCAACACTTCTTGATTAAATCAACCAATGTATAGAGCCAACTTTCAGTTTCTGCCAGACACCTCTTGTACAACATAAACACTTTGCTCTATGTCCAACCTTATTATAAAGTCGGGATAAATGAGAAGGAGATGTACCTATTTTATGTTTGTTAAGAGTTGTCATCAAGAAGGATCCCAATTTTTCAATATCAACTTCCAAGATACTCGCACCAAATGTTTTTCTAGAACAGATGAGCTTCTCTTCTCTAACATCATGAACCATTCTTCGAGAGCCCTATAACTAACACAACTATTATCTGGAACAACTTCCGTAGTGAAGGTTTTCTCTGTTCCAGTTTGCCCACATTGAAACCATACATCACTGACCTCACGACTGACAGATTCTCAGCAAATACAACATCTGAACAAAACATATAGAATAGAACCAATTAAATTCAACATCATCCAACACAATTAGCATATTTAAAATATATTGAGAAAAGGAATACATATGCTTATTATCGTGTTGAAAGACTGTCTAATTCATGAATTTGATATATCACAGCGTTTGGAAGAAAACTTAAATGATTCTAGACTGAGACTACTTGAAAAGAATTTTTGACCAACCAATCTCACGACGATGAGTCACCCACATACTTAACAAAAAATGCAAATAGAAGAGCAAGTAAATCAAGCTCAATTACAACTTACTCTGATCAAATAGCACTCAGGTATAGGATTTTCAGCGGAAAGGTAGCCTTGCTCGCTTCTTCCCTATTCATAAATTTTCATGAATGCAGGAGCGGTAAAATTCAATTTGCAAGAAGATTTTCAAAATGCAGATTTTGATGTTCCACACACCATTTATTGTATTATTTTCTCTTCCAAATTTCATACCATGCAATAAATAGGAGATAGAAGAATATAAGGAACATGCTTAGGCCTGCCTCTGTCAATCCCTCACTGCACTTCCCTTCGGTTGTACTCCTGCTAGTGTTATGCAACATATAAGAACAATCTGCAGGGTGGAAGAACATAATTACAGACGGGAAATAAAGTTTGATGCAAATATTTTAAAACTGCAAACATTATACAATGGCCAAGCTCTCAAATATTTTATAGGGAAGAAATCATTCTTTCGGATGAGTGATGTGAGAGACGCATCAAACAAGGGTTTTACGGCAAATTTGGACTAAAAAATAAGTTTTTAGATATTTATACTATTAAACAGAGATCCGTCGTATTTCCAGCTCTGAAATGCGTCTTCCAAAAAAAATCGCGCGCTAAAATGAGGGCCATTGAATCGGCACTCTCTTGTCTCCCATTCTTCCTTCAAGCCTTGTGTCTTCTCCAGCAGAACATATGCTGATATGCATATCTACCACCGCCACACATACTAAACATTCAGCTTAAGCTCAAGTTCCACCCATCACTCTTTTCGTAAAATACAAAACGATATGATGTTCTAGGCTGCTTGCTATATACAGAGGGGCCATATAAAGCTTTGTTTAGTTTAGGCACTTGCAGATAGCTTGTGAATCTAGGAAGTGTCCTTACTTTACACTACACATGTTTTTTATAGAAAAGACGCTACATTTGGTTAGCAAGATGTTGAGTAAGATGAAGATCCACGCCATGGACGGGTAGACTGCTGCACAAAAGCACCCGAGGGGCAAGAATGTGCGTGAACCTGAAGTCCTAAATAACTCACGAAATTTGTTTTGTTACCCTCTAGCGCTTCAGCCCAAGATCAACTCAAGTTTACTCTTCGGATAGTTCAGACAACTGACAAGTTGGTCGCTCTATCGGTGTCCGGCCAACAAGAACCGTGCACATTCTAAATGTCATCGCAATCATAATGCCAACACATCTGTTCATAATTTTTGCAGTTCTATCTATAATCTGGACATACCAGTGGTGCTGAAGCTTTCCTGGCAGATTTGACAATTAGCTTCACCAATCAGGTTCTTCATATAACTGAAGAGAAAAAAAGGCCAGTCACAATGTTGAATGGATAGAAAGTCATCTAGTATCAATATCAACCAATTAACAGGAAAAACACACGAAGATAGTACTAACATCCGGTATTGAACGGTGCTCCCATGACTACAGAACGGGTAGGAAAAGACCGTGTCGAGCTTATCCATCTGACCAAGATAGGCTGACGCGGCTAATATACACCCGAGCTCATATGCTCCCGCATGAACAGTAAAATCGAAAAAAATTCAAAAAAAATTCAAAAAATTCCAAATTTTTTTTGAGAGAAACATTGACAAAAGTTCTAAGTGCCTGCAAAAATTCGTCGTGAAATCACATTCCTAGAAGGCGTGGCAAAAAAAACAAAAAAAGTACTCTGAAAAAGCTACTTTCAAACGCATTTTGAAGCACTGAATTTGTTTTTTTTGCCACGCCTTACAGGAATGTGATTTCATGATGAATTTTTGCAGGCACTTAGAACTTTTGTCAATGTTTCTCTCAAAAAAAAATTGGAATTTTTTGAATTTTTTTTTAATTTTTTTCGATTTTACTGTTCATGCGGGTGCATATGAGCTCGGGTGCAGAATGGACTTTTCGCCTAATGTAACACTTCACCGTGATGAACAAGATTAAACAATTTGATGTGCATGTCCTATATTTTTCAGATCAAAACTAAACCCCAACAAAACCAGATTCGGTACAACAATTCTAGTAACATATGAACTCTCTCGTAGTATAAATCCCCAGAATTGGGTGTGTACTGTTGATTGCACGTGTAGTGGAATCAGGTGTTCCAAAGAAACAGTAAGCAAACACTACAAAGTGGTCTTGATATATGAATAAAGCTCTTACAGTAAATTACAAAATATGAATGAGATTAGTCGTAAGTAATTGGACACTGCTATGAGATGCTAATATTAAAAACATTAACCATGATATTTACTGGGAATATGGAGTATCATGTCGCTCAAATGCTTCATCTGCCTGCTCCTCAAACAGATTGGAAGAAGCAAATCACCTTCATCAGAACGGTACCCAATGGTTGAAACAACATAGCAGTGTACAACTTCTGCCTTCAGAGAAAAATTATCAAACACATACCTAGGGTGGCAGGGCTGGCTGGGAGGTGGTACAGATGCGGAGTGCGGCTAGGCAAGGTGGAAACGGACGGTGTGCGGGTGGGGTGGGGGGTGGTGGCAGATCCGCCCATCGTCATCTTCGATCTGGTCGGGAAGGTCCGGTGGAGCTTTGCTCCATGGCCATGGCATCCTGCAGCGCGGAACGGAGAGAGGGAAAGATATTAGTAAGGCGATGGAGAAAGAAGGGAGGAGGAGGGCGCTGAGCGCAGCTTACCCGCAGAGGAGGTCGGCGGCGGCTTGCGGTAGCGCGGGCGACGACCAGAGGCTGGGTCGACTCGCGGCGATCGGGAAGGAAGCACACGGGAGGAGGGGAAGGAAGGTGTGGCTGCGCAAGTTGCTCGGATCCGTTTTTCTGGCATGATTTCTGGTGGAGTCAATCTAGGAATTGCCGGCGGGGTTGCGGGGATCAGGGACGCGGAGCCCTACGAGGATTGGCAGACTACCGCGTCTGCTTGGCAGAACATCTGATCTGAGACGTTGATCTGGGTGACAGACTATTGATGCAATATGAATGGTAGGATGTATTTAAGTTAACTAGATGATTCCCCGCGCGTTGCTGCGGGAACATCTGCATATAAATTGTTGTACATATATTTTTTTATCATGGGAACATTCACGGATTGTTCAATTTTTTTTGCCATGGAACTCAGATGGCGACCCAAACAGGTAGATCTAAAAGCCAATGGAACTGCAATATGCATCTAAGCTATCGTCTGAGATGGTTTTCAATTGAAACTGAAACTCCTTCGTTACCAAGATCTAGCGTAGAGTCCTAAAAACTGGACCAATTTAATCAAGCCATAAGGAATGCTCCAAGTAGTATATTGTGTAGGATCATAGGGAAAAAATTGTGATAATCTACATCTACACCAAACAAAAAGAGTAGATGTTAAGAGTTGAATAGAAGTCCTAGTTATAAGGTAAACCCATGAGCGCTTGGTAGCCTCAACTATAGAGCCCAAAAAGACCATGACTAAGAAATGTCTTAAGATGTTCAAATAATCGTATGGTGTCAGGAAGTATAAACAGCACACTGAGTGAGAATTCTAATTTGTAAATTTGGTTATTGATTACACTTTTCACTACATAATCAGATCAAAGTAGATGAACACAAATATATTGCATTGAAAATTTTATCAAAGATGTGAGAAATATAAACTCTTGGCGACTTATTGATGAGGATACTGTTGTGCGAACCGATATTGGTTAAAATAGAAGCTTAAGATTTCACTACAGATGGAAATTTGTAATGTTTTCTCGAGATAGTTAATAGGTTACACACAAAGCAGACCGAGAAAAAAAATATGATGTACCAAACGATCTATTACAAATCATGGTGCAGCAGTAAAGCATAGAGGGTAAGAAAATAACTGTACCTTGTTCTTTCATTTCTTTTCTTCAAATTTTGTTCCATAGTCTATCTTTAGTTCATTCTCAGTTTTCTATTGCAATTTTTGGTAGATGATTAATGTCATGATGATCCTAGCAGTAGCTCTTCAGGAGTTAATTAAGTATTCACTATGCTATTAATCATGTGCGTATCAGGCATTAGCTCAATGTGGCGATGAAGATCAAGAGATGCATTGCTTCCTTTCTCACTCAAGAAGTTAAGTGCTGATTAGAACTGATAAAAATTCAATAGGTTTGTTGCCTCTGATATCTGAATAAGCATGTTTAGTCTGAATAAGGACGCTTCCCTGGTTGAGACTCGCAAAAAGCAATCCAGTGAATACAGTAGCTGCACATAGAATGAAAAATATAAGCAATTAGGGGGGTCATAACGTGAGATCAACAAATACACAAAACAAACCGAGTCTTGAGTTTATAGGTGGACATCTCACCGGTTGGAACCTATTGTCCGTGAACAACAACATCAGTCATCATTTATGAACATCTGCAAGAATGAACCCATAACTAAGCAATTGAATCACGATGCATTCCAAGAAAACAACTGGGAAAGCAAAAAACATCACGTACATAGCCAAGCAGAACTGCCACATCCAATCAATAGGCGAGGAGAATAGCTTAAAAACCGTGTCGTCTATGCAATAAACCTACACGCACGGACGATTACAGAGCTTTTACTTAATCTTTCCAACTGACTAACCTCTTCTCCCGTTAGATTTTTAGTGGGGTGTGGCCCGTCTCATCCCCAATTTTCAATCCCAAGTCTCCACGTTAGCCAGTCCGCTGATTCTGTGAAAAAATCCCCGGTGAACCTAGCATTCCTCGTCATCTATGATACCCAACCACACTTGTTATGGAAGCGAGAAAGATCAATTGAAAGAATGTAAGATCTGGAAGCAGCAGTATGAACGGGAAAGAACTTATGCAACAGTATGAGCGGTATGGCAGACGGCCACTGTAGTGGAGGACGATGGGAACAAAATGAGCTGAGGCGAGGCACCAACTTTAAATGGGAACCCGTCAGTTTCTGTTGCAGATCATTGCGGAGAGGAAGTGGAACGTCATTGCGGAGATTGGGAGAGGAAGCGCCAAGCATCAACTATACTTGAAGCAGCAAAGGTTTTCTATTTTTCTTTTAAGGAGAAGCATGTTGCCCAGATGGCAACAGGGAAGATAAACCGTGGTGTGGGCCGAGTGGAGCAGTGGGCTGCACTCGGCTATGTTGGTGTGATCTTTCTTTCATACTGTACTATCTTTTCCAAAGTGAAAAAAAATATACTGAGGAACAACCGGTGAATAGGACCAGAGAACCTTCACAGCGATGCAGAATTAGCATGTGCCGTTGTTTGGGTTCTTGAGAAGTGGGATCTCTGTCCGACAGAGGAGCTTGGCGGGCTCCATGGGCGTTGTGCCCATTAGCTGGAAGGGGTCGCCACTAAACACGGCCACGCCGTCGCCGTCGCTGGGCAGGCATAAAAAAATTGAACTGGGAGGGAAGCAACAGCGAATGCCTTAGAGCCCTGATATTAAACTCCAGCAACCACGGCCGTGTCCTAATTAGGCCATCGACAGCCACGATGGAGCATCTCCGACCGTCTCGGCCGATTTTATTATGGGGAATCGGCAGAGCTGATTTCCGGTGTGAGGCCGTGAGGCCTGAGGCGGCTGTGGGGGCAAGCCTCTTAGCCTCACCTTCGGCAGCCACTAATCCTCCAGGATGCGGCGGAGTATCTCCGGGCCTCGGCTGTCCCGGAGGAGCGCCATCATGCAGAGATAGACCCCCGTCGCTGTGAGTGACGCCGGAGGCACGTTAGCCGGAAGGGATAACCAGACAAAGAAGGGAGAGAAGTCTCAGTGAACTACCGAGGCGAACCAGACCGGCGGTTGTGCGGGAGAAGAGCCACACACAGTGATGGATCCCGCCGCCGTGCGCCACTGCAAAGAGGGGAAAATTTTGTGCAAGATGGAGCGCTTGATGGGTAACTTGCGGCATGCGGGAGCGCTGTCCGTATGAGGGAGGGATAGAATGCTGCCGTGGGTCCTTGTAGTAACTGAAAGCTTATGTGGCAGAGTTACTGTAGCGTCGGCCCCATCTGTAAGTGAGTAAGAAAATGCTGATGTGGCAAGTGTGCTGAGGTGGATAGGCTGCATGTCAAGAGAAATAACATAGTGGGGATGAACTATTTAGGTATTATAGATTTGATCCGAGGGTTCTAGTAATCCCGTGTACAGTTTACTGTGTGGCTTTAGGGGGATTGATGTTTGCTTTTTTAATAGTAGTATAGAAGAGCCTGTTCGGACTCTCTCCCCTCTCCAACTCCGCCCTGAGCAGCATTTAGTTCAAATTTGGAGAATCGCTGAAAGGGCACTCCGCGCTCTCTGTTCCGTGCTGATGGAGCGGAGGGTTGCCGAACAGGGCCTAAATATAAAATTTGTCTGAAGTTCAACTTCGTGAATTTTGACCAACTTCATGAAAAAAATATCAACACTCACAATAAAAATCAACATCATTAGATGTGGCATGAAATCACTTTTGATGCTATATAACTTTACTTGTATTAATTCCCTAAAATTTTAATGTTAACCACATATTACGGTCCATGGCTCTATCATTTTCCTTCGACCAATTTCAGCTTTAGAAAGGCCATTCCTCTACGGAAACATTGACCCAATCCTTTCAAGTTTCAAGTATACATATACACAAAGCTTAAGTCTACGAGAGAACAAGTATTGAAGAATACAACACAACGACTTTGCTAACTCATGTATCATGTATTGTATAACGCACCATCTGAATGGGTGCTGGCGTGCATCCATGCTTGAGGATCAACACATACACCAGGGAAGTAACATTTCCATCACCCTATTTTAAGGGAACTGGAATCCGCCGCCTCGTGCACCACCGGTGGAGTTCGCCTCCGGTGGACTGAGGGCCACCCACAAGAGGGAGATGGTGATGGATATGAGGCCTGACCAGACAAAGATGATGGTGGGTGTCTTGCCGCGGCGGCCCATGAGACCCTTGGCGAATGGGTTGAGATGAGCGAGCACCCAAAAACTAAAGAAACCGCCGCCGATGAACTTGCCCCACCGTGGGTTGTCACTATAGATGGTGCGGGCGAAGGCGAAGGCGATGGCGATGATGTTGAGCATGCCGATGGTGATGGGCGGGATGAGGAGCGATGACCACTTGACGACGTAGAGGTCCGCGTAGATGTCCTCGTTGTCTTCGGCCGCCGCCTTGGCGGTCAGTGTGAAGGAGATCTCAATCCCGGCCATCACCTTGAGCAACCCCTGCACCACCGCATACAGGTGCGCGCTTATGCCTGTCATCACATTAATTGTGCAAAGACACACGTGGTGGTCAGGTCAGTATCGGGATCCTAGCTAGGTTGTCAGTATCAGAATTCATGATGCGCGTGCCTGAGATGAGCCAGAATTGCTCATTGCGCCACCAGTCCTCGAGTTCAATGCCTGACCACTTGACCTCGAGGATGCCGAGCGCGATGAGGGTGACCGTGATGGTGAGGAGGTAGAAGAGGAAGGCGACGTTGAGCGTCTGCACGATGAAGAACCCGGAGAAGAGGGAAAGTGCCGGGATGAAGCAGTAGGTGAGCAGGAAGATGGAGGTGAACGGGTAGATGCCGACGTTGAGGTACGCGACCCGCTGCAGGAACATGAGCTTCCGCGATGCCAGGAACGCGTTGTTCCGGGAGAAGAAGATCTCCACCGACCCCGTCGCCCAACGCAACACCTGATCGATGGTTCGATAGTCATTCACCGGTAACACAGGTATAGGTGATCAACTTTTTTACTATGATGCATCAACTTTATTCATGGTTCGAATGAAAAGGAGTGAACCTGGTGCAGTCGGTCGGTCATGTTGATGGGGGCTGTGCCAAGGAAGGCGTCGCGTTTGCTGATCCAGTAGACGGAGCGCCAGCCGCGGTTGTGCATGCGGTAGCCAGTGACCACGTCCTCTGTGACGGAGCCGTAGATCCACCCCACGCGGTCTCCCCACTCGGTCTTGTCCTCGTACCAACAGGAGATGACGGAGACGGCCTCGGCAACGGTGGGCGGGTCCAGCGGTGGGCGTGGCACGGTGAGCGTGCCGGGCGGCCTTCCGTGCAGCACGGCCGGGTGGTCGGCGATCGGACGCGCCTGGAACTCGGCGATGGGGATGGACGCCAGCATCGCCGAGGAGTTGCCGAACCGCCTGGGCACCAGCTGCGCCGAGAGCTCCGCGTCGAAGTCCTCCGTCTTGAGCTGCTGCGTGTCCGACTCGGGGTCCTTGAAGTTGGTCACCTTCTTCTTCTTGAAGAGCCAGCCCGTGTACTCGGCCGTCCGCGGCGGGTCGAAGCCGTAGAGCGCGAAGCGGCGGAACATGCAGCCGGTGCCGACGTACATGGGGCCCTGGAGGCCGTCGAGCGCGCGCATGTTGCCATCGAAGAAGACGGTGTTGTGGTTGGCGTAGCGGTCGGAGGGGTCTATGCCCTCGAACCTCTGCGGGAACTGGATGTAGCAGATGCGCTCGCCGCCGCGGTCCATCATGAAGCACATGGCCTCGCGGATGGCCTGCGTGTTGTTGATGTAGTGGTCGCAGTCGAAGTTGAGGATGAAGGGCGCGTTGGACATGACGGCGGAGCACCGCACCAGGGCGTTCATGGCGCCTGCCTTCTTGTTGTGGTCGTACCCCGGCCGCTTCTCCCGCGACATGTACACCAGCATCGGCAGCCGGGTGTCCACGTCACTGTAGTCGACCAGCTGGTCCTCGTCATGCATGCCGTACAGCGGGTCCGGCGACGGCGGCCTCAGCATCACCTGCATGCCATGCCATGCATGTCGATTATCATGTTTGATGCATGGGAACAACTTGGCAAAATTCCGGCGTGATGATTGAGATTGAGTACCTGTAGGATGCCGGCGTGGTTACCCTTGGCGTGGTCAGGCGAGGACACGGCCCAGGTGCCCGGCCAATGCGTGCCGTCGGCCATCCAGGTAGCCTTCTTCACCTTGGGCTGCTCCGACGGGTCGGCGCCGGTCTCACGGAGGTGCTTGAGCATCTTCATGTCCTCGCGGGCGTTGAAGGCGTCAGAGCGGCGGCGGATCGAGTCCGGGAGGCCGTTGATTCGCACCTTGAACTCATCGTATTCCCGTTTCACCTTGCGCCGGTCCTTGACGAAGTCGGAGCGCCGCTTGCCCTTTGTCGGGTCTCCCTTGAGGGCGAAGTAGCTGTCCGGGTTGCGGGGCTCGATGTCGTGCTTCTTGCAGAATGGCACCCATATGTTGGCGAAGCTCGCGGCCTCCGCCATGGCCTCGAAGGTGAGCAGCGCGCCGCCGTCGTCGGACACGTAGCATGCGAGCTTCTCGACGGGGTAGTCCACGGCGAGGATGGAGAGGATGGTGTTGGCAGTGGTGAGCACCGGCTCCTTCTCCGGGTCGGCGGTGGAGACGAAGACGTCGAGGCCCGGCAGGTCCGACCTGCCGTGCGGGTTGGACGGCGAGGGCGTCTCGAACTTCTCCTTGAGCACGGCGAGGTCGGTGCTGCGGTTGATGGGGTTCACCTTGGGGAGCATGTCGAGAAGCCAGGAGAAGGCGAACCAGAGCTCGCAGACGATGGACATGCCCCACAGCCAGAGCGCCTCCATGTTGGGGTTGCGGATACGCCAGGTGAGGTAGAAGATGAGCACGAAGAAGCGGATGACGATGAAGATCCGGTACGGGCTGATGATGGACGTCGGCATCGGTATCTTGCGCGTCAGCGGCTTGAACGGCTTCTGGCTCAAGTCCGCCGGCATGCCGCCGTCGCCGCCTGCGCCGTCCTCGTCTAGGTCGTCCTCGTACATGCCGCCCTTGGGCATGAACGCGTTGCCGTAGCCGTAGGTGCCGGAGCTCTCGAAGAGCCACCGGTTGTGGTCAAACTCCCCGTGCTGGTTCCGGGCGAGCAGGGACTTCCCTGCCGACACGTCATGCGGGTCGTCGTCGGCGTAGTCGCCGATCTTGTAGTGCTCCTTGCACCCGGGGCAGAGACAGCCGTCCTTCTGCGCGTCCAGGTAGCAGTCACGGCAGATCTTGAACCTACACTCGCAGGGGTCGACCTCCTCGCCGCGCTCGTTGCGCATGACCTTGCCGTCGCAGGCCGGCATGGCGCAGCGGGTGGCCTTGGCCCCGGCCATCTGCGGGTGCTTCACGTCGGAGTCGATGACCCTGTCCATGAGGTGGGCGCGGGTCACGCTGTTGAACCCGCCGGTGAAGAGCGAGTTGGACACGTACTGCTCCTCGGCCTTCATCGCCACGGCCGCCGGCTCCGCGCCGTCCTTCATGGGCTGGTTGTCCGGGGTGGGCGGGATGTGCACCGTGTAGTTGGCGTAGTCCGGCCCCATCTCGCCTTCCATGTCTATGTCCTCGCGCGACAGGCTGAGATACCGCCCGCTCGGCGTCCGGCGCGCGAACTTCACCGGCTGCCCGGACGACGACTTGGGCGCGCCCGCCGACCCGCCGCCGGGGTTCCTGGGCGCCTTCGACATATTCTCCTAGCTCCTCCCTTTTCTTTCACGCGGCTTTCTTTCTTGCACCCGTTGCGCGCATGGCTGGGATGGTTCAACTGGACGGCGCCACGCCCGTGTGCTCGTCCATGGCGATGGTTTGCAAAAAATGTATGGGCGCGGTAAGGGGTGGGATATGGTGGGAAGAGGCGGCCTGCGCGCGCGCGTGCGGTGGTCGTTGCGGGGGAGACCCGGTCTCCTGCCTCGAAGAAGAGATGGCTATATTAAGGCACAAAGCGGAGGTGCCAGGTTTGGTGGAGAGCTTGTGTGGTGAACGAGAAGAACCATGAACCAACGGTTTCGCTTGGGAGCCATGTAAGTAGTAGAATGCCCGTGCGTTGCTACGGGCTTGTGATATGATCATGATACACGAATTTCATGAAGAGATTGAAATGGTTGATATTAATAACATGCTCACAAAGAAGATGATATCTTGATTAATATTTGTTCACACTTCAAGCCTTTCATAGATCATGTTTATTATTTTACTACCTTTTGTTCGGTGATTTTAATTTTAATTTTTGAAATGGAGGCGTATCCCGGCCTCTGCATCAAAATGATGCATGCAGCCATCTTATTAAAAATCCACGGAGTAGCACAAAGTCATAAAAGTATTACAGCTCGCACGCGGAGCGAAACAAAAAAAAATACATACTGAAAATCGCCACCGGTAAGGCAATATGAAGGATAAGCTCCCTAGACTCCTATCCTGTTATGCGACCGCCATCCGAACCGGTTGAATATAGCCCGTGCTACCATCTCCCACTGGTTGCACCCAGTAACCAAAGGCTCCCTGGAGTCCATAGGAGTGAGTAAGGACCACGTACGAATTCATGCGGTAGCTCTGAAGATGACCTGCAAGAAAGTTAAAATGTGTTGTCTGTTAAAAATCATATCATTTCTACAGTTCCATATAGCCCACAGAAGCACGCATATTCCAATCCGAATACGAGCCGCAGTAGTATGCTCAACCCCAGCTAACCACGTCCCAAACAATGACTCAATGTCAACTGGAGGGTTAATGTTAAAGGCTATATTAATCGTTCTTCAAAGCAATTTGGCGAGTGGGCATTTAAGGAATAGATGTTGTATTGTTTCATCACGATCACACAAACAACAACGTGAACTACCTACCCATCGCCTCTTGATTAAGTTGCCCTTGGTGAGTGTTACTTGCTTGTGGACGAACCACATAAAATATTTAATACGCAAAGGAACCTTAACCTTCCAAATACGCAACGATCTTGAGATTGGGCCAGAATTAAACAAATCCATATAGAAAGATTTCACCGTAAATACTCCATTTCTAGCTAATTTCCAGTGCATCGAATCTGGCTGGTCGGATAGTTGAACATCTATCAATCTTCGAACCAAGTGCATCCAGGCCGTTCATCTCTCACCAACTAACGCACGTCTGAATTGAATATTCAAGGGAATTGTTTAGAAAACTGTGCCTACGTAATCCTCCTTACGTTGCACAATATTATAAAGGGTGGGATATTGTACGGCCAGGGGTGTCTCTCCTAACCACGTATCCTCCCAAAATCTTGTTGACATCCCATTGCCAACCAAGAATTTGACCCTACGAAAGAACAAATCTTACGTTCTCATAAGTGCCTTCCAGAATGGCGAGTCTATTGGTTTTATAGTAACCTAGGCGAGCGTTTTCGACTCTAAATACTTACTGCGCAAAATTTGTGCCCACATGCCTTCCGGCTTTGTCTCTAACCTATAGAGCCATTTACTCATTAGGCATTTATTCTTGATTTCTAAGTTCTCAATACCGAGACTCCCTGGTCTGTTGGTCGACAAAGGATATCCCATCGCGCGAGACGGTATTTCCTCTTGGCCTCATCTGACTAACAGTGATTTTAATATACAATCAGAGTTACGTTGTACCATCATATTGGATAGCATCAGCTCGTGGAGACACCTTTCCTGATCATGCTTCTACTAACATTTCCACTCCAATCACCTGTTATTCATCCAAGATTCTAAATTATAGCAACATGTGTGGATCAGATACTCTAAATACGTTGTAGGGCCTCATCTATACAAAAAGGACACCACCAGGGTTCTACGAACTACCAAAATACAAGGGTATATATTTTCAGCAGAGGAATACCATTCACATTGTTTTTATTGTATATTGTAGATTTATCAACACTCTTTTCATAGATTGCCGTCGTTCTGCAGGCGACTACCATACCATTATCATGAGGAGCTCGTGTATATAGTCAGCACGCATGAGCCCTGAGCCGCACCCTCCTCTAGTGGACATGTAAAAAGACATTCCAAATCTTCTTCTCTCAAGGACATTTCAATGACTCCGACCAACTTGTATCTCTAAGATGGACTGCTTGTGGCATTGCCTTTACGGTGCTAGCATGTTTTGTGCCCATTGCAATCAATGGTGGCCTCGACTCAAAGCTCTCTGAATTGGGAAACAACTGGAACACAAATACAAATAATGTTAATTCATTATTTTTACATTGACATGATCAATTTGTGTTTCATCCATTATTTTCAAACACAAAACAAATACAAATAGAACATGATATAAATATGGTCATCTCCATCCCAAAAATTAAAAAAATACCACATAACAGAATAATATCACAAACAAGTCACCAAAAATATAACCATCACATGGAAAACAAAGTGAAAATAACTGAAATATTTCACAAAAATTATAGTCATCAAATGGAGAAATAATGTGAAAATAACTAAACAAGCTAAAATATTTTTATCTCTTTACCTAGCAAATCACACACAAACATTTCTTAACAAAAAAAAAATTGTTCCTCTGATGGAAAGACCAAAACTGACCATCCCTTGCTCCCTTGCTTAATCTATCAGTCTTTCCACCTCTCAGTATCCCAACTTAATCTATCAGTCCTCACCTAGCAAATCAGACGCAAACATTTCTTAACAAAATTATTCCTCTGATAAAAAAGTTACTCCTCTGAACAGGGGATGACAGTCAATTTAATTTCTTACCAATTCATTAATCTTTGTATGTTTGGCCCACATCTAAATTGTACTTTTAACTTAAACATAAAATAGACATAGCAGGTACTCACGCCGAGCAGCCAACGTCCCAATCTACACAAACACATCAAATAATACTCATCTCAGTTCGACCCAAGAAGAACAACATGCTCCACTGCAGAGCTGATACACCTACAATTGGAAAAATAGGTTCAAAATCAACCAGTCTATAGTAGCATATGGTTTTCTTGAAACACTTTTAGTGATCCCATAGTCTCGGTCTCCATCAACATCAGGAATATCCTGAAAGCTCCAGACATCAATAAAAATATGTTTGATGATACCAAAAGTATAAAGTCATTGCATGTTTAATTACCTTGAATATAGCTATGACGACAGAGAAGCAACACATGAACAATGTTGCAAACACTAGTGATTTTGTTGCTGCCAAGGGCCTTTTCAAAACATGTCGCTGCAAAATGAATCATCAAACACTAACGAAGGAAGCCAAGTAAATAAGTATGAATTTCTAGTGCTACCGAAGATGTGTACTGTGCCGAGTGCCTACATATGTGCAAGGAAAGCCAACTGGACCAAGATAACCCTCACAAATAGGATGCAAGATGCAGCGTGGAGCCTGTGTCATTCCTACCGGAGCAACGAAGCCCAAAAAGGATCAAATATGAGCTGGAAATGATCGACACTTGGCGTTTGATGGTTTCATGGAACTTACTTCCCAATTCTCATCATGGTAAGTGCTACTTTTTTTGCGGGGTTACTTACCTCAACGGAACATTTCCAAGAAGGAAGCTGATAATTAAAGCATACGTCAGTGGCACCGATCTGAAACATATTCCAATGCTAAAGCTCTGAAAACAACTAAATTTAAGTATTTAGACATCAAGCCATTTTTTCCACACCATAACACCATTTTGTTGAACCTAATATACTATGATCAGGAATGTGACTACTAAGAACACTCGAGTTGCTACAAGCTACAATGCATATAAATAGATCAAACAAATTAGGGTTGTCTTCAAAGTCAAAGATCATTTCTCTCATACGTCCAGGCGTGTTCGGACATCCAACGGGCGCCCAGCGGGATCCCCGAAATTCAATCATCTATATAGTACATGCTCATCCAAATCTAGCCAACATGTGGAGGAGAAATGTGATTGTCGAGACTATCTGCCATGTTATCTTCAATGTGCGGTCCCAACAGAAATACGCCAGCCCACGACGCACACTTCACTTTTCCTGTCGAACTCTCCCCTTCCCGCTCGGTCTCTCGCCTTAGCAGGAAATTTTGTCGCTAGAGCCCCCTTTAAAACAAGATGATAGCTACCTCACATTCGGCATTGCGCCATATCTCCTTTACATCTCACTTCCACATGCACCGGTACATAATCAATGATTTGGAGCTAAATGATGAGATGTGCCAATTAGACTTTGTGGGAGATTGTTGGAATTTGCTAGTAGGCTTTTGGCCCAAAGCCCAACTAAAATTCTGAAATTCTCTTGGCCCATTCATGAACACATGTGAGTGGTGTGAGTGAGGCCAAAGTTTAGTCCCATCCCGAAAGTTGAGAGAGAGTTGTACCTCTTTATAAAGTAAGCTCTTCTACCACTTGTATGAGCATGAGAAGAGTAGACCTACACGCGCACTCCTCCTCGCTCGCCTCGCCTCACCACGACGCGCCGCAGGTTACAGGAATGAGCCGAGGACAGAGCTATGCACATTGTCTATATTTTTGCTACTCGAAAATAATTAATAAGTCATTAATTAATAACTAATGGACGTGTTAATTACTCAGCCGTTTCCGATCCTTTTTGATCGTGGGGCTGTTACTTGGACGTGGGGTTTTCTCCACGACCTAACCGGTCCACATTATATAGTCAGGCAGAGGTTTGCCCTAGCCGCCGCCGAATCGTATGGTTTCACACCACCGTTTCAGAGCATTGCGAAGCTGTGCCTGGCCGGCTGGAGCTGGATGCCCGTCGTCGTCATCGGAGAAAGACGGCGCTACCTCAAGAATTCGTTCCACGATCTCTTCTTCGGGTATGAGAAAATAGGTAGACCATCAGAGGGCGGGCGTAGTTATATATAGCCCGGTCAACGCGTTCCATGCGGTACCGGAGCAGAGTCGAAGACGGTCGAAGCCGGTTTCGATTCGAGTCTCCGTCCGGAATCGGACAGAAAATGTTTTTTTTACAGGATTTCAATAATTTCAAAAACTAATTTCAAATCTTTCCAAAAAACAGATTTCAATTATTTCAAACAACTAATTTCAACCATTTCTATAAGTTGTTTCAAGTCTTTCAGAAAACAGATCTCAATAATTTCAAAATACTAATTTCACTCTTTTCAATAAACTGATTTTGGTTCTTTCAAAAAATAGATTTCAATAAACTAACTTCACACATTTTTTAAAAATTAATTTCACTCTTCCAATAAATTGATCGCAATAATTTCAAAAGGCTGGTTTCAACTCTTTCAAAAAAACATATATCAATTATTTCAAAAACTATGTTCTCTCATTTCGGAAAAGTAATTTCACATATTTCAATAAACTAATTTCACGCATTTCAATAAATTTATTTCAGTAACTCCAAAAGTCGATTTGTCCTTCAGGAAACAATTGAGTTAATAAGAACTAATTTCACTTTGTTCTATAAATGTATTTCACATTTAAGAACTAATTAAGTGAGTGTGGCACCATGAAACTGTACCTTGTGGCCGACTTGGCCAAGTACATACCACTTGTCATGCACTTCCAAGAACCGGCATCCTCATCATTCATCTTTAATCTGGACATGCAAGAGAATGTGCCAAAGCTAGTACTCGAATAAATATTCCATGGAAAATCTCTCGTTAACCCGACCGGCCTAGTAGACAAAGGGGGCAATGTCTTTCGGCCTTGTCCCATCCAACCATTACGCATCCCATAATGATGCCTTGTGTGGGAGTCCTGGACTAGGGGGTGTCCGGACAGCCGGACTATCATTATCCGCCGGACTCCAAGACTACAAAGATACAAGATTGAAGACTCCGGCTCGTGTCCGGATGGTACTTTCCTTGGCGTGAAAGACAAGCTTGGCAATACGGATATGTAGATCTCCTACCATTGTAACCGACTCTGTGTAACCCTAGCCTCCTCCGGTGTCTATATAAACCGGAGGGCTTTAGTCCGTAGGACAACATACATTACAACAATCATACCATAGGCTAGCTTCTAGGGTTTAGCCTCCTTGATCTCGTGGTAGATCTACTCTTGTACTACCCATATCATCAATATTAATCAAGCAGACGAGGGTTTTACCTCCATCGAGAGGGCCCGAACCTGGGTAAAACATTGTGTCCCTTGTCTCCTGTTACCATCCGCCTAGACGCACAGTTCGGGACCCCCTACCCGAGATCCGCCGGTTTTGACACCGACATTGGTGCTTTCATTGAGAGTTCCTCCGTGTCGCCAGCAGCGGCTTGATGGCATCTTCAACCAACAACGCTGTCGTGGTGAGACTTTTCTCCACGGACAGATCTTCAGATTCGGGCGCCGCTTTACGGGCCAATTCTCTTGGCCATCTGAGCAGATCGAAAGCTACGCCCCTGGCCGTCAGGTCAGATTCGGAAGCTTAAACTTCACGGCCGATGTCCGCGGAGACTTGATATTCGACGGACTCGAGCCACAGCCGAGCGCGCCGCACTGTGACGATGGGCATGATATAGCTCTGCCGCCGAATAGTGCCTTGGTGGCGACACGGATCCGCCCGCCATTAGCCCGGCCGATCGCCCGGATCGAGGGCGGTGGATAGACGCCGCCGGGCTTCAACCTCCACGGCGATGGAGCGAACACCGATCTCGCCCCGCACAACTCGTGATTCGAGGCACCGACTCTCGCGGACTCAACCTCCGTGCCCCTACCAATTGATCTCGATTGGGCGCCGGTTATGGAATTCACCGCCGCGACATCTTTCAATACTCGCCTTTTGGCAATATCCTGAATTCACTAAAGCATCTCGTTATCGGAGAGTCTGCCGGACTATGGCGGGATGGTGAAAAGCGGACGACGAAGAAATTCAGAGTCCACCCACCACCCACTTTGTAGCCACTGTCGATGATCTAACCGACATGCTAGACTACGACTCCGACGACATTGACGCTATGGACGACGATGCCGGAGACGAACAGGAACCAGCGCCCATAAGTGCACTAGACCATTACCTCGTCACATGACATATATATGGTGAACACACGAAAGGAGAGCGATAACGAGGACCAACGGGCCGTGTTGGGGATATTACCACTAGGTGTAAACCGGCCAGCTTGGGCCGAGTTAACTCCGTTAGTGGTATAAGCAGAGAAAGGCCCAAGGCCTGTAGTCGGTTTAGAACTTGTAGCCGTAAACCGGCCTGATGTATAACTTGTATTGTAAGTTAGGAATAGAGAGATACCAACCGAGATACGAGTATGAACCGGTTGGGACTCTATGAACCGACGGGCGTCACTCGTGTATATAAGGGGCGACCCGGACGGTTCGTGACGACAACCACAACTCGAGCCTAGGCGAAGCTTGTTTGCTCCCTAGCCATCGAGACCACATCAATTCCATCACAACTAGCGTAGGCTTTTACCTTCATCGAAGGGGCAGAACTAGTATAAACCCTTGTGTCTTCGTGTCCGCTTTAACCCCTTCAAGTAAACCCGTAGCGATGGCTCCACGACTAAGTCCTTACGCTAGGACATCTGCCGTGACAAATCCATGACAGTTGGCGCCCACCATGGGGCTATCGCACGATGGTTTGACGATCTTGGAGGGCAAACTCAAAGGACTCGAAGGCTACGTCGTGGGCCGAATGACCAAGAGTCGTCGAGGCCGGATCTACATCGACGACGCCGGATGGGGTCCCGAGGCCGATTCAATCGAGTACGGATACCGGGTCCCCTTCGGTGGCATACATGTTTTCATCGGCAAGATCGGGGAGCCTGGGCCTGAGCCGGACATCTGCACCGACCTCGTCGAGACGGCTCAGCGTGCGCGACCTGCCCAGGTTAAACCGGCCGTGAAGCATGTCTTCGTTGGAGTCATCCACGGAGGAGAACACGACGCCGGTTCAGAACACGGTAGTGAGACCGCTGCTTATTCCGCAACGAATCTTCAACAGAGAAACCGAGTCATTGTACCAGTGCAGGGCGATATGATCGGGGCTGTTTCGACGACGGCGATATTCCGGACCCCCAAGCCGTTCAACCGGTTGGAATATTCATGGCGATGCGCAGCAGCGAACCACTCTTCCACCGCAGCAGCGATGCTTTCCGGATCAGCGGCGGCGGCGGCCGCAGGGGCGAGAGGCCCGGCGCCCGCCGTTCAAGTTTTATCAGATCTGTTTGATGCACTAGCTGCGCTTATGGCAGAGGACAACCCGGCGGATCAGGAGGCCCATAATGCGGAAATCGCGAAGGTGAAAGAGTAGATCACGCAAGCCAAAGCTGATCTAGCGTCAGAGAAGGAGCGCATGGCCGCAGAGCGGGCCGCTCTGGACGCCCAGGCTTACAAACTCATGCTTGACCAGAGTGCGTCGCAGGAGGTGTTGAAGCGGAAGTATAGGTCACGCCTGCCATTATGATTTGATCCTAGAAATCTCTTTCAGACCCCGGGAGCTGGACCCAGTAATCCGCCCCAGCACAGGGAGGTAAACCGGATTGAGGCACCAGGAGCAGGAGCGACGGCCCAACCACGCCTGATGGAGCCTCCTCAGCAGAACATGGTGGTTCCTCCGCCGGTACAAACACCCCCAGGTCATTATTCTAATCCTATGGACAACCTTATTGCAGCCGCCAAGACGATTGGAGGCTATCCCATCGAAGGAGATTCCCCAAGCGCTTGAGACACGCTGGGTTAAAGAGCTTCTCGGACTGCACCGATCCAAATAGGAGGTATATTCATACGGCCGTGATCGGATTCATTCTACGCCTGTCCCAAGCCGGAGCTACAAAGAAGCGATGGATGAACCAGCCATATCAAGCAACGCGCGGGACCGTGAAGCGGCCCGTGGCAATCACCAGATGGGCGGCATTCGTGATTCTCAGGAGGTGGTGGACCGGGCCCGGGCACGCAGGGAGGCCGAGTTAGCAGCACAGGATGACGCGGGTCAACATACACCGGTTCGCCTACCACCTTCGCGGACCAGAGCCGCATCCGCTTTAGGGGTGCCCTATTTAATCCTCGCTACGCAATGTGCGCCTAAAGACTTTAAGGGTCCACGCAAGGTGCGAATTACACCGCTGATCCGTCCCCTGAAGCGTGGGTTGAGAGTTATGAGATGGCCATGGAGATGCTAGATGTCGATGAGACGCGTGTGCAAAATACTTCACCATGATGCCGGAAGGCACGGCTCGTGCTTGGTTGAAGAGCTTACCGCCCAATTCTATCAGCTCATGGGCCCGATTCACGGGCCGGTTTATTCGTAACTCCAAGGATACGTGTAAGCAGCCCAAGTCCATAGTAGACCGGCGGCTTGTGTCCAGAGGAAGGGGAGTCAACGACCCGTTGGGTACGCCGTGTTTCCAGATTTTGCACTCCTCCGACAGATCAACGCCGACTCGCAATCTTAACATTAGAAGGCAACCGCCGGTTTGAGCCTTTAAAATTAAAATTGGGGCGCATGAAGCGGTTCTCAGATGACATGGGAACCCTCATGGCCGCTTTGGTGAAGTATGCTGATTCGACAAGACCAAGGATCCCGAGGCTGATGATGATGAAGCGAGGAAGGAAAGAAGAACGACAACCCAAGGGGCAGCAGTACAAACCGGCGGGTCATGGAAACGGAGGCAAGCGCAAGGCAGATGGCAACCCGGATTTCGTAGCCAACACTAATGCACAGGACAGGGGGCAGCGGCGTAGAGGCAAGGCGAATCGGGGCCCAAACCCTAATACGAGCTGTTTGAATTACTTATTGAATCAACCTTGCCCCAAGCACGGGACGAAGGAGTCCCCATCGAACCATCTCTGGATAGACTGTTATATTATGCAGGAGTTCAAAAATTCTAATGCTTTCCGGTATGACCAGGGGTCAGGTGGCGGTTCAGGATCCGGTTTCCACGGGCCGGGTCACGATGGAGCTTCCGGTTCAGGTCTTAATCAAGGCAGTCACAATAGTCAGCATAATCAGGGTGGCCAGCAGCAGCAACAACAGTCGGGTTATCAGAGCCAACCAAAGCAGTTGAACAGTGGGCAGTATCATGTTTTCACAACTAGTTTGGATAAGCGCGATCGGAAGCTTCACAAGCGAGCAGTAAACTCTGTTGAACCGGCCTTGCCGCGTTATTTACGCTGGTCGGAGCAGCCTATCGTGTGGAGCAGAGAGGACCATCCCCCCCGGGTTGATAATCCGGGCCAGCTGGCATTGGTGGTAGACCCTCAGGTGGGGGGCTATAAGTTCACTAAGGTGCTTATGGATGGAGGAAGCTGTATTAATATACTATACTATGAGACTTTCCGTCGCATGGGTCTAACAGACAAGGATCTCAGACCGTCCAATACAGTGTTCCATGGCGTAGTACCAGGCAAATCTGCTTATCCAGTTGGTAAGATAGCCCTGGATGTGGCTTTTGGAGACGAGCACGATTCCCGGTCTGAAAAGCTAACTTTTGAAGTAGTAAAAATCCGGAGTCCATATCATGCCTTGTTTGGGCGGCCGGCTTATGCTAAGTTCATGGCACGACCTTGTTATATCTACTTGCAGCTCAAAATGCCGGGTTACAAAGGAACGATAACGGTGCATGGAAGCCGCCGAGTTGCTTTGGAATGTGAGGAAGGTGACGCAGCTTATGCAGAGGCGGTCTGTGCCACGGAGGAGTTGAAGTTCTATAAGGACAACGTTGATCCGGCAGATATGACCCCTTTAAAGAAACCAACTACAGAGCATGAATCGGATCTGAAGTTTAAATCGGCAGCTGAGATCAAGCTTGTTGACTTCGTGCGAGGATTCGTCCAAGCAGTTCATTTGTCGGTGCCAACTCGATCCCAAATAGGAAAGCGCCATCGAGTTCATCCGTGAGAACCGGATATCTTTGCATGGAAGCCATCGACATGCCGTGTACCGAGGGAACTCGTGAGCACACACTTAATATGGATCCTAAGTATAAACCGTGAAACAGTTCCTCCGCCGGTTTAACGAAGAAAGGCGCAGCCATTGAGAGGAAGTAGCGTGCTTTTGGCAGTGGCTTTATCATTGAAGTGTTTCATCCAGAGTGGCTTGCTAATCCGGTGCTGGTCCTTAAGAAAATGGCACCTGGCGTATGTGTGTGGACTACATAGATCTTAACAAAGCCTGTCCAGCGGATCCTTTTGCCCTCCCCCGCATTGATCAGATTATTGATGCCACGGCATGATGTGAGCGTTTAAGTTTTTTGGATGCGTACTCTGGATATCATCAGATCAAAATGGCGGTTAAGGACCAGGAGAAAACAACGTTTATAACTCCCTTTGGAGCCTTCTGCTATGTATCTATGCCTTTTGGGCTCAAAAGCGCCCAGGCTACTTATCAGCGGTGTGTACAGAATTGCCTGCATACACAGATCGGCCGCAATGTGCATGCTTATGTGGATGATATTGTGGTAAAATCAAGACAAAAGGAGACACGGTGGATTTATTTGAAGGAAACCTTCGACAACTTGCGCATTTACAAGATGATGCTTAATCCGGCCAAGTGCGTCTTTGGTGTTCCGGCAGGCAAGTTATTGGGGTTTCTGGTGTCTAACAGAGGAATTGAGGCTAATCCGGAGAAAATTAAAGCTATTACTTCCTTGGCTAAACCGGTGTATCAATGATGTTCAGCGTTTGGCGGGCGTAATCGCTGCGTTGAGCGGTTTATCACCGCCTCGGAGAAAAGGCCATCCCTTATACCGATGCTTTGAGGAAAGCGGATAATTTAAATCGAGCCCGGCCGCGACGAAGCATTTGAGGATTTAAAGCGCAATTGGCCAATCCGCTTTGTTCTTGCGGCTCGGTTGACAAGGAGCCACCGTTGTTATATGTGGCAGCCAATGCTCGAGCAATGGCGTGGCTATTGTGGTAGAGCGCAAGGAGGCGTAAGGAATATCCGTTCGTGCCGGTTTATTATATCGATGAGGTGCTTATTGAGTCCAAGCAAAGGTATCCGCATTGGCGTAAGCTAGTCTATGGCGTTTTATGGCGATCGGAAACTAAGCAAGATTTCCAAGGGCACCCTATCACAAAGGGTCGCCTCAGCTTTTGGGTGACATCATACGTAACCGGAGGCGATCGTCGGATTGCCAAATGGGCCATAGAGCTTGGGCGCATGGACTAAAGTATATACCACGGACAGCCGTGAAGTCTCAAGCACTTGTTGATTTCATTAATGATCGGACGGAGTTACAAGCACCGAGGAGAAGCCGGATCACACATATTGGACTATTCATTTCGACGGATCCAGCGGTTGGAAGGCTCGGGGCGGAGTCGTTTTAACTTCCCCACGAGGTGATAAGTTTTGTTACGTTCTCCGTTTAATGTTCCCTTGTACTAATAATGCAGCTGAGTCGAGGCCTTGCTCCATGGTCTCCGGATGGCTAAGGAGATGAACTTAAGCCGGGTTAAGTGCTTCGTGACTCGGACCGTGGCTCGGCAAGTATCCGCACTTGGGATTCTAAGGACCCGCTTATGGCTGCATATCGTCGAGAAGTGGATAATATTGCAGGTTGCTTCAAGGGTTATCAAGTGGATCATGTGGATCGCCAGAAGAACGGCGGCGGACGCTTTGAGCCGCTAGGTTCTCGGCGCAAACCGGTTCCACCTAATGTCTTTTTGGACGCCTTGCACAACCCGTCGGTCCGGCTCCTGGTGAAGCGGATTTGGCTATTCCCGATCCGGAGGCTCGGTTGGTGGCAGCATTACATGTTATTCGGATTGGGCGATTCCTTTTCTTGCGATATGACTCGAGGAGTTGCGAAGATGAGATTACGCCGCACGGATAATCCGGCGCTCCAAGTCTATGACGATTCTTAATGGTGAGTTGCATCATTGCAGTGTATCAGGGGCGTTTCAACGTTGTGTTTCCCCTGAGGAAGGCTGTGAAATCTTAAGAGAAATCCATGAAGGGGATTGTGGACATCACGCCGGTTCAAAGTCCCTGGTGGCGAAGGCGTTCCGTCACGGATTTTACTGGTTGACCGCACACGCTGATGCGGAGGACTTGGTTAAACGGTGTGATGGGTGTCAGAAATTTTCAAGGCGTGCTCATGTACCGACACAAGAGTTGATGATGATCCCAATAACGTGGCCGTTTGCAACTTGGGGGCTAGATATGGTCGGACCATTTAAACGATCCAAGGATAAGAAGACCCACCTGTTGGTGGCAGTGGACAAATTTACCAAATGGGTTGAAGCAGAGCCTGTCAGCAAGTGTGATGCGGCAACAGCGTGCGATTCATCAAAAGGTGATTTTCGGTTTGGCTTTCCACACAGTATCATTACTGACAATGGCACTAATTTATCCAAGGGTGCTATGAAAGAGTTCTGTGAACGTGAGCACATCCGACTTTACGTGTCGTCAGTGGCTCATCCCCAGTCCAACGGGCAGGCAAAACGAGCTAATCAAGAGATCTTACGAGGCATCAAACCTCGGCTTATGGTTCCGTTACAACGAACACCAGGATGCTGGGTTGAAGAGCTACCATCGGTGCTATGGAGTATCAATACTACGCCGAACCGGTCCACTGGATATACACCGTTTTTCATGGTCTACGGAGCAGAGGCAGTACTTCCCAGTGATATCCGGCATGATTCGCCCCGTGTAGCGGCTTATGTTGAAGCGGACAACGAGACGGCACGGCAGGACGCTTTGGATCTATTGGATGAAGAGCGTGATGTGGCAGCTGCTCGTTCGGCGATTTACCAGCAGGATCTTCGTCGTTATCACAGTCGCCGGGTTAAAACCAGAACCTTTCAAGAAGGAGATTTGGTGCTTCGCCTCATCCAAGACCAGACAGATATGCACAAGTTATCCCCGCCTTGGGAAGGACCTTTTGTGGTCAGCAAGAATCTACACAACGGATCATACTATCTGATTGATATTCGAGAGCGTCAAGACTCATGTACATCATAGGAGGAGACCAATAGGCCGTGGAATATAGCTCATCTTCGGCCTTACTACACTTGAGTCATCGGCTCTACTTATGTACATATCATGACAATGTATATATTATCTTCGATATAATAAAACCAGAGCCTCAGCTAAAGCGGGGTCTCTGTCTTTCTTATCATGCGTGGTTACATGGAGTGATTCTGTTTTTAAAGCGGCCTCCGGTTTACCCCTTGACAGCTTGTTTTTATCACTTGGGGGCTTGGTCGTGTCCAACCAATGCAACACCTCTTGATAGGCGAAAGCCACCAGATCATTTGGGGACACGGTCAAGTCTGAACCGGTCACGCCTCTTGGTCGGCCTATAGGGCCAGAGTCATTTGGGGGCTTGGTCGAACCCAACCAATGTCATGCCACTTGGCGGCGACGCCAAGAGTCTTTTGGGGACTCGCCGACCGGCACCATCGCTACGCCTTCGGGGAGCTTGGTTGCGTCTGACCATGGTAATGCCATCTGACCAGCTCAGTATAGCTTTTCTTTTGCAAAGAGTTATTGCCTTTGTTGCCATATTTTTTTCATAATTGGTATTTGATTTTGTGTTGCGTTTTTTAACCCGACAAACATTTTTATCCGGTTCAACTGTCAGTTATATATTGACATGACACGGTTTAATCTTACGCCGGAGTTTATCTGCCCGGTTTACCTTCTTCCTGTTAATCATCATTGAATAACAAGGGGGCTTGTGCTGATTCAGCACGGTTTATATGGGAGTTGTTCTCTCCCGCTTCTGACGGTCATGGTTTTAAGGCCTCCGCTTTAAGTTTAGCTACGCCACTTCATGCCAGACATACGGCAGGTATTTGTATCACATATTTGTTGAAATTCTGATATATATGTTAAATATCATAAACCGGCTGGCGGTATCACCGCCACCGAGGTTCAAAATTTTCTGGTTGCAGGAAATACGAATCAAGCAGACGTTTCGCTATTTATGCACGAAGGCATATTCAGACAGAAAGTTTTAACTAAAGTTATTACAAGGCAACACGGTGCCCAAGTGAGATCATTGTTCTTTGGGCAAATCGCCAACGACAGATATTTAAAACGGCCACCGGTTTAAGCTTGCTCTTCATCCTCCGCCGCTTCAGCCTCCTCGTCTCTACCCATTGGCTGGAAATCAACAGTGGTCCAGTCGATTCCCATTAGCGCTTGGAAAACAGCCTCTTCGTGGATCAGAGAAGATGGTTCAATATCAGGAGCGTAAGTATGCTTACGGATTGGAGGGATCAGATTTTCCGCTTCAAAAGTTGGGGCAGGCACTCGCTTGTTTTGATCATTATATTGTGCTTGGTAATGCTCCAAATCGGCTTCTTCGGCCAGCTGACAAGCTAGAGGGCGTACTGCACGGTTTATAGCCCGTAAATCCTCTTCATTGAAATCAGAACCATCTTCTTTAACACTGGGATAGCCTTGAGCTGCTTCCACAGGATCAAAGTCTGGTACCCATGCCTTGGCTCGGATCAAGGCGTTAATCGCTCCGGTTCGAGCAGCAGATTTTTTCACCTCTTCAATCCGGGCAGGAAGCATGGACAGCTGGTTCAGAGTATCTTGAATCAACGAAGGTGCCGGATTGTTATGTGAGGCTGTGGTGATGATGCGCTGGGCTCCGGTATATAACTGTTCTACTAAGGTGTAGACAACCTTCAGTTTCTTCTGCACATCGTTTCCTAAGTGCCCAATGCGTGTGCCTACAACAGTAAACGGTTAGTTTTAAACCGGAGTAATGATACAGCAGGTTCAACACATCACAACTGATCAAAGGAAGCTTACCAAAGACTGCCGCAGCCATAGAGTGTACTTGCCGCTTTACGGCTGTCAGATCATCTACCACCGGTTTAAGGGCAGCTTCAGCATTTTCTGCTCGTTTGATTAAATTGGCCTTCTTAGTGGCCCAGTCCGCCTGTTCTTTCTTCAAGCTTTCCTTCACTTGTTCAGCAGCGTTCAAAGCACTGGTTAACTCTTTCTTGGCCTTTTCTGTTTCGGCCTGCTGGGTTTTCAAAGCCGCTTGTAAATCGGCAATCCGGTCATCTTTGATTTTCACCTCAGCCTGTGTATCGATAGTATGTTCAGCCAGGAATTCAAGACAGTCAAAGTCCCAACCACACAACACAGTTATATGCTTGACACTTGAGGGCTAATGTACCTTCGATTTTTATCTTACTACTAGATGGCAAAGTCCCAAGCTCAATACAAGTATTCAACTTGGCACTTGGGGGCTAATGGCTATTTGATCTAGCAATGTTTCCAAAGGCAGTTTTTATGGAAGTCCGGTTTAAATATGCACAGTTAAACCGGCCCTTGGAGCTATGCAGGTGGATTTCAAAGTTGTTAAAGAATATAGTCAAGTCCCGGTTTGATCAAGATTACAAACCGGCCCTTGGGGGCTACAAGAACTGATATATTGGCGGTAAGAAAAGGAGTGAGTTACCTCAAACTTGTCCCTCATTAACTTGACCAGGCCAGCTTCATAGTCACGGCTGGTATAAAGCCGGTTTAAATAGCCAGAATGAAGGTCTTGGGCGCTTAAAGTAGCATATGTTTCCAGTTCAACATCCCATTTTCCTTTATTCAAGGTGGAAAAATCTTCTTTCACAGAGTGCCTCGTTAAGGTTGCAGGATTCCCCGGTTCAGAACGGCCCATACCAGTAATCACAACGTCATCATCTTTCGACTCGACGGATTGTGTGGGCACGGCCGTTTTAGTAGCAGGACTGCGAGGTTTATCAAACCGGACGGTGCTGGTAGGTGGATCGACAGAGATTGAAGTGTTGACAGGCCTCTCTTCAGGAATAACCTCTTCTTGAACCGGAGGATCTTCAGGAATAGCCGTTTTATCCAACCGGGCCTTCTTGCTTGGTTTCGGTTTGGTTCTAAGAGACAAAGAGTCAGGGAAAAAGCATATCCATTACAAAATATATTAGAAAGCATATGGCCGGTTTGACTTACCCGGCGGCTATCTTCAACGGTGGTAGCTGAGTGGCCGAGGATTCACCAGAGGATGAATGGGAAGTGACCTGATAATCGGAGTCGGACGGATTAAGAGGTTGACGGAAGAAACCCGCTTTGGAATTTAAAGCAATAAAAAGGTCGGAAACCTCGGAGCGACGCTTTCGAACCGGGCTGTTTGGTAAACCGGCAGAGGTAACTACCTGACCACTGTGCCGGGTTGTGCGGCGAGCTTCATGTTGCTATGTCTTCATAAGAAATTTGGGATCCAAATAAGCAAGAGGGTGAGAAAAATTAACTTTCCGGTTTGCCTGGCGAAATTTTGGTAAAGGCAAATTTGCTGAAGAGAGAATAGTTACCTCAGCGAATCTGCGTTCTTGGCTTGAAATCATCCTGACAAGCATCATCATCAATAAGGCGTGTAAAAAGCAAGCCAAGAGAATCAAGTTCTGGATTACCCACATCATCGTCAATGGCCGGATCAGATGAAGCAGTGGTCTTTCTCTTATGGGCTAATTTCTTGACAATTTTTGTTTTGGGCCGGGTTGGCATACCTCGCTTTCTCCGCTTTGTCTTGTGAAAGTTTCTTGCTCCAAAACGGATTATCACCCTGGATTAGAAGTAATTAAATGTTGGATACATGAAGCGATATGAGGTTTAATGATGAAGCAACTAGAAACTTACCGCAGTGGTTTGTTGGTGGTGCGATGAGGAGCTAGACCAGTTTGAGCACAGAGGTGCTCCGGTTCATTCAGCATCCTTTTTACCGAGTCCGTAACTTCATCATCAGAAAGTTCGAGTTTTGTGTGTCGGAGTGGGTCGTCGACGCTGCCAGTATACTGACACATCAAACCGGAACGCCGGCTCGGAGGCAGTATGCCCCATGATAACCAGCAGCGTGCAAGATCAATTCCAGTCAAACCGTTGGCCATAAAGGCTCGGAGCTTGGACAGTTGCGTGGCATATTTGCTTCTATCTTTGGCGCTTAATCTTTGAGGAAACGGATGAGTGTTGCTTAGCCGCTCTGGACGAAAGCCAGGTAAGGGATTTTCATCTTCAGGAGAAGTGTCCTTGCAATAAAACCAAGTTGCATTCCACTCTTTGGGGTGAGTATGGAGTTTGACGTGGGGATAGGTGATCTCCTTCCTCTTCTGAATAGCCATACCACCCAATTCAGATTGGGGCCGTCGGTGAATTCAAGTCGACGGTTTAGATGGAAGAGGTCTCTAAACAGTTCAACAGAAGGTTCCTCTTGCAGATATACTTCAGATAGTACTTGAAAGTGGCATAAATTGGTGACGGAGTTGGGGCCAATGTCCTGGGGACGGAGCTGAAAATTGGCCAACACATCCCGGTAAAATTTTGAACCGGGCGGTTTGAAGCCCCGGGCCAGGTGATCTGCAAAGACCACAACTTCTCCTTCCTGGGGTGTGGGAGGACATTCCTCTCGTGGACCCTCCAAAGGATCTGTATCTTTGTCATCTAAAGCGCCAATCAAGACCAGGTCATTCAGCTGCGACTCGGTGACGCGAGAAGGAACCCAGTTGCATTCATACACTTGTTTGGCCATGATAAGATCTACAAAAGTAATTGATCCGGTTCAAGAGCGTGCTTGTTACAAAGTGATTGATCTAAGTTATGATAAACCGGAGGCAGTGTCTATAAATCGGTCTCCTGTGATATGATATCAGATGGGGCTCTGGCAGTTCAACAAGGGGACTAATGGTGTATCTGTGCCGGTTTAGCAGCTTTTTCTTATGGTGAGTTAAACCGCCTAATCTGGACTTTGGAAATAATTGAAGCTATGGATAGTTTGTAGAAACAAGTTTCACAAGATCCCATGATAGCTACGGATCAAACGCAGGTTTACAGAAAACAGAAAATATTTCACGGAAGTAAGGCAGAAACGGAAGTGGACTATGAGGCAGATATGTACGCAGAAGATCCATGGGCTTAAGATAAGAAAGTACAGCGGATGCGCAGGAATCGCTACTAATACAGTACAGATTCACAGTGTGGTTCAAAGTTAAAAGGATAGACGGAAACGCACGAAGAACACAGTATGAAGCTGGAACCCTAAAAACAGATCTAAGTCGAGAAGGGGAAGAAGCTTACCGAGAACGGAGAAGACGCAGAAAGAGGCCGCAGTATTCTGGTACGATCAGGTCGACGCAGCGGCCCAGGACGAGGCAGAGGTCGACGATGATGGTGGAGCTCCAAGAGCAGCGGCGCGAGGAAGACGAAGAAGAGGAGACGAAGGGAGGAAAGAAATGACCCTTCGGTCTTATTTATAAGGCAGCCAGGCTAGGTCAAGCGCGTGGATCCAGGAACTGCTATTAAAGAAGGCGTTATAACGGATCAAATTTCAGGATGACGTCATGCTGGTTTACAATGACCAGAAGTAATGACGACATGGCGGTTTACCAGACAATAGAAGATGTCCAAGATACAAGTTTTGTGAAGGATTGACATGAAGCGTTTCAAATCAATCTGGGGCCTAATGTTGGGGATATTACCACTAGGTGTAAACCGGCCAGCTTGGGCCGAGTTAACTCCCTTAGTGGTATAAGCAGAGAAAGGCCCAAGGCCTGTAGTCGGTTTAGAACTTGTAGCCGTAAACCGGCCTGATGTATAACTTGTATTGTAAGTTAGGAATAGAGAGATACCAACCGGGATACGAGTATGAACTGGTTGGGACTCTATGAACCGACGGGCGTCACTCGTGTATATAAGGGGACGACCCGGCGACGGTTCAGGGACAGACAACCACAACTCGAGCCTAGGCGAAGCTTGTTTGCTCCCTAGCCATCGAGACCACATCAATTCCATCACAACTAGACGTAGGCTTTTACCTTCATCGAAGGGGCCGAACTAGTATAAACCCTTGTGTCTTCGTGTCCGCTTTAACCCCTTCAAGTAAACCCGTAGCGATGGCTCCACGACTAAGTCCTTACGCTAGGACATCTGCCGTGACAAATCCACGACAGGCCGCGACAGAAGACCCCGCCGATAAAAAACCAAAACGACGGCGTAGACGCCGCCCTAAGTCCCACCTCGATGACAACAACGCTCCCCAGGAGCCCGCGATACGGTAGGGCTCACAAGCAGACGATGAACATGCAAATAAGAAACCATCCGAGCATGACGAATCAGATAATCAATCCAAGCCCGGCGAGAACAACAGTCCGGACGACCTTACGCCGGACACGTCGCCGGAGAATAAGAACCTTCAGAAAAGACTCATCAGTACTGCAAGAAGCCTGAAGAAGGAAAGACGGAGGCTCAAAACAGCGGAAGACACACTCAGAATGAGATGGAGCAAAGTGCTCAAAACCGCAGATAAGTACGGCAATGGCCACCAATCAAAGAGCTACCCGAAGCGCAAGCTGCTACCGGAATTCGACGAGGAGGCCATAGAGCCCCCACCGTCCAAAAATAAAGGGGCCGCCTGGTTGGATAGACGGCCAAATGACAAGCCAAATTACGACAGCGGCACCACACATAAATCCACCAACGAACTTGGAAGGATAGATGGCCCAGCCAGGTCCATTTACGGGCCAAAGGAGAAGGCCCCAAGAAGCAAGGCAACGCGCCAAGTGTCCGACGAGAGCGGCACACACAAATACAGGGGCGCTGCACACCCACTATGTTTCACCGATGAGGTGCTGGACCATGAATTCCCAGCAGGATTTAACTCCATCAACATAGAGGCCTACGATGGAACAATGCACCACAGTCTGGATAGAAGATTATATACTACATATACATATGGCCAGAGGAGACGATCTCCACGCCATAAAATATCTACCCCTCAAGCTCAAAGGGCCAGCCCGTCATTGGCTTAAGAGCCTCCCAGAAAACACTGTTGGAAGTTGGGAAGAGCTCGAGGACGCGTTTAGAGCAAATTTTCAAGGGACTTATGTCCGTCCTCCGGATGCAGATGATCTAAGTCATATAACTCAACAGCCCGGAGAGTCAGCGCAGAAATTCTGGAACAGGTTCCTTACCAAAAAGAACCAAATAGTCGATCGTCTGGACGCCAAGCCTTAGCAGCTTTCAAGCACAATGTCCGAGATGAATGGCTCGCTTGAGCACCTCGGTCAAGAGAAACCGAGGACAATGTCCGCACTAACAAGCCTCATGACCCGCTTACATGCGGGAGAGGATAGCTGGTTAGCAAGATGCAGCACCAATGACCCAAGTACATCCGAGATAAGAGATGGAACGGAAAATCACGGCGCGAGAAAAAGCAGCGCGGAATAAAGAGAAAAGCCCAAAGAGCACGGCAGTCAACGCCGGATTTAAAAGCTCGCGGCCCAATAATAAAACACAGCCTTTAAAGGATGACAGTGACGAATTGTCCAACTTAAAAAGATTTTGGGTCGGATATGTCAAATCCACAGTACCCCCGGAAGGCCTGCAAATCACACCCACAGGGATTGTTGGGTTTTAAACAGTCCGCCGACTAAATGCGAACACAAGGGCTCGACGCGTCAGCGAAGAAGATAAACCCCACCAGCAGAGCAGGAAAACAAAAGACTTTCCCACAAGGGGTCAAAGCAGTAAACTCACTTCATGTGATAATACGGAAAAATAGTGCGGCACTTTCTAAAAAGAGCTTCGCGCGGTCCAACCCAGCAAACCGTAGAGATTGGATATCTAAACCAATCACTTTCGACCACCTGGACTATTCCAGAAGCGTTTGAAATGCGGGACGGACTCCCCTAATATTGAATCCCATAATAGACGGATTACAATTTACTAGTGTCCTAATGGACGGAGGCAGTGACTTAAACCTGATGTATTCCAAAACAGTCCGTAGGATGGGGATAAACCCTGTCAAAATCCGACACAGCCGCACTTCCTTCAAAGGAGTGACGCCAGGCCCTTACGCCAAGTGCACAAGCTCCATATTACTAGAAGTCGTGTTCGATCGCGAACAATTCTCGACGAGAAAATTAATTTTCACATCGTCCCATTTGAAAGTGAATATCAAGCACTCTTGGGACGTAAGGCTTTTGTCCGCTTCAACGCTATACCGCATTCGCGTCTCTTACACTCAAGATGCCCGGTCCGCGTGGCGTCATTTCATCGAGGTCACTTAAAGACCCCGGACTCGGATAAACGAATCCGGCGCCGAGAGGCTAGGGCTCCCTAGCCACATACCCCTTCACGTGGGCTGCGCGCTAAACAACCGCGGGTTCATACAAACCCCGCTTTAATTATTTATATTTCTCATTTTACATATTTTTCGCGCGTATTGTTTTTAAAACTAAACGTTCCCTCTTTTCTGAGATGAACAACGTGCATACCCGTCCAGATAACGGCGCAACGGAGACACAGGCGTGAGACGTGCGGTAGGGACCCGTTGTGAGGATTCTTTTCAGATTAAGACCTGCGTAAACCTTTTTCTCGTGTCTTGTTGTTATTCTCCTTGGTTTCTTCCTATAGCCAAAGCGGAGCTGGCGCTTTGGCATCGGCCGCGTCGAAGACCATACCCGTGCACGGACACTAGGGCTTAGGGCATCGTTACGCCCATTATTATAAAGACCGAACACCTTAGGGAGTGTTGGCGTCTCGAGAGTTAGGCATTATATGCATCAGCTCGAATCATGTCTTTGGTCAAATGTTGGGTTTGCCCGGCTCCGTGTTTTGCTGCCTTACGTTCCGTATCATCGGCTAACGCGCACCGGGAGAACTGCTGCGATTGTGCCCCATTTCTTACGGGCGAGCACCTCGAGAGAAAGCCGAAATCGATCGCATGATACAATGAGAGACTGGTCAACCACTCGATCGACTATCGGAATGTTTAGAATTCCCCACTTTGACGAAGGACCGTTTCCCGGTCAGGCACACGCCCTCCGACTTCGGAGAGGGGCGATGCCACCAGGGGCTATATCGTAGCCCCACCCTCGAGCTCCACCGGCTAAGTGAAAGTGATAAAGCATTATAGTCCGGATTGCCTCGTTAAGCTCGCTACCACCTCCTTATAACAGGGTGAGACGCCGGATTAAGTGTGAAAACGCGCTATTTTTGCGAACACCCCAGCACCTTGTGCGAGGGCTGAAGCCAAGACGCATCTTTCAAGTTATACACAAGTATACGTGGCGGCCGCGACAGAGAAGTTTTACTACTTGGGCGCACAAGTATAAAAAGCGTTATACCATGATCATTGATTTACAAGCTAATGCGTTCAATTGAGCGTTACATTCTTGAAACTCGTGACTCTATTACACGAGCGCCACGCATAACTTCCCGAAATAGTGCTCGGCAGGAGCCGGTTTTCATCCGAACCTGGCAGCAACAGCGGTGGCGTCCATCTCCGGACAATGCGCCTTCACGGGCAAGAGCCATCCGCGCGCCCTCGATGCGCAGCCGACCGCTTCATCTCCTTTATATGCGGCACCGCTCAAGGAATTGCTGCGATGGCAAGTAGCTCGTCGCCTTGGACCTCTCTGGCCAGACATGGGCCACGATGTCAGTCATGGCAAGTCCGGACAATCTATTTATCTCGGCCCATTCGGCCAACCGGTCTGTCAATGGAAGTGGGCGATCCGGACTATGGAATTGAGACCAATATAGCTCTTCCGTCTCGTGATCCTTCTGGCTCCGGAAGTGCTTAACGGCATCAGCCGCACTTGCAGCCAAGTCCATGTACGGATCCTCCGGACTCCACAGCCGCTCAAATTGAGCATACTTCCCATCCATAAACCGCAGCAACAGCGAGAAAGGCTTGCCACCACGATATCTCCTACTGGCGCGGTTCCTCCTTCATAGCCCGCATTGCGGTGCGGGCATCCTTAACCGGCGGTGGCCTTCTTCGTATTCCCGCCCGATAAGCGCTCCTTTTCAAGAGCCTCATTGCGGTCGGCAGCATGCTTTATTTTCGTGGCCAATTGGCCACCTCACGCCTAACTTAGGCGGTCGCTGCCTTTTCGCTTTCAACTCCTCGGCGCCCTTGAGGCAGCGCGTCACTCCTTCGGGCTTGCTCCTTAGCTAGAGCAAGTTCGCCCAAAACTCTCCACAAGCAGAAAGCACCGTCTGCATAAACAAAGACATAATTTATCAGAGGAGGGCTTCACCCCCTTAATGAAGCAACTGCGGAGAACTCTTTTACCTTGCGACTCGTCAAGTCGCCTGTTGACAAGTGCGATGTCCGCATCTGCCAAGTCCAGTTGCCGATTTAATTCAGCAAATTCACTAGTCCGGCTAGCCCCCGAACTATCCGCCACCTGCATAGGAACGACGGAATCTATTACTTTAGATTTCGATCCTCAGTACACCGTCGTTTCCGACAACCTACTGAGTCTCAGGGGCTACCATCTATACATGGCGCATTTTTATATGCAAAACTGTTAAAAGACAGAGGGGTGCGTCATTCTCGCATACCTCAAATCCCGCCAGCAAACTCATGGCGGCATTACGCAATCCGCTCTCGGCGGATTTAAATCCTTCCAATCACCATACGCATCAACGCACGGTGATCTTCCGAAAGGGCGCCCTCTCAAGCAGATTCTTGATTCCCCGGCCGACACTAGTAGGTGCCGAACTCTCAGCCCCTCGGACTCGGGATACCTCCGTGATGACACTTTGGGTTACTTTGCCTCATCTGGCGGCGCTGCAAGACGGAGGCGATCGCTCTCCATCATCTCCTAAGAAGGTCCCCGAAGATGAACTCATCTCGAGAAGGCTGCAGATCCGAACTGCAATATAAATACTTCGGTTACCCACAGAAGCACAAATGAAGGTATTTCCTTACTAATTAACTCCCTATTTTATACTCACGGCTCGCTGGAGGGCCGATCCTTTGGCGATGATTGTGTGTCCGGATTCTTTCCGGACGCCGGACCCCCCGGTGAAGATCTCTTCCCACGCTTAGGGGCTCTGGCCTCCGGATCTTCGGAGGTGGTCCTCTTCTCCCCCTGAAGGGAGGGGTTCTTGGTTCCCCCCTCTTCAGTCGCCCCTTTGGGCAAAATATTAGCTCCTCTATTTTCCCCGTCGCCCCCTTCTATGGGCGTGACCTCCAACATTCTAACCAGCACAGGCTCCAGTGCGGTCTCTGGGAGGGGAGCCGGACACCTTATCAGCCTTGACCGCGCCACCCATTCCTGTAAAGAACAAGGGGTCAGGAGGCGAACTCTAGAAAGGCATATAAACAGAATGTCCGGACTCTGAGCTATTTACCTGAGTATCCGGCGATCGCGCTTAGGCTCAAGTCCTCGGCTGAATCCGGACACGCCACCTGCGGTCCGAAGAACAGCTTGTACCTCTCCACGGGTGTCGCACCCATAAAGTGTTGGAGAATACGAGGTCCCTCCGGATTAAACTCCCATAGACGGAGAGGACGGCGTTTGCAGGGCGGAAGATGCCTGATTAGCATAACCTGCATCACCTTGATCAGGTCGATCTCCCTCACTTGGAGGTCTCGAATCCGGCCCTGCAATGAGGGCACGTCCTCGGACGGCTCCCAGTTGAGCCCTTGGTTGACCCACAACATCAGTTGGCGTGGAGGTCCCGGGCGGAATAAGGGCGGCGGCTTTTGCCTGCTGCCCCTTGGAGCGGTGATATAGAACCACTCCTGCTGCCACAGTCCAAGTTCCTCTTGGAAGGAACCCTCGAGCCACGGGCATCGACCTTTTGCTTATGGTCGCCCCAAGACTCCGCTTGACGCCCCGATCATCTTGGCTCCACTTGAAGGTCTTCACCATAGGCGAAGTGGGGAATGACGCGAAGGAAGGCTTCACAGACGATAATGAATGCTGAGATATGGAGGATGGACTCCGGAGCCAAGTCGTGAAAGTCCAGCCCATAGTAGAACAGGAGCCCTCTCACGAAGAGATCCGTCGGGAAGCCTAAACCCCAATGGAGGTGGGATACGAAAACGACGTATTCACCGGGCTCGGGGGCGGGCACGGCCTGCCCTTGGGTAGGCAACCTGTGCGAAACCTCGTAGGCCAGGTACTTGGCCTCACGCAACTTCAATATGTCCTCCTCCGTGACGGAGGAGGGCACCCACCGGCCCTGGAGGTCGGAGCCGGACATGGTTGAGGGTCCGAAGCGCTCGAATCTGAAGCTCTGGGTGTTGGAACTGGGAGCGGAGGAGAGATTTGATGCGAGATTGAAGAACAAGGACATGCCTTGGTCCTCTTATAAAGGGGAAGAAATACCAAGGGCCGTCTCCATGACCATTTGGGATTCCCCTTCGATAGAGGAGGTGTGGCGACGAGAACGGTTGGGTTACCCACGCATGTATTGATGAGGATCCCGGAATAAGGGGAACACGATCTCTGCTTTGACAAGACATGCCAAGGAAACCGCTTCGCTAAACGTGCTGAGGTGGTATAGTGAAAAACGATTCAAACAAAGGCTTGGTAGCGGTGTGATGTCACGCCGCATAATACGTCAGCAGATTGAGCTAGTGTATATTTTATTCTCTCTACGGTGGAATGTGGAAATTATTTTTGCAGAGCCGAACACTATCCCGTGTTCATGATCTTCTCTGGATTATTCAAGGAGGAACCCGCCTTGCAATGCCGAACATTATCTTACCGGACTTATCGTCATTGAAGACTGGTTCGAGGGCTACCGAGGAGTCTGGACTAGGGGGTGTCCGGACAGCCGGACTATCATTATCCGCCGGACTCCAAGACTACGAAGATACAAGATTGAAGACTCCGGCTCGTGTCCGGATGGTACTTTCCTTGGCGTGGAAGGCAAGCTTGGCAATACGGATATGTAGATCTCCTACCATTGTAACCGACTCTGTGTAACCCTAGCCTCCTCCGGTGTCTATATAAACCGGAGGGCTTTAGTCCGTAGGACAACATACATTACAACAATCATACCATAGGCTAGCTTCTAGGGTTTAGCCTCCTTGATCTCGTGGTAGATCTACTCTTGTACTACCCATATCATCAATATTAATCAAGCAGGACATAGGGTTTTACCTCCATCGAGAGGGCCCGAACCTGGGTAAAACATTGTGTCCCTTGTCTCCTGTTACCATCCGCCTAGACGCACAGTTTGGGACCCCCTACCCGAGATCCGCCGGTTTTGACACCGACACCTTGTCCCCATTGTCAATGGTGAATCAGGTATAGTTGTAGAAGAGCTTTGTGTCCACGGCATCACAAAATTTGCCCATGCCAAACCACAACTTGCTTGGGCAGTCCATTCAAGCCATGGACAACGTAACCTCATCGCCCTCGCAATTTTTTTTAGATGGATCACACCGAGACCCCCAAGGTGGGTGGGGCGGAAGACAGTTTCCCTTTTTTTTAAACCACACTATGTATTAATTAACTTAAAATGTCTGTATAATCATTCATTACAAACTTTGCCACACATGGCGGAACAGAATGAAAAATAAAACCATCCGATTTATTATTAAAACTAAACTTTGCAATCTTGTGAGCCACCAAATTTGCCCTCCTGTTGATCTTTGAAATCTGCAAATTCACCAGCATCTTTGGGACATTTATCGCCTCCTTCTTTAAATCAACAAATGGAGTACTTAGGCATTCTTGTCCATCCATTTGGTAAAAGAAAAAACCAAACAATCAAAGCAACAAATGGATATCCTTGAATGGAGAAAATTATGCATACAACATGCTCACTAATAAGATGGCAAATAAAACATGTGGAAAAGCATGCACAAACACTCTAGCATCTATCAAGCAATTGGCGATGACTAGGTCATCTGTATATATATATATGAGTAAATTGACTTAGGAGTCAAATGAGAATATTTGATGATAGATCATACTCATCGTTTAAGCACAAGTGGGGTTACCACTTTTACATAAAGCATTGTCGTGTCCACATCATTAGAGTTACTTTAACTCATTTCTTAGAGTAAAGCTCCCCCTAGATGCATTATCCCCCCCTTAGAGGGATGAACTAACCTTGTGTTTTATCAATGATGACTTCATGTAGGTGTTGAACATGTGGATGCTCAATGTTGATGTAGATCATTTGGAGCAATCCATTTAAGTGAGTTGCACTTTCAATACATACATGGGTTAGTCCCACAAGGATATTCATAGATATAGAGTGAAACACACATATGATGATGCCCATGAAAGCATTAGGTTACCTTGACCCTTGTCTTACAAGCAAGAGCGTTTGTGACTCCTTGAACTAGTGCAAGATAGGGAAGTCGATTGCACTTGTCCTTGCCAAAATGAATATGAGTGAAGTATGTTGGCGGAGTCACCCTTAAGAACTTTCTAGTTCTTCTTCTTTGGGATCCACATCAACTTGATGGGAATCCTTGGAGTTGTAGTCGTACTTGATGAAGTAGAACTTGATGTAGTCTTGGGAACCCACTTGACCAAGGCCTTGGGAGCTTCTTCAAATGAATCAATCTCTTATTGCATCTTGTCTGACGATGCCATGGACCTAGGGTAGGGCCATAGGCCTGACCTGTATGCCCTACCCAAGGTCACTACCCCGGAATCAAGGACATTCAAAGTATAGCAAGAAATACCGACTAAAGTAGCCATGTAGTGCAATCCACTCGACCAGACACCTCACTCGGGTACCCCCCAATTGCACTCAACCAAGGCGAAGTCATTCCGACCATACAGGAAACCACTCGGAGTACAGAAGACCTAGAGTCACTTAGGATGGCAACGATAAGGCATTCACTCTGTAGTCTTGAAGATCATTAATAGCACTTTATAGCTGGTGTTACCAGTAACGCCCTGTCTTAATGTACATTGAACCCCGTAACGGGGGACGGCTGGGGTCCTGGCGCACTCTATATAAGCCACCCCCCTCCTCTGGGACAAGGGTTCGCACCCCTTGTAACACACATCCATATTCCAGTCAACCGCCTCAGGGCACCGAGACGTAGGGCTTTTACCTCCTCCGAGAGGGGCCTGAACTCATGAACTCGTGTGTACAAACTCGCCGTAGCTAGGGCCTTGCCTCCTCATACATAACCCCTACTCTTACTGCAGACTTAGTACCACGACAGTTGGCGCCCACCGTGGGGCAAAGCATCTTGGCAACTTCCGGCGAGGCTGCATTTTTTCCGATCTTCATCAACATGGTTTCCGGCGGCGGTTTGGTCATGGGCCGCGAGTTCCGACTCGGCGCGCTCACTTTCATCAACGATGACTCTACTTGGCTCCAAGAAGCCCTCCTTGATGTCGATGCTCTTCCGATCCGTGGGGCATCGCACTTCCACGCGAGTGCCTGCAGTGACCTCCTACGACAGCCGTCGACTCCGTATCGGTCGGTCTTCGCATCGTCTGCTCACTCTACTGGACGCCGCCGCAAGTGATCTGGTCGGTCGCGACTCCAGTGGTGGGTGAAGCCCAGTGGCTCGCCAGACAGCCACCCCTCAAGTCGCGGCGATCAAGCCCGATGAATTTCTCTATGGACCAGTTGACTGGCTCTGTGGACACTCTTTCCGAGCACGGGAGCAGCGACCCTGCAGCAGAAGTTCTCATGGTCGACTCCCGTCACAGCCCACTCGGGTTTTGCTGCAACGACGACAACGGCGACGCGACGGCCCGTCGTACGACTATGATGAGTACGAGCCCCAACCTCTTAATTCGCAGCAGAGGGAAGAGTTGCACCTCCGCAACATGGAGGCACTCCAGACCCCCATCGTGGGGGAGACTGCCAAGGCTCGAGCCTTGGAGGCTGCACGCCTGGCCACGCCGGCTGAGTGCGCGCATCAGGAGAATCTCCAACATTCTCTTGATGAACACGCCCATCGACTGATCCCCGAATCCAGTCAACGACAATTGTTTCCGCCTGAACCCCAAGTATACCGCACTCTGATCCAGAATCTTACAGCTTCTGCACGTATAGCAGAGTCTATTCAGTTGTCCCGTTCAGAAGCTGGAAGGGGCTTGGAACAAATCCGAGTGCTGCTCCGGGCAGCAGGATTGCAAAACTCCGCCGTTTCTCAGTCGCGAAACAGGATCCACAGCAGGTCGGTGAGGGAAGATACAGTTCAGTCAGCACACAGTCCTGGGTCTCCTTTGTGACGTGAAGATCATGACCGCCGTCGGGATCGGCACCTGGGGAGAGCCCATGGAGAATTTGATTGTGAGTATGCCCGTGACAACCAGCGTCGAGTGCGTTCGCCCCCTCTGAGGGACGGGTCATACGCGCCCCCAGCGATATGACGACAGGCGCCCATATGGTAATGACGCGCCCCAAGAGAGCCTGGGTTCGATGCAAGGTCAGTCCTTGTACAAGGTTTGGTCGACCGGAACAGAGCATACAGAGAAGGTTGGATAGAGATCGACCCAGTGGAAGCAGAGTGCATGTTTCCGGCCCCGAGTGTTTCGGAAGAGCCATCTGAGCCACTGAGATCCCTGACAACTTCAGGTTGGCGACGGGCATCAGTAAGTTCACCGGACAATCGAAACCTGACACTTGGTTGGAGGATTACCGAGTGGTTGTGCACATTGGTGGTGGCAACAATGAGGTGTCCATGAAACACCTCCCTTTGATGCTTGAGGGTTCTGCCAGAGGCTGGTTGAATCAGCTGGCCCCAGGGAGCATTTTCAATTGGGAAGAATTGGTCCAAGTGTTTACCAAAACATTTTAGGCACTTGCAAGCGACCTGCTGGTTTGACAGAATTGCAGCATTGTGTGAAGAAATAGAACCAGACTTAGATTATATCCAGATATGGACTACCCTTCATCACACAGTGGAAAATGTGTCGGAGCACCAAGCAGTTTGTGCCTTTAAAGAAGGCGTTCACTACAGAGAGCTCAATCTGAAGTTCGATCAGACCGGAGATATGTCTCTAACTCGGATGATGGAGATTGCCACTCGGTACGCTAACGGCGAAGAGGAGGACCGATTCTGGAGCAGTAAAAATAATTCAGTCGCCCAGGATACCAGAGGAGGAAACTCTAGTCGGAAGTAGAAACGGAAAGCTGAGGCTGCAGGTCCTGCTGAGGCAGCAGTTTTGAATCAAGGGAAGTTCAAGGGGAAGCCTAAAGGGCCTTGGACCCCTAAAAAAGTCAAAGATCAAGCGGGAAATGATGTGCTTGATTTACCGTGTCATATACGCACCAAAAAGGATGAAGAGGGAAATTTGATTCTTCCTAAACATACCACTCAACAATGTCGACTCCTGATTCAGAGCTTCCGAGAGAGCCAGCCTAGTGAAAAGGACAAAGAGTCTGATAAGGAGGAAGACAAAGAGGAAGATGGAGGTTACCCCAATGTTAATGCCACTGGTGATTTTTGCTGACCTCGAGAGCAAAAGTCGACTAAAAGTTATTAACAGAGAGATAAACATGGTTGCTCCGGCAATGCCAAGATATTTGAAGTGGTCAAAAACCCCTATTACATTCGAGCAGTCCGACCACCCACAACACGTTGCCACCCCTGAGCGGCAAGCGTTGGTGGTCGACTCAGTCGTTGGAGGCACCCGACTGACCAAGGTTTTGATGGACGGTGGCAGTGGATTGAATATATTGTATGCTGAGGCCCTCCGATGGATGGGCATTCTGATGTCCAAGCTCAGTGAGAGCAACATGAGATTCCATGGTGTTATCCCAAGAAAGAAAGCCGATTCACTCGGCCAGATCACTCTTGATGTGGTTTTCGGTGATTCAAAGAATTACCGCAAGGAAAAGTTGACATTTGAAGTGGTGGATTTTGATAGTGCCTATCATGCCATTCTAGGCAAACCTGCTTATGCTAGTTTCATGGCTTGACCGTGCTACATGTACCTTAAGTTGAAGATGCCTGGACCTGGAGGCATGATCACAGTCACTGGGAATCGGCAAAGATCGGAAGATTGTCTCTAGAAAGGTTCAAAGCCGATGAACAGATGGCAACACTGGGGTTTCAAGAATACCAAAAGAATGCAGATACGAGTGATTTGTTGCATGCCAAGAGGCCTGCCTCAGAATCCGCATTTCAGTCGGCTGGTGAAACAATGCCGGTTCACATTCACCCCACTGATCCCAATGCTGCTCCGACTCATATCTCAACAACACTCGATGGCAAATAGGAAGAAGCACTCATCCTGTTCCTCCGTGAGAACTGGGACATCTTCACATGGAAGCCATCTGACATGCCAGGTGTACCCAGGGGACTGGTTGAGCACCATTTGCGAGTCGACCCGAAAGCAAAACCCGTTAAAGAGCATCTCCGTCGGTCCGCCGCAGAGAAGAGGAAGGCAATTGGCGAGGAGGTGGCTCGTCTTCTGGCTGCTGAGTTCATCCGCGAGATATACCACTCCGAGTGGCTCGCCAATGTTGTTATGGTCCCCAAGAAAGATAATTCACTTCCAATGTGTACTGATTTCAAGCATATCAATCGGGCCTGTCCGAAAGATCATTTTCCTCTGCCCCACATCGACCAGATAGTTGACTCGACTGTGGGGTGTGAGCGATTGTCCTTTTTGGATGCTTATTCCGGGTACCATCAGATCCGTCTGTATGGACCCGACGAGATAAAGACAACTTTCATCACCCCATTCGGGTGTTTTTGCTATGTTACTATGCCCTTTGGCCTCAAGAATGCTGGTGCCACGTTCATGCGCATGATTCAGAAGTGCCTGCTCACTCAAATCAGTCGGAATGTGGAAGCATACATGCTTGACATAGTGGTCAAGTCACGGACCGACCTACTGACTGACCTCGCTGAAACCTTTGCCAACTTAAGAAGATATTATATCAAGCTCAATCCATCAAAGTGCACATTCGGAGTCCCAGGTGGAAAGTTACTCGGTTTCCTCATTTCCGAATGGGGGATCAACGCAAACCCATAGAAGATTGGCACAATCCTCCGAATGAAATGCCCTGTGCATGTGCACGATGTTCAGAAGCTTACTGGTTGTTTGGCTGCATTGAGTCGATTCATCTCACGCCTCGATGAAAAGGCATTACCTCTTTACCGACTGATGAAGAAGTCTGACAAGTTCGAGTGGAATGATGAAGCTGAAGCAGCGTTTGAAGAGCTCAAAGCCCTGCTTTCCACCCAGTCGGTGCTTGCCGCTCCAGTCAGCTAGGATCCTTTACTGCTTTACATCGTAGCCACTGGACAGGTTGTTAGCACAGTGCTCACGGTCGAGCGAGAAGAAGATGGCAAAGCCTACAAAGTTCAGCGCCCTATGTACTACATTTTTGAAGTCTTGACTTCGTCCAAGCAGAGATATCCTCATTATCAGAAGCTTGTTTATGTAATTTACTTGACCATGAAGAAGATTGCACACTATTTCTCAGACCACTCGGTTTTGGTCGGCAGCGATGCTCCATTGTCAGAAATTCTGAATAATAGGGATGCAACTGGTTGAGTGGCAAATTGGGCGATCGAACTCCTTCCTTTGGATATCAAGTTTGAGGCAAACAAAGCCATCAAGTCTCAAGCAATAGCAGATTTCCTCGCAGATTGGATTGAACAGCAGCAACCGACTCAGATTCACTCGGAACATTAGACTATGTTCTTTGATGGATCCATGATGTTGAATGGCTCTGGTGCAAGAGTGGTTTTAGTATCCCCAAGAGGAGACAAGATCAGCTATGTCCTTCAAATTCACTTTGATTTTTCAAACAATGAAGCTGAGTATGAGGCACTGTTGTATGGGTTACGTATATCCATTTCACTCGGCGTCCGGCGCTTGATGGTCTACGGCGACTAAGACTTTGTGGTTAATCAAGTAATGAAGGAATGGGACATCAGGAGTCCAGCAATGACCGGTTATTGCAGTGCAATAAGAAAGCTAGAAAAGAAGTTTGAGGGGTTAGAGCTCCACCACATACCTCGAATCAAGAATCAAGCTGCTAATGATTTGGCGAAGATAGGTTCCACTTGGAAGCCTATTCCCAGCAATGTGTTCTTGGAGAATCTTCACACCCCGTCAGTGCAAGAAGATCCCTTCAAGGAAGAGACCCCGCAACTGATAAGTTCAACCAATCCAACTGAGATTGAAGTCCCAGCTGTAGTCGACTTGGTCATGGAAGTCTTAGTGATCATGCCCGACTGAATAGTGCCATATATCGCGTACCTGCTCAGGTACGAACTCCCAGAAGATGAGGACGAGACCCGCCAGATCGTCCGTCGGTCGAAGGCTTTCACCGTGATAAGAGGGCAGCTTTACAGAGAACAACGTTGAATCACCCCAGAAGAAGGTCGAATGATCTTAAATGAGATCCACTCGGGGACCTGTGGTCATCATGCGTCCTCTCGGACCATCGTGGCCAAAGCATACCGAGCGGGATTCTATTGGCCGCGCGCAAATGAGATGGCAAAAGATATAGTCGACAAGTGTGAAGGATGCAGTTATACTCAAACATGTCTCACAAGCCTGCATCTGCCTTGAAGACTATTCCACTCGTCTGGCCGTTTGCAGTCTGGGGGTTAGATATGGTTGGACCCTTTAAGATCCGTAGAAGTGGCTTCACTCATTTGCTCGTAGCAGTCGACAAATTCACCAAATGGATCGAAGCCAAGCCTATCAAGAACCTTGACTCAAGCACTGCCATCAATTTCATCCGAGAGCTGATATTCAGATATGGGGTCCCTCACAGCACCATCACAGATAATGGTACCAACTTTGATTCTGATGAATTCAAGGCGTTTTGTGCTTTTCAGGGCACTCGGGTCGATTATGCATCTGTGGCACACCCACAGTCGAATGGGCAAGCAGAAATGGCAAATTGCTTGGTTCTTCAAGGGATCAAACCCCGACAGATGCGCGACCTTGGTACGTCCATTTTGCATCATGCTTTTATATCAATATTTATTGCATTATGGGCTGTTATTACACATTATATCTCAATACTTATGGCTATTCTCTCTTATTGTACAAGGTTTACCATGAAGAGGGGAATGACGGCAGTTGTAATTCTGGCTGGAAAAGGAGCAAATATTGGAAACCTATTCTGCACAGCTCCAAAAATCCTGAAACTCCACGGAACTCATTTTTGGAATTAATAAGAATTATTAAGCAAAGAAAACACTAGAGGGGGCCCACACCCTGGCCAGGAGGGTGGGGGCGCGCCCACCCCTACTCTGCGCGCCCCCTGTCTCCTGGGCCCCCTGGTGGCCCTCTGGTGCCCATCTTCTGCTATATGAAGGCTTTTACCCTGGAAACAATTAGAGGCAAGCTTACGGGACGAAACTCCGCCGCCACGAGGCGGAACCTTGGCGGAACCAATCTTGGGCTCCGGCGGAGCTGTTCTGCCGGGGAAACTTCCCTCCGGGAGGGAGGAAATCATCACCATCGTCATCACCAACGATCCTCTCATCGGGAGGGGGTCAATCTCCATCAACATATTCACCAGCACCATCTCCTCTCAAAACCCTAGTTCATCTCTTGTATCCAATCTTGTATCCAAACCACAAATTGGTACTTGTGGGTTGCTAGTAGTGTTGATTACTCCTTGTAGTTGATGCTAATTGGTTTACTTGGTGGAAGATCATATGTTCAGATCCTTAATGCATATTAAAACTCCTCTGATTATGAACATTAATATGCTTTGTGAGTAGTTACATTTGTTCCTGAGGACATGGGTGAAGTCTTGCTATTAGTAGTCATGTGAATTTGGTATTCGTTCGATATTTTGATGATATGTATGTTGTCTGTCCTCTAGTGGTGTTATGTGAACGTTGACTACATGACACTTCACCATTATTTGGGCCTAGAGGAAGGCATTGGGAAGTAATAAGTAGATGATGGGTTGCTAGAGTGACAGAAGCTTAAACCCTAGTTTATGTGTTGCTTCGTAAGGGGCTGATTTGGATCCATATGTCTAATGTTGTGGTTAGGTTTACCTTAATACTTCTTTTGTAGTTGCGGATGCTTGCAATAGGGGTTAATCATAAGTGGGATGCTTGTCCAAGTAAGGGCAGTACCCAAGCACTGGTCCACCCACATATCAAATTATCAAAGTGTCGAACACGAATCATATGAGGGTGATGGAAACTAGCTTGACGATAATTCCCATGTGTCCTCGGGAGCTCTTTTCTCATTATAAGAAATTGTCCAGGCTTGTCCTTTGCTACAAAAAGGATTGGGCCACATTGCTGCACTTTATTTACTTTCATTGCTTGTTACCCGTTACAAATTATCTTATCACAAAATTATCTGTTACCTACAATTTCAGTGCTTGCAGAGAAAACCTTACTGAAAACCGCTCGTCATTTCCTTCTGCTCCTCATTGGGTTCGACACTCTTACTTATCGAAAGGACTATGATAGATACCCTATACTGGTGGGTCATCAAGACTCTTTTCTGGCGCCGTTGCCGGGGAGTGAAGCGCCTTTGGTGAGTGGAACTTGGTAAGGAAACATTTATATAGTGTGCTGAAATTTTACATCAATTGTTACTATGGAAACTAATCCTTTGAGGGGCTTGTTCGGGTATCTTCACCCGACCAAGAAACAAAGAGTTGCTCCTCAACCTCTGAACCTACTGAAAATATTTACTTTGAGATTCCTTGGTATGATAGAGAAAGTGCTAGCTAATCCCTTTGCAGGAGATGGAACATTGCATCCCGATTTACACCTTATCTTTGTGGATGAAGTTTGTGGATTATTTAAGCTTGCAAGTATTCCCGATGATGTTGTCAAAAGGAAGGTCTTCCCTTTATCTTTGAAGGGAGATGCATTGACATGGTATAGGCTATGTGATGATACGGGATCTTGGAATTATAAATGATTGAAGTTGGAATTTCACCAGAAGTTCTATCCTATGCATCTTGTTCATCGTGATTGTAATTACATATATAATTTCTGGCCTCGTGAAGGAGAAAGCATCGCTCAAGCTTGGGGAGGCTTAACTCAATGTTATATTCATGCCCCAATCATGAGCTCTCAAGAGAAATGATTATTCAAAAAATTTATGCTCGATTTTCTCCCAGTGATCAAACCATGCTCGATACTTCCTGTGTTGGTTCTTATATGCTGAAGACTACTGAATTCAAGTGGGACTTATTGGAAAGAATTAAATGCAACTCTGAAGATTGGGGTTCCGACGATGGTAAGGAGTCAGGTATAACACCTAGGTTTGATTGTGTTAAATCTTTTATGGATACCGATGCTTTTCGTGGATTTAGCGCTAAGTATGGACTTGACTCTGAGATAGTAGCTACTTCTCGTGAATCTTTTGCTACTCACGTTGATATCCCTAAGGAGACGTGGTTTAAATATAATCCTCCCATTGAAGTAAAAGTAGTTGCACCTATTATAGTTGAAGAAAAGACCGTCACTTATAATGATCCTATTGTCCCTACTAGTTATGTTGAGAAACCACCTTTTCCTGTTAGGATGAAGGGTCATGCTAAAACTTCAACTGTTGTTCGTAAGAGTTATACTTGAACTTATACACCTCCTGAGCAAATCAAAGTTGAACCTAGTATTGTTATGGTTAAAGATCTCTTGGATGATAATTTAGATGGGCATGTTATTTACTTCTGTGAACAGGCTGCTAATATTGATAGACCAGATGCTAAGATACATAGACCTGTTGTAGGCATGCCTGTTATTTCTGTTAAAATAGGAGATCATTGTTATCAGGGATTATGTGATATGGGTGCTAGTGCTAGTGCAATACCCTATGGCTTATATAAAGAAATTATGCATGATATTGCACCTGCTGAAGTAGAAGGTATTGATGTTACTATTAATCTTGCCAATAGGGACACTATTTCACCAGTTGGGATTGTTAGAGATGTTGAAGTCTTGTGTGGGAAGGTTAAATATCCTGCTGATTTTCTTGTTCTTAGTTCCCCACAAGATGACTTTTGTCCCATTATTTTTGGTAGACCCTTCTTGAATACTGTTAATGCTAGGATTGATTGCGAAAAGGATACTGTTACAATTGGCTTAGGGGATCTGTCTCATGAGTTTAATTTTGCTAAGTTTCATAGACAACCCCGTGATAAAGAACCACCTAGTAAGGATGAGATTATTGGTCTTGCTTCTATTGCCGTCCCTCCTACTGATCCGTTAGAACAATACTTGCTAGACCATGAGAATGATATGTTTATGAATGAAAGAAGAGAAATAGATGAAGTGTTTCTTCAACAGGGTCCTATTCTGAAACACAACTTGCCTGTTGAAATCCTAGGGGATCCCCCTCCACCCAAGGGTGATCCCGTGTTTGAGCTCAAACCATTACCTGATAATCTTAAGTATGCTTATCTTGATGAAAAGAAAATATATCCTGTTATTATTAGTGCTAACCTTTTAGAGCAAGAAGAAGAAAGATTATTGAAAACTCTGAATAAGCACCGTGCTGCTATTGGATATACTCTGGATGATCTTAAGGGCATTAGTCCCACTCTTTGCCAACACAAAATTAAAGTGGAGGAAGATGCCAAACCAGTTAGAGATCCTCAACGACGATTAAATCCTAAGACGAAAGAAGTGGTAAGGAAGGAGATACTAAAGCTCCTTGAGGCAGGTATAATTTATCCCGTTGCTGATAGTGAATGGGTAAGTCTTGTCCATTGTGCTCCTAAAAAGGGAGGTATTACTGTCGTTCCTAATGATAAAGATGAATTGATCCTGCAAAGAATTATCACAGGTTATAGGATGGTAATTGATTTCCGTAAATTAAATAAGGCTACTAACAAAGATCATTACCCTTTACCTTTTATTGATCAAATGCTAGAAAGACTATCCAAACACACACATTTCTGCTTTCTAGATGGTTATTCTGGTTTCTCTCAAATACCTGTGTCAGTGAAGGATCAATCAAAAACTACCTTTACTTGCCCTTTTGGTACTTTAGCTTATAGACGTATGCCTTTTGGTTTATGTAATGCACCTGCTACCTTTCAAAGATGCATGATGGCTATATTCTCTGACTTTTGTGAAAAGATTTGTGAGGTATTCATGGATGATTTCTCCGTTTATGGATCCTCTTTTGATGATTGCTTGAGCAACCTTGATCGAGTTTTGCAGAGATGTGAAGACTCTAGTCTCGTATTGAATTGGGAAAAGTGCCACTTTATGGTTAATGAAGGCATTGTCTTGGGACATAAGATTTCCGAGAGAGGTATTGAAGTTGAAAAGCTAAAATTGATGCTATTGAAAAGATGCCATATCCCAAGGACATAAAAGGTATAAGAAGTTTCCTTGGTCATGCCGGTTTTTACAGGAGGTTCATTAAGGACTTTTCTAAAATCTCTAGGCCTCTGACTAATTTATTACAAAAAGATATTCCTTTTGTCTTTGATGATGATTGTGTAGAAGCATTTGAAATACTTAAGAAATCTTTGATTACTGCACCTATTGTTCAGCCACCTGATTGGAATTTACCCTTTGAAATTATGTGTGATGCTAGTGACTATGTTGTAGGTGCTGTTCTAGGGCAAAGAGTTGATAAGAAATTGAATGTTATCCAGTATGCTAGTAAGACCCTTGATAACGCCTGAGAAATTATGCTACTCTTGAAAAAGAGTTCTTAGCAGTTGTGTTTGCATGTGATAAGTTTAGACCTTATATTGTTGATTCCAAAGTTACTATTCACACTGATCATGCTGCTATTAAATATCTTATGGAAAAGAAAGATGCTAAGCCTAGACTTATTAGATGGGTTCTCTTGCTCCAAGAATTTGATTTGCATATTATTGATAGAAAGGGAGCTGAGAACCCCGTTGCAGACAACTTGTCTAGGCTAGAGAATGTTCTTGATGACCCACTACCTATTGATGATAGCTTTCCTGATGAACAATTAGCGGTCATTAGTGCTTCTCATACTGCTCCTTGGTATGCTGATTATGCTAATTACATTATTGCTAAATTTATACCACCTAGTTTCACATACCAGCAAAAGAAAAAGTTCTTTTACGATTTAAGACATTACTTCTGGGATGACCCACACCTTAAAAAGGAGTAGATGGTGTTATTAGACGTTGTGTACCTAAGCATGAACAGGAACAGATCCTACGCAAGTGTCACTCCGAATCATATGGAGGACACCACGCTGGAGGTAGAACTGCACATAAGGTATTGCAATCTGGTTTTTATTGGCCTACTCTCTTCAAAGATGCTCGTACGTTTGTCTTGTCTTGTGATGAATGCCAAAGAATAGGTAATATTAGTAGACGTCAAGAAATGCCTATGAATTATTCTCTTGTTATTGAACCATTTGAAGTTTGGGGCTTTGATTATATGGGACCTTTTCCTGCCTCTAATGGATATACACATATTTAAGTTGCTGTTGATTACGTTACTAAGTGGGTAGAAGCTATTCCAACTAGTAGTGCTGATCATAACACCTCTATTAAGATGCTTAAAGAAGTTATTTTTCTGAGGTTTGGAGTCCCTAGATATCTTATGACTGATGGTGGTTCACATTTTATTCATGGTGCTTTCCGTAAGATGCTTGCTAAGTATGATGTTAATCATAGAACACATCTCCTTGTCACCCGCAGTCTAGTGGTCAAGTAGAGTTGAGCAACAGAGAGCTCATGTTAATTTTGCAAAAGATTGTGAATAGATCTAGAAAGAATTGGTCCAAAAAACTTGATGATGCATTATGGGCCTATAGAACTGCATATAAAAATCCTATGGGTATGTCTTCGTATAAGATGGTTTATGGAAAAACATGTCACTTACCTCTTGAACTTGAACATAAAGCATATTGGGCTATTAAAGAGCTCAACTATGACTTCAAACTTGCTGGTGAGAAGAGGTTATTTGATATTAGCTCACTTGATGAATGGAGAACCCAGGCCTATGAGAATGCCAAGTTATTCAAAGAAAAAGTTAAACGATGGCATGACAAAAGGATACAAAAGCGAGAATTTAACGTAGGTGATTATGTGTTATTATTCAACTCTCGCTTATGATTTTTTGCAGGAAAACTTCTCTCTAAATGGGAAGGTCCTTACGTTATCGAGGAGGTCTATCGTTCCGGTGCCATAAAAATCAACAACTTCGAAGGCACAAGTCCGAGGGTGGTGAACGGTCAAAGAATCAATCATTATATCTCAGGTAATCCTATCAATGTTAAAACTAATATTATTGAGACCGTAACCGTGGAGGAATACATAATGGACACTTTCCAGAACGTTTCAGACTCCGAAAAGGAATAGGTATGTGGTACGGTAAGTAAACCGACTCCAAAATAGTTCTAATGGCAATTTCTCTCCGTTTTGGAATATTTAAGAATTTTGGAAAGCAAGAAGTAATCCGGGAAGGACACGAGGCCTTCACGAGGGTGGAGGGCGCGCCCACCCTTCCTGGGCGCGCCCCCCTATCTTGTGGCCACCTCGTCTGCCTCCCGGACTCCGTTTTCTTGCACGTTACGTATTTTGGTCGGTAAAAATTCATTATATAATCTCCTGAAGGTTTTGACCACCATATCACACAAATATCCTCTGTTTTCGTTTAGAGCTGTTTCTGTCGCAGATTTAGAGCAAGATGTCTTCTCAAGAGTCAGTCGGGGAGAGTCGGGTGTCACACCCGACGCTAGGTCCAGAAGCAAATAGCAATGCTTATCGCTTTGGACCATCAACGAAAGATGAGATGGAGGCCAACCTGAAAAGGATAGATGCCATGGAAGAAGATCAAGAAGTTACCTCTCACTTCCAAGCAGGATTCATGATGAGGGAACCACATAGCTCGGCTATTCCAAATTCGGTTATCCCTTCCAACATTAAGTTTCTTTCTTATGAAAATATGAAAAAGAGCGTCACTTGTTCTCCAGAAGCTATGCAGCACCCTTGGGTAAAGGGAGCTTTAGCCGTTACTGGCAAGCTCCGCAAGGAAATTATGGACCTCAAACAACAAGTCAATAAGCTCGAGGAGGAGAATTGTATCCTGAGGGGCATCATCGCCAAGAAGATCACAACACCAACTATGAAGAAGGGACATAATCACATGGGTATGGGCACTCCCCTTGGCAACTGCCAAGCTTGGGGGAGGTGCCCTGGTATCGTATCACCATCACACTCCTATCTTTACCGTTTTACTTAGTTCGATCCTTTTAGTAGTATCTTGATCTAGTAGATTGAAGTTTTGGTATGAATTAGTTTCGAGTTTTTCTTTGTGATCTCTTTTTGTAATCGAGTCCATGAGTATCTATAATAAAGATTAGTGTTGAGTCAAGGGCTTTGCTTTCTTGCTATGATCTTGAGAAAGTAGAAAGAATTAAAAGAAAAAAAAGGTTCATATTGATCTTATGGATAGTAATGACTTCACATATAAAAAGTATGAGGCATAAAAGTTGTTGAGAGTTGACAAACTTAGTTTTGGTCATCGTTGCAATTAATAGGAAGTAATAAGGAAAGAGAGGTTTTCACATAAAAATATAATATCTTGGACATCTTTTATGATTGTGAGCACTCATTAAGTATGACATGCTAAAGAGTTGATGTTGGACAAGGAAGACAACATAATGGTTTATGTTTTCTCACATCTTAGTTAAAGTATATTGCCATTGATCTTCCCAACATGTTGAGCTTGCCTTTCCCCCTCATGCTAGCCAAATTCCTTGCACCAAGTAGAGATACTACTTGTGCTTCCAAATATCCTTAAACCCAGTTTTTACCATGAGAGTCCACCATACCTACCTATGGATTGAGTAAGATCCTTCAAGTAAGTGGTCATGCTGCAAGCAACAAAAAATTGCTCTCTAAATATGTATGACTTATTAGTGTGAAGAAAATAAGCTTTATACGATCTTGTTATGGAAGCAATAAAAGCGACGGATTGCATAATAAAGGTCCATATACAAGTGGCAATATAATGTGACGTTCTTTTGCATTAAGATTTTGTGCATCCAACCCTAAAAGCACATGACAACCTCTGCTTCCCTCTGCGAAGGGCCTATCCTTTACTTTATGTTTTTACTATATGCTTGAATCAAGGTGATCTTCACCTTTCCCTTTTTCATTTTATCCTTTGGCAAGTTCCTCGTGTTTGAAAGATCTTGATATATATATCCAATTGGATGTAAGTTAGCATGAATTATTATTGTTGACATCACCCAAAGGTGAATACGTTGGGAGGCAACACAATAAGCCCCTATCTTTCTCTGTGTCCGATTAAAACTCCATAAACACAAGTATTGCGTGAGTGTTAGCAATTGTAGAAGACTATATGATGGTTGAGAATGTGGACCTGTTGAAAAGCTCTATTCTTGACTCTTTCTGATGTTATGATAAATTGCAATTGCTTCAGTGACTGAGATTATAGTTTGTTAGTTCCCAATGAAGTTTAGGAACCATACTTGACATTGTGAATTGATTGTTACTTGAGCATAAGAAATCATATGACAAAATCTATATATGTTGCTGTTATAAGAATGATCATGATGCCCTCATGTCCGTATTTTATTTTTATCGACACCTCCATCTCTAAACATGTGGACATATTTTTCGATTTCGGCTTTCGCTTGAGGACAAGCGAGGTCTGAGCTTGGGGGAGTTGATACGTTCATTTTGCATCATGCTTTTATATTAATATTTATTGCATTATGGGCTGTTATTACACATTATATCTCAATACTTATGGCTATTCTCTCTTATTTTACAAGGTTTACCATGAAAAGGGGGGATGCCGGCAGCTGGAATTCTGGCTGGAAAAGAAGCAAATATTGGAAACATATTCTGCACAGCTCCAAAAATCCTGAAACTCCACGGAACTCATTTTTGGAATTAATAAGAATTATTGAGTGAAGAAAATACCAGAGGGGGCCCACACCCTGGCCAGGAGGGTGGGGGGCGCGCCCACCCCTACTGGGCGCGCCCCTGTCTCCTGGCCCCCATGGTGGCCCTCCGGTGCCCATCTTCTGCTATATGAAGGCTTTTACTCTGGAAAAAATCAGAGGCAAGCTTACGGGAAGAAACTCCGCCGCCACGAGGCAGAACCTTGGCGGAACCAATCTACACTACTAGGAAAAGGCATGCTAGTGGCGCACCAGTTTGCCTTCTAATGGCGCATGGTCAGGTGCGCCACCGCATCACGCCATTAAATTTCTTTCTAATGGCGCACCACTGTCGCCATTAGAATGCAGTATTCTAATGGCGCACCCGGCAGTGCGCCATTAATCTTGCTCACAATCGCCACTAGTATCTGCTATACTTACAAAGTGCAACATACTTGTAGTCGCCATTAGTAACAACTTTTTTAATTCTTTTCTTCTTAATCTCATGTCACTATTTCACATATGAGATATTCAACACATATATATGTACAACAAGCATCCATATAGCAATCATATATGTACAACAAGCATACATATAGCAATCATATCCAACACACAAGTTTCATCATATATACATACGTACATAGCCAACACATAGTTCCGTCGTTACAAAAGTTTCACATTGTTCATCCAACACCGTTATCCATCAATTCACAAAAGTTTCACATTCATACAAAATAAAAACAGAAATGGAAAAGAAGCACCCCATCCACGCAAGCTTCCGTCAATTAAATCAAATCTGCAAAATGATAAACAAGAAGTTAGAAGAAGAAAAAGAAGAAGACTAGAAGAAGAATAAGAAGAGTTTTGGAAAAGAAGAAGATTAAGAAAAGACTATAAGCTTATTATGTAAACTTGATCATTTTGTGCTAACATAAGTTATTTTGGAGCTAACCTATAGGAAACTAAGCATATAAGGTCTAAGCTAGTATATTAGAGCCAACTTAGGTAAAATGAAGCTAACCTATGTCATTTTGGAAAAGAAGAAGATTAAGAAAAAGACTATAAGCTTATTATGTAAACTTGATCATTTTGTGCTAACATAAGTTATTTTGGAGCTAACCTATAGGAAACTAAGCAGATAAGCTCTAAGTTAGTATATTAGAGCCAACTTAGGTAAAATGAAGCTAACCTATGTCATTTTGGAAAAGAAGAAGATTAAGAAAAAGACTATAAGCTTATTATGTAAACTTGATCATTTTGTGCTAACATAAGTTATTTTGGAGCTAACTCAGTAGGAAACTAAGCATATAAGCTCTAAGTTAGTATATTAGAGCCAACTTAGGTAAAATGAAGCTAACCTATAGGAAACTAAGCATATTAGAGATAACATAGGTAACTAAGTATATATATATCATTTTGGATAGCTAACCTATAGGAGATCGACATACACGACAAAGTAGGCAGTTCTTCTCCTTCTTCTCCTTCATCTCCTGATCGCCTAGGCGGCGAGGCTGTGGAGGCGAGTGGAGGTAGTGGGATGTAGTCTTCTACCACAATTAGGCGTGGTCATGTTGCCCGGTGTGGGATCGCCGGGCGCCACCACCGGTGCGTGGTCATTGTCGAGCACCACCACCATCGCGAGGCCACCTTGAGCACGACCATCGCTAGGTCATCCTCACCACCTCCATCTCTTGCCCATGGTCACCACCACCATCTCTTGCCCTTGGTCAGCCACCACCAGCTAGGTCATCCTCGGCTGATGCCCATCCTCACTCTGCTCCTCTTCTCCGCACTCCAGTCCGGATCATCCTTCTTGTTGTCTATCTTTGGTGCGAATCGCTGCTTCTTTGTCGCTTCTGACGAGAATCATTGCGCACTTCGCTACTGACCATAGTCGCCGCTTTGCTTTGGTGTAGTCGATGTCGCTCTTCTTTGCTCCTACCTGTCCAAAATGCAACAATGACCGTTAACAATCGATGTGAGACAAAGCCAAATGTAGAGGAATAAGAAGAGGCGAGCGTCTCATCATCATCGGCAACAGATCGCATCGACACATAGTCTTGTTGTACACCTTCACGATGAGCATGTTGGCGTCGTCGTCGTACTCAAGACAAGGAAGTACCCCAGCTGCGGGTCGTGGGCTCGGTAGAAGTTCTCCCACCCACGAGACAAGTACATGTGGCCCTTCTTGATCGCCAATTGCACATCCCATCGCTGCAAACCCATTGCCGGCACTGTCGCAGCTTCACATTATTGGCGGATCTTCACCCATCAAGATGTTCATAAACACATCGGGCAGCCTCTGCGGTTTGGGAAAATGAGTGATGTAGCAAACAACGATATCATAATGAGATGGGTGAAGGGAGATCTCTCTCATTTTATATACCAGCGTCATGGATCCAACTGAAGCCTCAAGTATGATAGTGAAGAACTCGAATCATCCAACTCAGTCTTGCGGTGCCGCAGATCGGCGTGGCTGCTTCCGCCATCTCGATAAGCAGCGAAGAGACCAATTAGTACCCTTACAACAGATCATAAAACATGCATTAGTCGCAAGTACCCCATATGTCCTATTTTTAACAAAGTCATGCTAAAATTCACGGAAAATTTCAGCATGACCTTTGCTGAAAATAGGACATATGGAATGCCCGAATTTGCGGAGCGGAAGTTAATCGACATTCCGGCAAACTCAAGGGCCTCTCGGTGGACAAGGCAAAAAAGGCCTCCATCATAGCATGGAAAATACATTGGCATGTTTTTGCTTATAAAAAGCTAACAAGTGTAATTCAAAACAATATACCACCAAGTGAACCACCACAACATCTAAAAGCTAACAATTGTTTTTGCTTATAAAAAGACCAATGGCACATAATGCATCCGAAGCACAATTCCTAGTGATTTCGCTTGAGGCAATCTGCTTTCAACCGGGTGCACAATCTTCAACATGAGTCATCATTGAACTCAGATTATGCAAATTCCTTGTAATAGTGAATATAGTTCCAAAATACAGTTCAAAAATAAGCGAATTCCTTGAAATGGTAATGATAAATATAGTTCCAAAATATGCAACACATAAGCAGAATTGTATTATGTTTGATTAAGCTGAGTACTACAAACAATCGAATAGCTCCTTTGAAAGGAAGCAGAGCTCTACTTCAACCACCTAAAGCAAAATTCACAAGATATTTTTCAAGAGAGATGAACTACCACTAAGTAATTGCATCCCCACAAAGTCAAGCAACCAATCAAGACAAGTATCATGTGAACTTGTTCCATAGTTCACCGCCACCTACCAACAACCAATCACCACCAAACAATCCAATAGCCCTCTAAACAAAAAGAATATGCTTCAAATGTTAAATGGCTGCCTAGATATCTAAACACTCACACACTGCCGGCAAATTAATGATTGGACAGGCATTAAGGACAAAAACTTAGCGGTATAAGTCCAAACATGACAATCAAGTACACTTCAAATAAACTAGAGCTAAGCTAGGTAGCTTGTTTGGGGCTAAGGTATTGAATGTTGAAATTTATGTGTCCGCACCAAACTATTTCAGTTGTGTGCAAAAATTAATAAAAATCACGAAAAGCTCACGACATGATGGACTCACTAGCTAACCAACCAAAAAAGCAATGAGAAGAAAGCTGGGGCCAACTAAAACTCAACAAATTGACAACTCCACAAACAAAAAGAGCTTTCGGAAGATCTCACAATCACCTAAGACCCAACCCATCCAGTTACACGTCCTAAAGCGCAATGACTAAAAGAACTTGATTACAACACATTAACAAGGCAAGTGATCGAGAAAGAAGCAAGCAGCTAAGGGAAACCAGGAGCCAACTGTTCCTCCAACAACCAGCTAAGACCCAACCTTTCCAACAATAACGGCTAAACTCTAACTAACAAACCGAACCGGAGAAAGCCAAACTTTACGGTTTGGCATTCAGGTTAGTAGCGTGGAGTGTAGCAGCGGCGAAGAATGAAAGCGCATTTTGCCATGCAAGCCAAAATCTTATACTTGTAGATCATCGCACATAAAACTAACGATCGAGCTGTCGCCGACGGAGTCGTCGCCTCCTCCTCCTCCTCCGGGCCCGCCGTCCATCCCAGTGTCCTCCAGCAGCGGCGACGCTCCTCTTCGAGGCGGCACAGGAACCCATGACGGCCGGAGGCAAGCGAGAGGATCGATCGAAACCCGGCCGGCGAGGTGGGGAGAGGGGTTGGGGACAAATGGAGTACTGATCGCTCACGGCGTCGGGCGTCGAGCGGCGTCAGGCGATGGGGCAGCGTCGGGCGGCGAGGGCAAGCGTGGGCGGCGAGGCGGCGAAGCGGCGCGTCGGCGGTGTCGGGCGGCGTCGAGGCGGCGGGGCAGCGTCGGGCGGCGAGCAGCGGCGTCGGGGAAGGGATCGGCGGCGGGCAGCGCGTCGGATCGAGGGCGAGGGCGAGAGAGAGAGAGGATCGAGGCGAGGGAGAGAGGGGCCGCCGGGAGGGCTATGGATGGATGGAGGCACAATACTAATGGCGCACCAACCACCGTGCGCCATAAGTATCCACACTAATGGCGCACCACACCACGGTGCGCCATTAGATATTCTGCTCGAGCCAACAGGTTATATTCCACCCGAATGATCCACATCAAGTCCCTCTACTAGCTCGACCGGTCGCCAGCCAGTTCTCACACCGGGAGGTCTGGGTTCGACTCCCAGGATCCCCAATATTTTTTATGCATTTTAAATGGTGTTTTTATATTTATTTGTGTTTAAATATGTTCAAACTTGTTTAAATCATAACATAATATTTTTATGCATTTTAAATACTGTTTTATATTTATTTGTGTTTATCAAACTTGTTTAAATTATAACAGTGTAATATTTTTATAAAAATAGTAAAAAAATTAAAAACATGTTCAAAATGTGCGGGTTCTTGTGGGGGCCGGGCAGTGCTCGGCGGTGGAGCGGGAGGTTGCGATGGGTAGAGCTAGCGGGGAGGTCTTGGTGCGATCGAGATGGAGGATCGAGATCGAGATGGGGGATTGAGATCGAGATGGAGGGATCTGATAATATGCATTTTAAATATGTTCAAACTTGTGTTTAAATATGTTCAAACTTGTTTAAATCATAACAGTAATATTTTTATGCATTTTAAATGCTGTTTTTATATTTATTTGTGTTTATCAAACTTGTTTAAATTATAACAGTGTAATATTTTTATAAAAATAGTAAAAAAATAAAAATATGTTCAAAATGTCTTGGTCTTGTGGGGGCGGGCAGTGCTCGGCGGTGGAGCGGGGAGGTTGCGATGGGTAGAGCTAGCGGGGAGGTGCTTGGTGCGATCGAGATGGAGGGGATCGAGATCGAGATGGAGGGATCTGATAATGGCGCACATCCTAGCCGTGCGCCATTAGAAGTTATATATAGTAATGGCGCATTGGTTGTTTCATCGCCATTAGTTTGTATGGGAAAATGGAAAAAAAGAAATTCATACTAATGGCGCACTCATGGGCGTGCGCCATTAGAGTCTTCCACTCTAATGGCGTATGAGAAAGACGTGCGCCATTAGTATATAGTAGTGGCGCACTGCACCCACGGTGCGCCATTAGAGTCAATCCTATCTATAGGCCTTTTCCTAGTAGTGCTAGGGCTCCGGCGGAGCTGTTCTGCCGAGGAAACTTCCCTCCGGGAGGGGGAAATCATCACCATCGTCATCACCATCGATCCTCTCATCGGGAGGGGGTCAATCTCCATCAACATCTTCACCAGCACCATCTCCTCTCAAAACCCTAGTTCATCTCTTGTATCCAAACCACAAATTGGTACCTGTGGGTTGCTAGTAGTGTTGATTACTCCTTGTAGTTGATGCTAATTGGTTTAATTGGTGGAAGATCATATGTTCAGATCCTTAATGCATATTAATACTCCTCTGATTATGAACATGAATATGCTTTGTGAGGACATGGGTGAAGTCTTGCTATTAGTAGTCCTGTGAATTTGGTATTCGTTCAATATTTTGATGAGATGTATGTTGTCTCTCCTCTAGTGGTGCTATGTGAACGTCGACTACATGACACTTCATCATTATTTGGTCCTAGAGGAAGGCAGTGGGAAGTAATAAGTAGATGATGGGTTGCTAGAGTGACAGAAGCTTAAACCCTAGTTTATGCGTTGCTTCGTAAGGGGCTAATTTGGATCCATATGTCTAATGTTGTGGTTAGGTTTACCTTAGTACTTCTTTTGTAGTTGTGGGTGCTTGCAATAGGGGTTAATCATAAGTGGGATGCTTCTCCAAGTAAGGGAAGTACCCAAGCACCGGTCCACCCACATATAAAATTATCAAAGTACCGAACGCAAATCATATGAGCGTGATGAAAACTAGCTTGATGATAATTCCCATGTGTCCTCGGGAGCTCTTTTCTTATTATACGAAATTGTCCAGGCTTGTCCTTTGACACAAAAAAGATTGGGACACCTTGCTGCACTTTATTTACTTTCATTGCTTGTTACCCGTTACAAATTAACTTATCACAAAATTATCTGTTACCTACAATTTCAGTGCTTGCAGAGAAAACCTTATTGAAAATCGCTCGTCATTTCCTTCTGCTCCTCGTTGGGTTCGACACTCTTACTTATCGAAAGGACTACGATAGATCCCCTATACTTGTGGGTCATCAGACATCAAGCACGCCGCTAGAACTTGGGTGACCGAATTGCCATCTGTCTTGTGGGGACTGATGAAGTCATGTACCTAGGGTAGGGTCATGGACCTGTCCAAGATACCCTCCCCAAGGACATCTTTAGAAGAAACTCCCTTCCAGTCGACCTGGAAGGATTCCACTCGACGGACGCGAAGACACTCGACCATGAAGATTCACTCGACCAACAGGAGTCCAAAGGCCACTCTGTATCCAAACGGTCTGTAATTAAGTAGTCTTTATGGTCATGATGACACTTTATGTATGGCATTACCTGTAACGCCAGGCCTTAATGTACTTTAAACCCTTCGCTGCGTGGGCTGTCTGGGTCCTGGCAGACACTATATAAGCCACCCCCCTCCACTGGCAGAAGGGTTCGCACCCCTGTAACTCATACGCTTATAATCCAGTCGACCGCCTCCGGGCTCCAAGACGTAGGGCTGTTACTTCCTCCGAGAAGGGCCTGAACTTGTAAATCCCTTGCATATACAACTACTCCATAGCTAGGATCTTGCCTCTCCATACCTACCCCCCATTCTACTGTTAGTCTTAGTACCACGACAGTTGGCGCCCACCGTGGGGCAGGTGTCTTAGCGGCTTATTGGAGAAGTTGCATTTGTTCCGATCACCTTCATCATGGTTTCTGGCGGAGTTACGGTCGAGGGCGCGAGATCCGTCTCGGCGCTCACGTCATCGCCATGCGACTCCGCTTGGCTCCGGAGGCTCCACTCGACATCGACGCGCTTCCCGTCCGTGGGGCGACGCACTTTCGCGCATGTGTCCGCGGCGTCCTGCTGCGGCAACCGTCGGCTCCGTATCGGTCGACTCCGTGTCGTCCTCCTCCTCGTCTCCCTTGGTATAAGCGCTCTGGTGATCGAGGCTTCAGCGGTGGGTGAGACACGCGATGGCTCGCCAATCGGCCACCACCCAAGTCGCGGCAATCGAGCCAGACGAATCTCTCTGACTGTTCGATCGTCGACCGCTCCGTGAGAACGCATCCGAAAAGCGACAGCGATGATCCAGCGGTGGAGGTTCTGATGGTCAATGGGCCTCGTAGTCCTCCCGGCTTCCGTCGTACTGACGGGGCGGACGGCGGAGGCAACCCCGCTCTGGTCCACCAGGAATATCAACCCGAGCCACTCACTTCTCTACAAAGGGAAGATCTTCGCCGCCGGAATATGGATGCTCTGCATACTCCCATCGCAGGAGAAACTCCCAAGGCTCGTGCCTTGGAGGAGGCGCGTTTAGCCAACTTGGCTGAACGCACTTGACTGGAGAACCTCCAGCGAGGACTCGACGAACGTGCGCGGCAACGAGTACCCGACTCCAGTCGACGTCAACTCTTTCCGCAACCAACTCAGGTATATCGAACCCCGATTCAGAATCTAGCAGCTGCAGCCCGTATAGCAGAGTCAATTTAGCCCTCTCAGTTGGAGGATGGCAGAGGCTTGATGCAGATCCGAGATTTGCTCCGGGCAGCAGGAGATCAGAATTCAGCTGTGTCACAGTCATGCAATAGGATTCACAGTCGATCCGTCGCTGTGAATACAGTCCATTCAACTCATAGCCCAAGATCGCCTCTGCGGCGTGAAGGACGTGGAGGTCGACATGACCAGTATGATGACTGATTCGATTGTGATGATCGGCGTCGAGTGCCCACTCCTCTCCCAAGGGGTGGGTCTTACGCCCCTCGGCAGCAAGATGATAGGCACCAGCTCAGTGTTGGGCGGAGAGCTCCGGTCGACCCCAGGGAACCAGGCTTTGACGCGAGATCCATCATCGTGCAAGGTTTGGTCGATCGGAACAGAGCTCATCGAGGAGGCCACAATAGAGATGTGCCCACCAGCAGCCGAGTCCATGTTTCAGGTCCAGAATGTTTTAGTAGAGCCATCAGAGTCGCGGTGATCCCTCCCAACTCCAGGTTGGTGACTGGGGTAAGTAAGTTCACTGGTGAGTCCAAGCCTGAAACTTGGCTCGAAGACTACCGAGTGGCTGTGCAGATTGGTGGTGGCAATGATGAAGTGGCCATGAAACACCTACCACTCATGTTGGAGGGTTTGGCCAGGGCCTGGTTGAATCAGCTAGCTCCTAGCAGCATTTACACTTGGGAAGACCTTTCCCAAGTGTTCGTCAGGACATTTGAGGGAACTTGCAAGTGACCAGCGGCACTGACAAAGTTGCAGGTCTGCGTGCAAAAGTCGAATGAGACCCTGAGAGATTACATTCAGAGATGGATCACGTTGCATCATACGGTGGAGAATGTATCTCACCATCAAGCAGTCTGTGCCTTCAAGGATGGCGTTAAGAACAGAGAGTTAAGTTTGAAGTTTGGTCGGACCGGAGATATGACCCTGAGTCGAATGATGGAGATTGCCACCAAATACGCCAATGGTGAAGAAGAGGATCGAGTCGGAGTGGCAAGTACAAGCCGAGTCGATCGGAAAAACTCGGTCGGAGCGAAGCGGAAAGCCGAGCCAGCTGCTCCTGGAGAGGCCTTGGCCGTGACTCAGGGCAAATTCAAAGGGAAGCCCAAAGGATCTAGGAACCCCAAGAAGGTAAAAGATAAGGAAGGAAATGATGTGATGGATCTGCCGTGTCACATCCACACGAAGAAAGACGAAGAGGGTAACTTCATCTACCCAAAACATACCACTCGCCAGTGCCGGCTCTTAATCCAGCAGTTTCAAGGAAAGCAGTCCAAGGATAAGGAGAAGGAGTCGGACAAGGCTGTGGACAAAGAGGACAGTGACGAAGGGTACCCTCATGTCAATTCCACCCTGATGATTTTTGCTGATGTGGAGAGCAAAAGTCGATTGAAAGTTATCAACCGTGAGGTAAATATGGTCGCTCCGGCGGCACCAAGCTATCTGAAATGGTCTCAGACTGCCATTACATTCGACCAGTCCGATCATCCGACACACATAGCCACCCCTAGGAGTCAAGCTTTGGTGATCGACCCAGTCGTTGAAGGCACTCGACTGACTAAGGTGCTGATGGATGGTGGCAGTGGACTGAATATATTGTATGTGGAGACACTAAAGGGAATGGGCATTCCGATGTCCAGACTCAGCTCCAGCAACATGAGTTTTCATGGAGTCATTCATGGAAAGAAGGCTGAGTCACTCAGCCAAATAGCTCTAGATGTGGTTTTCGGTGACTCGAAGCACTTCCGCAAGGAGAAGCTGACATTTGAAGTTGTGGATTTCCATAGCGCTTATCACGCTATTTTGGGCAGGCCAGCTTATGCATGGTTCATGGCTCGACCATGTTACGTATACCTCAAACTGAAGATGCCTGGCCCCAAGGGTGTGATCACCATCACTGGCAATCGGAAAAAGGCAGAAGAGTGTTTTCAGAAAGGCTCAAAGATTGCCGATTCCCGGCTAATAGTGGTGGAGCTGGAAGAATATAAGAAAAATGCAGATTCGAGTGATTTATTGCGGGCCAAGAAGCCCGCCACAGAGTCAGTGTTCCAGTCGTCTGGTGAGACGAAGCCCATTCACATTCACCTGACCGACCCCAGCGCGGCTCCGACTCATATTTCCACAACACTCGACTCTAAATAGGAAGAAGCGCTCATCCAGTTCCTCTGTGAGAACTGGGACATCTTTGCATGGAAGCCTGCTGACATGCCGGGTGTTCCTAGGGGGCTGGCTGAGCATCGTTTACGAGTCGACCCAAAAGCAAAACCTGTCAAAGAACATCTTCGACGGTCCGCCGTCCAGAAAAGAAAGGCCATTGGCGAGGAGGTGGCTCGGCTCCTGGCAGCAGAGTTCATCCGAGAAATATACCACTCCGAGTGGCTCGCCAATGTTGTCATGGTCCCCAAGAAGGACAAGTCACTTCGCATGTGCATTGATTTCAAACATATCAATCGGGCCTGCCCGAAAGGTCATTTTCCTCTCCCTCGCATCGACCAAATTGTCGACTCGACTTCGGGGTGTGAGAGATTGTCTTTTCTAGACGCCTATTCCGGGTACCATCAGATCCGTCTGTATGGACCCGACGAGATCAAAACAGCTTTCATCACTCCATTTGGGTGCTTCTGCTATGTCACCATGCCATTCGGCCTCAAGAATGCCGGAGCCACGTTTATGAGGATGATTCAGAAGTGTTTACTCACTCAAATCAGTCGGAACGTGGAAGCGTACATGGATGATATTGTGGTCAAGTCACGGAAGGGTTCCGACCTGCTGACTGACCTCGCTGAAACATTTGCCAATCTCAGGAGATATGATATCAAGCTCAATCCATCAAAGTGCACATTCGGAGTTCCTAGTGGAAAGTTACTCGGTTTTCTCGTTTCTGAACGAGGAATCGACGCTAACCTAGAAAAAGTTGGCACTATACTCCGAATAAAGCGCCCTGTGCGTGTGCACGATGTCCAGAAGCTTACTGGATGCTTGGCCGTGTTAAGTCGATTCATCTCTCGCCTCGGTGAAAAGGCATTGCCTCTTTACCGACTGATGAAGAAGTCAGACAAGTTCGAGTGGACTCGAGCGATGCAGCATTTGCCGAGCTAAAAGCTCGCTATCCACCCAGCCGGTGCTTGCTGCTCCGATCAGCAAAGAGCCTCTGTTGCTTTACATTGCAACCACATGACAAGTCGTCAGTACAGTACTTACGGTCGAGCGGGAAGAAGAAGGGAAAGCCTTCAAAGTTCAACGCCCAGTGTATTATCTTTCCGAAGCTTTGACCCCATCAAAGCAAAGATACCCTCATTATCAGAAGCTCGTGTACGGGATCTACATGACCACGAAGAAGGTTGCTCATTATTTCTCGATCATTCCATTATAGTCGTCACGACGCCCCATGTCGAGATTACGCTGTGAGAGATGCAAGCGGTCGAGTGGCGAAATGGGCGATTGAACTCCTTCCCTTGATATCAAGTTTGAGGCAAAGAAATCCATTAAGTCCCAAGCAATAGCAGATTTCCTTGCCGAGTGGATTGAACAATAGCAGCCGACTCAAGTTCACTCGAACCTTTGGACCATGTTCTTTGATGGCTCTAAGATGTTAAATGGTTCGGTCTTTGGGGTAGTATTGGTTTCCCCCAGAGGAGATAAGCTCAGATATGTGCTCCAGATCCACTTTGATTCCTCCAATAATGAAGCAGAATACGAGGCACTTTTATATGGGTTGCGCATGGCCATCTCACTCGGTGTCCGTCGCCTTATGGTTTATGGCGACTCAGATTTGGTGATCAATCAGGTTATGAAGGAGTGGGACGTTAGAAGCCCAGACATGACGGTATACTGCAATGTAGTGAGAAATCTTGAAAACAAATTCGAAGGGTTAGAGCTCCATCATATACCCCGACTGAAGAATCAAGCGGCTGATGATTTGGCGAAGATAGGTTCCAAGAGAGAAGCCATTCCCAGTGATGTGTTCTTGGAGCACATCCATACTCCATCAGTTAAAGAAGATCCTTTTACCGAAGAAGCTCCGCAGCCTAAAAGTGTCACAGATCCGACTGAAGTTGAAGTTCCAGCAGTGGTCGACCTGATCATGGAAGTGTTGGTGATCACTCCCGATTGGACAGTGTCGTATATCGCGTATATCTTAAGGAAAGAGCTCCCGGAGGATGAAGAAGAGGCTCGACAGATTGTCTGCCGATCTAAAGCCTTTACCGTGATAAGGGGACAGTTGTACAGAGAAAGCGCGACTGGGGTTGGTCAGAAATGCATAACGCCAGAAGAAGGTCGGATAATCCTTGATGATATCCACTCGGGGACCTGTGGCCATCATGCGTCCTCTCGGACCATTGTGGCCAAAGCATACCGAGCCGGATTTTACTGGCCAAGAGCGAATGAAATGGCAAAGGAGATAGTCGACAAGTGTGAAGGGTGTCAATTTTACTCCAATATGTTGCACAAGCCCGCCTCAGCCTTAAAGACCATACCTCTCATCTGGCCTTTCGCTGTGTGGGGATTGGATATGGTTGGACCTCTGAGAACAGGCAGAAGCGGCTTCACCCATGTGCTGGTGGCAGTCGACAAGTTCACCAAATGGATTGAGGCTAAACCCATCAAGAATCTTGATGCCGGCACTGTTGTCAGTTTCATCAGAGAGTTGATATTCAGATATGAAGTTCCACATGGCATCATCACTGACAATGGGTCAAACTTTGATTCCGAGGAATTCAGAGCCTTTTGCACATCTCAGGGCACACGAGTCGATTATGCTTCAGTCGCTCACCCTCAGTCGAATGGACAGGCAGAACGAGCAAATGGCTTGATCCTCAAAGGGTTGAAACCCCGATTGATGCGCGACCTTAAGCACGCAGCTGGTGCATGGGTCGACGAACTTCCATCAGTACTTTGGGGATTAAGGACCACACCTAACCGGTCGACTGGGAGAACTCCGTTCTTTTTGGTCTACGGAGCTGAAGCGGTCTTGCCGAGTGACCTGCTTCACAACGCTCCTCGAGTCGAGCTCTACACTGAAGCTGAAGCAGAACAAGCCCGGCAAGACGCAGTCGACCTTCTAGAAGAAGAAAGGGAGATGGCCTTGATCAGATCGACCATTTACCAGCAGAACTTGCATCACTTCCACGCCAAAAACGTGAGGAGTCGAGCCTTCTAGGAAGGAGATTTGGTTCTCCGAGTGGATCAGCAGAAGCTACACAAGCTTGCTCCTTCTTGGGAAGGCCCCTTCATTGTCACCAAGGTTCTCCACAATGGAGCTTATCGTCTTTACAATATCGAGCACCAGATCGACGAGCCCCGAGCTTGGAATGCGGAGCTGCTCCGCCCCTTTTACACTTAAGTATGCACTCGGAAATGTAATAAAAGTACTTCTGTAGTTCATTTTTCAAAGGCAATAGTGTTATAATTTTCCCAGTGATTGTTGTTACTTTTGTTTATTCAAAAAATCCCCCCAGTGGGTGGCTTAGCTGCGAATCCGTTTCGCCTAAGTTTGTAAAAATCCTACCGAGTGGTGAGCCAGCCTCACACTCGGAGGCTTAGCTGCGAATCCGTTTCGCCTAAGTTCAATAAAATCCTACCAAGTGGCGAGCTAGCCTCCCACTTGGAGGCTTAGCTGCAGTCCAAGTACTTGCCTAAGTTCAATAAAATCCTACCAAGTGGCGAGCCAGCCTCCCACTTGGAGGCTTAGCTGCAGTCCAAGTACGGAGTTCAATAAAATCCTACCAAGTGGCGAGCCAGCCTCCCACTTGGAGGCTTAGCTGCAGTCCAAGTACTCGCCTAAGTTCAATAAAATCCTACCAAGTGATGAGCCAGTCTCCCACTCGGAGGCTTAGCTGCAGTCCAGGTACTCGCCTAAGTTTCAATGAAATCCTACCGAGTGGTGAGCCAGCCTCCCGCTCGGGGGCTTAGCTGCAACATAGCGCTCGCCTAAGTACAAGTATAACATGCGCTCCGCAAGGAAGACGAGGTGCAGGTCGACTGCTACCCTCCTCTTTCGAGCTACGCCACAAGTATAATGTGCTCTCCGCAAGGAGGAGAAGGTCTGGTCATTGCTACTTTCTCCTTGAGCTCACGCCACAAGTATAATGTGCGCCCGCAAGGAAGACAAGGTGCAGGTCGATTGATGCCTTCTCCTTCAGAGGTATGCCACAAAAATCCTACCGAGTGGAGAGCAGACCTCCCACTCAGGGGCTTAGCTGCAGCCCAGTGCTCGCCTAAGTTTTTGAAAATCCTACCGAGTGGAGAGCAGACCTCCCACTCGGGGGCTTAGCTGCAGCCCAATGCTCGCCTAAGTTTTTGAAAATCCTACCGAGTGGAGAGCAAACCTCCCACTCGGGGGCTTAGCTGCAGCCCAATGCTCGCCTAAGAGTGATGAGGTACAAGTCGATTGTAATACATGCTTTATCTTAGCCTGTAAAAGACACTTCAAACCAGATGCAAACATATTCAACATCGAATCCAAGTTTAGATAACGCATTACGGAACCAGAAGTGCTCAGGCGCTAAGCCTGTTAAAGTTTATCGGTTACAACAACCACTCGGCATACCGAGGCAAATTTAAAGCATCAGGCATAGAAGTTTTTTACCCCTCCTGCGGAGGGCTGGAAGGCGCAACGAATTCGTCCAGGTCGATTCCATCTGCGATCCGAGTGGCAACGGCGATGAAGATCTCCATGAAGGGTCGGAAATCATGCTTCTTGGTATTGGCCACCTTGAGAACTGCCAGCTTGTCCTCTCGCGCTTCCTTGCAGTGAACACGGGCCAGAGATAGAGCAACATCCGCACCACACCTGGCAGAAGACTTCTTCCATTCTTGCACTCGACTTGGAACATCGTTCAGTCGAGTGATCAGAGACTCAAGGTCATTCTGAAGTGTTTCTCCTGGCCAGAGTGTTGTGTCGACAACAGCAGCAATGCGAGACTCAAGTCGGAGCACATTCATGGCGACTTCGTCCTTCACAGGAGAGTTGATGGGATCTAGGCTCGTCTCCAGTCGACCAGTCTCCTCCTCAAAGTTCTGGCAGAACTCTGCAGACACAACACCAAAGTTAAGACAGCAGTTTGATGGCAAGATCATAGGCAAAAGTCCTGTCTGATACAAAGGATTACCTTCAAGCATGAGGAATAGCTTCTTGGCGAGTCCTCCCAGATAAGCCTCTAGATCATTCTTCTTTCGCGCCAACTCACTGGCCTTGTCACTCAAAGCAATCTTGTCATTCTTTAGTCGACTGACCTCCTTGTTGGCCGCATCAAGAGCAGCTTTCAGATTGGTATTTTCCTCTTCAAGCTTGGTGATTGAGGCCAGCTTTTCTTCTGCGAGCTTGGTTTTCTCTGAAGTTGCTTTCTGCGCCTCAGCGAGGTCAAGATCCTTCTTCTTCAGAGAATCTCTCAGTTTATCTGCAAAATCACAGTGAGATCAGACTCGGGAATAAACAAGAAACAAAGGCAGTCGTCAAGGTTCTCACCAAACATACCTTTTGCCTCCTCCTTTGCCTTTCTGAAGTTCTCCTGGACAAGCTTCAGATCAAGTTCGAGCTGGATATGCTTGTTCTCCAACTCGAGATAACGAGCTGCAAGCTCATAAGATTCTCGCGAAGAACCAATCGACGAGGCGTCAAAGATAGGTCGCCACGAGTGACTAAGTAAAAATTGTAGCATTTCTAAGACTACGGCCGAATATAAACATTCGATAGTAGTCTGGGGACTACACCGGTGGGTGCACTTAGCGTGCCCCACTAGTTCCATCACCGAGTCGATCGATCGACCAAAAAAACGAAAGGCTAATCACCAAGTAGATAGCCAAAAAAGCGAGGTGTACTTGATTGATCAGTCATCGATCCCGGTGATCGATCACGATCTCGGGGACTACACCCAGTGGGTGCACTCAGCGTGCCCCCACCGGTCTATGATTCCATTCGACCTGATCGAGTAAAGAAAAAGCTTAAGACATAAAGACTATGGTCGACTGCCAGCAGTCCATCATAGCCTTGAGGACTACACTCAGTGGGTGCTCTCAGCGTGCCCCCACCAATCCAGAATTTCAATCGACACACCCAGTGGGTGTATGACGGACACTAAGATTTTCAGAAAGAAAGGTTTTTAGATATCATATCCTAATAGAATAGGCGGTGATCGACTAACCTGAACATTGCTCTGAAGAGCTGAACTGGCGTCATAAGCCGCTTGACTGGCGTCTCGGATCGCCTTCACTTGCTCCATCATGACCCCTGCTTGGCGTATTGCTTCTTTAGCAGTGCTTGCTTGGTCTTCTGGGACGTGGTGGGTCGAGAAAAGTGAAGGCTGATCAGCACTCGACGACGAAGGGCGTGCACTCGTCAGCAGCACCGCAAAGGATACGGTAGGCCGAGTGACGTTGTCCCCCTCCACAACCAACGTCTCGGGTGCTGACACGACCTGAGCTGCCTTGCCAGCAGACACTTTCCTATTCCTCCTCTGCCTTAGTGGTTCCTCGTCATCGTCGTCAGGAAGGTCAATAACTATGTTAGGTGGAGCTGCAGAAAAGAGTCAAAGTTAAAGACAAAAATCCAACCGACTGAAGACAGAACTACAAAGGTCGTACCAGGTTTGGAGGTGACAGCATCTTCCATTTCATGGTCTTCAGGTCTGGTCGAGGTATCAGAAGTAGCAGCACTACAGTTTCAGAAATCAGTCGGTCAGCTAACAAATCGACCAAGAGTAAATCCATGAGAAACAAAGAGACGCAAGTTACGTCATTACACAAAAATAGTGGGAATCACCATCTTCATCTTCGGCAAGGCCTTCGTCGGCTTTGATGGCGCCACTCGAGATTGCTTCGGCGCTTTTTCAGACGGCACCGGAGAGGTCATCCGAGGACGCTTGGTCGACTGAACAACAGGCGCAACTCCTTTGCCACGCTCGACTGCAGGATCATGGACAAGTTTGGATCTCCTCTCAGAACGAGGAGGCGCGACTTCCTCCTCCTCTTCCTCGTCGGAGCCAGCATCTTCATCACCCTCATCGCCATCCGATTCCCACTCCTCTTGACTATCACCTCCACTTCCTTCCTCCTCCTCAGTCGGTGCCTGCGCCCCGTTGGGCATCGAATACAACTGAGTGGTAGCCTGGAAGACAACAAAACAAGACAAAGGTCCATCAACCGATTTGCAGTTAAATAGAATGAATGAAACAGGATCACAACCGAGGATAAGTGGTCATACCGTGCCTGGATCATAAGATTGGTCGAGCGGTGGGATCCTCCTAGCCCCACGAGGGTTGTCCTTGTTCCCCATGATGGCGGTCATCCACCTCTCCAGTGTGCATCGTCGACCTCCTCTGGGTGGACCCAAGTGGTGTCCTCGGTACCAGAGTACAACCACATCGGGTGGCCTCGGTACTGGAGTGGCTGAATGCGCTGTCGAAGAAAAACCTCCAAAAGATCCATGCCAGTGACCCCGTCGCAGATGAGTTGAACTACACGCTCCATCAACATTTTAACCTGAGCTTTTTCCTCCGGAAGTACCTTCAGGGAAGATGGCTTGTTCACTCGGTCCATGGAGAATGGAGGGAGACCAGTCGACTGCCCCGGCGTCGACTCGTCTTGGCAGTAGAACTAGGTCGACTGCCACCCTCTAACCGACTCGGGAAGGGTCATGGCTGGAAAAGCACTCTTACTCCTCATTTGGATCCCAAGACCCCCACACATCTGGATTACTTTGGTCCTCTCGTCATCTAGACTTGCCTTTTCACCGTCTGAGAGCGACAGGTGAATATGTGCTTAAAGAGACCCCAGTGCGGCCGACAACCCAGGAAGTTTTCACACAGAGACACGAAAGCGGCGAGATTGGCAATGGAATTGGGAGTGAAGTGATGGAGTTGTGCCCCAAAGAAGTTCAGAAAACCTCGGAAGAAAAGATTCGGCGGCAGAGAGAATCCGCGATCTACGTGAGTGGCTAAGAGGACACACTCACCCTCCAGTGGCTGCGGTTGCCACTCGGTCCCCGGAAGTCTTGCTGACCCATGGGAGATCAGTCCCTCATTGGCCAGGTCGTCGAGATCCCTCTGGGTGATGGTCGAGCGGATCCAGTCTGCTTGGACCCAGCCTTGCGGCAGGCGGGACCGCGACGAAGAACCACCCCGACTGGTCGCTCTCCCCTTTGCTTTCGCTGTCGCCGTCGCCTTCTTTGCTCGCTCCAAGGCCGTCGTCTTCTCCTTCACCATTGTCGCCGGTGAGGCGCGTGAGGAGAAGATGGGCGGAGATAAAAGCGAGCGCAGCGGGCAAGGTTGAGGAAGGGGGAAAGGGGAATGGAGACGCACTGTTCAAAAAAACCCCGTCCGGCGCCTTATATAAGGACACTTCCGAGTGGCTGACAGGTAGGCCCGGGCGATCCTGTCAAATCCCGAAACAGTCGCGCGCGGGATACGTGACGAAAAAGGCGGCATGGAAATCGAGGCATCTTCGTCTTATCCCATCCAAGTACCGCAGTCCTCTCCGCTTCGCGCGCTTCCCAAAATTCGGATCCCACTAAATCCGCTAATAGCAGAGCAACTTGTCAGACTGGAGATCTCCTGCGATCCGTCGCTCGGAAATCTCCAAGTCCATAAAGTTCACTCGACAATTATAAAGAATGGATCAAGGCGACTGAAAGAGAAGTTGACACCATCACTAAGAAGTCATGGATCCATGGTGAGATACACTCGCAGCACAAAAGTCAGGTCGGAAGTACTGTCAACTCCTTCCTCACTCAAACCTCGATCCATTCGGGGGCTAATGATGAAGTCATGTACCTAGGGTAGCGTCATGGACCTGTCCAAGATACCCTCCCCAAGGACATCTTTAGAAGAAACTCCCTTTCAGTCGACCTGGAAGGATTCCACTCGACGGACGCGAAGACACTCGACCATGAAGATTCACTCGACCAACAGGAGTCCAAAGGCCACTCTGTATCCAAACGGTCTGTAATTAAGTAGTCTTTATGGTCATGATGACACTTTATGTAAGGTGTTACCTGTAACGCCAGGCCTTAATGTACTTTAAACCCTCCGCTGGGTGGGCTGGCTGGGTCCTGGCAGACACTATATAAGCCACCCCCCTCCACTAGCAGAAGGGTTCTCACCCCTATAACTCATACGCTTATAATCCAGTCGACCGCCTCCGGGCTTCGAGACGTAGGGCTGTTACTTCCTCCGAGAAGGGCCTGAACTCGTAAATCCCTTGCGTATACAACTATTCCATAGCTAGGATCTTGCCTCTCCATACCTACCCCCCCCATTCTACTGTCAGTCTTAGTACCACGACAGGGACTAAGAACAACTCCGAATTGGTCGACTGACCGAACTCCTTTCTTCTTGGTGTATGGTGTTGAAGCTGTGCTTCCGAGTGACTTGCTGCACAATGCCCCCCGAGTGGAACTCTTCTCTGAAGTTGAAGCAGAACATGCACGACAAGAAGCAGTTGATCTCCTGGAGGAGGAACGAGAGATGGCTCTGATCCGGTCGACCATCTATCAACAAGACATGCATCGATTCCATGCCCGTAATGTCAGAGGTCGAGCATTTCAAGAAGGAGACCTTGTGCTCCGAGTGCATCAAAAAAGACCTCACAAGCTTGCTCCGGCCTAGGAAGGTCCCTTCATCATAACCAAGGTACTCCACAACGGGGCATATCACCTCTACAACGTAGCCAAGAAAGTGGACGAGCCACGCTCGTGGAACGCGGAGCTGCTCCGGCGTTTCTATACATAGACCACTCGGATCGACGAGTTGTAATAAGAATCCTTCAGTGCGCTTATCAAAGACAAGATTTTTGCAGTACCTTAATGATTGTTTTCCCATAAGAACATGTGTTTAAATCCCCTAGTGGGTGGCTTAGCCGCGAACCCGATTCGCCTAAGTTTCAGAACCACTCTGAGTGAAGAGCAACCCTCTCACTCGGGGGCTTAGCTGCCACCCTGTATTCATCTAAGTTAAAAAAATACTCCGAGTGGAGAGAAATCCTCCCACTTGGTGGCTTAGCTGCAACCCCGTACTCCCCTAAGTTAAAAAACCATTCTGAGTGGAGAGCAATCCTCCCACTCGGGGGCTTAGCTGCGACCCCGTACTCGCCTATGTTAAAAAACCATTCCGAGTGGAGAGAAATCCTCCCACTCGGGGGCTTAGCTACGACCCTGTACTCGCCTATGTTAAAAAATCATTCTGAGTGGAGAGCAATCCTCCCACTCGGGGGCTTAGTTGCGACCCCGTACTCGCCTAAGTTAAAAAATCATTCCGAGTGGAGAGAAATCCTCCCACTCGGCGGCTTATCTGTGACCCCGTACTCGCCTAAGTTAAAAAACTACTCCGAATGGAGAGCAATCCTCCCACTCGGGGGTTTAGCTGCGACCCCGTGCTCGCCTAAGTTTAAAAACTACTCCAAATGGAGAGCAATCCTCCCACTCGGGGGCTTAGCTGCGACCCCGTACTCGCCTAAGTTAAAAGACCATTCCTAGTGGAGAGCAATCCTCACACTCGGGGGCTTAGCTGCGACCCCATACTCGCCTAAGTTAAAAAATCATTCCGAGTGGAGAGCAATCCTCCCACTCGGGGGCTTAGCTGCAACCTCGTACTCGCCTAAGCTGCAAAGATCCTCTGAGCTGCATCACAAGTACAACATCTGCTCCATCCTGATCCGCAAGGACGACGAGGTGCCAATCGAGCACTTCATCTGAGCTGCGTCATAAGTACAACGTCCCCTCCATCCTGATCCGCAAGGACGACGAGGTGCCAATCAAGCACTTCATTTGAGCTGCGTCACAAGTATAATGTCCGCTCCATCCTGATCTGCAAGGACGGCGAGGCGCCAATCAAGCACGTCGTCTGAGCTGCGTCACAAGTGCAACGTCTATTCCCAAGTGGGAAGTCAAGTTCCACTCGAAATTCAAAAAGATCTAAAAGTGGTAAAGGCAAAGCCACCATATTCAAGGAAAAACCAAGTTCAGATAAGCCCAGCAAAGTTCAGAACCGCGGGCAGAAGTACTCAGGCATCAGGCCTGTAAGAGTTTAACGATAACAAAATCACTCGGCATTCTGAAGCAAATAAAGGCGACGCATAAAGTTTGTTCACTTGGCAAGAGGAGGGCTTGCTGGCCTGACAAAGCTGTCAAGGTCGATGCCGTCTATAATGCGAGTAGCTGCATTGATGAAGGTCTCCATGAAGGACTGGAATTGGAGCTTCTTGGTGTTGGCAACCTTCAGGCCGCCAACTTGTCTTCTCTGGCTTCCTTGCAATGGACTCGGACCAAGGACAGAGCCACATCAGCGCCACAACGAGCAGACGACTTCTTCCACTCTTGCAATCGACCAGGGATATCATTGAGTCGAGTCATCAGGGACTCGAGATCATTTTGTAACTCCACTCGGGGCGAGAGCTCTGTGTCGATCTGTGACTGTTGGATTTCGGGTTCCGGCAGACCCTTGAGGTTCGAACTCTGGGGTGCGCACGAAGATCTTTCCCCTACCAGCTCACGCGTCGAAGTCTCGCAATGGATCTAAGCAAGAAAGATGAACACACAGGGGACACGAGGTTTATACTGGTTCAGGCCACCATTGTGGTGTAATACCCTACTCCAGTGTGTGGTGTGGTGGATTGCCTCATGGGCTGATGATGAACAATACAAAGGGAGAACAGCCTCGCGAGGGGCTGTTCTTGAGCTGATGCGATGAACTGCTAGGGTGAGTTCAGTCGCCTCTCTCTCTCTCTCTGATCGATCTGTTCTCAGGATCCGACCCGCCTACTCTGTGGTGGCTAGTCCTATTTATAGAGGGAGGCCTTGGGCCTCTTCCCAAATAATGAGCGGGAAGGGCGCCAACAATTGGCCATTTTGAAGGGGAACATCTAGTACACTTATCCTGAATAAAGTTGGTCTTCGGCTGCCAAAGGCTCTCACGATGACGCCGTCCTGGGCTCCACGATGACCTCCATCCTGCCGTTCTGCTGGTCTTGGTCTTGTTGCATCGAAATGGTAACCTTTGCATGATGCCTTGGTCTGTGCTTGCCCCCTTTGCACTGAAAGGGAAACAAGGACACTACGCAGGCCGGCGCCCGCCTGGCGCCCGCCTGGTCTCGATCGTCATGGCTTGCGTCATGGGCTCCTTGGGTGGTACCCCGCCTTGATATCTCCGCCTCCTCGCGAGCCTGTCTGGGGAGGCTGCTCCTGAGGAAGCTTCCTGTCGCCCGCCCCGCGAGGGTCTTGAGCTTGAGCTGATGAAGCTGGGTTGCGTTGGGCCCCCACTTGAGCCACGCCGCAGGCCGCAGGCAGGCAACTCTAGGGACCCCCGTTCCCAGAACGCCGACAGTACCCCCGGGCCCAAGGCGCGTCCGGACTTGGCTTAGTAGTGAAGCGAAGGGGCAAGTGCGAAGCGCCACGGGCCCCAAAAGCCTGCAGCCTCGGGCGCCGTGTGGTGATTGATTGGACGTGGGCGTCTCCGCTTCCCCACGACGCCTCAGCAACCGCCCATCTGACAAAAAGAGGTGCCCGGGCCAGACTTACCTGCTTTGCTCTCGCTTGCCTTGCTCCAGATCCCCTTCCTCGCTCTTCTCCTTCCTGCTTCCGAAATCCTCCAGATCTGCCTCAATCCTTCCCATCCGGCAAGCCATGGCGCCTCGCAAGACCCCGACCGAGGCCTGGTACTCACCAGCTCTGGATCCTCAGAATGTGTCGGAGAAGAATCTCGCCCTCATGCGCCTGAGGATGGTGGCGCAGGGCAACGCGGGAGCGACGATGTTCAAGGTCGGCTCCGACCAGCCTGAAGGCAAGGGGAGCACCTTCTACCCACTCTTTGTGAGCGCCATCATCGCTGGTCTGGTGCCCCCTTTTTCCGAGTTCTTCCTTGTTGTTCTTCGCCTGTACAACTTGCAAGCTCTGCACCTCCACCCCAACTCTGTTCTGTTCCTGGCGATTTTCGCCTACTACTGTGAGGCTCATGTTGGGGTAAAGCCCTCAGTGGCCTTGCTACGCCATTACTTTTACCTCCGGGTTTCTCGTGGCCCCATCTCCGCATGCGTGAGTTTTATCGCATACTCCGGATCCAACGCCATCTCGAAGCCCAGGAAGAGGATCGAAGGCTTTCGAAGCAAGTGGGTCATGGTGGATGTCGGGCGCCTCCACCCCCGACTGGTGCTGCCCACGGGGCATCCCAAGGCCGTCGATGCGTGATCTCACACGGAGCTTGTCGATCCGCGCGCGAGGGCGGTGCTGAAGAGGATGAACGCGGACCTGAGGCCAAACAACACAGGGGCGTGAAGGCGACCGGGCCACGCTCTGAGGGAGTTCACAGGACGGGTGGCTCCACTCCGGGAGCACTCGCTCCCATTGTGGAGGCTTGGGGAAGCGGACGCTGCCCTTCGCTTGAGCTCTGCAGCCCTGGCCGACAAAGATCTGGTCGCGGCCCTCCACTCCTTGGTCAGGGGAGACGTGGCGAGGCCGGATGGTGCTCTCGTCCCCCTGTCTCTTCGCGGCGATTGGGAGCAGGTGGTGAATGCCATGCCCACCTTCAACGGTGAGGGGCTGGTGCCCCTAGTGGCTCCCGAGGATCTGGCGGCGTTGCCGATGGTGAATGTGTCCTCCAGCGACTCCAGCAGGAGTGAGGAGGAAGAAGAGGATGAGGAGGAAGAAGAGTCTAACTCCGAGGCGACTGGCGAGGAGTCGGAGGAGTCCTTTCCCCGACGCAGGTCCCGCGCCCTTCGCTCCATGCCGGACGACGACGAGGCCAGCGCCACGCGAGGAGGGGAGGATTCTCCCCTGGTCCATAGGAAGGACAGGTCGGGGCTGGTGCTCCCAGGATCCGCTCTGGCTCCGGGGCGGTCTGAGGCCAGCTCCGGCCCTCCCGACGCGCCTTCTGCCTCCGGGCTTCCCAAAGCCGATCCCAACTGCAGGCTCTCGGGCTTCAAGTTTAGCCGGAGGCTGCTTGAGCCCGCGAACGATGACCAGTAAGTGCTCGATCCGTGCTTTGCTTTATTTCTGCCGCCGAGGCTTGACGCCTGCATTCTTTTGGCCAGGCCGGCACCTGCAGCGAAGAAGTTGAAAGGGCCTTCCGCGACCCCGCTTGAGGCGAGTTCGTTTGTCGAGGCTGCGCCTCCGTCGGCGGGGAAAGGAGGCATCGAGGCTCGTGCCTCCCCTGCCCTGTCGTCCTCGCTAGCCCAGCAGGGACACTCTAGCGAGGAGTCAGCCCCCATGGCCCCGCTGACCCTGGAGGTGCCTGGGCTTGATGCTGCTGCTGAGATGACCAAGGCCCAGGAGGCTCCTTCCTCCCAAGCCGTGATCACACTGCCGTCCTCTCCGCCTACTCCACCGGCTCCCGTCTCTTCTGATCCCTCTGTCGTCTTGGACTAGGCCGCCAATGAACTGAGCCGGCTGCGGGAGGATCTCCAGAGCACGGACCCCGCCTGGTGGTCGGGCGCTTGGAGCTAGCTTCTGGTTGGGCCCGCTCTACCGCCTCTGTCTGAGCGGCGCTGAGCCAGGCTGCGTCTGCCTCCGACGAGGAGAAGCAAACCACCCGCCAGGCCAAGGCCGCTTAGGATGCTTCCCAGGGCGACGATGCGGATGCCTGGGGCCACTGCAAGGCGCTGGAGGTCGAGCTGCGAGGCCTGCGCGATGAGCTTCTGTATTGCTTTAATTCCTGCAACATGCACCATGCCTCATGGAGGCATTTAAACTCGTGTTTGGCGTCGTGAAACAATATGGCTTGTAATATTTGCTTTTGAATTCCCTAGAATTTGCATTTTTCCCTCCTATTTGCTTGTGTTCTACGTCAGCACGGCCCGACCCCGCGCATACCGCAGCTACCGTTAGCCCCGACCGGAAACCTGAAGGAAATATGCCCTAGAGGCAATAATAAAGTTATTATTTATTTCCTCATATCATGATAAATGTTTATTATTCATGCTAGAATTGTATTAACCGGAAACATGATACATGTGTGAATACATAGACAAACATATAGTCACTAGTATGCCTCTACTTGACTAGCTCATTAATCAAAGATGGTTATGTCTCCTAACCATAGACATGTGTTGTCATTTGATTAATGGGATCACATCATTAGGAGAATGATGTGATTGACATGACCCATTCCGTTAGCTTAGCACTTGATCGTTTAGTATACTGCTATTGCTTTCTTCATGACTTATACAAGTTCTTGTAACTATGAGAATTATGCAACTCCCATTTACCGGAGGAACACTTTGGGTACTACCAAACGTCACAACGTAACTGGGTAATTATAAAGGAGTACTACAGGTGTCTCCGAAGGTACATGTTGAGTTAGCGTATTTCGAGATTAGGTTTTGTCACTCCGATTGTCGGAGAGGTATCTCTGGGCCCTCTCGGTAATGCACATCATTATAAGCCTTGCAAGCAATGTGACCAATGAGTTGGTTATGGGATGATGCATTACAGAACGAGTAAAGAGACTTGCCGGTAACGAGATTGAACTAGGTATTGGATACCGACGATCAAATCTCGGGCAAGTAACAAACCGATGACAAAGGGAACAACGTATGTTGTTATGCGGTTTGACCGATAAAGATCTTCGTAGAATATGTAGGAACCAATATGGGCATCTAGGTCCCGCTGTTGGTTATTGACCGAGAATGGTTCTAGGTCATGTCTACATAGTTCTCGAACCCGTAGGGTCCGCACGCTTAACGTTACGATGACAGTTTTATTATGATTTTATAAGTTTTGATGTACCGAAGTTTGTTCGGAGTCCCGGATGTGATCACGGACATGACGAGGAGTCTCGAAATGGTCGAGACATAAAGATCGATATATTGGAAGCCTATATTTGGACATCGGAATCGTTCCGGTGAAATCGGCATTTCTGGGAGTACCGGAGGTTACCGGAACCCCGGGGTTATTGGGCCTACATGGGCCTCGAGGAGAAGAGGGAAGGAGCCAGGGAGGGGCGCGTGCCTCCCTTCCTAGTCCGAATAGGACAAGGGAAGAGGCGGCGCCCCCTTTCCTTCCTCCCTTCCTCCTCTTTCCCCCTTCTCCTACTCCTACTTGGAAAGAAGGAGTCCTACTCCCGTGGGAGTAGGACTCCCCCCTTGGCGCGCCCTCCTTGGCCGGCCGCCTCCTCCCCCCTGGCTCCTTTATATACGGGGGCAGGGGGCACCCCATAGACACAAGTTGATCTACGGATCGTTCCTTAGCCGTGTGCGGTGCCCCCTTCTACCATATTCCACCTCGGTCATATCGTCGCGAAGTTTAGGCGAAGCCCTGCGCCGGTAGAGCATCATCATCGTCATCACGTCGTCGTGCTGACAAAACTCATCTCCGGAGCTTTGCTGGATCGGAGGCCGGAGATCGTCATCGAGCTGAACGTGTGCTGAACTCGGAGGCCCCGTACGTTCGGTGCTTGGATCGGTCGGATCGTGAAGGCGTCGACTACATCAACCGCGTTGTGCTAGCGCTTCGCTTATGGTCTCACAGTGCGTGGACGAATACTCTCCCCTCTCGTTGCTATGCCATCACCATGATCTTGCGTGTGCGTAGGAAATTTTTTGAAATTACTACGTTCCCCAAAAAACCAGGACGGGACTAAGGAGTGAGGGGCTACGTGGCAAGTTAGGCTCAGGAGTCCCCCTTGACGCGCAAACAACAAGTAGGGAAGGGAGGCATAGGAGTGGATTTGTCGTTCTACGTCGGCAGGGCCTGGCCCCACACATACCTCAGCCGCCGTTAGCCCCGACCGGAAACCAGGACGGGACTAAGGAGTGAGGGGCTACGTGACCAATTAGGCTCCCGATCGCGATGCTCAGGAGTCCCCCTTGACGTGCAAACGAGCTTTCGTACCTTGGATCCGCTCGGGGAGGGGCGCGCGACGACCAGGTCCGAGGGACCTGGCTGGGTGGCGTGCGTTCGGGCGTGGCCCGGGTGCAGCCCCCATGTCCAGCCCCCTTGTGCGGCACTCCCGAGGGGAGGCGTTGCGATGGTGCCAGACACTGAGCTCTGGGCTCCATGAGGTTGGTACGGGCGTGAGCGACCCTCAGTTGTTTATCACTAGCGCGGAGCATAGCGCTTCCGTATGTGTACGGGCATAGCCGCTCCTCGGCAGTGTCGTCAGCCAGCGCGAAGCATGGTGCTTCCACTAGTACGTGGGAGGGGCTCCCCTCCGGGAGGAGCCCCCGGGGCGTGTACAGCGCCGCCCTGACACATGGTCGGCATCGTAGGGCTAGGAGAGGTGTGTGATAGCCTGGCTTATTAGGAATGATAGACTACTCATATCAATAAGGAATTCCTTCTTTTAGGGATCCCATTCGCATGAACTCCAAAGTTAAGCGTGCTCACTTTGGAGTAGTTTCAGATGGGTGACCGACCGAAGATTGCTCCGGCGCGCCGCAGTGAGGACAAAGTGCGTGAAAAGACTAGTATTGATCTGTGGGGCCGTCTAGATCCCGCCAGAGTAACAACCACCGGTGGGTGTGTCCGGGCGTTACAAGTTGGTAATCGAGCCATCCCGACCTTAGGAGCCCCCACCGCTTGATCGTTTTTAGCGGCGAGTTGTGTCTAGAAAAATGTTTTGAGTCATTTAGGATTATATATATCGGAGAGTTTAGGAATTCTTTTACTCCCGGTCCTTGACCTTACGGTGAGGTATCCCGACGTAGAGTTTTGACTCTTCTCTTCTCAAATTTTCACTAAAAATTTTTAGGATCACGCGGGTATCTTAGAATCGTTCGATGGTTTTATGATGACAACATTGTCTTGGTGCCTCCTGTCATTTAGGGGTTGTGGCGGTGTCCCGGGAGTTGAGCTCCGAGGTGTTGTCGTCATAATTTTATCGTTGCAGATTCGGAATACCGAGTTTAGTCTGTTGACATCGAAAATCTCTTTTATGCGGTTGTTGGTGAGATAATCCGCTAACCCGATCTTGAGGTGAGTACGGGAGTATTGCCATGACTCGTATAACGGATGCTTTTCAAGGTTGAGGTAGACGATTTCGAAGGTTTCTTGGTTATGTGTTGACGGATGGATACAATGGATGTAGGGATTGTTAGTTTGTGTGAGATATATATTGCTCCCTGTATCCCCAACACAGTTGCATAACCGAAAGTTTGGGAGTTTCATAGGTGGGAATTCAAGTAGCTCTTAGGATATCTTTCCGACGGATGTATGATATGAAATTGGGGTTCGACGTCTAGTGGTCCGCCTATTCACGGTTGGTTTCACAGTGGTCTCGTTGTGTCTTAAAGAGTCCTTGGCTATGCCGACTCGGGGCGCTTCGTATGTCATGTGCCTTGCCTTGTACATGATGGTGCTGTCTGATTGAGCGATGTAGGCCCCACCACGAAAACTTCGGATGAAATCTCTATCATATGTTTGTTCCGGCTTATTCTGCAAGCCAGTCCTTTGTTTTTGTTTTGAGTTGTGGTATTCGAGTTGCTTCAATGTCAAGTGTTGATTCCATACCTTTCCGAAATGGTGTTATCATACTCCGATGTGAATACCAATCCTTCTCGACATCGAGATTGTCATGTCAATTCTTTTCAACCGGCGTGTTTCTCTTCAAGTGGATCTGATCACTTCAACATCAGCAAGACCAATTATCATTTTTTCTCAACGGTGTTTGTTTCGTTCATCCCAAGTTGCCTTTGTTTTCCCGCCCACCCACCCCTTTTTCTTCAAGGACTCATTTATTTTAATCAAGTATCCATTTATTCATGTGAAGTCACTTCACTCTTTTCAATCAATGTTCTGATCCGGTGATCCCTCGTGAAGATGTTCTACTAGTTCGTCATTCCTCATTCCTTTCTTCTTCTCCGGTGGATTCAAGCCAAGTTTTGTTGATCATACCTTTTTCTTCATTTCAATGTCTTCTCATACCGGTGCACCTCATTATCATTCTTCTTCTCGCTATTTGTTATTCCGGAGTGCTCAAGATATCTCGAAGATTCGTGTTTCCACTCTGCATTCGTTCAAGCTCTTTCGAGGTTGTTATCTCATTCAAGCCTTTTAATTCAACCGGTGCAATATCTCTTTAAATCATTACAACGGTGTTCTCTTGAGTGGGCCCTAACCCACAGGTCTTTTCCCAGGATCTTACCTGACTCTTCTATTTTCCCAGAGCTATCCTAAATTCTTCTCCAAGTTTGACGTAAGAATGAGTTATCATCAGTCAAATGCTTTTCTCCAAGATCTTTCAAATTCTTTTCATAGTTGGCTCAACCTCTTCGCTTTTGATTCTTCCGGTGTGCCTCAATAATTCTTGGTGGTGTTTCTCTTTGTCATTCTCATCATTTGGAGACCGAAGAAGAGTTTCTCTTTAATCTTGCTCTATTCTCTTCAAGATTCATGGTGCTAGCTTGGTTGCCATCCTCTCATAATTGTTTTCGATTGTGAGAATTCTTTTCACCCATTCGGAGCATCTCATGAGTTGTTTCCACTTCTTTCCTCCGAAGGTCATCATGTCATAATTCCTCATTCTCAGCTTTCAGCTCTCGTTCTCCAAATCATACCGGTGCATCATTCAAGTATTCTCTTATCAGCTCGTGATCTATTCGTTCATTTGTATCTAAATACCCTCAAGTATCTTCATTCATTTTTCAATTCTTCCCGGTGAATTGTGCCTTTGCTACGTTCAATTTCAATTCTTACGGTGGTTCTTTCAAGATCCCTCTTCCTTGTTCATCATATCAATTCATTTGTTGTTCCAATCCTATCGGTGGTTCGTTGAAGACCTTCTCAAGTTTACGCCATATCTCTCTTAATCCTTTTTCAATGGGAATAAGTGGTATGCCAAATCCGTTGATTGTCATCAATTTAAATTGGTGGAGGATAAGCATAACATAATTCTTATTCTTGTTCATCCAAGTGATTGATTCATTCTTCCGGAGTTCGTAATGGTATCAATTTCTCAGTTCTAAGTTGTTCATCTCTTCTTTCCGCAGTTTGTTCATCATATCACATTCTCGGTCCGAGATGCTTCATCTTTTCTTTCCGGAGTTCAAAGTTTTCTCGGTTATATCATTTCGAAGATCCATCTAAATCATTGCAAGGCTTCACCTTGTGTTTTCAATTTCTCTTTCTTTTCATTCCTTTGGTTTACCGAAGTTCTTCATGGAGGCTCTACATGGTGGTTCGTCAAGGATTCTTTTCACTCTTCAACGGTTCTTCAAGATTTCTCTTGAAGTTATGATCCGTCAAGCCATACTTCAAAATAAACATGGTGCTCAACACATGTCTTGTTTTGAGGAGCTCAAGCATTCTTCATCTTGCATTCCAAAGTGCAATTCTTTCTACCTTATCTCTTGAGATGGTGATATATCATTCTTGATAATTTCCATTCATGTTTCGTGATTCACATGTTGTCAAGAATGAGGTATATTTAAATCCATCTTTTCTCTTTGTTCAAGAGATCTTTTCAATCGTCAATCTATTCTTTGGAGTTATCTTGGTATAGATTTCACCTAAGCCTTCCCTAAGGAATATTGCTATTTGTGGTGCTTATCAATGATCCAAGTTATATCTCTATCATCTCGGAGAAAGCAGTTTTTCATCTCTTTGGTGCTCTCGATCAAATCAATGGTTTCCAATTGTGGCCGGTTGTCGCCTCATAATGTTGAGATGTTTCCATAAGCCCACTACAAACTTATTCTTTTCGTTGTTGGTCTTCCAACAACTCTATTCTAACCTTCTTGCAAGGATACCTTCCAAATTCAAGTGTGGTAGAAGTTGGCATTTTCTTCTCCGTCCCTTTATCCAAGTGGTCTAGCTTCTATTCTTTTGTTCCGGAGGCATTGTGATGCTGTGCTCTTCAATCATCATCTTGTTTTGTCAGGATCATGTTCTTTTTCTTGCTTAACCATTTAACCGGAGTGTTGGGTCATCTCTTCAAGTTCTTTTCATCTTATCAAGTTTTCTTCTCTTTTCTACCGGAGTGCTGTCCAAATTCTGTCATTCTTGTTCCTTGGTTATCTCATTATACCGATGTGGTCATATTCTTTTCGTTCGTTAAGCTCTTGATTCATGTCTTTGCAACCTTCAAGTTCTCGCAATGTTCCCTTGTTCCTATTTTCTAACAGAGTGTTTTCAACCTTGCTCATCTCCGTTGTTTTGTTTCTTTCAATTTGGTCAACCTCTCAAGGTTCGTGGTTTCACTCGTTCGTCAAAGAAGCAACTTAGTTTTACCTCTCTCTTCCTCTTCCTTTTCCCTCCGGTGCCATCCTAGATCTCGGGACGAGATCCTCTCGTAGTGGTGGAGTGTTGTAACACCCCGGATCCGATCGCGCCTGTGTCTCGCCAGATTATTCGTCGTTGTTGCCATGTCATTTGCTTGCGTGTTGCACTTTGCCATGTCATCATCTGCATTTTATCATGTCATCATGTGCATTTCATTTTGCATACGTGTTCGTCTCATGCATCCGAGCATTTTCCCCGTTGTCCGTTTTGCAATCCGGCGCTCCTATGTCTCCCGGCGTCCCCTCTTCTCTCTTTTCATGTGCGGGTGTTAAACTTTCTCGGAATGGCCGAGGTTTGCCAAGTGGCCTTGGTATAGCACCGTGAACCGCTGTCAAGTTTCGTGCCATTTGGAGGTCGTTTGGTACTCCAACGGTTAGCAAGGTAACCGTAAAGCCTCTTTGTTGCAGCCCAACACCCTTCCAAAGTGGCCCAAAACCCATCTAACTCCCTCCATGCTCTCGATCGTTCGATCACGATCGCGTGGCAGCTCCGCTCCTCATTTGGACTCTCCTAGCTCCCTCTACCTATAAAATTAGACCTCACGATTTTTCGCGCAGATCAAACCCTAGCCTCTTACTGCACGCCGCGGACACGTCCGGTCGCGCCCGGACATGTCCGCGCGTCACCCGGCCAATGGGTGCCGCCCGTCACCGCTCCGCCGCCTCCGCCAATCGCACGCGCCACAGCCTCCGCTCTCCCCACCGCCCGCGGCTTCATGGAGCCCATCCGGAACCCCGTGGCCGCCGTCGCTCCGCTGCCCGCGCCTTGCTTGCCGCCGCGCCTCGCCAGCCAGCCGCCGCCCGCCCGCCCCGCCTTCTGCCGCCGCCAGCGCCTCGCGCCGCCGCCCGCCATGCCTCTCCTCTCGCCGTCCTCCACCGCTGAGGCTCCACAGCCACCGCCCGTCGTTCCCGCGCGGCACCCGCCGCCCGCCGCCACCACCGCCATGCTGCCTTCTCTGCCAAGGCGCCGCCCATCCTTCCCGGCCATCCTCCGGCCAGATCCGGCCGCGGGAGGGCCGGATCCGGCTCCCCCGCGCTCCGGTGAGCCCTTCCCCGAGCTCCGGCGTCCTTCCCTCGCGATTCCGGCGAAGTTCCGGCGAGCAAGTCCGGCGACCCGCTCCGCCTCGAAATCCGTGCAAACGCCAGGTTGACCCCCTGCAAATCTCTAAGTCCCCGATTTTGCATATTTTCATGCCATTTTCATTGCATCACATCTCTGCATCCGTAGCTCCGTTTCGCGCGTATAATATGTCAAATTGTTCGTCTCGAAGAGTACATCATTTCATTCCATTGCATCATTTGCATTTGAGCTCATCTTGATGCCCGAAATGCTGTTGGAAGAAGGCTTCAGATCGTTAGTTTCAGAATCTTATCAGCTCGAGCTCTTTTGTCATTTTTGCCATGATTAATGTGTGCACCTTATGAACTTGAGTCCTACATGTGTGTTAAACATTGCCATGCCATCTTTCCAGGGGTGTTTGCCATGTATTTTTGTGAGTTATGTGTTGACTAGAACAAGCATGCAAAGTAGGGATGATGATGTTGCTGATTTCAGGAACTTAGTGATTTCACTAAGTCTTGTCCTGCTGTTATTTTTATGCCATATGTTCATGTTGTTACAGAGAGATCTATGCCCTTTTTGAGCATGATCAGTAAGGGTGTTTTGAACATATGGATGTGCTCTATCCATCCATGCCTTTGTTGGTATTTATGGAGTAGTCTAGCATGTCATTTTCGTGCTCTACTTTTGCTTGAAAATGTTTCCTGGCAGATTGTTTGTATGAGATTCAATTTTCACGAGGTCGTTGTAGTTGATCCGTGTATGCTATGACCTTGCTCTTGCCATGCTTAGCTTTGTAATCATGCCTTCTTACTGTTGGTTGCCTTGCCATGCCATGTATTGCTCTGTACTGAGTGCATCGAGCTCACGAACATGCCTACTCGTTAACTGTTTTTGCCATGCCCAGTTTTTCTGCTAAGTCTGAAATCTGTAATAAAACTTGCAATGTTTACATGGGTGCCATCATTTCTTAGAGTCCTTTTTGGCTTATGGTCAGTAAGGGACTATTGATATATGCTTTGAGTAGAATCATGTCATGCCTTGTTTTGCTATTATAAGTTCCTGTAGCATGTTGTTTGCTTGCTCTAAACATGCCTTCCTGATGTTAATTCCTAGCATGTTAGTATTTTCACTAAGTCTGTGAACCTGATATTTTTAGCACTTTCACCATGCTTGTTTGAACATGTGATGATGTGATTTAGCCGTAGCTCAGTGTTCCTCTTTTGTTAAGCATCTCCTGTAGATCGCCGCCATATGCTTTGTTTTTATGTTGGGGTGCTGTAGCATAGTTTCTTGTTGCGTGCTAAGTAGCATCGGGTCATTAAACGCAGATTTGCATCATTCTTGTTTTGCTTGTCATTTGCAAACCGTGCATCCGATTCGGTGATCTTTATATCGATTTCACCGAAATCATCTCATCTTTCAGCGGCATACTTGGTTTGCCAAGTTGATGCCAGTTCATCATTTTCCTTCGGAGCATACATATGCATTGCATATCACATCTCGCATCGCATGTCATGTTTTGCATCATATTGCTTGTGCATTGTTCCTTGTTTGATTGTGGTTCCGTTGCTTGTGTTCTTGCTTTGGGTAGAGCCGGAGGCGAGTGCGTGAGCGAGGAACCTGTTGAGAACGCCTCGAGGATCAAGCCTTCGACAACTCTGAGAACCTTGCAGGCAAGATGATCATACCCTCGAAATCACTACTATCTTTGCTATGCTAGTTTGCTCGCTCTTTTGCTATGCCAATGCTACGATGCCTACCATTTGCTTGTCAGCCTCCCTAATTGCCATGAACCTCTAACCTTTGACACCATTCCTAGCAAACCGTTGATTGGCTACGTTACCGCTTTGCTCAGCCCCTCTTATAGCGTTGTTAGTTGCAGGTGAAGATTGAAGATTGTTCCTTGTTGGAACATGGAGATGTTGTTCCTTGTTGGAACATGTTTACTTGTTGGGATATCACAATATATCTTATTTAATTAATGCATCTATATACTTGGTAAAGGGTGGAAGGCTCGGCCTTATGCAGTGTTTTGTTCCACTCTTGCCGCCTAGTTTCCGTCATATCGGTGTTATGTTCCCGGATTTTGCGTTCCTTACGATTGGGCTATAATGGGAACCCCTTGACATTCGCCTTAAGTAAAGCTCCTCCAAAGCAATGCCCAACATTGGTTTTACCATTTGCACTAACAACCTACCACCTTCCCTTGGGTTCTGCAGACTCAAGGGTCATCTTTATTTTAACCCCGGGCGGTGCTCCTCGAGTGTTGGTCCGAACCGAGCTACTGCTGGGGCCACCTCGGGAAACTTGAGGGTTGGTTTTACTCGTAGCTAGTCTCATCTGAGTGTGCCCGAGAAAGAGATATGTGCAGCTCCTATCGGGATTTGTCGGCACATTCGGGCGGTGTTGCTGGTTTAGTTTTACCTGTCGAAATGTCTTGTTGTACCGGGATACCGAGTCGATCGGAGTGTCTTGGGTGGAGGTCTATTCCTCCGTTGACCGTGAGAGCTTGCCATGGGCTAAGTTGGGACACCCCTGTAGGGATTTGAACTTTCGAAAGCCGTGCCCGCGGTTATGTGGCAGATGGGAATTTGTTAACGTCCGGTTGTAGAAGACCAAGTTGACCTTAATTAAAATACATCAACCGTGTGTAACCGTGATGGTCTCTTTCCGCGGAGTCCGGGAAGTGAACACGGTGTTGGAGTTATGCTTGACGCAGGTTGCTATAGGATCACTTCTTGATCATACTTTCATCGACCGTGCTTTGCCTTCTCTTCTCGCTCTCTTTTGCGTATGTTAGCCACCACATATGCTAGTCGCTTGCTGCAGCTCCACCTCATTACTCCATCCTTCCTATAAGCTTAAATAGTCTTGATCTCGCGGGTGCGAGATTGCTGAGTCCTCGTGACTCACCAGATACTTCCAAAACCAGTTTGCAGGTGCCTATGTTACCGAGCAGGTGACGCAACCAAGCTCAAGGAGGAGCTCAATGAAGTTCTTGCCTCTTGTGTTGTTTTCATTCTAGTTGATCAGTAGTGGAGCCCAGTTGGGGTCGATCGAGGACTTTTGTCGCATTTGGGGTTCTTCTTTTATTTTGGTTCCGTAGCCGGACCTTGATTGTATCTGGATGATGTAATGCTTTATTCATGTAATTGTGTGAAGTGGCGATTGTAAGCCAACTATGTATCTCTTTCCCTTATGCATTACATGGGTTGTGTGAAGATTACCTCACTTGTGAAATTGCTTTCAATGCGGTTATGCCTCTAAGTCGTGCTTCGACACGTGGGAGATATAGCCGCATCGAGGGCGCTATGTTGGTATCGGATCTGCGCCCTCATGATACACGGATGGTTGCGACAGGTGCGCGGTCATGTTGTGCATGACGTTTGTGACCCGTCGTGGCACACGGCATGGCACATGTGCGGACCGGAAGCACGACGTATGTGCCAAGAGGAACGTTCACTGTGGCCAGGCGACGAGGACGCTTCCTATGAGTGTGGGTGTATGTGATAGCCTCGCTTATTAGGGATGATAGACTACTCATATCAATAAGGAATTCCTTCTTTTCCGGGATCCCATTCGCATGTAACTCCAAAGTTAAGCGTGCTCAGCTTGGAGTAGTTTCAGATGGGTGACCGACCGAAGTTGCTCCGGTGCGCACGAGTGAGGACAAAGTGCGCAGAAAAGACTAGTATTGATCTGTGGGGCCAGTCTAGATCCCGCCAGGAGTAACAACCACCGGCGGGTGTGTCCGGGGCGTTACAAGGTGTATCTGGGCACCCGTGAGCCAGCGCAGGACTCACGAGGCCCTACCTCGAGGCGGGTTGCACCTGGCTCTGGGCCTTTATCAATGGTGTGTTCCTGCAGGGTGGTTAGAATGCAAATGCTCTACGTCCTGAGGTCCCGGCCCTCGAGCGAGCTCAGCCGCCGCTGGTATGACAGGTCGCGATGCCGTGGGTCAAGGCTAGGGGTGAGGGCTGGAGAGCCAGTAAGAGCCCATGAGTTGCGATGCTCAGGTGCCCCCCTTTTAGCGTGAAAGCGCTTTGCATGCGAGCGGAGAGGTCCGCGATAAGTAGCAGATGATAACCATGAGGACCAGGTTAAGCTCGGAGGAGCAAATCCATTTAGATAGATGCGGGAAAAGTAAATGCCACTGGGTCTGGCCCGAGCAGCTTGGGGATAATGCAGCCCAAGGAGCGCCCCCAACAAGGTAGGTAAAGAGCATAAGCAAAATGGATACATGCCGCAGGGACGGACCCACACGACCTGGGAATGATGCAGCCCTGCGGGCGCTCCCAACTGAAAACGGAACTTAGAAAGATGTCACCTGATACAGTTGGGGATGAAGTGCTGCTGAAGTAGCGGACGACACGCGGTGAGGAAGCCGACCCTCACGAGCCTTCGTAGCCCTGAGCCTCGGGAGGCTCTAGGGGTCCGGGCGGCTCCTCAAGGTCCATCTCCATCTCCTCTAGGAACAAGCGATGCCTGGCCACCTGAGCTTCCAGGATGCTCCTCATTAGGCGCTGGTGGGTAGCAGCCGTGTTTGGCAGGCTGAAAGTCATGCGAACGTAGTTGTGAGGTGGTCCCTCGCAACGCCCCACGCGTGAAGGCGAGAGGCGCTCCTGAGACGTGGCTCGGTTGAGCCCTGGTACGTCGATGCAGACACGCAGCCCACCATCCTTGCTGGGATGTGGGGCTACGGCGGGTAGGCGGCGGCTACCGCGCATGACTCTTGACTCCTGTAGCTCCTGAATGTTCCTCGCGATGAACTCCTGAGGGTTTGGCCCTCCTTGCCTCATAACTTCCTGAGGGAAACGTGCCTTGAAGCACGCCTCCAAGTGGTGCCCGAGTGCCTCCCTCGTGACCTTGGCAAGGTCAGTGGCTCTCCAAGATAGAGCCCCCGAGCCCTGCCCGAGGAGGGCGTCGGGCGCGCCTTCCTATGCGACAAAGGGTGGCGCCCCTTGAACGGGCGCGGATCCTGCCGCAACGCCTCCGGAGGCGCCTGCCTCGCGATGGTTTGGGCCAGGTGAAGCCTTCTTCTTCTTAGGGTCTGCCTCTGGGAGCCTCCCGCTCCTGTGATCCGGGTCTTCGATTGTCGCGGCCTGGAAGGCACGCTCAAGAGAACACACTGCATCCCTTTCCTCACAAGGCACTGTGATGATTCCACCACTTCCTGGCATCTTGAGGACATTGTAGCCATGGTGAGTTACTGCCATGAACTTGGCTAGAGCTGGGTACCCGAGGATGGCATTGTATGGCAGGCGAATGTGGGCGACGTCGAAGTCAATGAGCTCGGTGCGGTAGTTGTTGTGCTGCCCGAAGGTGACAGGAAGGTGAACTTGCCCTATCGGAGCAGTGGAACCATCAGTGACTCCTGAGAAAGGCTTGGTCGGCTGAAGCTGATCGTATGACCCTTGGAGATTGTTGAACGTCTCGACGGACAGGACATTGAGTCCTGCTCATCTATCAATGAGGGTCCTGGTGACTTGCACATTGCTGATGACTGGGGAACAAAGCATCAGGAGGACTCCGGCCATTGCTGCGCACTTGAGATGATCCGCTGAACTGAACGTGATAGCGCATGCTGACCACCTGAGAGGGTGCGTGGCCTCAAGCTTGGGGAGGACTGCATTCACCTCGCGAGCAAACTGCTTGAAGATGCGCTGGGAGGCTGGGGCCTGAGTGCCACCCAGGATACAAGCGATTGCACGCGGCTCCTGGAAGCCCCCAGCCCCCTCGTCTTGGTGATGGTCTTCATTCCTCCTTGGCGGTGGTGGAAGAGGAGGGAGGCCTGTGTTGTCTTGAGGGCGGTCCTCACGAGGCTGATCCCTCCAACCTCCCTCGCGAGGCTGGTCCTGCCAGCGGTCCTCACGAGGTCGGTCATGCCACCCTTGGCGAGGACCACGGTCTTCCCATCGTCCTCCACCTCTTCCTCCTCCTCAGCCATAGCCCCGGTCGTTGCGGTCGGGACGTCGGCCGATACGCCCATCTCGCACAGCCCTCAGCTCTTGACATTCATTGGTGTTGTGGGTGTGGAGGTCATGGTACACGCAGTACCGGCTGCCCTTGGATGACTTAGGTTGATCCCTGCCTCGCTTGGTGTCTAGCTCTGCTGCGAGCTCGGCAGCCCCCTTGCGCTTCACATCCTTGACCTTGGGCTTCTTCCCTTCTGGGTTGGCAGCCGGAAGCTCGAGGAGGGAGAGGCGCCCTTCCTCAGCTCTAGCCCACCTGGTCGCCAAGTTGAACAGCTCTAGTGATGTGCACAGGTCTTCATGGATTGCTAGCTCCTCTTTCATCTTGATGTCACGCACGCCATCGGAGAAGGCTGAGATGATGGCCTCCTCGGTCACCCTGGGGATCTTGAGGCGGGCGTTGTTGAAGCGCTGGATGTACTTCTGCAGGGTCTCTCCTGGCTGTTGCTTGATGCGGCGCAGGTCACTCATGGCCGGGGGCCGGTCGCGAGTGCCTTGGAAGTTGGTGATGAAGCGGGTGCGCATCTCGTCCCAGGAGAAGATCGTGCCAAGAGCCAGGTGCGGGCACCGTCCTTGAGCGCCATGGGAAACCAATTCGCCATGACCTTTTTGTCCCCGTTGGTGGCTTCGATGCCCAGCTCGTAGAGCTAGAGGAACTCCGTGGGGTCTGTAGTGCCGTCATAGCGAGGAGGCAGGTCCGGCTTGAACTTTCCGGGCCACGCGACGCTACGCAGCTCGGAGGTGAAGGCGCGGCAGCCTGCAGTGGCCACCGGAGCTCTCTGCTGATGCGGGGCTTGCTCCTGGGGATTCCCGTGCACCGCTGCCTGGAGCAGCGCGGGGTCTTGACGTGGCGGTGCAGGGATGCGGTCACGGCGCTCCGGTGCTGGGAGCACATGAGCACCTTCTTGGGGACGAGGGATCTCTTGGCAGCTCCTTTCTTGTCACGCAGGCGCCGGACGCGGTGGGTCTCGTCCTGGGGCCGTGCGCCTTGGAGCCAGGGCGCCTTCTTGGGGAGGAGGTGGTGGAGGCACCTCCTACTCCTCGCCTCCTGCGGGGGATGGAGGGCGAGGCAGCGAGAGGGACGGCATGGGAGAGCTCCCTACGGCGCTGACGAGCTTGGTGATGTGGGCGAGCCAGTCCTCGTAGAGGTCATCGAGGGGACGGTAGTGCAGGAGCTCACGCGCCAGGAGCAGCGCAGCGTGCGCGTCCGTGGGGGCGCGACGGGCGTGGGACGACGAACCGGCTGGAGTCAGCGACGAGGTGGTGGTGCATCCATCGCGCCGCACCGAAGGATGCAGGGACGAGGCCTGCTGCTCGTTCCCCGCCGGGCCGGTGGCGGCGTTGGCGGCAGGCGATGGGGAACGATGGGGGCGACGCCAATAGGCGCCGTCTGGGCGACGCGGGTGGCGAGAGCAGCCCGACACTCGGCGCGAGCTCGGCGAGCGTCAGTCATGGACACGACGGAAGATCACACGCGACTAGCGGAAGAAAGATTCTGGCGCACCCCTACCTGGCGCGCCAAATGTCGGATTTCGGATTCCGACAGACCCTTGAGGTTCGAACTCTGGGGTGTGCATGAAGATCTTTCCCCTACCAGCTCATGCGTGGAAGTCTCGCAATGGATCTAAGCAAGAAAGATGAACAGACAAGGGACACGAGGTTTATACTGGTTCAGGCCACCATTGTGGTGTAATACCCTACTCCAGTGTGTGGTGTGGTGGATTGCCTCATGGGCTGATGATGAACAATACAAAGGGAGAACAGCCTCGCGAGTGGCTGTTCTTGAGCTCATGCAATGAACTGCTAGGGTGAGTTCAGTCGCCTCTCTCTCTCTCTCTCTGATCGATCTGTTCTCAGGATCTGACCCCCCCCCTACTCTGTGGTGGCTAGTCCTATTTATAGAGGGAGGCCTTGGGCCTCTTCCCAAATAATGAGCGGGAAGGGCGCCAACAATTGGCCATTTCGAAGAGGAACATCTAGTACACTTATCCTGACTAAAGTTGGTCTTCGGCTGCCAAAGGCTCTGACGATGACGCCGTCCTGGGCTCCACGATGACCTCCATCCTGCCGTTCTGCTGGTCTTGGTCTTGTTGCACCGAAACGGTAACCTTTGCCTGATGCCTTGGTCTGTGCTTGCCCCCTTTGCATCGAAAGGGAAACAAGGACACTGTGCAGGCCGGCGCCCACCTGGCGCCCGTCTGGTCTCGATCGTCATGGCTTGCGTCACGGGCTCCTCGGGAGGTACCCCGCCTTGATCTCTCCGCCTCCTCGCGAGCCTGCCTGGGGAGGCTGCACCTGAGGAAGCTTCCTGTCGTCCGCCCCACGAGGCTTGGCCCCTCGCAAGGGTCTTGAGCTTGAGCTGGTGAAGCTGGGCTGTGTTGGGCCCCCACTTGAGCCACGCCGCAGGCCGCAGGCAGGCATGTCTGGGGACCCCCGTTCCCAGAACGCCGACAGTGACACCACCAGTTTCAGATGAGCAAGGTAATCCACAGCACTGTCAAGATGAGACTCTAATCACAACACGTTCATCGAAACATCGTCCTTGACGGGAGAGTTTATGGGGCCTAGATCCATCTCGACCCACCCAGTCTCTGCCTCGAAGTCTAGACAGAATTCTGCACATGCGGAAAAAAAATGGTGAGTTGATAGCTTTATGATGAGTCGATAGTTGCAAACCAGTCGGACAAGAGAAAGTACCTTCAAGCTTCAGGAGCAGCTTCTCAGCGAGTCTTCCCAGATAAGCCTCCAGTTCACCCTTCTTCTGAGTGAGATCTCCAACCTTGTCAGTCAGGGTCTCCTTGTCCTTCTTCAGCTTCACAACTTCTTTGTTGGCTTCGGTAATAGCAGTCTTCAGCTTGGTGTTTTCCTCTTCTAACTTGCTGACTGAAGTCAGCTTCTTGTCAGCAAGCTCTGTTTTCTCTCACGCCTCTTTCTGTGCTACGGCAAGGTCAAGGTCCTTCTGCTCCAGAGCCTGCTTCATTTTGACTAAAGAAATAACATTCTTCAGATTACCTTCGAGTTGACGGTTTTCACTACGCACATTTGTTCGAGTGGAGTCACTCGGTTCAAAAGACTAAAAGGGAAAAACTATAAGGTGGACAGCCGGCGATTTATTACCTCCCATAGCAGCAACATCACCCTTGGCCTTCTGAAGATTCTTCTTGGCCAACTCCAGGTCAAGGTTGAGGCTGGTCTGTTTCTTCTCCAACTCAGCAAATTGGGCCTCGAGCTCACAAGATTTCTGCGGTCAGCAAATAAGACACGTCAGTCGACAAAAACAAAAGTTAATCATGGCAAAAAGTGTTCTAAGACTACTGCAGAATCAAACATTGAACAGTAGTCTCGGGGACTACACCCAGTGGGTGCACTTGGCGTGCCCCCACTAGTCTGGTTTACCACACAGCATGGTCTGCCCAGTGTGAGTATTAAAAAAAGAAAAAAGAGAGAGATTCTCAGACCCCGGCCGACTGCTCGCAGTCGACCGTATCTCTGAACCAGTGGGGGCACGTAGAGTGCACCCACTGGGTGTAGTCCCCGAGACCGCCATCGGATGTTTGATTTAGCGGGGGTCTTTGTCGAATGTCTCTTCATTGTTCTTTCATTCGGCAGAATAGTTTGATCCGAGTGGGATCCAGACCAGTGGGGGCACGCAGGGTGCACCCACTGGGTGTAGTCCTCGAGACCACACTCGACTTAACTTGGACGACTCAAGTGGAAGAACTATTCAGTAATAAGTTAAAACACCCAGTGGGTGATTGGATGTAAAGTGCAGACTCATGATAGATGCACATCAAAGGTTCCAAAACACTCATCCAGGGACATCTTACGGACAATGAGTCAGCAGCGTACAACTACTATATCGTAGCAGGGCAAAAACCAAACTAGAAGATCAGTCGGAAATCAACTGACCTTGACATTAATGTGCATAGCAGAGCTGGCATTATAGGCAGCCTGGCTAGCCTCGTGCACCACCTTCATCTGCTCCATCATAAGGCCTGCCTGGAGTATGGCTTCCTTGGCCGCACCCACCGGGTCATCCGGGGTATGATGAGAAGCAGAGCGCGGTGACGGTAGTACAGTCGGAGCAATCACAGGATCTGAAACATGGAGCTGCGCAGGGGAAGTACGCACTTGAGCAATCAACACTAAAGGATGGTCAATCGACACAGGATTGGAAAACGAAACAGAGGCCCGAATCGGATCTCCGGATCGCTGGACCACTGTTTTTAGTGTTGTTGTCGACTGAGGCACCTGGCTGACAGGCGTCCTCCTGCTTGAAGTCCTACCCCTCCTTCCCGTTTTCTTCTGAGGCGCTTCATCATCATCATCTGGAAGTTCAATGACATTTTGGGGAACTACACAAAATTCAACCATAAGATCTCAGTCGACCGACTATTCAATCGACAAAATAAGCACAAGATTGCAGGATCGTACCAGTTTGGAAGTAGCCGCATCTTTAGTTTCTTCATCATCTTGAGCCTTGTCAATGTCCATGGAGGTCCGAGAAGTTGCAACACTGAAAGATTCAAAACCCACTCGGTCAGAGCAGAAGTATGAGTCGACAAGAAACACGAAAGACGTAACACTTACGCAGGTTTACGGAACGTCCATCTTGATCCTGGGCAAGGTCTTCCGAGGCTTTGAAGGGACAACCTTGGGCTGCTTGGCGACCTTTTCAGACGGCTCCGGAGTTGAATTCCCAGTGCGTTTATGCACTTGTGTGCTAGGAGGTGCAGCCTTGTTGCGCCCGCCTGCAAGGTCATGAGACTGCTTGGATCGGCGCTCTGTGCGGGGTGGTGAGTCGACCTCTTCTTCATCGTCCGACTCATCACTTTCTTCCTCATCATCATCATTGGGAGATTGCCAGTCGACACTCTCGTCCGTGCTCTCCACTCCCTCCTGGGCTTGCTCCCCGTTCGGCATCGAATACATCTCAGTATAAATCTGCAAGGCAAGAAGTTAAACAAACATCAGTCAGATACAAAGATGGTTGCAACTCAGATTGAAAGACACTCGGTAATAAGGATCAGACCTTGTCCAGCTGATTTTTGGTGTCGAATGGGTTAACTCTCCTGGACCCCCTGGGGTTGTCTTTGTTTCCAGTAATGCCCTTCAGCCACTGGGCCACCGTCTCACCGGTGACCTCCTCTGGGTGGACCCGAGCGGTGTCATTGGAACCCGATCAGTGAAGAAGGTTACTGGACTCGATCTAGGGTAAAAGGAGGAAGACCGGTCGACTGACCGGGGGTCGGAATATCTTGGCAGTAAAACCAGGTCGACTGCCATCCCCTAACCGACTCAGGAAGTGTCATAGGGGGAAAAGTGCTCCTAACCCTCATCTGAATCCCTAAACCCCCGCACATTTGAATCACGTGTGTCCTCTCGTCAGTCGGATTTGCCTTCTTCACAGATTGAGAACGACAAGTGAAGATATGTTTGAAGAGACCCCAGTACGGTCTACAGCCTAAGAAGTTTTCGCATAGAGAAACATATGCAGCAAGGTATGTGATGATGTTGGGAGAGAAATGGTGAAGTTGGGCACCGAAAAAGTTCAGGAAACCCCAGAAGAAAGGATGCGGAGGTAAAGAAAAACCACGGTCGACATGGGTTGCGAGGAGGACGCACTCACCCTCCCATGGCTGAGGCTCAATCTCGTTCCCCAGCAGCCTACAAGACCCGTCGGTGATCAATCCCGCGGCGTCCAGATCCTCCAAATCTTCTTGCCGGAGCGTTGATCGAATCCAGTCCCCCTGGATCCAGCCAGGCGGCAACCTGGACCTCGACGACGATCCTCGACTCGTCTTCTTGCCCTTCGTCATCGCCGTTTCTTTCTTCGCGCGCTCCAGGTCCACCGTTTGTCCTTCACCATTGCGGCGGACTGCGCACCGAGGGGGGGGCAGCGGCTTGGAGAGTGGAGGAAGACGCGGTGGAGAAGCAGATGAAGAAGAAGGGGAATGGGGGCGCATTGTGCAAATGCATCAGCCTCGACGCCTTTTATGGGCTTGCTTCCGAGTGGCTGACGCATGGGCCCAAGCAATCCTGTCAAATCCCGCAATAGTCGCGCACCGGATACGTGGCGAAAAAGGTGGTGCGGGAATCGAGGCACCCCTGTCTATCCATCCCATTTTCTGCGGCGCGCTCCGCCACGTGCGCTTCCCCAAATTTTCAAATCCCGTGAGATCCAGGAACCGCAGTAACCAATCGCGCCAAAGATTTTGCACCATATCAACACTTGAAGACTGCTAGTATAAGTTCACTCAACGACCTCTGAATCGATCAAGGCGACTGAAATGTAGTCGAAGCTTCAGCATGAACCTTGGGCTCAGTAAGAATGCTTATGAAGCATAAGAGTCAAGACAGGGTCAACTTCAACTCTCTTTTCACTCGTCCCTCAATCCATTCGGGGGCTAATGACGATGCCATGGACCTAGGGTAGGGTGATAGGCCTGACCTGTATGCCCTACTCAAGGTCACTACCCTAGAATCAAGGACATTCAAAGTATAGCAAGAAATACTGACTGAAGTAGCCATGGAGTGCAATCCACTTGACCAGGCACCTCACTCGGATACCCCCAATTGCACTCGACCATGACGAAGTCATTCGACCATACAGGAAACCACTCGGAGTACAGAAGACCTAGAGTCAATCAGGATGGCAACGGTCAGGCGTTCACTCCATAGTCTTAAAGATCATTAATAGCAGTTTATAGCTAGCGTTACCAGTAATTCCCTATCTTAATGTACATTGAACCCCGTAATAGGGGACGACTGGGGTCTTGGTGCACTCTATATAAGCCACCCCCTCCTCTGGGACAAGGGTTCGCACCCCTTGTAACACACATCCATATTCCAGTCGACCTCCTCAGGGCACCGAGACGTAGGGCTTTTACTTCCTCCGAGAGGGGCCTGAACTCGTAAACTCGTGTGTACAACCTCGCCATAGCCAGGGCCTTGCCTCCTCATATGTACCCCCTACTCTTACTGTCAGACTTAGTACCACGACATTGTCCTTGCCTTTTAGCTTGTGGTCTTGTGGTGGAAATTATTTTGAGCTTGAGTTCCCTTGAAATAAGTGGGGTCATACTTCTCTTGTTGAGGAACAAACTTTGTCTTGGGGTATTGGTCTTCTTCCCACTCAACTCCATTGGCATTGAACTTTCGTTCCAAACCAACACCTTGATTCTTCCGGTGCTTTCCTTGCTTGTGCACAATTTCCTCAAATTGCTTACTTCTGGCAAGGCTTTTGTGAACACCTTTCTCTATAATTCCCTTCAATAAGCTATTTTCTTGCTCAAGTGTAACCTGGCTAAGAGAATCATTAGTGGAATCAAGAGAACTACTAGAAGCAACCACTACTGCGGGATGCTGCTAACGCGACACTACGATCAGAGACCCTTCGACGAAACTGTGTGCGATGGAATAATCGGAAACGGTGGTGTAAAAAATCCTTAAAAAGTGCAAAATGTTTGCGATGATGGACACATCAAACACGGTTCAGATTTTGGCTATGTGTGCGATGCAGGGCATACGGTTCAGTTCAGTTAACTGTTTGCGATGAGGAGGAACAAAAGAAACGGGCTACCAGATGAAGGTGTTTGCGATATACAACATAAGGTTCACTCAGATGAACTATTTGTGATTAGGCAACACAAAAGAAACGGGCAGCTAGTTCAAGGTGTGTGCGATATACGGCATGCGGTTCACTCAGATGAACTGTTTGCCTTGAGACAAGAGAACATAAGCGGTTCAATATAATAAGATGTGTGTGATACGCGGCAAACATGTATGTAATCAAAAATGTGTGCAAAGACCGGTAATAACACAGACGATTGCTTCTAATAAGACGTACGTGATATGCTCTGTCTACACAACATCTATTGGCCATTGGGGGACGGGGGTCATCCCGATACGCCATAAGGATATGAAGAGGCATCCTATATCAGCAAGGACTAACTGTTCCACCAATAGCTCATGTAAGAGACTTCTCATGTTATGTGTGCTCAGGCTGGAGCAGCCATCATATGCGTGACTGGATGAGAAGTTGTGTTGATGTTAAATTAACTGATAAGATGGGTAATATCTATAAAATTAAATGACCGATATGACCCATCCCATGAGTATTTTTTTTTATTTTTGAACACATGTTAAAGGTCTACCGCATTACTTTTTGACAATGTGCGATACATGGCATATAGTTGATCCATCCGACCTGTTTGTGATGGAATAAGCCGTGTGTGTTGTGGGCAAACGTTTGCTAGCACATAATGAGTCGTGATGCTCAGTAAGTCTCCAACACTGCTTTACTAACAATTCCAAGTTAAAACTGTGCACATCACGGAAACCCATCCCACCTTTCTCCTTTGAGATGCACATCTTCCACCAAGCGAACCAATGCATCTTTCGTTGATTCTCCCCGTGACCCCACAAGTAATGCGAAATAGCATCAGTAATCCCTTGCAATATTTTTGGGGAATTTCAAAACACTCGTCGCATACGTAGGGATGGCATGGCCACTGCTTTAATCAATGACTCCTTTCCACCACAGGAGAGGGTCCTTTCCTTCCAGCCATTGATCATTTTTTGTTTCCTCTCAATCAAGTGCTTAAAACCATCAACTTGGTCTACCCCAATCATGGAGGGGAGACCCAAATATTTATATGAAAGTGATTCAGTCAAGATATCCAGGATTTGACATATCTCCACTTTCCTCTCAATATCAGTATTTGGGCTGAAATAAATTGAAGATTTTTCTCACTCACCAACTGCCCAGAAGCTGAATAGTAATCATCCAGAATCCTTTCTAATGTTACTGCATTGTCAGCATCTGCCCTCATGAGGATCAAAGAGTCATCAACAAAGCTTCTAGTTGGCTTTTTACTCATCCTTTTCTCTTCTGTGTTCTTTTGTCGTCTTTGACTCGATTTTGCCCCAGTTTCTTTTTCTATTTTTCTATTTTTATTTTAAATAAAATCAAGAATAAATTTAATTTGTAAACATGTTTAAATGCATAATCATTTCAATATGTTAACATATTAAAATACCTCAACATTTATTAAATTTGCCAAATATTTCAAGTAGTTTTTAATTTTAAAAACAAAAAAATCTGAAATTCTGAACATTTTAAATTAGTGACATTTTTAAAATTCATACGCAGTTTCCAATTTTATGAACATTTTTTTCCAACTACTAAACATTTTTTAATTCATGAACTTTTTAAAAGAACGAAACATTTGTATTAAATTTAAAATTTTACAAAAGAATGAGAATGCTCTAATAATAACTTTCTAAAATAAAAAGCAGCATAAGACATCGACCGAAAAGCTAACCATAAAAGAAAATCGCTAGCTCACAAGTTTTTGTAGACAAACTCACAATTTTTTTATTATATCGTCACAATTTTTACATGGACAAAGAGAAGATCTCCAAGTTGACCAAACCAAACATGAGCCCATAGAAAGATCATGCTTAGCAAGATTCTAAACCTCGACATTCAAGGTGCTAAGCTCATGGCTAAGAACACAAGAAACAAAAGCCGGCGAACCCGCCATTATTTTGTGTACTAGTCAGACACCACCTAGATCCGATGAACATAAAGGTCCTCCGCTAGGGCCACGCTTCTCTGGTAGCCAAAGCAAGCTCACAAGTAGAAATCTATGCACTAGATGGGCCTTGGCCCGTTGTGTGTTTTGCGTTTTAGCGTTAGTTTGGCGCCGCCGAATAGGATCAATACTTTAGGCACCCCTGAACGTATGTTAGGGCTCGCACAGCCCCTGGCGGGCCACAACCGGATAGCGCTCCGCTTGGTCGCTCCAAAGCCGACTCATAGTACCTTTCTTTTTCCTCCACTAGCCATCTAAAGAACACAACTTCTATTGGTTCAGAACAAATCCAACTCCGATTTTTTATGGATAAAACATCGTACATTTCAAAAATGCTAGCACCTTTTATAAAATTGAGGAATTTGAGAAAAGTTCACTAGTTCCGAAAAATTGTTGGTCATGAATTTGTTAATATTATTCATGAGTTCAAACAATGTTCGCAAACCTGAAAAGTATTCGTGAATTTAAAAAATATATGAGTTAAAAAAGTTCATCGATTAAAATAATGTTACTGTATTAAAAAATGTTCATGTATTTCAACAATATTAAAAATAAGTTAAAAATGTTCAGAAATTTGAAAAAATCGCAAATTTAAAAAAAATCATGAATTTTGAAATTTTCACAAACAAATTAGAAAGTTCATAAATAAAAAATAAAAAATACTAAAGTAAAATAAATAAATAAGTAAATGACCAAAAAAGTTGGGATAAACACTTCTTTTGTGAAACGGGTTCAAATCAATTGTCAAAGTTAACTGAAAGTACAAAGTGGCTCGCACATAATAAATTTGCATCAAGATTGTTGGACCACCAAATGGCCACTACCGCCACTAGAACGAGCCGTCGATATGGCACTATCGCTATTCCCTTACCGATGCCAGCTTGACCTTGTCGATGACAGCTGGGAGGTCTCTTCGTGCACGTGCCCCTAAGGACCAGCGCGGGGGAGTCACAGTCGTCACTATTGAATCCTTGAATAGTCTAAACAACCTGACACCAAATCTCGCCACACGACTAGAAACTCTAACCACACTGCCTCAAGGAGGCGACGGGTATCTATGTATGATCTCATTGACTATGTCCAAACGGATGAACTCGAAAAGGATCGGAGACTGAAAGACAAACTTGAATAAGAGAACACCGCACCTAGAGGACTAAACAGATTCTAACCTAAATCACTAATCGCAGTGGAGGCCTCAGGATGCCCATCCCTGCCGCCGGCCGTCAAAGTGGCGGGCGGAGGGGAGGCGAATTCACAAGCTTACCGACGAAGCCCGGAAGGAAGAATTTGTTCTAGGCGCCAAGGGATAGGAAAGAAAAAGTAAAATACGTGTGATTATTCCAGATTACAAGCGAATGGTGATTAACCCGAGACCAAACCAATGAACCAGCACATAAGAAAACAGGAAAAGAAACGAAATGCCATTATATATGCACAAGGTAGGATGCATAGCTGGCCAAACGGGCCGGCCCGGCCCGGCCCAACCAATCCTAATCGTGCTTGGCACGGCCTGGCCCGCCGAGGCACGATTATTATACGGCCCGCGTGCTGCAGCCTGCAGCCCAGGCACGACCCAGGTGCTAATCGGGCCGGGCCACCTGCACGTCAGAGCCACTAGTCTGCCTGATATTTGGCGCACTGGGCGTTTTTTAGCCTTTTTATCTTTCCCTAATAATAAAGCACGGATTGACTTTGTCGGGTTCACCGTCGCGTCCTTTTTACACAAAGGTCCATGTGCTTTTTAGGAATTAAACCCGCCGTCCTACTTTAGTGAATCCAAAAACGTTTCGTTTTATTATATAGGCTAAAAAAGGAAAACGCCACTCTTGATTTCCTGGAATTTCCTATACGACGCACTCTGCGTCAAAATGTCGGGCAATCGCAGTGTCTTCCTCGCGATCGACCCAGACAGGCTGGTCCATTAGAAGCGTTCCAGCGATCCAGGTTTTGGGAACCTGCTGGAAGGTTCCAGCCGGCTTTTCCCGGTTTTGGGAACCTTCTAGTAGGTTCCTGAACCGGTTTTCCCCTTTTTTCGTTTTTCTTTCTTTCTTTTTTCCTGTTTGTTTTATCTTTTCTCTCCTTTTTCATGTTCTTTTCTCTTTCTTCTTTCCTTTTTTGTGTTTTTCGAAAAATGTTCTTAAATTTCAAAAAATGTTTGCACTTATCATATATTGTTCAAAAATTTTTAATAATCTTTCCATTTTCAAATTTATTCAGAAATTCAGAAAATGTTCGTTTTCTTGAAAAAATGTTTGGGCTTTTCAAAATTTCACTACTTCTTAAATTTTGTTCAGTATTTCGAAAATTGTCTCAATTTTTTTTTAAAAATTGGGTTTTAAAAACTTGTTTGGTAGTTTAAAAAATGTTCCTGTTTCAAAATTGTTCACGCTTTTTTAAAAAAATGTTCATGTTTTCAAATTTTGTTCTAGGCTTTAAATTTTGTTCGTGAGTTTCAGTTTTTTTCGTGTTTTCAAATTTTGTTCGGGAGTTCCAAAAAAATTCACATTTTTAAAAAATGTTCGCGTATCCATAAACTGTTTTGCCATTCAAAAAATGTTCTAGTTTTCTAAAATATGTTTGTTTTTTCAATTTGTTGGGGGAGTTTAAAAATTATTACCGTTTCCAGAAATTGTTTGTGTTTTTCCAAATATATAAATTTTGAAAAGTGTTCGCGGTTTCATGCGGAATTCACTTTTTTTCCAAAAAAATATTTCGTGTTCAAAATTTGAAAAACGTTCGATTCGGCGCTTGATTCGGTTCTTAAGTATTTGCGCTGTCTATTAAAACAGCTAGCTCGCCAGCGCAAGTGGTATGCGTACTCATCATGAAGCAGTTGGTCCTGCTATTGAATCCTGCTTGGTGCATTATTTTTAGCGATCGCTGTAGTAAATTATCTTTAGAGTATGTTACTTATGTTTTTATCATTTGGGTAAATCACAACACCAACATTAACCTATTTTTTTACGACGGGGAGGAGGGCAAGCGGCAACACAGGTGAGGTAACATGTTGAATGGAGGACATGTGCCTATGTGTGTGCGCCCGGGGCGGGTAGATGGAGTGTTCGAGTCGTGTGATGTTTTCTTTTTGGGAGAGAGTCTTGCATCATACTTACGCGGTTAGGAGCGTGTGATGTTTTTTCTTATTGCAACACACATGCATGTTTCATATAGTTATTATGTTCTCGTCAATGGCTTGATTTCAAGACCACAGTTTTGTTACCCGTTGCAACGCACAGACCCTTTTGCTAGTATATATAAAGATAATCGGGCCGTGCCGTGCCGGCCCACGTGCTCAGCCTAGCAGCCCAAGCACGGCTCAGGGCGTGCCGCGTGCCAGGCCCGGCCCATTTAGCCTGTGTCGTGCCTGGCCCATGGTGGGCCGTGCCGGGCGTGCTCGTGGGCCAGCTTGGTTGGCCCGGCCCATTTGGCCAGCTATAGTATACAAATCCTCCGTTTTATTCAAACACAAAGCATAATTTCAGACTTTATTTCCGCTAGCAAATACAGTACTCGTAGATAATAAGACAACAAAATACGTAAAACAAAATGAGCTATTTCTAAAAGAAACTAGGCATCAATTTAGATAAGACAGAGGTAAGGACTGAACACACACTGCCTGTCCCACACCCCACTGGCCACCAACCAGCATTCACGCCATCAACGTGCGGCACGTTCCTCGAGGAGGTCAGCTCCAGCTGCGATTGGCCAACAAGTGGCGGGATGCTCTGCTCACTCCTGAAGTAGTCGCGGGGGTCGATCTTGCCCTTGGCCATGGCGAGCCTCCGGAAGTTGCCCTTGGAGTAGTACTTCTCCCCCCACACCCTGCCGGCCTCGAAGCTCGAGACGTCGCCGGCGCCGACGACGTTCTGCCCAATGTCGAGGTCCCTGTAGTTCACGTACGCCTCCCTCGGGTTCTTGCTCACGTGCGGCTCCATGAACGCGTACATGTCCCTGATCCACCTCGTGTGCGCCGCGCCGTCGCCGCCCACGCCCCAGAAGTTCATGTACTGCACGTTGTACAGCACGCCCGCCCGGTGCGAGAACGGCGTCGCCGACTCCGCTACGCCGGCGATGCTCCCGCCGTAGGGGTCCAGGATCATCAGCCCCGCGTCCCGCCTCGCCAGCCAGTCGGAGAAGATCCGCGCCCACACGTCCCTGGGGATGGCCCGCCGGACGTAGTCCGACGTGGACTTGCTGGGGGAGGAGTCCCTGGCGACGGTCCGGTTCAGGATGTCGTCCACGGTGGCTGTGTCGCCGATGTAGATGTAGGGCACCGACTGGATCCAGGACATCTCCTTGCAGTGCGTCGGGTTCACGCCCAGCTCCGGGAAGCGGCTGCCCATCACCGGCAGCAGCGCGTCGCGGGTGCCCAGGTACAGGGCCTGGAACCTGGCCTTGTCCCCCTGGACGACCACCCTCACTAGCAGGTCGTCGGGGAGAGCCGGGGCCACCTCTTGCCACTTGGCGAGGAGGTCCGCGGCGCCCTCCTGGGCCGTCTTGACGACGGTGAACACCGTGACCCTTGGCGGCACGGCCACGAGCCTCACCTTCCACGACAGCACGATGCCGAAGCTACCGCCGCCGCCGCCACGGATGGCCCAGAACACGTCGCGCCCCATGGCCTGCTTGTCCAGGAGCCGCCCCTCCGCGTCGACCATCACTGCGTTGATGACGTGGTCGGAGGCGAGCCCGTACTTGCGCAGCAGCATGCCGAAGCCGCCGCCGCTCAGGTGGCCCCCGACGCCCACCGTTGGGCAGAGGCCCCCCGGGAACGCGTGCCGGTCGGTCGCCCTCCCGATGGCGTGGTACAGCTCCCCGAGCGTGGCGCCGGACTCCACCCACGCCTCGGCCGGCTCCCGCACGGTGACGCGCACGGAGCGGAGGGCGGCGAGGTCGACGACGGCGAACTCCTCAGGGCGCGCGGACCGGAAGGAGAGGCCCTCGTAGTCGTGCCCGCCGCTGCGCACGCGGAGGCGCACGCCGTGCCGGCGGCCGCACACGACGGCGGCCTGGACGTGGGACGCGTTGGTCGCCGTGACGATGCAGAGCGGCCGCACCACGGCCGGCCCGAGGAACCGCGGGTTCCGGACGGACGACGCCAGGACGGACGCGAACGACGGCGAGCTCCGGGGGAAGAGAAGGTTGCCGGGGACGGACGCCGACATGCACCGGAGGAAGTCATCGGCGGCAGCTTGGATAGGGATAGCGAAGGAAGCATGGGAGGTGACGAAAAATAGAGCAGAGACGAGCAGCATTGCCAGCGCCATGGTTCGCGACCTGCAGGCCATGGAGCTCGGCATGCTTGAGCTCGTGATGAAGGGGGTGCAACTGATACTTTGCTGGCCTCGCAACGTGCGGTTAAATAAAGCTGGAGCCGGGTTATTATACTACTCCCTGTTGGGTAATTAAAATGGGTAGGTAGGTAGCGCCTCTCTCCATCTCCATCGATCCAATCTGATGATACCGATCGTGACTCGGTGAGGACATGTAGAGTCATTAAGTATAGTTATGGCGATCTTGATCTGGATGGCATATGGTGCACATGCAGCTTACTGTACTGTTTTTGTTGACTCGCACGGTCGTGCCTCATGCGTCGGTGAGCTTCACAGTTGCAAGAGAAAAGAAAAGGAGATTCTCACGCACGAGAGATCCGAGCGCATGCAAATATAGCAGCGTAGGCCATCAATCCACTTTATGTCATGGCGCTCCTCCTTTCTCTCTCTCTTTTCCTCCTCAAACTACAACTAAAAGTGTCTCTAACATAATATCTCCTCTCTCCCTCTAAGAATCTGCCAATTTAGTTTCCTTCTAGTAACAGATTAGATGGTTCATGTCCTTTAAACTAAAATTTCGTTTTAATCTTCTTTTTACATATTTGAACTCCTCTCGCAAAGACCTTTCGAACAAGGTCAATTTTTGATACATTTGAAACGCATTAAAATTTCAGCGTTTCAATCAACTTTTCACTCATTCTATTTTCAGTGTGTGAAATTAGTTTCTTCAAATGAGTGAAATCATTTTTTTAAAATGAGTCAAAAATTATTTTTTTGAAATAAGCGAAGTAAGTTTTTTTTAATGAGAGAAAATATTTTTCTTAAGTAGAGTCAATTTTTTAAATGAGTGACAACATGTTTTTAAACAGACAAAATAAGTTTTTTGAAATGAGTAAATCAATGTTTTGAAATAAGTGAAATCAAAATTTTTAAATGAGTGAATGTTATTTGAAATGAGTGAATTTTTTAATTTAATAAAATCTGTATATAAAATGAGTGAATTTAACTTTTGAATTGGGTGAAATGAGTGAATTTATCTTTTTGAAATTAGTGAACTGTTACTTAAAATGAATTAAATCATTTTTTCAAATGAGTGAATTTTTAGTTGAATAAAATAAGTGTTTTGAAATAACTTAAATATGAATTTTGAAATGACTGAAATCGTTTTTCTTGAATGAATGAAATATCTGTTTTAATAAAGCGAGTCATTTTTTAAAATGAGTCAAATCATTATTTTGGAATGAGTGAATTAAGTTTTAATAAGTGAAATTATTATTTTGAATTTAGTAAAATCATTTTCTTTGAATGGAGTGAAATCGTTTTTCAAAGGAGTGAGATAAACGAGTGAAATGTGTTTTTTATGAGTGAAATACGAAATTTAAACTTGTTTAAAATATATTTAAGATTGATCTTCTTTTAAAGATCTCATCGCCAGTAATTCAAATATATATAAATATTTTTTAAATGTGTTTTGTTAAAAAGATAACAATGATTAATTCGCACAAGCAAATAAAATGCTAGATTTTCTATGTTAGAGTAGTTCTGCACACAACGTAGTGGATTTGCAAAAGGGGCTGACGTTTTGCGTTGCTGAGCCTACACGACTGACGTATCACTTTTCCAATTCTAATGCTGACACACAATTCCTCAGCGTTTCTGATATGTTAGGTAGTGTTGAACATGTATGTACGTACGTAGGTCCAAATTTTATATGACGTACCTGTAGTATCTTTCTCACTCTGTATTTACATGTATCTTGGGAGACAAGACACCGGTCGCACGCCTTGTACCTATATATGTGCCTAGTGCACGATCAATAAGAATATCGATGCACACAATCCCTTCTAGATGGTACCAGAGCTCAATATGCTTCGTCCGGCGATGATGAATAGGGTTGGCGGCGAGGTAGACCGCGGACAACGTCTCCGTGGTCTACCTCGCTGCCAACCTTGTTCATCGTCGCCGGACGAAGCATATTGAGCTCGACATCCACTTCGTTCGGGAGCACGTCGCACTTGGTCGCGTTCGAGTTTTGCATGTGCCCACCGATCAGTAGTTCACCGATGTTATGACGAAGGGACTACCTACCTCGACTTTCGAGGGCTTCGGTCCAGTCTTTGCGTCACCGGCGACGCTTCGACTGCGGGGGGTGTTGAACATGTATGTACGTATGTAGGTCCAGGTTTTGTATGCCGCACCTGTAGTGTCTCTCTCCCTCTGTGTTTTCGTGTATCTTGGGAGACAAGACACCGGTCGCACCCCTTGTACCTGTATATGTGCCTAGTGCACGATCAATGAGAATATCGATGCACACAATCCCTTGAAGGGACTATCTACATATCAGTCAAATGGAGGCCGGTTCATACGAAAAAACTAGATGGAGTTGTTTTCAAGGTGGATTTCGAGAAAGCGTACGATAAAGTCAAATGACCTTTCCTTCAACAGGTCTTATGCATGAAGGGTTTTGATGCAGCATGGCGATGCCAGGTACAATCCTTCACGCAAAAAGGGAGTGTTGAAATTAAAGTGAATGATGACATAGGTCATTATTTCCAGACACACAAAGGCCTGAGACAAGGTGATCCAATTTCTCCTATTCTGTTCAACATTGTGGTTGATATGTTGGCTATTCTGATAGGTAGGGCAAAGGAGGCCGTTCAGGTGGGTGGCTTGGTGCCTCACCTCGTTGATGGAGGGGTGTCCATCCTGCAGTACGCTGATGATACGATCATCTTTATGGAGCACGACTTGGCAAAAGTGAGAAATATGAAACTGGTGTTATGCTTATTTGAACAATTGACCGGATTGAAGATTAACTTTCATAAAAGCGAGTTGTTCTGCCTTGGCAGAGCCAAGGAGCAACAAGAGGCTTATAAGCAATTGTTTGGATGCGAATTTGGATCATTACCTTTCACATACCTAGGTATACCCATTCACCATCGTAAGCTAACAAACAGAGAATGGAAGTGTATCAAGGATCGGTTTGAGAAGAAACTGAGTTGCTGGAAGGGCAAACTCATGTCTTATGGAGGTCGATTGATTCGCATTAATTCGGTGCCCACGAGTATGCCTATATTTCTCTTATCTTTCTTCGAAGTCCCAGTTGGTGTTAGGAAAAGGCTGGATTTCTATCGATCCCGATTCTTCTGGCAGAGCGATGAGCTAAAGAGAAAATACAGACTCGCTAAATGGGATATCATCTGTCGACCAAAGCACCAGGGGGCCTTGGTATCGAGAATCTTGAAGTCAAGAACATATGTCTTCTCAGTAAGTGGTTGTACAAGTTATCAGTTGAGACTGAGGCCACGTGGGCGCAGATTCTTCGTAATAAGTATCTACAGTCCAAGACTTTGTCCCAGGTGATAGTGAGACCGACTGACTCACCTTTTTTGAAGGGGCTTATGACAGTCAAAGCAACCTTCTTTAGTAGGACAAAGTTTATAGTTGGTAATGGCAACACCACTCGCTTCTGGGAGGATACTTGGCTTGGTGAAATGCCGCTCGCGCTTCAGTATCCTTCTTTATATAGTATTGTTCAACGACGTGATGCTTTTGTTGCAACGATTCTGCAGTCCATTCCCCTTAATATTCAGTTTAGGAGGGCGCTTGTTGGCAACCGGTGGGAAGCGTGGCTCCATTTAGTGAGTAGACTCATGGAGGTTCAGCTATCTCATTAGTCCGATCAGTTGTGTTGGAAGCTCACTGGGTCTGGAGAGTTCACAGTTAAATCGATGTATCTTGATGTCATCAACTCTAGTGCCATTCCTAGTTCCAAATTTGTTTGGAAAGTCAAGGTTCCTTAGAAAATGAAAGTGTTTATGTGGTTTGTACATAAACAAGTCATTCTAACAAAGGATAACTTGGTTAGGTGCAACTGGACAGGTTCTACTAGGTGTAGTTTTTGTGATCGGGATGAAACTATCAAGCACTTATTCTTTGATTGCCCGTTGGCCAAAGTGTTGTGGCACACGATGCATATTGCCTTTAACATTACTCCTCCGAATTCTGTTAGTACGTTATTTGGAATGTGGCTTGCTGGGATAGAGTCCGAAACAGCTAGACACATTCGCGTAGGAGTATGTGCTTTGTTATGGGCAATTTGGAACTGCAGAAACGATTTGGCTTTTAATAGAACAACAACTATCCATTTTTTGCAGGTTATCTTCCGGGCTACTGCGCCGATCCGTATGTGGTCGTTTCTCACTCTGACGGAGGCCAGGGAGCGTTTGGTTACTAGATCTATCCGGTGGGAGATGGTAGCTTGGGATATCTTCAACCAGTTTGGATGGCGGTCATGTAATAGGATAGGCGATTAGTTTACCTATCTTTCTTATGCCAGCCGGTTGTGGTCTCTTGATTTTTTGCTTTGGCATTGTGGCTCTGCGTGAGCTTGCCTTTACTTTTATTTCGGACTGTTGGACCTTGTTGAACCTCTTTATTTATCTATAAAGGTGGCTGTATGCATTGTTCTGATGCAGAGGCCGGGGAGTCCCCCCTGTCGGTGTCAAAACCGGCGGATCTCGGGTAGGGGGTCCCGAACTGTGCGTCTAGGCGGATGGTAATAGGATACGAGGGACATGATGTTTTACCCAGGTTCGGGCCCTCTCGATGGAGGTAAAACCCTACGTCCTGCTTGATTAATTTTGATGATATGGGTAGTACAAGAGTGGATCTACCACGAGATCAAGGAGGCTAAACCCTAAAGCTAGCCTACGGTATGATTGTTGTAATGTATGTTGTGTCCTATGGACTAAAGCCCTCCGGTTTATATAGACACTGGAGGAGGCTAGGGTTACACAGAGTCGGTTACAATGGTAGGAGATCTACATATCCGACGCCAAGCTTGCCTTCCACGCCAAGGAAAGTCCCATCCGGACACGGGACGGAGTCTTCAATCTTGTATCTTCGTAGTCTTGGAGTCCGGCAGACGATGATAGTCCGGCCGTCCGGACACCCCCTAGTCCAGGACTCCCTCAGTAGCCCCTGGACCAGGCTTCAATGACGATGAGTCCAGCGCGCATAATGTTCGGCATTGCAAGGCGGGTTCTTCCCTTGAATAATCCAGAGAAGATCATGAACACCAGGATAGTGTCCGGCTCTGCAAAATAAATTCCACATTCCACCGTAGAGAGAATAAAACACATAAATCCAATCTGCTGATGTTTTATGCGGCATGACATCACACCGCTTCCAAGCCCTTATTTGAATCGTTTTTTATTATACCAACTCAGCACGTTTAGCGAAGCGGTTTCCTTGGCACGTCTTGTCGAAGCAGAGATCGTGTTCCCCTTATTCCGGATTCTCATCAATACGTGCGTGGGTAACCCAACTGCGTTTCGCCGCCACGCCTCTATCGAAGGTGAATCCCGAACGGTCACGGGGATGTCTCTTGGTATTTTTCCCCTTTATAAGAGGACCAAGGCTCGTTTCTTCTCTTCAATCTCGCATCGAATCTCCTCCTTGCTCCCAGTTCCAACACCCAGAGCCCCAGATTCGAGCGCTTCGGATTCTCATCCATGTCCGGCTCCAACCTCCAGGGTCGGTGGATGCCCTCCTCCGTCACGGAGGAGGACGTGCTAAAACTTCGTGAGGCCAAGCACTGCCCCACGAGATTTCGATAGGTTGCCTGCCCAAGGGCAGGCCGTGCCCGCCCCGAGCCCGGTGAGTACGTTGTCTTCAGATCCCACCTCCGTCGGGTTTAGGCTTCCCGACGGACCCCTTCGTGAGAGGGCTCATGTTCTACTACGGGCTGGATTTTCACGACTTGGCTCCGAGTCCATCCTCCATATCTCCGCATTCATTACCGTCATGCGAAGCCTTCCTCCGCGTCCTCCCCACTTCGCCTGTGGTCAAGACCTTTAATGTGGAACCAAGATGATCGGGGCGCTCAAGCGGAGTCGGCGGGCGGCTATAAGCGTATGGGCCGATGCCCGTGGCCCGAGGGTTCCTTCCAAGAGAACTCGGATTGTGGCAACAGGAGTGGTTCTATATCACCGCTCCGAAGGGCAGCAAGCAAAAGCCGCCGCCTTCATTCCGCCCGGGACCTCCACGCCGACTGGTGTCGTGGGTCAACCAGGGGCTCAATTGGGGACCGTCCGAAGACGTGCCCTCATTGCAGGGCCGAATTTGAGACCTTCAGGCGAGGGAGATCAATCTGGTCGTGGTGATGCAGGTTATGCTAATCAGGCGTCTTCTGCCCTGCAAACGCCTTCGTCTCCGTCTATGGGAGTTCAATCCGGAGGGACCTCAGATTCTCCAACACTTCATGGGTGCGACACCCGTGGAGATGTACAAGTTGTTCTTCGGACCGCAGGTAGCGTGTCCGGAATTGACCGAGGACGTAGGCCTAAGCTGCAATCGCTTGGATACTCAGGTAAATAGCTCAGAGTCCGAACGTTATGTTTATCTGCTTTTCTAGAGCTCGCCTCCTGACCCATTACTCTTCAACAGGAGTTGGTAACGCGATCGAAGCTGATAAGGTGTCCGGCTCCCCTCCCAGAGACCGCACTGGAGCCCGTGCTGGTCAGAATGTTGGAGGTCGCGCCCGTAGAAGGGAGCGATGGGGAAAATAGAGGAGCTATTATTTTGCCCAAAGGGGCGTCCGAAGAGAGGGGAATCAAGAACCCCTCCTTCCAGGGGGAGAAGAGGACCGCCTCCGAAGATCCGGAGGCCAAAGCCCCTAAACGAGGGAAGAAATCTTCACCGGGGGGTCCGGCGTCCGGGGAGAACCCGGACGTACAATCATCTCTAAAGGATCAGCCCTCCAGCGAGCCGTGAGTAGGAAAAGGGGAGTTCATTAGTAAGAAAATACCTTCATTTGTGCTTCTGTGGATAACCGAAATTTTTATCTTGCAGTTCGGATTTGCAGCCTTCTCAGATGAGTTCGTCTTCGGGGGATCTTCTTTCGGAGATGATGGAGAGCGAAACGCCTCCGTCTGCTGCGTCGTCAGATAGGGCAGACGAGCCCGAAGTATCGTCACGGAGGGTATCCCAGAGTCCGGAGGGGCCGGAGAGTTCGGCGCCTACTAGTATCCGGCCGGGAGAACTAAAGAATCTGCTTGAGAAGGCGTCCATCTCAGAAGATCACCGTGCTTTGATGCGTATGGTGATTGGAAGGATTTCGTCCGCCGAGAGCGGAATGCGTAGTGCCGCTAAGAGTTTGCTGGCGGGATTTGAGGTACGCAAGAATGACGCACCTTCTTTTTTTGACAGTTTTGCACATAAAAGTGCGCCCTGTATAGATAGTAGCCCCTGAGACTCGGTAGGTTGTCGAAAATGACAGCGTGCCGAGGATCAAAATCGCAAGTAATGAATGTCGCCGTTTCCATGCAGGTGGCGGATAGTCCGAGGGCTAGCCAGACTAGTGGAGTTGCCAAGTTAATGCGGCAACTTGACGTGGCGAATGCGGACATCGCACTTGTCAACCGGCGACTTGACGAGTCGCAAGGTAAATGAGTTCTCCATAGTCGCTTTATGTAAGGGGGTCAAAGCCCTCCTCTGATAAATTATATGCTGCGATACAGACGGTGCTGCTGCTGTGGAGAGCCTTCGGGCCGAACTTGCTCAAGCTAAGGAGCAAGCCCGAAGGAGTGATGCGGTTGCCTCGAGGGCGGCCGAGGAGTTGAAAGCCGAAAAGGCTGCACACTGCCTAAGCAGGGAAAAGGTGGCCGAATTGGCCGTGCATTTAAGAGATGCTGCTGACCGCAATGAGGCTCTTGAAAAGGAGCGCTTATCGGAGCAGGAAGACCTGGGGAAGGCCACCGCCGAGGCCAAGGATGCCCGTTCTGCAATGCGGGCTATGAAGGAGGAGCTGCGCCAGTCGAGATATTGTGGCCGGCAAGCCTTTTCATTCGTCGGTCCGGTTTACGGATCAAAAGTATGCTCAACTTGGCCAGCAGTGGGGTCCAGAGGATCCGTGATATGGACTTAGCGGCAAGTGCGGCCGATGCCGCTGAGCACTTCCGAGCCGTAAGGATCACAAGACTAAGAGCTATTTTGGTCTCAATTCCATAGTCCGGATCGCTCACCGCTGTTGACCGATCGGTTGGCCGAATGGGCCGAGCTAAATAGATTGTCCGGACTTGCCATGACTGACGTCGTGGCTCATGTCTGACCAGAGAGGCCCAAGGCGACGAGCTATTTCGCTTATTGCAGCAATTTCTTGAGCGGTGCCGCATATCAAGGAGATGAAGCGGTCGGCCTGCATCGAAGGCGCGGATGGCTCTTGACCGTGTGAAGATACATTGATGAGATGGATGCCACCGCTATTGCCGCCAGTGGTTCGGACGAAAGCCGTTACCCGCCGAGCACTATTTTGGGGAAGTTATGCGTGGCGCCGGTAATAGAGTCGCAATGCTCAAAAATGTCACGCTCAAATGAATGTTTTAGCTTGTAAAACAATGATTATGCTATAACTGCTTTTTATACTTGTGCGCCCCAAGTAGTAAAATATCTCCTATGCGGCCGCCACGATACATTTGTATAACCCGAAAGATTGCGTCTTGGCTTCAGCCCCCACGCACAAGGTGCGGGGTGTTCGCAAAAATAGTGCGTTTTCACACTTAATCCGGACGCCTCGGTCCCGCTAAGGAGGTGGTAGCGAGCAACGAGGCAATCCGGACTATAAATATAGCCCTTGGGGCACCGCGCTTCTCGAAGTTCGGGCGCGTGTGCTCGACCGAATAGGTCCTTCGTCAAGCGGTAATTCTAAACATTCCGTAGTCGATCGAGTGGTTGACCAGCTCTCGCTATATCATGACGATCGGCCGGCTTTCTCTATTGAGGTGCTCGCCAAATTAATGGGGCACAATCGCAGAGTTCTCCGGTGCCGCGTTAGCCGATGATACGAACGAAGGCAGCAAAACACAGAGCCCGCAAACCCAACATTTGACCAAAGACATGATTCGAGCTGATGCATATAATGCCTAATCTCGAGACGCCAACACTCCCTAAGGTGTTCGGACTTTCTAATAATGGGCAAAACAATGCCCTAAGCCCCTAGTGTCTGTGTACGGCATGATTCACCGACGCGCCGATGCTAAAACGTCAGCTCCGCTTTGGTTATAAGAAGAAACCAAGGAGAATAACAACAAGAGACAAGAAAAGGTTTACGCAGGTCTTAATCAAAAGAATCTCGCACGGGTCCCTACCGCACGCCTCGCTACCGTGTCTCCGCTGTGTCGTTATCCTGGACGGGTGTGCACATCGTTCATCTGTAAAAAGAGAGGAACTTAGTTTGAAAAGAACTCATGCGAAAAAAGATATATGTGAAAGAAGAAATATAAATGAGTAAGGCGGGGCCTGTATGAACTCGCAGTAGTTTGTGCGCGCAGCCCCTTGTGGAGGGGTGTGCGGCTAGGGAGCCCCTAGCCTACTTATGCCGGACTCGTCTATCCGTGTCCGGGGTCTTTAAGTGACCTCGAGATCAAATGATGCCGCATGGACCGGCATTTTGAGTGTAAGAGACGCGTAATGTGGTATGGCATTGAACGGACAAAAGCCTCTCGCCCCAAGAGTGCTTGACATCCACTTTTAAATGGGACGATATGAAAAATTAGTTTTTCGCCGGAAGTTGTTCGTGGTCCAACACAACTTCTAGTAACAGGAGCTCGGGCTGGCGCCACCCTTTGAAGGAAGTGCGGCTGTGTCGAATTTAGTAGGGTCTATCCCCATCTTGCGGATTGTGTTTGCATACAAAGCAGGTTTAAGTCGCTGCCTCCGCCCATCGTGACTTTAGTAAATTGCGGTCCGTCAATTATGGGATCCAATAGCGAGGCGGTCTGTCTGCGCTTTAACGCTTCGAATAATCCAGTGGTCGAAAGTGATTGTTTTGATATCCAATCTCTATGGTCTGCTGGGTTGGACCGCGCGAGGCTCTTTTTAGAAGGTGCCGCACTATTTTTCCGTATTATCACATGAAGTGAGTTTACCGCTTTGACCTCTTGTGGAAAGTCTTCTCGCTCCGAGCTCACTGGGTGGGGTTTATCGCTCGCTGACGCGCCGAGCCCCTTGTGTTCGGCGCTTAATCGGCCGGACTGTTTGAAAACCCAACAATCTCGGCGGGTGTGGTTTGCGTGCCTTCCGGGTACTGTGGATTTGACATATCCGACCCAAAATCTTGTTTGTTGGACAGCTCATCACCGCTATCCTTAAGAGGCGGTGTTTTGTTGTTTGGCATGAAGCTTTTGAATCCGGCGTTGACCGCCGTGTTTTTGGGCTTTTCTCTTTATTCCAGCGCCGCTTTTTCTGCGCTTTGATTTTCCGCTTCCATCTCTTATCTCGATGTACTTGGGTCATTGGTGCTGCATCTTGCTAACCAGCTATCCTCTCCCGCATGTAGCGGGTCATGAGACTTGTTAGCGACATTGTCCTCGGTTTCTCTTGGCCGAGGTTCCTGGCAAGCCATTCGTCTCGGACGTTATGCTTAAAAGCTGCTAAGGCTTCGGCGTCCGGACAGTCGACTATTTGGTTCTTTTTGGAGAGGAACCTGTTCCAGAATTTGCGCTACCGACTCTCCTGCTGTTGAGTTATATGACTTAGATCGTCAGATCCGGAGGGCGGACATAAGTCCCTTGAAAATTTGCTCTAAACGCGTCCTCGAGCTCTTCCCAACTTCCAACAAGTTTTTTCGGGAGGCTTTAAGCCAATGACGGGCTGGCCCTTTGAGCTTGAGGGTAGGTATTTTATGGCGTGGAGATCATCTCCTCCGCCATGTGTATGTGTAGTATATAATCTTCTATCCGCACTCCACGGTCTGTTGTTCCATCATAGGCCTCTATGTTTATGGGTTTAAATCCTCTTTGAATTCATGGTCCAGACCTCATTTGGTGAAACATAGTGGGTGTGCGGCACCCCTGTATTTGGGTGTGCCACTATCTTCGGACACTTGACGTGTTGCCTTGCTTCCTGGGGCCTTCTTCTTTGGCCCGTAAATGGACCTGGCTGGGCCATCTGTTTTTTCAGGTTTATTAGTCGGTTTATGTGCGGCGCCGCTTTCAGAATTTGGCCTATCCTCTGGTCGTCTATCCAACCAGGCGGCCTTTTCATGTTTTGACTGTAGGGGCTCTAAGGCCTCCTCGTCAAATTCTGGTAACAGCTTGCGCTTTGGGTAGCTCTTGGATTGGTGGCTATTGCCGTATTTATCCGCAGTTTTGAGCACTTTGCTCCACCTCATCCTGAGTGTGTCTTCCACTGTTTTGAGCTTCCGTTTTTCTTTCTTCAAGCTTCTTGCAGTGTTGACGAGTCTTTTCCGAAGGTTTTTACTATCCGGCGGCGTGTCCGCATGAGATCGTCCGACCGCTGCTTTCGCCGGCCTCGGATCGACTGATTATCCGACTCGGCCCCGCTCGGACGGTTGCTTATCCGCATGTTCGCTATCCACTTGTGTGCCCCGCTGTATTGCGGGTCTTTAGGAGCGTTGTTGCTATCGAGGCGGGACTTAGGGCGGCGTCTGCGCCGCCGTTTAGGTTGTTTGTCGGCTGGGTTATCTTTCGCCGCGCCCGCTGGTCCTCGCTTTATCGCTTCTCTTTGGGGTATCCACCATATATACGCCATATGACGAGGTGGTCCTCCCATGCCCTCGTAGGCACCGGCACTTGTTCGCCTCCGCGCCGCCGCCTATACCGCCGATGTCTTCGAGTCATAGTCTAGCATGTCGGTTAGGTCGCCGACAATGCTACAAAGTGGGTGGTGGTGGGCGCTGAATTTCTTCGTCGTCTCAGATCCCAACCATCCCGACCATAGTCCGCCAGACTCTCTTGATAACGAGAGATGCTTTAGCGATTTAGGATGTCGCCAAAGGGCGTAGTATTGGAAGATGTCCGCGCGGTGAATTCCTAATCGGCGCCCAATCCGATTCGATTGGTAGGGCGTGGAGATCCGGAGTCCGCAAGGAGTCCGCACCTCGGAATCACGAAGTTTCGCGAGGGACAATATTGGCGCTCGCCCATCGCCATGGAAGTTGAAGCCCCGAGGTGGTGTCCATCCACCGATCTCGATCTGGCGATCGGCCCGGACTAAAGGCCAAGCGGATTCGTGTCGCGGCCACTAAGGCACTCGCTCGCGGCAGAGCTAGATCATGCCTTCCGAATCGACCGATGGCTGGGGCGAGCTTCGATCCGCTCCAGATGGCTAAGGGAATTAGCCCGCAGCGAAGCTGCCGAATCACGAAGATCTGTCCGGGAGAAAAGTCTCAACCTGGACAGCGTTGTTGATCAAGATGCCATCGAGCCTATCGGTGACGACACGTAGGAACTCTCAATGAAAGCACCAATGTCGGTGTCAAACCGCGGATCTCGGTAGGGGGTCCCGAATCTGTGCGCCTAGGCGGATGGTAACAGGAGACGAGGGACACGATGTTTTACCTGTGTTCGCCCTCTCGATGGAGGTAAAACCCTACGCCCCGCTTGATTAATATTGATGATATGGGTAGTACAAGAGTGGATCTACCATGAGATCAAGGAGGCTAAACCCTAAAGCTAGCCTACGGTATGATTGTTGTAATGTATGTTGTCTCTTACGGACTAAAGCCCTCCGGTTTATATAGACACTGGAGGAGGCTAGGGTTACACAGAGTCGGTTACAATGGTAGGAGATCTACATATCTGTATCGCCAAGCTTGCCTTCCACGCCAAGGAAAGTCCCATCCGGACACGGGACAGAGTCTTCAATCTTGTATCTTCGTAGTCTTGGAGTCCGGCAGACGATGATAGTCCGGCTGTCCGGACACCCCCTAGTCCAGGACTCCCTCACCCCCTTTTCAAAAAAAAACTACATATCAGTGCCAAGAAAAAGCATTAGAATAGTTTGTCCTACATTTCAGGTGGGCATCTCGACGCGGGAACAAACGGTTGGACCATGCACGCGGGAATTTCCATTTTCATGGTTGCAAGGCCCAAGCAGACATATGTCACGCCCTCGATGCGACTATATCTCCCACGTGTCGAAGCACGACTTAGAGGCATAACCGCATTGAAAGCAATGTCGCAAGTGAGGTAATCTTCACACAACCCATGTAATACATAAGGGAAGAGATACATAGTTGGCTTACAATCGCCACTTCACACAATTACATGAATAAAGCATTACATCATCCAGATACAATCAAGGTCCGACTACGGAACCAAAATAAAAGAAGAACCCCAAATGCGACAAAGGTCCCCAATCGACCCCAACCGGGCTCCACTCTCGATCAACTAGAACGAAACAACACAAAGGGCAAGATCTTCATCGAGCTCCTCCTTGAGCTCGGATGCGTCACCTGCACGGTTTCATCGGCACCTGCAAACTGGTTTTGGAAGTATCTGTGAGTCACGAGGACTCAGCAATCTCGCACCCGCAAGATCAAGACTATTTAAGCTTATAGGAAGGATGGAGTAATGAGGTGGAGCTGCAACAAGCGACTAGCATATATGGTGGCTACAATAGCAAAAGAGAGCGAGAAGAGAAGCAAGGCACGGTCGTGAAGCTAGTAGCGATCAAGAAGTGATCCCGAAACTACTTACGTCAAACATAACTCCAACATCGTGTTCACTTCCCGGACTCCGCCGAGAAGAGACCATCACGGTTACACACGCGGTTGATGCGTTTTAATTCGGATCTAGTGTCAAGTTATCTACAACCGGACATTAACAAATTCCCATCTGCCACATAACCACGGGCACGGCTCTCGAAAGTTTATAACCCTGCAGGGGTGTCCCAACTTAGCCCATGACAAGCTCTCACGGTCAACGAAGAAATAGACCTTCACCCGAGACACTCCGATCAGACTCGGTATCCCGGTACATCAAGACATTTCGACAATGGTAAAATAAGACCAGCAAAGCCGCCCGATGTGCCAAAAAATCCCGATAGGAGCTGCACATATCTCGTTCTCAGGGCACACCAGATGAGAAAGACGACGGGTTGGCATAGACCCTGGTTGCCCAGGGGGCGCCGGACATCGCTCGGTTTGGACCAACACCAAGGAGCACCGCCCGGGGTAAAATAAAGATGACCCTTGAGTCTGCAGAACCCAAGGGAAAAAGGCTTAGGTAGGCAAATGGTAAAACCAAGGTTGGGCCTTGCTTTGGAGGAGTTTTATTCAAAGCGAACTGTCAAGGGGTCCCATAAATCACCCGACCGCGTAGGAACGCAAAACCGGGAACATAACACCGGTATGACGGAAACTAGGGCGGCAAGAGTGGAACAAAACACTGCATAAGGCCGAGCCTTCCACCCTTTACCAAGTATATAGGTGCATTAATTAAATAAGAGATATTGTGATATCCCAACAAGTAAACATGTTCCAACAAGGAACAACATCTCCATGTTCCAACAAGGAACAAACTTCATCTTCACCTGCAACTAACAACGCTATAAGAGGGGCTGAGCAAAGTGGTAACATAGCCAAACAACGGTTTGCTAGGAAAGGATGGTTAGAGGCTTGACATGGCAACATGGGAGGCATGATATAGCAAGTGGTAGGCATCGTAGCATAGGCATAGCAAAAGAGCGAGCATCTAGCAAGCAAAGATAGAAGTGATTTCGAGGGTATGGTCATCTTGCCTGAAATCCCGCAAGGAAGAAGAACGAGTCCATGAAGAAGACAAACGGACGAAGTCGAATGGATCCTCACAACTCCGGAACGAAACCGTAGCTAACGAGAGAAGCAAACCGGAAAGAAGCAAACAATATGGTAAACACTCAAGCATAAACATGTCATGATGCACAAACAAGTATGATGCATGTCCGGTTTAATGAGGCATGGCATGGCAAAATGCAACAAATAATACTACAAATTAAGTGGAGCTCAATATGCAACGAGTTGCATATTGACGAAACACCACATCAATTATTTAGTTCTCTCTCGGTTATGTACCCAACAATATTAAATGTTGATTAACATGGCAAGAGGTGAAGCAGAAGTAAACTAACTATTTAGGCAAGTTTAAATGAGGTCGGAAACACAAATAACAATTCCGGAAAAATCCCCATGTGACATTTAGTAGTTTAATGCAACAACAATTTTAAACATTTTAATTGTTATTGTCATGATGCGGATGACATATGCAAGTTTTATGCAATTTTTATGAAAATGTTGACATGGGCATGTTATGAAGCATTTGTCACCGTGGTGGAAGAAAGGGGTGCCACGGCAACGAATCCGAAAATGATGCCATGGCAACATATATGTTCCGGTAGCTCATGGAGATACCGGTGCAAAAGGAAGCGTGCGGATGTGCAGAACATGCTAGAGATGGTGGGGTGATCCCGGTTACCGGGTTCCCGCGGCTCATCAGCATGGCGAACGAGGAGGAACGTGCATGAAGTAGTGGAAGTAGTGGTACACGGCGGCGGTAGTCGTTCACGTTTCGTAGTCGTACATGTCGACGGTAGTGGAACTTGGCGGTCTCGACGGTCGTCGGGGTACTTGTGTCTTGTGTCACTGGATTCAGTGGCCTTGGCAACAACAAAAGGAGCAGCATCACATAGCATGCTTGGCGAGGGGCTACAAGTGAGAAGCCATGGCAGCGGCGGTTTAGCAAAGAAAGACGAGTCACGGACAGAGGAGGTGCTGCCGGGCGCCGATGGTGGTGGAGCAGGGAAGTCAACGCGGCTCGCGGTGGCCTCCAACGGACTTGGCGAACGGTGCGAAGCAAGGCAGCAGCGCATCGCTCCCGCGGCTTGGCGGGTGGCCCGTGATGGAGGTCAACTCCGACGGGGACGGGCCACCGTAGTCGTCCGCCGTGACCTCGCCTGATCTTGGGACGAACAGCAGAGGGGGGTGGACTTGGAACTCCGGCAACAAATGCGACCGAGCACGGGAGGCGGCGCAAGGCCGAGGCAGGGGCGACGGGAGCCGGTGGGGACGCGGGGTCGCGCGCTCGATGCGGTGTTGGGAGTGGCCGGCGGCGCGGTCGTGGGAGACGGATCCGCGCCACGACGAAGGCTTGCGCAGAGGAGGAGGTGCAAAGACGGGCAGGGGTGACGCAGGGCGACGGAGCAAGGTGGGGAAGGTGCTCGGGACGGGAGGAGCGGCGCGACTCCGAGGTAGCCGGCGCAAGGAGGTGGAGAGGCGCGGGGCGGCGCGGTGCAGAGGCGACGTGGCCATGGACGACGGCGAGGAGGGAGACATGGGCACGCGGCGCTCCTCTCTCTCTCTGCGACGGCGCAACGAGGCAGGAGGGGGTCGAGCGTTGGGCTCTCCCTGGCGATGTGCGTGTGGCGGCGTGAGGGAACGAGAGGGAGAGCGGATCGAGAGATGGGGAGGCTAGGGTTAGGTAGGTTGCGGTTGGACCTCCAGGGGCAAATGGGCCTTGGAGGCCGGCCTGGGTAGGGAAGGAAGTGGCCAGAGGCCTGGCTGGGCTCTCTCTCTCCCTCATATTCTTTAACAGAAAAGAATTAGAGAGAACAAAAAGAAGAGAGGGTTAGGAAAAGAATATGCGCAAGGGGTTAATTTTCCCGGACTCGCAAAATGAGCTCGATCCAGGAAAAATAGAAAGAGGCATGATTGAAAGATTTAAATTCAAACTCATTTGAATTTAATTCAAATGGGTTTGAACTAGGACTTGATAAAAGGAAGGTCCAAAAATGTTCAGATTTTTGGTGGAGCTCCGGAAAATGATGAAATAATTACGGGCAAGGTTGGAGAACAAGAATTGAGATAACAACGGCATGGGATATTTTGCACGTGGGTTATGGTTAATTCCAAAAAATGGAATAATTTTATTATAGCTCCCTAATATTGGAGGATAGGTTATAAAGAGAAATCACCATGTGAATATCCCTCGATTTAAATAGATCAAAAGATCTATGCAATTTATTTAGGTGAGTTGCAAAACTATAAGACATGATGGCATGATGGCATGATGCAATGCAACAAGCAAAACAAATCACACGACGAAACTCGGAGTAGCTGGAAGTCTTCTGGAGCATCGGTCTCGGGGCGTTACAACACTCCACCACTACAAGAGGATCTCGTCCCGAGATCTAGGATTGCACCGGAGAGAGACGGAAGAGGAAGAGAAGAGGTAAAACTAAGTTGCTTCTTCGACAAAAGAGTGAAACCAAAGAACCTTGAGAGGTTGATAATTTGAAAGAAAGAACACAACAGAGTTGAATACAATTGAGAGCACTGCGGTAGAAAATAGAAACAAGGAACACCATTTGAACCTTGGAGGTTGCAAAGCTATGAATGACGAGTACAATGGACAAGAAGGGATTGAACCACTCTGGTTGAAACGAGATAAACAAGGAACAAGGAAGAACAAATTTGGACAACACTCCGGTTGAAAAGAGATGCAAGACTTCATAAGATGAAAAGAACTTGAAAGAGGACACGACACTCCGGTTAAATGGATAAGCACGAAAAGAACACGATCCTCACAATCGAGATGATGAGTGAAAAGAGCAACATCACAATGCCTCCGTAAGAAAGAATAGAAGATAGATAATTGAAATAGAAGAATGGGGAAGAAAATGCCAACATCTGCCACCAACGGAAACAAATGATTGGATTGATATCAACAAGGAGACGAGAAACTTATTTCACCGGGAGGACAAATGAAGAACTTGGGTCATTTATAAGCACCATAAATAGCAACAATCCTTACGGAAAGCTTTAGGTGAAATATAGCCCAAGATAACTCCAATGAAGAGATTGATGGATTTAAATATCTCATTCTTGACAACATGAATAACCAAGGGAAATTGTCAAGAGTGACATAACACCATCTCAAAAGATAATGTAGAAAAAGTTGCACTTTGGAATGCACGATAAAGAATGCTTGAACTCCTCAAAACAAAACATGTGTTGAACACCATGTTTAATTTTTGAGTATAGCTTGGCTGATCTTAACTTCAAGAGAAATCTTGAAGAACAATTGAAGAATGAAAAGAATCCTTGACGAACCATCATGTAGAACCTCCATGAAGAACTCCGGTAAACAAAAGGAATGAAAAGAAAGAGAAATTGAAAACACAAGGTGAATCCTTGCAATGATTTAGATGGATCTCCGTGATAATTAGAGCTTGGAACTCCAGGAAAAAGAGAAGATGAAACAAATGAAACCGAGAATTTATTCATCATGAACAAACTCCGAAAGAAGGAATTAATCACTTGGAAGAAACAAGAACAAGAATTATGTTATGCTATCCTTCACCAATTAAATTGATGACAATCAACGGATTTGGCATACTACTTATTCTCGTAGAAAGGATTAAAAGAGATATATCAAAACTTGAGAAGGTCTTCAACGAACCACCGGTAGGATTGGAACAACAAATGAATTGATATGATGAACAAGGAAGAGAGATCTTGAAAGAACCACCGTAAGAATTGAAAATGATCGAAGTAGGGGTGCATCACCGGTAAGAATTAGCAAATGAAGGAAGGTGCTTGAGACAAACTAGATACATGGGAACAAAGAGATCAAGAACTGATTAGAGGATATTCGATTGATGCACCGGCAAGATAGGAGAATGATAACTGACAGCTGAGAATGAATAAACCTGAATTGACGAACTCCGGATGACAAACTGAGAAGACTCTTGAATATCTCCCGATGGTGAAAAGATTCTCACAATCGAAAACAATTATGAGAGGATGGCAACAAGCTAGCACCATGAATCTTGAAGAGAATAGAGCAAGATTAAAGAGAAACTCTTCTTCGGTATTCAAATGATGAGAATGACAACAAGAAACACCACCAAGAATTATTGAGGCACACCGGAAGAATCAAAAGCGAAGAGGTTGAGCCAACTATGAAAAGAATTTGAAAGATCTTGGAGAAAAGCATTTGACTGATGATAACTCATTCTTACGTCAAACTTGGAGAAGAATTTAGGATAGCTCTGGGAAAATAGAAGAGTCGGGTAAGATCCTGGGAAAAGACCTGTGGGTTAGGGCCCACTCAAAAGAACACCATTGAAAATATTTAAAAGAGATGTTGCACCGGTTGAATTAAATGACTTGAATGAGATACCAATCTCGAAAGAGCTTGAACGAATGCAGAGTGGAAACACGAATCTTCGAGATATCTTGAGCACTCCGGAATAACAAACAGCGAGAAGTAGAATGATAATGAGGTGCACCGGTATGAGAAGACATTGAAATGAGGAAAAATGTATGATCAACAAAACTTGACTTGAATCCACCGGAGAAGAGAAAAGGAATGAGGAATGACGAACTAGTAGAACATCTTCTTGAGAACCAGCGGGTAAGAACATTGACGGAAAAGAATGGAGAAACTTCACAAAAATAAAAGGATACTTGGTAAAGAAATCTGAGTCCTTGAGGAAAAAGGGTGGGCGGGCGGGAAAAAACAAAGGCAACTTGGAGACGGAAGAAACAAATACCGTTGAGAAGAAATGATAATTGGTCTTGCTGATGTTGAAGTGATCGGATCCACTTGAAGAGAAACACGTCGGTTGAAAAGGATTGACATGACAATCTCGATTGTCGAGAAGGATTGGTATTTACATCGGAGTATGAGAACACCATTTCGGAAAGGTATGGAATCAACACTTGACATTGAAGCAACTCAAATACCACAACTCAAACAAAAACAAAGGACTGGCTTGCAGAATAAGCCGGAACAAACATATGATAGAGATTTCGTCCAAGTTTTCGTGGGGGGCCTACACGGCTCGATCAGACAAAGACCATCATGTACAAGGCAAGGCACATGACATACGGTGTCCCCGAGTCGGCATAGCCAAGGACTCTTTAAGACACAACGAGACCACTCAGAAACCAACCGTGAATATTCGGACCACTAGACGTCGAACCCCAATTTCATATCATACATCCGTCGGAAAGATATCCTAAGAGCTACTTGAATTCCCACCTATGAAACTCCCAAATTTTCCGGTTATGCAATTAGGTGTTGGGGATACAGGAAGCATAATATCTCACCCAAAACTAGCAAATCCTACATCCAAATTGTATCCATCCTTCAACACATAACCAAGAAACCTTCGAAATCGCTACCTCAACCTTCAAAAGCATCCGTTATACGAGTCATGGCAATACTCCGTACTCACCTCAAGATTAGGTTATCGGGTTATCTCACCAACAATCGCATAAAAGAGATTTTCGATGTCGGCGCATTAAACTCGGTATTCCAGAATCGCAACGATAAAATTATGACGACAACACCTCGAGCTCAACTCCCGACACTTCCACTAAACCCCGACAGAGGCACCAAGACAATGTTCTCATCATAAAACCATCGGAACGATTCCAAGATACCCGCGTGATCCTAAAAAAAATTTAGTGAAATTTGAGAAGAGAAGAGTCAAAACTCTACGTCAGGATGCCTTACCAGAGCGATGAAGAGACTGGGGAGTAAAAAGAATTCCTAACTCTCCGATATATATAATCCTAAATGACTCAAAACATTTTTCTAGACACAACTCGGCCGCTAAAACGATCAAGCAGTGGGGCTCCTAAGGTCGGGGAAGGCTCTGATACCAACTTGTCACGCCCTCGATGCGGCTATATCTCCCACGTGTCGAAGCACGACTTAGAGGCATAACCGCATTGAAAGCAATGTCGCAAGTGAGGTAATCTTCACACAACCCATGTAATACATAAGGGAAAGAGATACATAGTTGGCTTACAATCGCCACTTCACACAATTACATGAATAAAGCATTACATCATCCAGATACAATCAAGGTCCGACTACGGAACCAAAATAAAAGAAGAACCCCAAATGCGATAAAGGTCCTCGATCGACCCCAACTGGGCTCCACTCTCGATCAACTAGAACGAAACAACACAAAGGGCAAGATCTTCATCGAGCTCCTCCTTGAGCTCGGATGCGTCACCTGCACGGTTTCATCGGCACCTGCAAACTGGTTTTGGAAGTATCTGTGAGTCACGAGGACTCAGCAATCTCACACCCGCGAGATCAAGACTATTTAAGCTTATAGGAAGGATGGAGTAATGAGGTGGAGCTGCAGCAAGCGACTAGCATAAATGGTTGCTACAATCGCAAAAGAGAGCGAGAAGAGAAGCAAGGCACGGTCGTGAAGCTAGTAGCGATCAAGAAGTGATCCTGAAACTACTTACGTCAAACATAACTCCAACACCGTGTTCACTTCCGGACTCCGCGAGAAGAGACCATCACGGTTACACACGCAGCTTGATGCGTTTTATTTCGGATCCGTGTCAAGTTATCTACAACCGACATTAACAAATTCCCATCTACCACATAACCGCGGCACGGCTCTCGAAAGTTTATAACCTCGCAGGGTGTCCCAACTTAGCCCATGACAAGCTCTCACATCAACGGCGAATAGACCTTCACCCGAGACACTCCGATCGACTCGGTATCCCGTACATCAAGACATTTCGACAATGGTAAAACAAGACCAACAAAGCCGCCCGATGTGCCGACAAATCCCGATAGGAGCTACACATATCTCGTTCTCACGGCACACCGGATGAGCAAGACGACGGGTTGGCATAGACCCTGTTGCCTGTGGGGCGCGGACATCGCTGGTTTGGACCAACACCAAGGAGCACCGCCCGGGGTAAATAAAGATGACCCTTGAGTCTGCAGAACCCAAGGGAAAAAGGCTTAGGTAGGCAAATGGTAAAACCAAGGTTGGGCCTTGCTGGAGGAGTTTTATTCAAAGCGAACTGTCAAGGGGGTCCCATAAATCACCCGACCGCGTAAGGAACGCAAAATCCGGGAACATAACACCGGTATGACGGAAACTAAGGCGGCAAGAGTGGAACAAAACACCAGGCATAAGGCCGAGCCTTCCACCCTTTACCAAGTATATAGGTGTATTAATTAAATAAGAGATATTGTGATATCCCAACAAGTAAACATGTTCCAACAAGGAACAACATCTCCATGTTCCAACAAGGAACAAACTTCATCTTCACCTGCAACTAACAATCCTATAAGAGGGGTTGAGCAAAGCGGTAACATAGCCAAACAACGGTTTGCTAGGAAAGGATGGTTAGAGGCTTGACATGGCAACATGGGAGGCATGATATAGCAAGTGGTAGGCATCGTAGCATAGGCATAGCAAAAGAGCGAGCATCTAGCAAGCAAAGATAGAAGTGATTTCGAGGGTATGGTCATCTTGCCTGAAATCCCGCAAGGAAGAAGAACGAGTCCATGAAGAAGACAAACGGACGAAGTCGAATGGATCCTCACAACTCCGGAACGAAACTGTAGCTAACGAGAGAAGCAAACCGGAAAGAAGCAAACAATATGGTAAACACTCAAGCATAAACATGTCATGATGCACAAACAAGTATGATGCATGTCCGGTTTAATGAGGCATGGCATGGCAAAATGCAACAAATAATACTACAAATTAAGTGGAGCTCAATATGCAACGAGTTGCATATTGACAAAACACCACATCAATTATTTAGTTCTCTCTCGGTTATGTACCCAACAATATTAAATGTTGATTAACATGGCAAGAGGTGAAGCAGAAGTAAACTAACTATTTAGGCAAGTTTAAATGAGGTCGGAAACACAAACAACAATTCCGGAAAAATCCCCATGTGACATTTAGTAGTTTAATGCAACAACAATTTTAAACATTTTATTTGTTATTATCATGATGCGGATGACATATGCAAGTTTTATGCAATTTTTATGAAAATGTTGACATGAGCATGTTATGAAGCATTTGTCACCGTGGTGGAAGAAAGGGGTGCCACGGCAACGAATCCGAAAATGATGCCACGGCAACATATCGGTTCCGGTAGCTCATGGAGATACCGGTGCAAAAGGAAGCGTGCGAATGTGCAGAACATGCTAGAGATGGTGGGGTGATCCCGGTTACCGGGTTCCCGCGGGTCATCAACATGGCGAACGAGGAGGAACGTGCATGAAGCAAACGGGCACGGTGCAAACACGAGCATCTCATACAACATGCATTTGTTCACGGGCATCGTCTCGGCGTTATACCTTCGAAGCGTGCATTTTTAAAGCGGACCGGCTCGGAGAGGAAGTAGTGGTACACGCGCCGTAGTGGAAGTAGTCGTTCACGCGACGGTAGTGGAAGTAGTGGTACACGGCGGCGGTAGTCGTTCATGTTTCGTAGTCGTACATGTCGACGGTAGTGGAACTTGGCGGTCTCGATGGTCGTCGGGGTACTTGTGTCTTGTGTCACTGGATTCAGTGGCCTTGGCAACAACAAAAGGAGCAGCATCACGTAGCATGCTTGGCGAGGGGCTACAAGTGAGAAGCCATGGCAGCGGCGAAGCGAGCAAAGAACAAAGACGAGTCACGGACAGAGGAGGTGCCGCCGGCACCGATGGTGGTGGAGCAGGGAAGTCAACGCGGCTCGCGGTGGCCTCCAGCCGACTTGGCGAACGGTGCGTATAAGGCAAAGCAGCGGCACTGCTCCTCCGCGGCTTGGCGGGGCTCTGTGATGGAGGTCAACTCCGACGGAACGGGCCACCAGAGTCGTCCGGCCGTGACCTCGCCGATCTTGGGACGAACAATGGAGGGGGTGGACTTGGAACTCCGGCAACAAAGGCGATCGAGCACGGGAGGCGGGCAAAGGCCGAGGCAGGGCGACGGAGCCGCGGGACGCGAGGTCGCGCGCTCGATGCGGTGTTGGGAGGCCGGCGACGCGGTCGTGGGAGACGGATCCGGTGCTGACGAGGCTGCGGCGCAGAGGAGGAGGTGCAGCGCGGGGCAGGGGTGACGCAGGGCAACGGAGCAAGGTGGGGAAGGTGCTCGGGACGGGAGGAGCGGCGCGACTCTGAGGTAGCCGGCGCGAGGAGGTGGAGAGGCGCGGGGCAGCACGGTGCAGAGGCGACGTGGCCATGGACGACGGCGAGGAAGGAGACATGGGCACGCGGCGCTCCTTTCTCTCTCTGCGACGGCGCAACGAGGGAGGAGGGGATCGAGCGCTGGGCTCTCCCTGGCGATGTGCGTGTGGCGGTGTGAGGGAACGAGAGGGAGAGCGGATCGAGAGATGGGGAGGCTAGGGTTAGGTAGGCTGCGGTTGGACCTCCAGGGGCAAATGGGCCTTGGAGGCCGGCCTGGGTAGGGAAGGAAGTGGCCAGAGGCCTGGCTGGGCTCTCTCTCTCCCTCATATTCTTTAACAGAAAAGAATTAGAGAGAAGAAAAAGAAGAGAGGGTTAGGAAAAGAATATGCGCAAGGGGTTAATTTTCCCAGACTCGCAAAATGAGCTCAATCCAGGAAAAATAGAAAGAGGCATGATTGAAAGATTTAAATTCAAACTCATTTTAATTTAATTCAAATGGGTTTGAACTAGGACTTGATAAAAGGAAGGTCCAAAAATGTTCGGATTTTTGGTGGAGCTCCGGAAAATGATGAAATAATTACGGGCAAGGTTGGAGAACAAGAATTGAGATAACAACGGCATGGGATATTTTGCACGTGGGTTATGGTTAATTCCAAAAAATGGAATAATTTTATTATAGCTCCCTAATATTGGAGGATATGTTATAAAGAGAAATCACCATGTGAATATCCCTCGATTTAAATAGATCAAAAGATCTATGCAATTTATTTAGGTGTGTTGCAAAACTATAAGACATGATGGCATGATGGCCTGATGCAATGCAACAAGCAAAACAAATCACACGACAAAACTCGGAGTAGCTGGAAGTCTTCTGGAGCGTCGGTCTTGGGGCGTTACAACCTATCTAGCTGGGCATGACGAGAGCGTGCGAAAGAACCGACATGTCATGTTTAGCTCAACGGAAGTCACTCGAAGACAAGTCAGTGTTTTAACAGATTCAGGTGCGAGGAGGTTGTGGCAGATGGAGATCATGGTGGGATATGGAGGGGTTGCGAAGACGGGAAAGGTTACGGCTTGAGCATGGTGAGGCTGCAATCCAGCGCCCGCTGCTTCCTCTCTACTAGGAAGGTATTGGGCCCATAAGTGCAAGAGTTTGCAACAAAGTGACAGTTTTCCTTAAGTGACCTACTCTACGAGAGTTATCCAGTATGCATCTTAAGTACTAAGTAAAAGGGAAACATTTCCTGTCGGCGTGCCGGCCGAATCGTTGCACCAGCTACACACGCGTCGTTGATTAAAGCCAGATCGTACGACCCTCGAATCGGCCGTGAACCAACCCGTGACCCAAACAACTCTAGTTATCACATGGCCCACTTCCCACCAGACACAATTCGTCCTTATCTCTTCACAAGGAGGGGAACCGGGACCTTTCTTCCTCCTCTGTCTCTTTGGTGCTCTGTTCTTCTCATCTTGGCCATAGAAAAAGCACGCACGCGTGCTGAATCCTTGGCACCGTCAAGCTGTCCACCACCACCACTCACAACCTTCTTCAATCCTCGCCGCCATGAGCTTCGACCCCCCGCACTGATGGGGGTTGCACGCTGCTGCACGGGAATGAAGCTGCCACAGTGGGGGGCGAGGAGATGTCGGCGGTCACGAGCTGGAACCAGTGAATGGCAATGTTACATACATACCACTTTTTTGTTGGAACCAGCTACACAGAGAGCTACAACCAACACCGCATGGGAGCTGAAACCAGCCGTTCCAGAGCAGCGATGACACATGTCGTTTGCTGGAACCGGCATTGCGGGGAGCTGCAACCAGCTTTGCGGAGAGCTGCAACCAGCAAGACGGCGAGCATCGCTGTGGCCGCCATTTTTGGGAGTGATTGATTTTGCTACGACTAGTCCAAATATTTGTTACCACCGTCTTCGATTTATGCTACCACCGTCTTTGATTTATGGTACCACCCTATTCTTTTTTATTTTTTTGTTGGATGTATTTGGAACCACTTCAATTCTTTTTGTTACCACCGCCTTTGATTTGTCCTACCACCATCTTTGTTTTTTGCTACCACCTTATCTGATTTTTTGCCAGATCCATCTCTTTTCCTAGAACCACTCCAAATTGCTACCACTGTCTTTTTGTTTGCTACCACTGCATTTGATTTTTCCTACCATCCCCTTTTGATTTTTTTTTGCAGGAACCAAAGAATATATTTTGTTGCAACAAGCAAATTTGTTGCTACCACATCGTGCGCAAATGGCTACAACGATTAATTTCAATGAGAAGGCTGCAAAGCGAAGGCCAATTTTTGCTGGAACCGACACTACAAATTGCTACGTTGGGGGTGGACCAGTGAGCACTGGTGCTATAATCGGCAAGCGGCTCCGGCGTGCGCTCCCGCGTGCATGCCGACGAGCGGCTCCGACGTGCGTGCCGAAGAGCGGCTCCGATGGGCAGCTCCGGCGAGCTGCTAGGGAGGGCGGCCAGAGGTCATGGAGTTGTACATGAGCGAGGTTTTTTTTTCTTTTTTTTTCTCTGGATCTGACGGCTACATCTGGCTGTATCCAACGCTAGGGCATTGACCGGCCGAAAATTTCGGCCGGCGCGCCGGCGCCTAGTAGTTGCCTAAGTAAAAGAGAGTATTGCAATAAGAACGATGACATTAAGTAGATGATATATTGTGTCCAGCATGTGTTCAAAGCACAACTATGCAACCATCTTTTTTTCCCTAGAGGCGACAACACAAATACAAGTCTTTTCCACTTTCTATCACTGTGTTAACTGATCGTTGAACCTAACTATCATACACAACTCCCTCCAAAGATCAAAGCCCAAACCTCGCCAAAGAAATAGATAACAGATCAAAGAGAATACATAAATAAGAATTATGCATCAAAAAACCAAATATATCTCAAGAGAAATCATGAATAAATATGATCATAACATAACAATTTATCATATCCCAACAAACACACTGTAAGAATTACATAAGATGATCCTAAAAAAAGAATTACATCAGATGGACCACAATCATGCATGATAAATCATGTGATCTTTGTATTGAGAAGCAAGCGAGAGAGAACCATCTAGCTACTCCTACAGACCCATAGTCCAAAAGGAAACTACTCACAAGCAATCATGATGGCCTTCAAGTTGATGGAGATGGGCAGCGTTATGATTTCCACCTCAGGAAGAGTGCCGAGAAAGGGCTACATATTGGATCATGAAGATAACAGAGGTGTGCGGTCGTGAAAACATCCAGGCGATAAATTCTTGAGGGTCTTCAGAAGTATAAAGGTACGAGAGCCGAGAGGCGGTGGAACAAAGGTCTAGGGGGCCCATGCGGTAGGGGCACACGTCCTCCCTAGGGCGTGTGGCCCCCCTGGGTGCCCCTAGCCTATGTCGGTGCCCCCTGGAACCTTCTGGATTTGAAACTCCCATAGATTTTTTCTAGAATTTTTTAGTCCGACAAAATTTATTTCCTGGAAAGTTCAAAAACAGCAGAAAAATCAACTGGTACTGGGCACTAAATTAATAGGACAGTCTAGAAAAATAATTTAAATTTGTGCGAAAAGTAGGATCATTTAATATAAATATGGCATGGAACGAGCATAAATTATAGATGCGTTTGAGATATATCAGCATCCTCAAGCTTAATCCCTACCCATCCTCAAATAGATAGATGATAACAAACTAATTTATAATTGTGAATGCCCCTAGCATGAATTCAAATCAATATGATATAATTGGCTATAATTTTAAAGGAGAGTGATGCAATGCAATAGTCCATAGTTGGTACAATGCAAATAACATCGAAATATGCAAGTAAAATCGTTATAATATTTCATGGACCAAATCTTTCACATCACACTCATGAACACTCTAGGGTTTACCAAGAATGTCAAGTCTATCATGAAACATGATGCTCAAGGCTTTACCATATCAAACACCTTATCATAACACGGCCTAGATCTTCGGTCAAGTAACTAATAACATCACTCCATTTTTTCAGTTACTTAGTACCCACACAATGCTCAAACACGAGGCTTGATCTTTGCACTTATAAATGTAAAAGGAGAATAATGATGGGGTTTATAATAAGTCAAACATGGAAGAAAGTCTCACACCAACGTGACTGGTCATTATGCATGGAGAGGCCTTATAATCGATTTTAGTGCAAGGAGTAGGGATTGCCATGCAACAGATGCACTCGAGCTAATGTATGAAAGCTCTCCTAATGAATAATGGGGTGTTCATCCAACTCACTTGCTCACGAAGACCTAGAGCACTTTGAGGAAGCTCATCACATGAATATGCAATCCAAGTAATGTGATAATCCCCAACGAGTATGTAAACATCAAGCATATGAAAACTCTCTATATGACAATGCAATGTGTTACTTTGAAACACATATGTATGCAAAAAGTGTGCCCCCCCTCTTTATTCTTTTTTTGTGTCCTCTGTGGCACTCTTTTTTCTTTGGACTTTGGCTCTTTTTTATTCCTCGCAAGGGGCAACACTCTAACATTATGATCAATACAATAACGGTACTCTAACTCAACTGATAATAAATATGATGCCAAAACATCTATTGAATGCCTCTGGCAGTGTACGAGTATGTGCAATGATCTAGCGTAGCAAAGACATAAAAAACGAACAAGCCATGTAAATAACATGCTAGATATCTTACGATTGTGTAATGGAGGTAGGAAATATCTCTTATCATGTAACGAATGATGATGGAGTTGCATGCCAATATCTCAGAACGACCATGAAAATGTTATAATAGATAGGTACGATGGTTGTTTTGATGAAGGATAGGTGGTTCATGTGTGGGTGAATAAGAGGAAGTCCTCTCATGGGAGGTGGATGTATCGACGAATGATGCACCAAACCTCAAGGTGAAAGTGGGCAATGCACGATACCGTAAATGTTAGCAAATATGGATAGATGAAAGTGCATGTAAGATCGCAACCCTTACTCAAACACTCTACTTTGTTTTCTGTCATGATTGTTTTTTGTCTATTGTTGTAGATGCTCTAAGTGTTGGTTAAGGCACTCCTCCGTGGAGATTGCATGTATCATGGTTACATGTTGAAGGAAGTCTATTTGAGTAATGAAATTCCTTTGCAAAAAAGAAGAGTGTGACCCATCAACCAATGAGCCTTCCTAATCCAGTATTTTTAGGCATTATTGATCTAGTTTGTAGAGAGAGAAAACGTCAACCGTCGGGTGTGTCGCCACAGGGTGCGTCCTAGCGAATCCTATTCCGCATAAGGGTCGAAGAATATCTACCGAGCAAAGGTGCAGCCCCGCACACGTTAATGGGCCGGTTTGCATGGTTTTTTCTTCATCTTCCCATTTTTTTTGTGAAAGTTCCAAACTTTCGCTGAGTTGGTACTTTTTTTCCTGGTTCTTCCTTGCCGTTTTAAACAATTTTGATCCATTTTTTATATACAGTTTTTTAAAATTCGTGAACTTTATAAAATTGGTGAGCATGTTCTTAGTTGCACACGTTTTTTGAAACTGCATATGTTTTCAAAGTGATGAATTGTTTTCTAAAATTTCGCAAACATTTTGGAGCTCACAGACATTTTTTAAATTCAGGAATATATTTTCATATTCATAAAAAAATCATTTACTTACATTTCTTCAAAGTTACGACATAAAATTAAACTCGAAATTATTTTTTCAAAAAATGAACGTTTTTTAAATTTATGAACATATTTGAATTAATGAACATTTTTTAATTCACAAAGATGTTTGTATTTCAGGAACATTGTGTGAGATTCACGAATATTTTTTGAAATTCCTGGATGTCTTTATAATTTCAAAATATTTCAACCGAAAACCGGCCACAATAAAAAAAATCCAGGCCATAAACAAACTCGGCTGAAAAGCGCTGGCCCACTTAGCGTCGCGCTATCCGCGGTGGCTGCGCCTATAGGTTTAACGCGAGTTGGAGTGACGGCCCGCGTCCAGGAAAGTTTTACGTAAGTTGGTCTTTTCGTCGGTTTTACCTTTGTTCTTTTTTTTGCTTTTTTTTTCTTATTTTCAAAATAATTTACATATATTTTAAAATATAAAAAATCGTGAATTTGTCATAATGTTAGCATGATGTAAGACAATTGTTAGGTTAAATAAAAAACGTTGATAGGATACTAAAACAACGTTTATAGCATTTAAAAAATGCAGACGTGTTTCAAAAAATGTATGTGACATTGTAAAAAGTGTTAAAAATATATTACAAGAAAGTTTCAAACTTATTTGAGAAAGTTGATAGCACACAATATTTTGTCACTTTTTAAAACTGTTCGAACGTTTGAAATAATGTATGGGACATTGAAAAAAAATGTTTGTCATCTATTTGGAAAATTTAAACCATATAACGAGTAAATGTTTCAGATTTATATGAAAATATGCAATGTTTATGACAAAAGTAGAACTTAGACACGTTTTGTAAGAAATGTCAACCATTGTATTTAAAAATGCAAATCATGTATTAAAACATTTTAGTCATGCATATTATTTTATGTATACAGAAAACATAGACATGAAAAACATATTTTTGAAAATTGTTAATTTTTCAATTTAAAAAAATAGACATGTTTAAAATAATTTATCACATGTACATGAAAAATGGTCATACAAAACCGAGGAAAACGATACAAACAACACATATAAAACAATAAAAGATAATAACAAGGTTGTAGACCAGAAAAATGAAAATCATATAGAAGACACAGAAAAAGAAAGAAAGAAAAAACTCCAAAGATAACAAAAGAAAATCGATAATAAAGAAAGAGAAATGAAGAAAACCAATCAAAACAGAAGAAGAAAAGAAAATAAAAACCAAGAAAAACATAGAAAACCAATGAAAACAAAGAAATAGAAGTTATAACGAAGGAAAGAGAAACAAAAAAAGTCGGTTAAAAAACGAAAAGAACTGAAGAAAACGAACAAAGAAAATATAACCCAGAAAAAACCGGAGCTGAGCAAACCTACTGCGAGCGAATGCTACTCTAATAGGTCGGCCCGATCGCAACAGAAGTTACCGGCATTTTCTAAAGAGTGCTTCAGGCGCCCATTTGTAGTGTTTCTCCAATCGGCCTGTTTTGTTTTCTTCTGTTTTCACACCATTCTTTCCTGGCCGACCCACAAGTAGCACCCACAGAAGTACAAAACCAAAAAACAGAAATGTTATATACAGTACACAAATAAAAGTAAAAATATCCCAAAAGGAAATTGATATATGCAATTTTGAAATATGTTCACGTTGGTAAGTTTTTATTTTAATTAAAAAAATGTATGTGACAGTTTAAAGAAATAATCACGCCTTTCCAAAAAAAAGTCTGTCTAATTAGAAAATGTTTATATAACGTATAAATAAAGTTTTCATACTTTTAAAAAAGTTTATTGCCATTATCAAAATTTAAAATGTGAATTTCCGCAAGTGTTATTGTGTATTTGTAAAAATGTTAAACACATGTATTTTTAAAAATGTAATCATGTATTTGAAAAAATGTGTATCAGAAAAAGTTTCACATGTGCTCTAAAAATGTAAATTTTATGCCGAGGAAAAAAGAAGACATGCGTTCAAAAAATTATAATTGTTAAAACCACAAAAAAATAAAAAAAGGAAAAGAACCGAGGAAAATCAATAAAGTTGGAAAGAAAACAACTATAATGAAGAAAGAAAGAAAAATCAATGAGAAAAAAGGAGAACCAAAGTAAAATAAAAAAACCATCGGAAAACACTGAAAAAACAAATAAAAACAACAAAGAAAAACAAAGAAAACTGGACAGTAGTTGGACCTATATTTTTGGCGCGGCCTATTAAAAGTAATTTCCTTTCTCTTTCCATAAAATCCTGAAATAATATGTATTCAGCGTATTAGTAAAAATGTTTTTAATGGTAAGAAAACTTTTGGTGCTCTTTAGAAAGTTTGCACGCCCTGTGAAAACATGTCTGTGTAATTGCAAAAAGTGTTTATTTTTTAAAAGATATTCATGTGTTAGTTAAAAAAGTGTGCTGCTATTTTAGAAAATTTTCATGTACCTTTAGAAAGTTTTCACCTATTTAGTATTAAAAAAATCTTGCAAATTTTAAAAATGTGAGCGTTTGTAAATTTTGATGTGTTTTTGAAATTGGTCCAATCCATTTGGAAATATTCATGTTTAAAAAAAGAGTTCACCTATTTTAAAAATGTACAAGTAATTTTAGAAAGTGTTCACATTTTTTGTAAAAAATTACCATCTTTTTCAGAAATTTTTTCATGTCTTCATTAAAAAATGGTTTGGCTTTGTAAAAAAAATCTATTTTAGGCAGGAAGAAACAAGACAGGGAAATAAAAAGGGAAAGATATTGGCAGCAGTGAAAATAAATAAATGAAAAGAAACAAAAAAGAAATCAGTAAAAAGGAAAAGGACAAACTAAAAACCAAACAAAATTGTTTCTAATAAAAACATCAAAAATCAATTGGGGTGGGGGGGGGATTTAGCCCAAAAGATATAAAAGGCCGGATGAAACCGGCCACACCCTCGCACCCTCTTCTGGGCATGTCCTCATCGGGTATAGGAGCAAACCTTTCAATCCCAACCAAAGCTGGCGTTTCAATGCAAGGCAACCAACGCAGACGGAAGAGGATGACAAGGCGGGGGAGGCTGAACAGGAGATGGAGGGAGCTGTTTACCCGACAGAAGGCATGGGAACTAGCCAGGGAGCTCAACCTTCAAACAAAAGGCCGTCGGTTGAGAATGCCATAGGCTCAACAGCAGAGGTGGTGACTACGGGTGAAAACCTTGCGCTGGTAACTGTCGTACCACAGGGAGTGCCTCCACGACCGCCTGTGTATGTGTCCCCTAGGAAAGAATACAAGCGATCGAAGAAGGGGGGGCAGGAACAAACTGATGATACTGAGGGGTCCTTGAAGATCAGGGAGGAAAATATGAAGGAGAAGACAACAACTGCATCATCGGCGGGCTCCCTCGAGGAGTGCCGCCGGGCACAATGAGTATCCTTAGTTGAACTCAGCGCGCGCAAAGCAAAGCGATAGTTAGAGAACTTCGCGAAATCGCGAATAATTTTGCCCCTACCCTTTTTTGTATTGTTGAAACACAGATTGATAGATCAAGGGTAGAAAATCTTGCTGGAAGTATTGGTTATGATAACGGATATGCTGTAAGTAGTCAAGGCAGAAGTGGAGGATTAGGGATGTTCTGGAATAATCCAATAAAAATTGAGATTCTTGGTTATTCTGTGTACCATATAGATTGCTCGGTCGAAGAACCGGGAAGTGATCCGTGGAGGATGACACTGGTTTATGGAGAGGCACAGGCTCATCTAAGGTACCAAACCTGGGATGTTTTGAAGGGTATTAGCAGTCTAAGCGATCTCCCTTGGGTGTGCATAGGAGATTTTAACGAAGTTTTACGTCCGGATGAACAGCAGGGGATAGGAGAGAGGAGCAATGCCCAAATCCAGGGGTTTCGGGATACGGTTGACGTGTGCATGTTGATGGATATAGGTTACCAAGGACACTTTTGGACTTTCGAGAAGAAAGTTACAGGGGGCAGCTACACCCGGGTCCGATTGGACAGATCTTTGGCAAATGCAGAATGGAGCGAGAGGTTTCCAAACGCACATGTAAAACATCTGGCAGCAGCTACCTCGGATCACTGTCCCATTCTGCTGGAATACCAGGGGAGGGCACCGAAGCATCGGAAAAGTTTCAAATATGAGGTAATGTGGGAAACACATGAAGAATGGAGGGATACAATAACGTCAAGCTGGACAGGCGATCCGGTGGAGTATATGGCAGATTTGAAGGAAAAACTGAAGAGAGTGTCGTCGCAGTTGGGATCCTGGAATAAGAACACTTTTGGTTCAGTCCGGAAGGAGATTAAAGGCCTGAAGCTGGAGCTAGACCGACTCCGCAGTGATCCAGCCAGAACAGCACCAACGCGTATTGAGATAAAGATCAATGAAAGATTGATTGAGCTATATCATAGGGAAGAAATAATGTGGAGGCAACGCTCGAGGTTGGAGTGGCTCTCGGCAGGAGACAGAAACACCCGGTTCTTCCACCTACGGGCCAGTGAGAGAAGGAAGAGGAACATGATTAAGGCCTTATTAACATCAATGGGTGTGATGACAGAGAACCAGGGCGAGCTCAAGACTATGGTGACGGAGTTTTACAAAAATTTATACACTACAGAAGGGGTCTCAGGAATAGAGGACGTTCTAGCAAGTGTCCCGGTAAAGGTCACGGACCATATGAACGCTCAACTTCTTGCACCATACACAGCCGAGGAAGTTAAAACAGCCCTGTATCAAATGTTTCCGACGAAAGCACCGGGGCCGGACGGATTTCCAGCCCATTTTTATCAACGGCATTGGGATATATGTGGTGATGACGTTACGAGGGCAGTCCTAAGAATCATCAGGGGAGAGGAAAGTGCAGAATGCGTCAATGACACGGTACTGGTTCTTATACCAAAGGTACTTAACCCGACACTACTCTCCCAGTTTCGGCCTATAAGCCTGTGCAATGTCATATATAAACTTGCTTCCAAAGTAGTTGCAAATAGACTCAAAATCATCCTCCCAGACATCATATCTCAGGAACAATCAGCGTTTGTCCCCGGTAGACTGATTACAGATAATATCATATGTGCATATGAGTGCCTGCACTTTATGAAGAGAAGCAAATCTAAATCTAACAGTTTTTGTGCATTGAAGTTAGACATGATGAAAGCCTATGATAGATTGGAGTGGCCATATCTACGAGCCATGATGGAGAAGCTGGGGTTTGCACATGCATGGATTGACATAGTAATGGACATGGTTCAGACTGTTTCTTTCTCGGTTCTTTTTAATGGTGAAAAGCTTGAACAGTTTAATCCTACCAGAGGCATTCGACAGGGGGACCCAATCTCCCCGTACCTTTTCTTGATTGCAGCAGAGGGCCTTTCGTGCCTTTTAAGATCCAGTTCTCAGTCGTCCAGTTTGGAAGGTATCAAGGTGGCTCCGACAGCTCCGGCTGTTAACCACCTCCTTTTTGCTGACGATAGCCTGTTGCTATTCAAATCAAGTGCGGAGGGGGCTGCCAGGGTCTCAGAATTATTGGAGACATATTGTCAGGCTTCCGGTCAGAGGATCAACAATGATAAATCTTCTATATTTTTCAGCAAAAAGTGCCCACAAACAGTGAAGGATGAGGTGAAACAGATTTTGAATGTGACAAATGAGTCTTTGAGCGAAAGGTACTTGGGGATGCCAACGGAGGTTGGTCAATCTAAAATGGGTACCTTCAAATACTTGAGGGACAGAATTTGGGATAAGGTGAGAGGGTGGATGGAAAAACTCCTTTCAGTGGGAGGGAAAGAAGTGCTCATCAAATCAGTGGCGCAGGCTATTCCAGTTTACTCTATGGCGTGCTTCCGATTACCAAGAGGTCTATGTGAAAACATTGCTTCCATTATACGTCAGTTCTGGTGGGGGAGTAAGCAGGGGAAAAGAAAGCCAGCTTGGGTTTCATGGGATGTCATGACAAAACCTAAGTATCTTGGTGGCATGGGTTTTAGGGACATGGAGATATTCAATCTTGCTTTGCTGGCTCGACAAGCTTGGAGAATGTTGAATGAGCCAAACGCTCTCAGTGCACGAATTTTAAAAGCTGCATATTTCCCAAACACAGGTTTTCTTGAGGCAGAAGTAGGTAACCATCCATCACAAATTTGGAGGGCTGTCCTAGACGGAAGGGACATACTAAAGCAAGGCATTGTGAGGCGTATTGGCAATGGTCGAACGACAGAGATTTGGAGGGATAATTGGTTACAGCGGACTGGACCTTTGAGACCGATCATATCGCTTATACCCAACCCTCCAAACTATGTATCTGATCTCATAGATACGACAACAGCATCATGGAAAGAGGAGCTCATTCGCACTACCTTTGTACCCTTTGATGCTGATTCAATTCTATCCATACCTATATGCACTAGAGCTGTTGATGATTTTTGGGCATGGTCAGCCGAGAGGAACGGCAGATTTTCAGTAAGTTCTGCTTACAGGATGATCATGTCAAAAAAGGAGGATCGTGGGAACTGGTTAGAGCATAACCCAGGGGGATCAACAATGAATTCAAATCGCGAGGACTGGACAACACTGTGGAACATTAGGGTCCCTTCGAAGCTCAGAGTTTTTCTTTGGCGTCTCGCGAGGCAGTCCATGCCAACGGCGGATCTGCTACACCACCGGCACATGTCGGACACACACCTTTGCTCATTGTGTGGAAGGGAGGACTCATGGAGACATGCTCTATTAGAATGTACCATGTCACGATGCATCTGGGCGCTATCAGAAGAAGAAGTGGTACAGAAGATAAGCTTGAATTTGAACCAAAACGCAAAAAATTGGCTTATGGAGATGCATGAGATCCTATCACAGGAGCAGTTTCTCATACTGGTGGTAACACTCTGGGCGACGTGGAAGGCCCGTCGAAAGGCGATCTATGAAGGGGTGTATCAAAGCCCTCAAGGTACGGATCAATTCATAAAATCATACATAGCAGATTTACAAGTTATTGCCAGTTTGGAGAGGAGTACCGTTCCGCAGCAACAAGCAATACCAAGGAGATGGACAGCACCCCAAGATCATCATGCCAAGATCAATGTAGATGCAGCGGTCAGAGCAAACCAGGGATGGGGAGCGGCCGCTGCGATATGTCGTGATCAAACGGGTTCATTCCAAGGTGCTTCGGCTATTGTAACGAGGGGGATCAAAGACCCCTCGACACTGGAGGCTATGGCGATCAGGGAGGGCTTGGCGCTAGCGGATGATCTCAACCTACGCAGGGTTCACGTGGCATCTGATTGCAAAGTTGTGGTCAATGACATCAAGAGTAAAACGCCAGCAACGTATGGGGCCATATTGCATGAAATCATAGAACACAGTTCATCGTTTCTTTCTTGCATTTTAGTGCATGAGTCTAGGAGCTCGAATGTCGAGGCTCACAATCTAGCGAAGCATAGTCTTAAGTTAGGGGTTGGCCGCCATGTGTGGTTAGGCAACCCGGGTAATCTTACTTTTGTACCTTTGAACATCGGCACCACTCAATAAAGGCTTCGCATGATTGTCTCAAAAAAAAAAAGGAGAGCGCTATATATAGCTTGCAGTAAGTGAAATATAGTGATCGATTCCATCGTCTCAAATCGAGGGCTCAAGAGGGTGCGACTTGCTGGAAAACCGATCTCCGCATGGAGGCAACAAAGTGTCCATTTTTCTTTTTGCTGTTCGTGCGGGAATGGTCTATATGTCCTTTAGTTTTTAAGTGAACAAAAATTAAATATCTAAAAATTTAAGTTGTAAATATCTCTAATAAAAATAGGATGTACTTTAATATTTCAAGTGCTCATCCATATATGAACTTGATCATGTATTTGGAGGAGAATTCGAAGGAGCATACATGTGCACGATGTCTTCCCATGCACAAATGATTAGAAATTACTAGATTTTAGAGTGAATTACACGGTTGGTACAGGAAGTTATCTTAAAAAAATTCAGTTGCATACATCAAGTAAGAAACCTCACCTCTGGATGAAGTTGTCACGTGCGATTGTGATGAAGCCGGCCTGGGATGGAACCGTCACCCTCACTGCATTGGTCGAGCCATTGGCTAGTTCTTCGTAGTCACTGACTCATCAATTGTTACGGCCTATAAATCCATTGTTCCTTTACTTTCTTGTCGAAGGTCAAATTGTTGACGCTGGAACGCGTCGCACGAACACGTCGATGTGTACCCGCAGCGCCGAGGGAGATGCTCCGCAACTCACACCGCGGGAGGTCGACTTCCAGCAAGACAGCAAGCCGACGCTTTTGGGACCCGAAACCCCACACGCCCGGGAGGGACCCCATCTGGGCGTGCGGCAACTATGGGCTGCCCTAGGTCGACCTGATCGCCCCTAGGGCCTCGAGGTTCGCCGCCCTGCAATGAAGAAGAACGAACGTGTTGACATCGGATTTTGGCAAGGTACAAAAGGCAAGTAAGATGGCCTCAAGTGAAAGAGTTTTCAGCATGCAAAGTTTCAGGTCGCCGAGTGGAATAACTTTGATGTTTAATTTATCGCCATTCGACCTTATCTCGGTGGTCGAAGTTGTACTCCGAGTGACAAAATTCAACATTCCGAGTGGTTTTCGGCCGATCATGCCTTCAAGACGACCTCGGATGAAGGAGTATTCTAAAGGAATTGTCTTCGTCTCATCGAGGCAATCGATTTTGATATATAAATCATCTCAATCCGAGTTCATATGCAAAAGTTAGAGGCAATACACTGCAGGCCGAAGCTGAATGGAAATATGGCGCAAAGTACCAGACGCCCTGTCTGATGGGTCGCGCGAGCAATTCGGCCCTTAAGAAGTCCTTGAATCGGAAAAACTTCAACACGAGAAAGTTTCGTCTCGTCGAGCCGATCGATTTTCATATATAATTCGTCTCAATCCGAGGTCGTATGAGACTTGGGGAGACAAATCAAGATTAGGCTATGTTTTTGGTCGAGTGAAAAGCTTACCGTCCGAGTGATAACTCACCGGTTGAGTGAAAGCTTACCTTTCGGGTAAAAACCTACCGATCGAGTAAAAGGTCGAGTGAAAACCTACCAAATGAGTAAAAGGTTAAAAACCTACCGATCGAGTAAAAGGTCGAGTGAAAACCTACCGATCGAGTAAAAGGTCGAGTGAAAACCTACCGATCGAGTAAAAGGTCGAGTGAAAACCTACCGATTGAGTAAAAAGTCGAGTGAAAACCTACCGATCGAGTAAAAGGTCGAGTGAAAACCTACCTATCTAGTAAAAGATTGTCTTCCGACTGAAAATGTGGTCATCATTTGTCTTCCGAGTGAAAATATAGTCATCCGAGTGAAAAAGTCCAGTCGGACCATCCGAGTGAAAGACTCTAATATCCGAGTGGATGAGCTCAAATCCGAGTGAAACTGAACATGTGCCCAAAAGTTTATCAAGATGATTTCGTGAAGAAGTGTTCAATAGTTATGCGATCATCAAGACGGTAAACTTTGGTTTTGGAGTCATTGTCATCGAGAGATAGTATATGGCCCGCAAATTCACTACAAAACTCGGATAATTCAGTCTACCGAAGACCGAGTCCGACCGAAGGTAAAGACGACCTCGAAAAGTATTCAAGATGGCCTTATTTGAAAAAGTGATCAACATGAGAGTTGTTTGTATCGTCAAGGCGCACAAGTTTGATATTTGGGCCATCTTGATCGGAGGTCATATGGAGGCTCGGCGCCTGCACAAGGAGGAAGACAGAAGTTGGGCCAGATTCAGATCGAATCCGAGTTGGAATAGAACTAGGACTCTAGGACGCTAATTGATGTAATTTTTCTTGTAAGGAAAGCCTAGATGAATCCTTTACTTGTACAGGAAGTCCAGCCGCCTCTTATATATGTTAGGGGTGACGGTCGATTGAACAACACACAATCGAACAAATCAATATACTACTTTTTCCTGCCTACTTTTTATCTCTCCACCGCTTTTTCTCTCTCGTTCTTCGCTGTTCTTCGTGTTTGAGAGCTGCGAATCCCGAGGCTCTAGGGCGAGCGATCGACCTAGGGCAGCCCATAGCCGCCGCAATCCCGACGGGGTCCCTCCCGGTCGCAGGGTTTCGGTTCAAAAAGCACCCGCCGATCGCCTTGCGTCGCTACCGTCGGTCGGGTCTCCTTCGACGTGGGCTGCGGTGCATCACCCCGCGCCGAGGGTACACGTGGCGGTTCGTGTGTCGACACACTTTTGGCGACTCGCTGGGGATCAAGATCAATCATCATCATCCACCATGTCCGATCTTCCCAAGCCATCGAGGTAGACGCCGATAACATCATTAAGCCCGCCTTGATGAGATATCGGCCGATCATCGCCAAGTCTATGAGGAGTACAAGAAGGCGCGATGAGGAGAAGGACTTGCAGGAGTTCCTTGCAAAGTTCAAGAAGGATCGCCAAGGCAACATCACTCCGATTGAAGAAATCAAGTTCCTCCTCTTCAAGCCGAGCAGTTAAACCTCTGTAAGTACTACCTTTTCTCCCGAGCAAAGGGCTGAGATTGAAAGTCGTATTGCTGATGGTAACAATCTAGTCTATCAAACTTTCATAGAAAATACTAATGCTCAGAAGAATACATCTCAATCGACTAGTGGTAATAATGGTGTAGCTGATAGTGTGCAAAACCCTAATTTGGCTTTACCTATCTCATCAGCGCCCCCCGTGCCGATGACTTATTATCCTACCCAAACAAATCAGATTGTGACTGCACCCATTAATCCTATTATGAGCATGCCAGGTTCGGTGGCAACACCAAACCCAACCTTACCTACAGCTACAACCACTCGACCACTACCAAATTATGGGTCGACATATCTGCCACAATTCCTAACTACACCTAGTAACCCTACTCCTCCTATGCCACTGCCACCAGCTTCATCGTCTACTATGGATGATGGTTTAGCTAATCTTAGAGAGAAGATGGCTAAGATGCTTCGAGAGAATTTTGGAGTTGAGTTACCTCGGAATAGGATTTACCAAAAGCCGTACCCCGAGTACTTTGATGCCATCCAGTGCCCTCCAGGATATAAAATTCCAGATTTTGTTAAGTTTAATGGAGAAGGCACAAAAACCACATGGGAGCATGTTAGTCAATACTTAGCACAATTGGGTGAGGCAGGTGTCGTGGTTCTAAGTCTGACAGTAGAGTGGGGGGTAGGTATGAAGAGGCAAGGTCCTAGCTATGGAGCAGTTGTAAACACAAGAGATGTACGAGTTCAGCCCTTCTCGAGGAAGTAATAGCCCCACGCCTCGGGCCCGGAGGCGGTCGAGTGGATTATGCGATGAGGATTACAGGGTGCGAACCCTTTACACCGAGGTGGGGGTGGCTTATATAGTGCCCGCTGCACCCTCCGCCCTCAAGAATGTGGGGTTTAAAGTACATTAAGTCCGGGCGCATCGTAACGCCCATGTCGGTGTCAAACCGCGGATCTCGGTAGGGGGTCCCGAACTGTGCGCCTAGGCGGATGGTAACAGGAGATGAGGGACACAATGTTTTTACCTGTGTTCAGCCCTCTCGATGGAGGTAATACCCTATGTCCTGCTTGATTAATATTGATGATATGGGTAGTACAAGAGTAGATCTACCACGAGATCAATGAGGCTAAACCCTAGAAGCTAGCCTACGGTATGATTGTTGAGATGTAATGTTGTGTCCTACGGACTACAGCCCTCCGGTTTATATAGACACCGGAGGGGCTAGGGTTACATAGAGTCGGTTACAATGGTAGGAGATCTACATATCCGTATTGCCAAGCCTGCCTTCCACGCCAAGGAAAGTACCTTCCGGACACGAGCCGGAGCCTTCAATCTTCTATCTTCGTAGTCCGGAGTCCGCGGATATTGATAGTCCGCTGTCCGGACACCCCTAGTCCAGACTCCTCAAGAGCTCTCGACCAGTCTTCAATGACGATAAGTCCGGCGTGCATAATGTTCGGCATTGCAAGGCGGGTTCCTCCCTTGAATAATCCGGAGAAGATAATGAACACCAGGATAGTGTCCGACTCTGCAAAATAATTTCCACAATCCAATGTAGAGAGAATAAAACATATACACCGATCCAATCTGCTGACGTATTATGCGGCATGACATCACACCGGCACCAAGCCTTTTGTTTGAGTTACTGTACCACTTCGGCACGTTTAGCGAAGCGGTTTCCTTGGCACGTCCTGTCGAAGCAGAGATCGTGTTCCCCCTTATTCCGGGATTCTCATTAATACGTGCGTGGGTAACCCAACCGCGCCATTGATGGTGGCGCTTTGGGAGATAAGCGAGTTTTACCAGGCCGGTGAGGGACGCATAGTTTTGTCCGCCTATATATAAGGGATAAGGATTTACCTTCTCACCTACGCCTTCTTCCTCCTTTGCTCATCCATCCCTGCGAACCCAAGCTCCAACGCTCAAGTCGCAAGATTCCGCCGACCCTTCTCCGAACATGTCCGGAGGGGAGGCAAGTGGATGTCCTCCACCGCCAAGGAGGAGGACATCACCAAGCTGCGCGACGCCGGATACCTTTCCGGAAACATCGCGCATCGGCTGCCTGACGCGGGCAGCTCGCTCCTACCCCAGACCTCATGAGAGGTTGTTTTCCTTCCCCATTTCCTCCGCGGACGGGCTTTCCGCTCCATCCATTCGTCCGGGGGCTCATGTTTTACTACGGCCTGGATTTCCACGATCTGGCACCGAACTTCGTCCTCAACATCTCGGCGCTTATCGTCGTGTGCGAGGCCTTTCTCTGCATCCGGCCCCACTTCGGCCTGTGGCTCAAGACCTTCAATGTCAAGCCGAAGATCGTGAAGGGGACGCAAGCAGAATGCGGAGGCGCTATGTTGGGCGAGCTGCCCAACGTCCCTTGGCTAGAAGGGACCTTCGTGGACTCCGTCAAGGGGTGGCAGTCGGGGTGGTTCTATATCACCGAGCCACGCGAGCCTACATGGGCGGCGGCCCCCGAATTTAGATCTGGAATCCCCACGCAGCTCACCTCCTAGAAAGAGAAGGGCTTGCAGTGGGGTGATCCGGTGGAGGTGACGGGACTTCGAGCCTGCATCAAAAAGCTGGTGAGCAATGGGCCCGCCGCCGACGTGGTCCAGTCATGCTCCTCCGTGGATTCTCCCATGCCAAGAAAGGGCATTTACTCTGTGGAGTTTAATCCGAACAGCACCAGACGTTGAGCGGGCTCTTCGATACAACATACGAAGGTGCTTGAGGGTGCTGTTCAAGAGCGCTGATGCGCCGATCCGCGATCAAGACCGCGGATTCAGCTTGCGGTCTCCGTCTGACGGGGTAAGTGGTTCGACCCCATTACGGGACACTTGTAGTAATTAGATTGACTCTAGCGAGGTTTTTAATCTGCCTCTTCCTTTGACAGGAATGGATGGAGAAGGCCGAGCTGATTATCAGTCCGGCTCCCATGCCAGAAGAACCAGTGAATGCCCATTTAGCAAGGCTGTTGGTTCCGGCACCGTATGTGGTGCCGGAGAAGAAGGCCAAGAAGGTGGCCGCGGGGACTCGAAAGAGTTCCTCAGAATCAAGCTGCCCGACGACGACGAGGACTCTCCCCAAGATGAGGAGGAGGAGGAGGAGTACTCTCCCGGAGGAGGAGAGAAGAAGAGGAAGGCCTCCCCAATCGGGCGGCCAAGGGTCCAAGAGGGGAGAACCATCCCTCCGACAGCTTTCGCCAACATCGGCGTTGGCGAGGAAGAGCGGCTCTAAGGGCCGGCGTCCGCAAGATCGTAAGCATCCGGATCATTCATATGCCGACATAGTATGTCACGCAGGTCCTTCTAATGCCGCACTGCTTTTTTTAGTCCGCCGGTGACTACTTTCCCGACTCGATGAGCGGGTCGTTGGCGCCGCTGGATGTAAATTCCATCCCGACCGCTTTCTACCCCACGCGCCGAAGACGACGAGGCGGAATCCCATAGGGGACGCGCCAGAGGAGGCTCGAGGCGCCGCCAGCAGCCTCCGGACTTTGTGCGGACTCTACCCGTAACCCGTAATGGTTCCAGAGTTCGGCGAGCAGCCCCTCAAGGAGGGGCAGATCGTGGACGCCGGGCGGCCTCCATCCAACCGGAGGCACCGACACCTCGCTGGAGGCGCCAAAGGCGCCCATCAGGAAGAACACCGCACTCTCATGAGTGCGGTGATTGAGAAGGTCCAGCCGCCAAGGGCGGGCTGACCAAGCCTCGCAACAGCCTTCTAACAAAGCTTTGAGGTAAGAAGTTTAAAATTTAAGCAATATAATACCGCATAGACAAGAGTTCTCGATGCTTAGTCCGTGTTCGCAAAGAAAAGCCGGACTAAGGATCTTTAACAAGATATACGCAGGTTTCTAAAATATGTCAATATGGGTTTGCAGGCTGCGCTTGTTGACCTCTGCCGCATTGACAGCCAGGTCGAGGCGCTGAAGAAGGACCTTGAGCGGTCGGAGCAAGAGCTCGCCATGCCAAGAGGCAGCTCAAGGAAAAAGAAGGTGAATAACACCACTTTAAATATGCACCTTACGTAAAAGGGTTTTGGTTGCAAACAAGATTAACAAGGATAATATGTGCAATGCAGGGCCACTAACGAGGTGGCAGCCTCAAGGATGCCGTGTCCGTGGCCGAACGCAATGCGCCACGGAACGGATCGAGCGAGAAAAGCAAGCGGCGCCGGTGATGGAAGTTCGACAAGAGCTCCGTGCTCTCATGAAAAAGCATGAGAGTTTGGAGCGTGACTCAAGACTCGAGAGTCCGAGCTTGCCTCGCCTCGAAAAGTGCTAGATCCGCTAAGGCCGAGGCCCGAGAGGGCCCGAGGAGGCAAAGGACATGAAGAAGATAGCAGCGGTAAGGCATTTTTCATGCAGAGCAAGCATGTTAATGTAAATTACCGGATACTTACCCGAATTCGAGCTCTCCAGGCATTTGCAGATCTGCCGCAGAGTAGCGTCGATGCCGCCAGATTCTATCGTGGGCGAGGAGGGAGCTCAACGGAGAAGGTATTCGGTCTCAAGATGCCGAGGCCGCCATCCGTGCCCCAAGTGACCAGTGAAGCAGCTGGTCGAACTCCACAAGGTAGCCGAGGAGGCCATGAAGGGCCTCACAGCCCGGCCAGGCTCGGGCAGGCCATGCTCGCAGCTACTTTGGCCTAGTGCGGCGGCTGGTGGATGCATGCCCTAGGCTGGATGTGATCAAACGCTCCGCCTGCATTGAAGGCGCTCGTTGAGCCCTCGCCCGCATAAAGGTGCAATGGGGCAAGCTGGATGCGGAGAAGCTTCTCACGGATCCGCCGCCGCCGGGCAAGGAGCACCGTACGCCGGAGCGATATTATAAAGTTGTCCTGAAGGGAGCCTGCGATATCGCGGATGAGTGCCCCCTTAATGTAATCCTTGAGTGAACTTGCTGTGTGTTTATCCTGTGCATCAAAAACTTCGTTTATATGCGCCATGAGCAACGCTTTGTTGAATTTAAAATATTACCTTCTGTGCGGCCATTTGTTAAATCTAAGAGATGGCAAGTCGTTGGCTTCAGCCCCCAAGCCACGAGTGCTGGGGTGTTCGGTGATATACTTGAGCACTCTTGTTCCCATCTTTGGGTCCATCTAGGGAGGCGCTCAACACGATGAACAAGGCGACCGGACTTATAATGCTTGAACACTCTCACTTAGCCATAGAATTCTATAATTTTAAATTTCGCGAAGCCCCGGTATTCGAAGATCAACCGGGCGCTATCCACGCCTTTTGTCGGACATCATCCGAACTTCGCTCAAGCGGCATGAGTCTTTAGGGACCCAAAAGACCTCTCGAACAGCGACCAGCCTCGCCTTATCATGCCGCCGTTTTAGCTTTCCATCGAGGCGTTAACCTGCTCAACCGGGCGCAATCGCAGTGGTTCTCCTAGTGCTACCTTAGCCGACGGAACGGAACGTAAGGTACCAAAACATAGGAGCCGGGCAAACCCAACTATTGACCCAAGACATGATTCGGAGCTGATTCATATAATGCTATAAGTTCGGGGTGCCGCACTTGTGAAAGTGTTCGGACTTAATCACACCGTAATATCGGGAGCAGAAGCCCCTGGTGTATTCGGCCGTACCAAAGTATACGGGTGCAATATGTCATATAATGAACATTTGTAAAGGGTAACGCAATTGCCATAAAAAGGTAATAAACTTGCAAAAGGGAGTGCTGCGTTATTTATGAAAGAAGGTCTGCTAATAAAGCGGACTGATACAAATAGTGCGGTAAGCAAGGTGTTTGGACTAAATTAACATGTCCCCCTCCAGGGATAAGCTGCAGACTTGGTGTATGTAATTAAATTTAATGCTCGTAACGGAGACCACCTGAGTGTTCGTCGCAGCCTTCTTTAATCCCTGACTGTTGTATCGTGGATTCGGCAAGTTCGCCGGACGACAGGGCTTCTGGTTAATGGAGTCTTGTGTATGCAAAAAAAAGATAAAAAACAAAGCCAAGGGGGGCGATCATGAGCCCCTTGTGTGGTCGAGCCGCACTCTTTGGTCCTTGTAGTTAAGCCCCTCCCCTGCGCCCATGGTATCTCCAAAGCGTAATGATGTACGCGGAGTGTTATTCTAGTGATTATGCGCGGGCGAGGGTTGGGGCCGCATTGCTACGCGTGCTCTGATCGCGCCAGGTGGTCTTGGTTGTTGTTGCTCCGGGCGCGTTTTAATGTGTCCGGCTTTTTAATAGTTGCCGGACTAGAGAATTGCCGTAGAAGGCTGCTCAGATTTCGCCGCGAGAGCATTGTATGTTCCTCCGCACGGAGGGAGCGCCCGATTCCCATTGACCGTAATGACTCCACGAGGGCCCGCATCTTGAGCTTTAGGTATGCATAATGCGGCACCGCGCTGAATTTTGCAACGCTGCACGTCCGAGCAGGGCATGATAGCCGCCACGAACGGGACTATATCAAGATTAACTCTTCGCTTCGAAATTATCCGGGATCCAAGACCACTTCCAGTGTGACAGAGCTCGCATAGCTTGGCTTCCACTCGGGATGACACCTTTAAAGGTTGTCTTAGTAGGTTTGATCCTTGATGGGTCTATGCCCATTTTGTGCACCGTGTCCCGATAAAGCAGGTTCAGGCTGCCGCCGCCGCTCATCGTGACTCTTGTGAGGTGAAATCCATCGACGATTGGGTCTAGGACCAATGCGCGAATCCGCCATGGCGATGCTAGTCGGATGGTCTCGCCGATCAAAAGTGATCGGACAGGAGGACCATGGATTGAACTTCGGGCGATCGCTCCATCGCGTAGACGCCCCAGAGTGCGCGCTTCTCTCCTCTTGGGTATATGGGTCGCAGAATCATATTCACCGTCCGCACTTATGGGGAAACCCTTTGTCCTCTCGTTGTTCGGGCGGCCGGGTCTCTTCCTCGCCGCCGCTATTTAGCCCCTTGTCATTGTGTTCGCAATTAACTTGCCAGCCTGCTCAACACCCAACAATCTCTATTGGTGTGATTAGCTGGCCTTTCGGGGTGCCATGTATCTAGCATGAGCGGTCGAGTATTCTGTCCAGATTGGACGGGCCCGAGTTGTTCTTTAAATGGCTTTTTCCGCTGACCGGTTTGAGCCTCGAATCCGCATTGACCGCCAGATCCTCTTTGTCGCCGCCGTTAGTACGGGCGCTTGTTTTTGATTCGACGTGACTCGCCGTGATTGTCCTTGGTGTCCGGACCGCCGAATTTTTGTGGAGATTATTGCTGCGGGCTAGCCAGCTATCCTCTCCCGCGCAAAAGCGGGTCATTAACGATGTGAGGGCTGCCATGGATTTCGGCTTCTCCTGCCCCAGGTGTCGGGCTAGCCATTCATCCCGGATGTTGTGTTTGAAGGCTGCGAGGGCCTCCGCATCCGGACAGTCGACAATTTGATTTTTCTTCGTCAAGAACCGTGTCCAGAACTGTCTGGCCGATTCGTCTGGCTGCTGAATGATGTGGCTTAGGTCGCCGGCGCCCGGTGGTCGCACGATGTACCTTGGAAGTTATCAAGGAACGCGCCTCCGTGTCTTCCCAACACCCAATCGACTCTGCGGGCAGGCTGTTAAGCCAATGCCGAGCTGGTCCTTTAAGCTTGAGTGGGAGATATTTGATGGCGTGCAGATCGTCGCCGTGGGCCATATGGATGTGGAGGAGATAGTCTTCGATCCACACTGCGGGGTCTGTTGTGCCATCATAAGATTCGATGTTTACGGGTTTAAACCCTTCGGGAATCTGATGATCCATTACTTCATCGCGAAGCATAACGGTGTGCGGCGCCCTGATCGAAAGCAATATCGCGACGCAGCTCGAGGGAGCGCTGTTCTGCGTGTTCGCCCGCCGGCGTTATGTCCGGCGCGACGGTATTCGCCACGGGTCGAGGGCGCCCACGTGATCCATAGATGGATCTGGATTGCCTTGCTTTGTCCTCCAAGATGTCTCGCAAGTCCGACGTTCCCTTTTGGCTTCAGACTCGGATCGATGTCGGGTACGGTCTTGGCTGGGCCTTGAATGCCTTCTCGTCGCGACCACGGGCGGTCGGTGAGCCATGTCGTGCGCTGGTGATAAAGGTATGTATGCTTCCTCCTCTAATCGGGGGAGCAGCTTGCGTCTTGGGTAACTTTTGAAGGGGAGTTCGAGTTTATACTCTTTGGCCGCGAGGACCTCGGTCCATCGATCGGCTAGCAGATCTTGATCGGCTTGAAGCTGTTGCTGCTTTTTCTTTAAGCTATTTTCCGTGGCTATGAGCCTGCGCCTGAAGCGCTTTTGTTCGATGGGATCCTCGGTATGACGAATTCATCATCGCTGAGGCTCGCTTGCCTTCGGAGGGAGGCATATAGTTATCATCCTCAACCCTTCGCCCCGCCGCCTGTCGTGAGGGCTTGCCTGCGCCCTCCCGCTGAGTCTTGCAGAGGGGTCGCCTTCGCACTCTCCGAGTGTTATTGTCTCCGTGCCGGATTCTCCATTCTTGCTGTGGCGGATTTAGAGCGGCGCCACGACGCCGGCGCTAGGCTGCTTCTTCAAAGAATCTTCCTCCGCTGCTTTTTCGCCATCCCTTCCTTTGGGGTATCCACCATGTAGATGTCGATGACGAGGTGGCCTTCCAAAGGTCCCGTGGGCGCTGGTCTCGATCGCCTCCGCATCATCGCCCATAGCGCCGATGTCTTCGAGTCGTAGTCTAGCATGTCGGTTAGATCCTCGATAGTGGCTACAAAGTGGGTGGTGGGTGGGCTCAATTTCTTCATCGTCCATACTCCAACCATCCTCGCCATAGTCCGCCAGATTCTCCCGATAGCGAGAGATGCTTCAGGAATTCAGGATATCACCAAAAGGCGAGTGTTGAAAGATGTCCGCGGCGGTGAATTCCATAACCGCGCCTAATCTGCTTCAATTGGCGGGGAGCGGAGGCTCGAGTCCGCGAGGGATCCGCGCTCGGGTCACGAAGTTTCGCAAGGGACAAATCGGTATTCGCTCCATCGCCGAGATGTTGAAGCCCCGGGCGGCGCTTATCCACCGACCTCGCCATGGGCAATCGGCCCGCAAGTAGCCGGGCGGATTCAAGCGCGCCACCAAAGCACCGTCCGCGGCAGAGCTAGATCATGCCCATCGCTGCAAAGCGGCGCGCTTGGTCAGGCTCGAGTCCGTCAAGATCAAGTCTCCGCGTCGCCGGCCGTGAAGTTTAGGCTTCGAATCGACTCGACGCCAGGGCGAAGCTGATCTGCTCTAGATGGCCAAGAGAGTTGGCCCAGCAAAGCCGCCGAATATGAAGATCTGTCCGGGAGAAAAGTCTCACCCTAGACAGCGTTGAAGGTTGAAGATGCCATCGGCCTATCGGTGACGCACACGCAGGAACTCTCAATGAAAGCACCAATGTCGGTGTCAAAACCGCGGATCTCGGTAGGGGGTCCCGAACTATGCGCTAGGCGGATGGTAACAGGAGACGAGGGACACAATGTTTTTACCTGTGTTCAGCCCTCTCGATGGAGGTAATACCCACGCCCCGCTTGATTAATATTGATGATATGGGTAGTACAAGAGTAGATCTACCACGAGATCAATGAGGCTAAACCCTAGAAGCTAGCCTACGGTATGATTGTTGAGATGTAATGTTGTGTCCTACGGACTACAGCCCTCCGGTTTATATAGACACCGGAGGGGCTAGGGTTACACAGAGTCAGTTACGATGGTATGAGATCTACATATCCGTATTGCCAAGCTTGCCTTCCACGCCAAGGAAAGTACCTTCCGGACACGAGCCGGAGCCTTCAATCTTCTATCTTCGTAGTCTGGGAGTCCGGCGGATATTGATAGTCCGGCTGTCCGGACACCCCCTAGTCCAGGACTCCCTCACCCCACATAAAGTGTCTTAACTATCATAAAGTCTACTTAATTACAGACCATTGCAGTACAGAGTGCTTCTTGACCTTCTGGTGGTCGAGTGAGTCTTCATGGTTGAGTCCTTCAAGTCCGTCGAGTGGATTCCTCATAGGTCGACTGGAAGGTGATCTCTTCTAAGGGTATCCTTGGGTAGGGTATTTTAGATCAGATCTATGACCCTACCCTAGGTACATGACTCCATCATTAGCCCCCGAATGGATTGAGGCTTGAGTGAGGAAGGAGTTGATGTTGCTTCCGACTGGCTTTTGCATGCTGGTCATGCGTTGTCTTGAACCAATAATCTCTTTGTTGATAACTAGCAAGTTTTCTCCAGTCGACTCGATCCATTCTTTTCTTTCGTCGAGTGACCTTTTGAACTTAACAATTTCCGAGCGACGGATCGCAGGAAATCCCGCGTCGGACAGACCGATCTGCCGTTTGCGGATTCTGCGGGATACGAAATTTGGGGAAGCACGCGAAGCGGGGCGGACCGCGGTGTTCGGATGGGATAGGGCATAAACGCCTCGATTCTCGCGCCACCTTTTTCGCACGTATCTCATCCGCGCGACTGTTTTGGGATGCGATTGGATCGGCCGGGCCCACCTATCATCCACTCGGAAGGGATCTTATAAAGGCACCCGGGAGGGTTTTGGAACAGTATCTCTGCATTCTCTCTCTGCTCTCCTTGCCTCTGCCCCTCGCGCCCGCTCTCGCCTCCACACAACCGCTCCTCGCGCGTCTCGCCGGCAGCCATGGTGAAGGAGAAGACGGCGGCGCTGGAACGCGCGAAGAAGGCATCGGCGACGGCGAAGGCGAAAGGGAGGACCACCAGTCGCGGCGGGTCTTCGTCTAGATCTCGCCTGACGAATGGCTGGGTCCAAGGAGATTGGATCCGGTCGACCATCACGGAGACGGATCTCCTCGACATGGCCAACGATGGTCTGATCCCCCACAGAGCAGCAAGGCTCCCGGGGAACGAGTGGCAGCCTCAGCCGGAAGAGGGTGAGTGCGTGCTTCTAGCTACCCACGTCGACCGCGGATTTTCTTTGCCACGGAGTGTTTTCTTCCATGATTTCTTGAACTTCTTTGGGGCGCAACTCCACCACTTCACCCCGAATTCTATCGCCTATCTTGCCGCATTTGTGTCCATGTGTGAGAATTTTCTAGGTTGCCGACCGCATTGGGGCCTGTTCAAGCACATATTCACGTGTCGCTCTCAGACCGTGAAGAAGGCGAGTCCAGACGACGACAAAACCAAGGTTGTCCAAATGTGTGGAGGTTTGGGGATCCAGATGAGGAACAAGAGCACCTTCCCAGCCATGACGTTCCCCGAGTCAGTCAGAGGCTGGCAGTCGACCTGGTTCTACTGCTGGAATGAGCCGACGCCGGGGCAATCGAGTGGACTCCCTCAGTTTACCATGGACCGAGTCAACAAACCCTCCTCTTTGAAGGTGATTCTGGAGGAGAAAGCCGACGTGAAGATGCTGATGGAGCGCGTAGTCCAGTTGGTTCCAGAGGGAGTGACGGGTATGGATCTCCTGGAGGTTTTTCTTAGGCCGCGTATCCAGCCCCTTCAGTTCCGAAGCCATTGTATGTGGTTGTACCGCGGGACTGAAGATGAGACTCGGATCAATCCAGAAGCAGTCGACGATGCCATGCTGGAAAGGTGGATGGCCGCGGTCACTGGGAACAAGGACAACCCTCGTGGAGCCAGGAGGATTCCTCCACTCGACCACCGCAGCATTCCAGACAAGGTATGCCCACTCTACCTCCAATTGTATTCTTGCCATATTTATTTCCGTTTTCTCCGCAAATTGGTCGATTGATCTTTGTCTTGATGTCTAACAGGCCCTCACCGAACTGTACTCGATGCCCAATGGAGCACAGACTCTGACTGAAGAGGGAGAAGCGAGAGGGGGCGAGAGCCAGGAGGAGTGGGACTCGGATGCTGCTGAAGAAGATGATGATGATGATGACGATGAGGAGGAAGAAGAAGAGAAGGAGGAGGAGGTCGCACCACCGCGCTTGGAAAGGCGGTCGAAGCTTGCCCACGACCCTGCGATGGAACGTGGTAAGGGGGTTGCGACTGTCGCGCAGTCGACCAAGCGCCCTCGGACCACTTCTCCGGTGCCGACTGAAAAGGCATCGAAGCAGTCGAGGGTGGCGCCGTCAAAGCCGACCAAGGTCCTGCCGAAGATGAAGGTGTCCATCCCCACCATATCAGGGTAAACATGCTACTCGAGTCTTCTTGTTTTGTGCGAGCTTTATCTTTGATTGACACTTGAGTTAGCCGACTGATTTTTTGGAATTGCAGTGCTACTACATCCGATACCTCCGCCAGGGCTGACGATCATGAGATGGAGGATGCCGCAACTTCTAAACCTGGTACCACTCTCTGAATTCCGTTTTTAGTCGATTGACTCTTCGTCTCTAATTCAGATTCTTTTCTGTAGCTTCATCCAACGTCGTTATCACTCTTCCTGACGACAACGACGACGAGGAACCGCTGAAGCACAGGAGGAGCAGGAAAGCGTCTGCCGGCAGGGCGGCCCAGGATGTAACGGCACCCGAGACTCTGATCGCGGGGGAGGAGGACACCACTCGGCACACTGTGTCCTTCGCGGTGCCACTGACGAGTGCTCTCCCTGCTTCGTCGAGTGCCGCACAGCCTTCTCTCTTCACGACGCACCACGTCCCAGAGGACCAAGCCAGTGCTGCAAAGGAGGCAATACGCCAGGCGGGGATCATGATGGAGCAGGTGAAGGCCATCCGGGAGGCAAGCCAGCAGCCTCGACGCCATTACGCTCTTCAAAGCAATGTTCAGTCGAGAGAATCGCTGCTCATAGGATATGCTATCAAAAAGCTTTTCTTTCCGGAATCCATAGCAATCACCCACTGGGTGTGTTCGATTGAAACTCCGTGTTAGCGGGGGCATGCTGAGTGCACCCGCTGGGTGTAGTCCCCAAGGCTATGGTTGACTGCTGGCAGTCGACCATAGGCTTTAGAAGTTAAGTTTTCCGTCAGTCGACTAGGTCGAATGGATTTCTCAAACCGGTGGGGGCACGTTGAGTGCACCCACTGGGTGTAGTCCCCGAGACTGTAGTCGACTGCTTGCAGTCGATTATAGTCTGAAGAATATGTCTTGTTTTTTTTTTGTTGGTCGACTGGTCGACTCTAACTTTAATAGAACTAGTGGGGGCACGCTGAGTGCACCCACTGGGTGTAGTCCCCGAGACTACGGTCGAATGTTTGTATTCGGCTGTAGTCTTAGAAACGCACGATTTTCTCTTATCCACTCGGAAGTGAATTATCCTTGAGATTTTGTCGATTGGTTCTTCGCAGAAATCCTGTGACCTTGCGGCTCGTTATACCAAGTTGGAGAACAAGCACATCCAGCTCGAGCTGGATCTGAAGCTGGTCCAAGAGAATCTGACGAAGGCGAAGGAGGAGACCAAAGGTATGTTCGGTGAGACCTCGACGACTATTTTTGTCCTTCATCTGTTTCAAAAATCTGACCTTCATCTGCTTTACAGGCAAGGTGAAGGAGGCCCAGAAGAAGAAAGATCTTGAACTGGCTGAGAAGACCAAACTTGCTGACGAGAAGTTAGCTTCGGTCACCAAGCTCGACGAAGAAAATACTAATCTGAAAGCTGCTCTTAAGATTGCCAACAAGGAGGTTAGTCGACTGAAAAACGACAAAGTTGCTCTGAATGACAAGGCCAGTCAATTGGCTGGGAAGAAGAAAGATCTGGAGGCCTTTCTGAGTGGACTTGCCAAGAAGTTGTTCCACATGCTCGAAGGTAATCCTTTGCGCCAAACAACCATTTTTACAAAGGATCTTTCCATTCGACCATTGCCTTGACTCAAGAATCGCATTTTGCAGAATTTTGCCAAAACTTTGAAGAGGAAACTAGTCGACCGAACCAAACTCGACCCCTGCCAACTCTCCAAAGGAACGATGAAGTTGCCATGAATGTGTTTCGACTTGAGTCCCGCATTGCCGCTGTTGTTGACTATCTTGCAAGGCTGAAAGTCGCCACTTCCGCATCGACAAAGACGCTCGCCCGTGGAGACACTCGAGCGATCTCGAAGTCTCGATGGCTCGACCGAACACAGCCCTGGTCGAGTGCGAGAGTGGAAAAAGTCCTCTGCGAGGTGTGGCGCAGATGTTGCTCTGTGTCTGGCCCGAGTCCACTGCAAGGATGCGCGAGAAGACAAGCTGGCGGCTCTTCGGGTGGCCAACACCAAGAAACATGACTTCAGGTCCTTCATGGAAACCTTCATCGCTGCTGCCACTCGGATCGTGGACGGAATTGACCTTGATGAGTTTGTTGCACCTTCCAGCCCTCCACAGGAGGGGTAAAAAACTTCTTTGAGCTCAACACTTTAAATTTGCCTCGGTATGCCGAGTGATTTTGTAACCGATAAACCTTAACCGGCTTAGCGCCTGAGCACTTTCGGTTCCTTTAGGTATCGGTCTGAACTTGGAGTTGATGTTTGAATATGCTTGCTTTTGGCTCGAAATGTCTTTTGCAGGTTTTAAAGCAAGACGCTCACTGCAGTCGACTTATTCCTTGATTCACTTAGGCGAGCACTGGGTTGCGGCTAAGCTTCCGAGTGGGAGGTCTGCTCCACACTCGGTAAGATTTTTATACCTTAGGCGAGCACTGGGCTGCAGCTAAGCCCCCAAGTGAGAGGTTTGCTCTTCACTCGGTAGGATTTTTATACCTTAGGCGAACACTGGGCTGCAGCTAAGCCCCCGAGTGAGAGGTTTGCTCTTCACTCGGTAGGATTTTTATACCTTAGGCGAGCACTGGGCTGCAGCTAAGCCCCCGAGTGAGAGGTTCGCTCTTCGCTCGGTAGGATTTTTATACCTTAGGCGAGCACTAGGCTGCAGCTAAGCCCCCGAGTGAGAGGTTTGCTCTTCACTCGGTAGGATATCTACGTTGTACTTGTGGCGTAACTCAGAGGAGAGGGTCGCAGTCGAGCTGCACCTCGTCCTCCTTGCGAGCGCACGTTGTATTTGTGGCGTAGCTCAAAGGAGAGGGTCGCAGTCGACCTGCGCCTCGTCCTCCTTACGACCGCACATTGTACTTATGGCGTAGCTCAGAGGAGAGGGTCGCAGTCGACCTGCACCTCGGCCTCCTTGCGAGCGCACGTTGTATTTGTGGCGTAGCTCAGAGGAGAGGGTCGCAGTCGACCTGCGCCTCGTCCTCCTTACGACCGCACATTGTACTTATGGCGTAGCTCAAAGGAGAGGGTCGCAGTCGACCTGTACTTCGTCCTCCTTGCGAGCGCACGTTGTACTTGTACTTAGGCGAGTACTTGGACTGCAGCTAAGCCTCCGAGTGTGAGTCTGGCTCACCACTCGGTAGGATTTTATTTAAACTTAGGCGAGTACTTGGACTGCAGCTAAGCCCCTGAGTGGGAGTCTGGCTCACCACTCGGTAGGATTTTCTTTAAACTTAGGCGAGTGCTTGGACTGCAGCTAAGCCCGCGAGTGGGAGTCTGGCTCATCACTCGATAGGATTTTATTTAAACTTAGGCGAAACAGACTCGCAGCTAAGCCTTCCGAGTGAGAGTCTGACTCATCACTCGACAAGGATTTTTTACAAACTTAGGCGAAACGGATTCGCAGCTAAGTCACCTACTGAGGGGAAAATTTTATTGGACAAATAAAAAGTGACACAAATTATGGAGAAATTATGACACTATTATTTTGTAATCCATGAACTACAGAAGTATTTTATTACAACTCATCCGAGTGAAAACTTTAAGTGTAAAATGGGCGGAGTAGCTCCGCGTTCCAAGCCCGGGGCTCGTCGATATTGTGCTTGACGTTGTAAATGCGGTATGCTCCGTTGTGGAGAACTTTAGTGACGATGAAGGGTCCTTCCCAAGAAGGAGCAAGCTTGTGTTGTTTCTGTTGATCCACTCGGAGAACTAAATCTCCTTCTTGGAAGGCTCGACTCTTCACATTTCTGGCGTGAAAGCGTCACAAGTCTTGTTGGTAGATGGTCGATCGGATCAAGGCCATCTCCCTTTCCTCCTCTAAAAGGTCGACTGCGTCCTGCCGTGCTTGTTCAGCTTCTGCTTCGTTGTAAAGTTCAACCCGAGGAGCATTGTGGAGGAGATCACTCGGCAACACTGCTTCAGCTCCATAGACCAAGAAGAATGGAGTTCTCCCGGTCGACCGATTAGGCGTGGTCTGCAGTCCCCAAAGCACCGAGGGAAGTTCTTCGACCCATGCTCCAGCCGCATGTTTGAGATCACGCACCAGTCGGGGTTTCAACTCTTTGAGGATCAGGCCATTGGCTCGCTCTGCTTGTCCATTCGACTGCGGATGGGCGACTGAAGCCTAGTCGACTCGTGTGCCTTGAGAGTTGCAGAAATCTCTGAATTCCTCTGAGTCAAAGTTCGACCCATTATCTGTAATGATGCTGTGCGGGACTCCATATCTGAATATCAGTTTCCTGATGAAGCTAACTGCAGTACCGGCGTCGAGGTTCTTGATGGGTTTTGCCTCAAGCCACTTGGTGAACTTGTCGACTGCTACCAGTACATGAGTAAAACCGCTTCGACCTGTTCTCAAGGGGCCAACCATATCCAGTCCCCATACTACGAAGGACCAGACGAGTGGAATGGTCTTCAGAGCTGACGCAGGCTTGTGTGACATATTTGAGTAGAACTGACAACCTTCGCACTTGTCCACTATTTCCTTTGCCATCTCATTCGCCTTTGGCCAGTAAAATCCGGCTCGGTATGCTTTGGCCACGATGGTCCGAGAGGACGCATGATGACCACAGGTCCCCGAGTGGATATCGTCAAGGATGATTCGACCTTCTTCTGGCGTTATGCACTTCTGACCAACTCCAGTCGCGCTCTCCCTGTACAACTATCCTTTGATTACGGTAAAGGCTTTGGATCGACGGACGATCTGTCGGGCCTCTTCCTCATCATCCGGGAGCTCTTTTCTCAGGATATACGCGATATATGGAACTGTCCAGTCGGGAATGACCACTAAGACCTCCATGATCAAGTCGACCACTGCTGGGACCTCAACCTCAGTCGGGTCTGTGGCACTCTTGGGCTGTGGAGCTTCTTCGGTGAAAGGATCTTCCTTGACTGATGGAGTATGGATATGCTCCAAGAACACACCACTCGGAATAGCTTCTCTCTTGGAACCTATTTTTGCTAGATCATCAGCTGCTTGATTTTTCAATGGGGTATGTGATGGAGCTCTAACCCTCAAACTTCTTTTTCCAGCTTCCTCATCGCATTGCAAGATCCAAATATGGTTTGGGCTTCTCACGCCCGCCTCCTTCATCACTTGGTTGACCACTAAACCGAGTCGCCATAAACCATAAGGCGACGGACGCCGAGTGAAATGGCCGTCGCAACCCATACGTAAGGGCCTCAGACTCTGCCTCATTGTTGGAGGAATCAAAGTGAATCTGAGCACATATCTCGAGCTTATCTCCTCCGGGGAAACCAAGACCACCCCAAAGACCGAACCATTTAGCATCTTAGAGCCATCAAAGAACATGGTCCAATGTTCGAGTGAACATCACCGGCTGCTGTTGTTCAATCCACTCGGCGAGGAAATCTGCTATTGCTTGGGACTTAATGGCTTTTTTGCCTCAAACTTGATATCAAGGGAAGAAGTTCAATCGCCCATTTCGCCACTCGACCAGTTGCATCTCTGTTGTGCAGAATCTCTCGAAGTGGAGCGTCGACGACGATCGTGATGGAATGATCGAGAAATAGTGAGCAACCTTCTTCGTGCTCATGTATATCCCATACACAAGCTTCTAATAATGAGGGTGTCTGCGCTGATGGAGTTAAAACTTCGACGAGATAGTACATCGGGCGCTGAACTTTGAAGGCTTTCCTTCTTCTTCCCGCCGACCGTAGTACTGCATCGACGACTTGTCCTGTGGCTGCGATATAAAGCAATAGAGGCTCTTTACTGATTGGAGCAACAAGCATCGGCTGGGTGGAGAGCAGAGCTTTGAGCTCGCCAAACGCTGCATTAGCTTCGAGTCCAATAACTTGTTCGCTTTCTTCATCGATCGGTAAAGAGGCAATGCCTTTTCACCGAGTCGTGAGATGAATCGACTTAATGCGCCAAGCATCCAAGAAGCTTCGGAGATCGTGCACCCGACAGTATGCTTTCATTCGGAGAATAGTGCCTATCTTCTCGGATTAGCGCCGATCCTCGCTCGAAAGCGAAAACCGAGTAACTTGCCACCAGGAACTCCGAATGTGCACTTTGATGGATTGAGCTTGATATCATACCTTCTGAGGTTGGCAAATGTTTCAGCGAGGTCAGTGAGCAGGTCGGAACCTTTTCGTGACTTGACCACGATATCATCCATATACGCTTCCACATTCCGACTGATTTGAGTGAGCAAACATTTCTAAATCATTCGCATAAATGTGGCTTCGGCATTCTTGAGGCCGAATGGCATGGTGATATAGCAGAAGCACCCGAATGGAGTGATGAAAGCTGTTTTTATCTCATCGGGTCCGCATGCACGGATCGATGGTACCCGAATAGGCGCCTAGAAAAGACAATCTCTCGCATCCCGCGGTCGAGTCAACAATTTGATCAATACGAGGGAGAGGAAAATGATCTTTCGGGCAGGCCCGATTGATGTGCTTGAAATCAATGCACATTTGGAGTGATTTGTCCTTCTTAGGAACCATGACGACATTAGCGAGCCACTCGGAGTGGTATATCTCTCGGATAAATCCTGCCGCCAACAGACGAGCCACTTCCTCACCAATAGCTTTTCTCTTCTAGACGGCGGACCGCCGAAGATGCTCTTTAACTGGTTTAGCTGATGAGTCGACTCTAAGGCAATGCTCAGCCAGTCCCCTGGGAACACCTGGCATGTCAGCTGGCTTCCTTGCAAAAATGTCCCAGTTCTCACGGAGGAACTAGATGAGCGCTTATTCCTATTTCGGGTCGAGTGTTGTGGAGATGTGGGTCGGGGCCGCATTGGGGTCGGTCGGGTGAATGTGGACAGGCTTCGTCTCACCGGACGACTGAAATGCAGATTCTGTGGGGGCTTCTTGGATCGTAGCAAATCACTCGGATCTGCATTTTGCTTATATTCTTCAAACTCGACCGCTGTCACCTGGGAATCGACAATCTTCGAGCCCTTCTGAAAGCACTCTTCTGCCTTTTTCCGATCACCGGTGACAGTGATCACTCCTTTGGGGCCGGGCATCTTCAGTTTGAGGTACACGTAACATGGTCGAGCCATGAACCGTGCGTAAGCTGGTCTCCCCAAAATGGCATGGTACGCGCTCTGAAAATCCACGACCTCAAACGTCAACTTCTCTTTGCGAAAATGTTTTGAATCACCAAAGACCACGTCCAGAGCTATTTGGCCGAGTGACTCGGCTTTCTTTCCTGGTATAACTCCATGAAAGCTCATGTTATCGGTGCTCACCGACATCGGAATGCCCATTCCCTTCAGAGTGTCTGCATACAACAAGTTCAGTCCACTACCACCGCCCATCAAGACTTTCGTCGATCGAGTGCCTTCGACAACCGGGTCGACCACCAAAGCTTGCCTCCGGGGTGGCAATATGAGTCGGTGATCGACCGGTCGAATGTGATGGGTGTTTGGGACCATCTCGAGATAACTTGGTTTCACTGGAGCAACCATGTTCACCTCACGGTTAATGACCTTCATCGGCTCTTGCTTTCCACATCCGTGAAGATCATCGAGTGGAGTTGACATGCGGATATCCTCCTCACCGTCCTCCTTGTCTTGGCCTTGTCGACTCCTTTTCCTTGTCCTTGGACTGTTTTCCTTGAAACCGCCGGATCGAGAGTCGACATCGGCGAGTGGTATGCTTTGGGTAAATGATGTTGCCCTCTTCATCTTTCTTCGTGTGGATGTGACACGGCATATCCATCACGTCGCTTCTTCTTTATCCTTCACCCTCTTAGGGTTCCAGGATCCCTTGGGTTTCCCTTTGAACTTTCCACGAGTCACGCCGAGCCTCTCCAGAGCTGCTGGTTCAGCCTTCCGGTTCGCTTCCGATGGTGTTTCCCTTCTCCGATCGACTCGGCTTGTACTTGCCGCTTGAGTCGGTCTTCCTCTTCGCCGTTAGGCATGCTTTGGTAGCAATCTCCATCATCCGACTCAGGGTCATGTCTCCGGTTCGACCAAACTTCAAACTCAATTCTCTGTTCTTGACACCATCCTTGAAGGCGCAGACGCCGATGGTCGAACACGCTTCTCCACGGTATGATGCAAAGTGATCCATCTCTGAATATACTCTCGAGAGTCTCATTCGTCTTACGCACACAAACTTGCAGCTCACAATCCAGCTGGTCGCTTGCAAGTTCCTTCAAATGTTACACGAACACTCGGGACAGATCTTCCCAAGTGTAAATGCTGCTAGGAGGTAATCGATTCAACCATGCTCGGCGAGAACCTTCCAACATGAGGGGCAATGCTTCATGGCCACCTCGTCATTCCCACCACCAATATGAACCGCCACTCGGTAGTCCTCAAGCCGTGTTTCAGGCTTAGACTCACCAAAGGAATTTGCTTACTCTAGTTGCCAACCCGGAAGTTGGGGGAATCACCGCGCTCGATAGCCTCGCTGAAACATTCGGACCGTAAACATGCACTCGATCGCCAGGGCGATTCTGTCGGGCCGCCCGATGGGCTCTGCTTGATCGACCAAGCCTTGCACGATGATGGATCGCGCGTCGAAGCCTGGTTCCCGGGGGTCGACTGGAGCTCTTCGCCCCACACTGAGTTGACGCCTGTCATCTTGCTGCCGAGGAGCGTAAGACCCACCCCTCGGGGTGGAAGTGGGCACTTGACGCCTATCATCACGATCGTGTCGATCACCGTACTGGTCTCGCCGATTCTCGCGTCCTTCACACCGCGGAGGTGATCTGGGACTGTGAGCTGACTGAACCGTATTCGCAGCGACGGATCGACTGTGAATTCTGTTGCGCGACTGTGACACGGCTGAATTCTGGTCCCCTGCTGCCCGGAGCAAATCTCTGATCTGCATCAAGCCTCTGCCAGCTTCCGACTGCGAGGGCTGGATGGACTCTGCTATACGGGTTGCAGCTGCTAAATTCTGAATCGAGGTTCGATATACCTAAGTCGGCAGGAAGAGTTGACGCCGACATGCCAGAACTCGCCGCCACAGCTGCTTGCCGAGTGCTCGCTGAAGGTTCTCGAGACGAGCGCTGCTCAGCCAAGTTGGCTAAACGTGCCTCCTCCAAGGCGCGAGCCTCGGGGTTTCTCCCACGATGGGAGTATGCAGGCATCCATGTTCCTGCGGCGAAGCTCTTCTCTCTGCAGAGAGTCGAGTGGCTCGGGCTGGTACTCTTCGTGGCCTTGTGCAGGGTCGCCTCCACCGTCTACTCCGCCTTCGTGGCGGCCGGAGGATCTGCGAGGTCCGCTGACCATCAAGATTTCCGCCGCGGATCACGCCATCGCACTGGATGCGATCTCTGAGCCACCGGCAGATCGAACAGGCCGTAGAGGGATTTGTCGGGCTCAATTGCCGCAACTTGGGCGGTGGCCATCTGGCGAGCCACCGCGTGCCTTACCCACCGCTGGAGCCTCGACTGACCAGAGCGCTTGCGCTGGTGGGAGACCGGGAAGGCGACCGATAGAGGAGTCGACCGATACGGGGTCGACGGTTGTCGCAGCAGAACGCCGCGGACACATGCACGAAAATGCGTCGCACCGCGGACGGGGAGCGCATCAACGTCGAGTGGAGCCTCTTGGAGCCAAGCGGAGTCGTCGGCGATGAAGGTAAGGGCGCCGAGACGGATCTCACGACCCTCGACCAAAACTCCACCAGCAACCATGATGAAAGTACTTGGAAGAACTGCAGCTCCTCCAAAAAATCGCTAAGACACCTGCCCCATGGTGGGCGCCAACTATCGTGGTTCTAAGTCTGATAGTAGAGTGGGGGTAGGTATGAAGAGGCAAGGTCCTAGCTATGGAGCAGTTGTAAACACAAGAGATGTACGAGTTCAGGCCCTTCTCGGAGGAAGTAATAGCCCTACGTCTCGGAGCCCGGAGGCGGTCGAGTGGATTATGCGTATGAGGATTACAGGGGTGCGAACCCTTTACACTGAGGTGGGGGTGGCTTATATAGTGCCTGCCAGACCCCTCCGGCCCTCAGTAATGTGGGGTTTAAAGTACATTAAGTCTGGGGCGTTACTGGTAATGCCCCACATAAAGTGTCTTAACTATCATAAAGTCTACTTAATTACAGACCGTTGCCGTACAGAGTGCTTCTTGACCTTCTGGTGGTCGAGTGAGTCTTCATGGTCGAGTCCTTCAAGTCCGTCGAGTGGATTCCTCATAGGTCGACTGGAAGGTGATCTCTTCTAAGGGTATCCTTGGGTAGGGTATTTTAGATCAGATCTATGACCCTACCCTAGGTACATGACTCCATCAGCAGGCTCACTAAATGAGTTGAAAGTGCGTTTATTTCCTTTATCATTAACTGGTACTGCATTTTCATGGTTTTCTTCTTTACCACATGGTTCCATTCGAGTTTGGTCGCAGCTAGAGCAGAAATTTCATGATCACTTTTACAGTGGCGACAATGAACTCAAGTTGTCACATCTAACATCGGTTAAACAGAAGCATGATGAATCGGTCTCCGATTAACGTAAGGAATTCCAGAGAAACGAAAAACCGATGTTTTAGTTTGGTGATAACCGAGAGAGTTAGCGCACCTTGTCTTTGAGTGGTTTGAGAACTCTCATTAGAGAAAAGCTAGAAGGCTATGAGTTCTTAAATATTAACCAAGTCTTACAAAGGGCTTTGGCTCAGAAAGCGAAGCAAAGATCTCAAAGAAGTGCATAGATACAAAGCCGATCGTCCAAAGATGAATATGGTGGAATATGATAGTGATCACTTTCGGACGATGAGGGTGATGTTTTGTTATTGAATTTGTTTGGCCATCTAAGGCCAAACCCTTTACTTGCAATGATCTGAAACCAATTCATAAGAATCGTGATGAAGAGATGAAGTTTACTTTTAACATTGCTAAGTGTGATAGAATATTTGATGCTTTCTTTGCAGCTAAGATTATTAGAATATCTCATACTTTACCGCCGTTTGAAGAGCTGAAACGGCGTGCTTATTGCAAGTATCATAACTCTTTTCTCATGCTCCTAACGATTGCAATGTTTTTCGACGATGATACAATCAGCCATTAATGATGGACGATTGAACTTTTCTGAGATGCAAGTTGATAAACAGCCCTATCCAATGAACACCATGGATTTAGAAGGGAAGAAGCTGCTCATTCGGCCGGAGGTAGCCGAATCTGCTAATAAAGCTAATGTCATTGTTGGTGAGCCCAGGAAAGACAAGGAGGGTGACAAGGTCTTGGGGAGACATGTTGTGCTTGATAAGCAACCCGATGGCAAGGAAGTGATCAAGATCACCATCAAGAATCCTACACTCGGGGGGCAAACACAGGCGTAGCAGGACGCTCGAGTTAAATTTGTCAAGCCCAAGAGTCCAGAAGTTGGCAAATGGAAGAGGAATGAAGCTAAAGTGCAACGCAAGCGGATCAAGCCAACTTTTGATATGTTGCTATCCAAATATGCTAATCAGTCGGCTGGTCTTAGCTCTAACCGGCCATCAGACTTGAAGCGACCAAGGTCACCATCAGATGATATGTTCAGTCGGTATACGAAACCGAGTGGACCAAGGGTGCAATTTTCAGAAGAGCAGAGGCAATCTGTATGGGATCGACTTGATTACTCATATAATGGTCGACTGAACATCGGTGACTATCAGTCGGCTGGTCAAAATATGCAACCGAGTGGAAACTATCCTAGTGTAAGAATGCACCCAGGTGGAAGCTATCCGAGTGAAAAAATGTGGATGGGTAGATCTCATCCGAGTGGATACCATCCGAATGACATCAATCTGAGTGGATTCCATCCAAGTAAAAAGGTGCGCCCGAGTGGAAATTTCATGCATCTGTAAAATCGAAAGGAATGGCGTGTTAAGTCACCAAGTGTTGCAGTAGTTGAATCAGGAAAAGGCAAGGAGAAAATGGATGTCGACTCACTTATCTTGGGCACCAAAACATTCCCCATAAAGCAGCCGACTGTGCGTAACCACTCGACTGAGCCGATACTTGCTATCGCGCCAAAGCACTCGGTTAATGACCATGAAGCAAGCACCAGCCAAGTAAAGGTGAGAGATCCTAAATACACTCAGCCAAAGTGGTGTCCTCCAGGGGTAACAAAGACACAGAAGAGGAAACTACAGAGGTTAAGGAGTCAAGAGATGGCAGAGCAGGAGGCCGAGAAGCAAAGGGATAAGTTGTTCAATGACACTCGGCCCATGGTTCCAGCAAAACAAGTGTGGAGGCCTAAACAAATACAAGATACATCAGCTTCTACATCTATCACAGAAGTGCCTACTGTTGGGGATATACATAACAGGTAGGCCCACGAAGGGTCGAAATATCATGAAGCATGGGGTCCACACAACATGTGGGTCCAGGTCAATTTCATATGAGACACACTATCCACTCGGACAAGCAGCATACTATCCACTCGACCAAGCAACATACCATCCACTCGGATGACAGTTCACCACTCGACCGCACGACTCACTCGGATATACGAAGACCAGCAGCAGCAAAGCAATCGGATCTTTCTAATAGTGAGGGCTTAATAGCGGGCTGGCATTATGGCATTCATACCCCACTTTGTAACATAGGAGGTGAGGGGTGGCGACTCTATATAAGCCACCCCCACCACTAGACTAGGGGGTCTTTTCTTCCACCTCTCTCTTTTCACCATTAGTCTCGTGACTTAGCTCGGGCATGGGGATCAGCTCCTCTCTCACACACATATTGTAATCTCCTGATATATACTCGAGATAAAACAAAGCCTCTCCTGAGCACGAGACGAGGGTTGTTATCTCCACCGTGAGAGGCCCGAACTCGCTAAAACCACAAAGTGTCACCCATATGCATCTTGATAGATCATGCTCCGTTATCCTACCCTCTCTTCTTCGTCGGAGTCGTTCCCACGACGCTTGGCGCCATCGTGGGGCATGGCGTCTATCGAGCCATGATGCAAATGGTTTTATTTCTTCGATCTTCGTCCGTCGATCAACAATCCTCAATGGAGGGTTTGATCCGTGATGTTCCGACGTCACTCCATTTATAGGAGGATAAAATACTCCTAATCATACAAAAGGATCGTGGAGTTGCTCATCTCAACTTATCCTCTTTACAATCAAACATTACAATGATCTAACAATGGTTTATTCTTCTTATGTATGCACACGAGCTTATACAAAAGGACCTCCTTTTGTTTCGATTGTGGCTCGGCTCGGGCGATAAAGCGTCGTCGTCCGCCCATCATCATCTGCGAACTCATCTGTGACGCCATCGCCGAGTGCCCGCACACCCACAGCCGCTAAAGCTCGGCCTGGTTCCCCGACCGGCTGAGCACGACGGCCGGCGGTCGACCCAGTTCCTCGGGCGACAAGGCGCTGCTGCCGGCAATCCGCCAAATTCGCGAGTGTGTCGGCGACGACGACCGGCGCGCAGCTCGGCTCCCGGCGATGAAGGAAGCACGATCACCGGCCTTCGCGTCGGCCTCGCCCTTAGCTGCGTCGACCATGATCGGACGTGGTCACTGCTCATCCTCCTCGTCGGCTTCTTGACATGGTGGCGTGGCACGCCATGATCCGCCCGTCGCTCCTCCGGTGCGCGGTTCTTCGCTCCATCGCCGTTTGCTGGCCATGGTTTTCCTTTCTCCTTTAACCATGCAAGGTGAGTGGGCCATCTCCTCCTTGATTACCGCATGCGAGTTAATGCGTGTCTGAGCAACGGAAGGGCGTGGTGATCTCCAACGCCAAATTAATTGGCTGCCTCATTAAGTGGCCAATTGATGGATTACTAACGCCACTTATCGATTGCTAGGCCACGGACCCTAGTTAATTCGTGCATGCATGCATGTATGATCGACCATCGAGCCTTGAATTTCCTGGCCGTCTTGGCTACTAACTTGCGGGATCACTTGTCCGTCGTCCGTCCACCGATGCAGTTCACTTCGACGGACGTTTACGTCAAGCGAATAACACGATGACAAAGTGATGAGTTTTCCATTTGGATTACTAAACGTCCGATTCATTTAGATGCATTTTTATCGACTAACATGCAGTGACTCGGCCGCCTGCACACCATCGCTCAACTGGTCACGCGTGCATGGTCACTCAACGTCCCGCGCGTCGTCACTGTAGGATCGTTGAAGGCAAGAGTGTCTAGAGGGGGGGTGATTAGACTACTCGACAAGATAAAAAATATGCCTTTTGATTAGGACAAGTTTTTAGCAAGTTCACAATGAAGATCAAGTCAAGTATCATGCAAACAAGTCAAGCAACATACTACACATGCAATTCTAGAGTATGGGCAGCGGAAAGTAAATTGCACAAGTAGTAAGGGAGAGATTGTGAAGAGCAAACGCAATTTGGAGACACGGAGATTTTTCTCGTGGTTCCGATAGGTGGTGCTATCGTCAATCCACGTTGATGGAGACTTCAACCCACGGAGGGTAACGGCTGCGAGAGTCCACGGAGGGCTCCACCCACGAAGGGTCCACGAAGAAGCAACCTTGTCTATGCCATCATGGCCTCGCCCACGGAGGACTAGCCTTACTCGGGGTAGATCTTCACGAAGTAGGCGATCTCCTTGCCCTTACAAACTTCTTGGTTCAACTCCACATCTTGACGGAGGCTCCCAAGCGACACCTAACCAATCTAGGAGGCACCACCTCCAAAAGGTAATAGATGGTGTTGGTGATGATGAACTCCTTGCTCTTGTGCTTCAAATGATAATCTCCCCAACACTCAACTCTCCTCACCGATTTGGCTGTGGTGGAAGAAAGGATTGAGTGGAAAGCAACTTGGGAAGGCTAGAAATCAAGTTTCATATGGTGGGAGTGGAGCAACTTGATCTCAACACAAGGGTAGGTAGTTTTCTTCTCAGAAATGTAAGGTAGGAGTGGTAGTTCTTTCGATGGCTCTCTCCACGAATGAAGAGGAGGTGGAGGGTATTTATAGCCTCCACACAAAATCCAACTGTTACACACATTTGACCAATCTCGGTCAGACCGAAGTTGACAACTCGGTGAGACCGAAAGTTCAAATCTTGTGAACGTTGGGATTTTCGGTGGGACCGAAAATACAATCTCGGTTAGTCCGATTCTTCCAAAGACTAGGGTTTGCCATTCTCGGTGGGACCGACTTTCTCATCTCGGTGACACCGATTTGAGTCTGAAGGTTCTGAAGGTTGGCAACACTAGTTTCGTATGACCGAGTTTGGAATCGGAAAATCCGAGATTTCTAGGGTTTGGCTATATGGTGAGGTGGTTCATCTCGGTGTGGTGAGTTTATGGAATCGGTGGGACCGAGATTACTTATGAGTATATGTTGGAATGAAAGATTGCGATAGTTTGAGAGATAAATCACTAAGCACTTGAGCAACCAGATCATCATCATAACCTCATCCCTTTTAATAGTATTGGCTTTCCTATGGACTCAATGTGATCTTGGATCACTAAACCAAAAATGGAGTCTTGAGCACTTGCCAATCCTTTCCTTAGCATCCTAGGGGTTCACCTCTTGATCCTTTTGCCATGCCAAAGTGATTGACTTTCCTGAAACATACTTGATAAAAGCATTAGTCCAACCACAAAGTATGTTGTCATTAATTACCAAAACCACCCAGGAGCAAATGTGCTTTCAATCTCCCCTTTTGGTAATTGATGGCAACACACAAAACAGACATCGAGCTTCTCAAGTAAAGACAGAATTATCACTAAAGCTTTGACAAACATGTAGTACACAGTCTCCCCCTACAAGTGTGTAAGATTTTCATAGATTATGGTTTTGGACTACCACAAGCACACAAGAGAGAAAAACAAGATGTGCTACATGCAGCTTGGCTATATGCATCAGAGAAGATGAGGATAAGTGAGTGATGATGCATATGTGCATGGTGATTTCTTGCAAACAAGTATTCACAAGCAAGTCACCATCATGCACATTCTGCAAGATGCATATACTTACCTTGAAGTTCCTTGGCATTGTACCTGAAGAAATAAGCTTGGGAAAACAAGGTTAGATAACACAAGAGTAGTTCTTCAACCAATAGCAAGAACATCAAGAGTACCAAGCCAGGGATGACATGTATGAAGAGTGTCTCATGTTGAGCACTAGCTTGAATCAGCAAACATGTCTCCCAAGACTAAAAGATTTTCAATGAGCTCTGAGAGATTTTGCTTTTCATAAGATACCAATTGTGCTTTTCAGAAGATACCAATTGTGAGAGTAAGGGAAGCAAAATCAAAAGAATAATGCCAAAAGTATTATCAAAGAGAAATACGGCAAAGCTTTGATGTGATCCTCTCCCCCTTAAGGTAAGATTGTTCTTCTTCTCCCTTTAACTTTTCTCTTCTCCTTTATCTTCCAATCTCCCCTAAGCTCCCCTAAATCTTCTCCCCTTTGACATCAAGTGCCAAAAGGACAATAAACCAGGAAGGGCAGGAAAGATGGAAGGAAAGAAGTGGGATCCTTAAGAATCACAACTGAGCAAATTAAGTATGCAGAATAAATCATTTAGTTGAACTGCAGAAGATGATATCCTGGTGAATGTAAATCGGTGACACCGAATTGATATGGATCGGTGTGTCCGAAAGTCAGAGACTTAGGACTGATCCTTTTCGGTCAGACCGAAATATTTAAATCGGTGACGCCGAGTTTAATTCCAAGGAAATGTAGAAATAATTCAGCTCACTTTGCAAGGAATGTTTCAAAAGATTTGCAATGAATTTGTAAAAGGTTTTCAGGGAATTTATCAGAGCCAAAAAGATATACACAAGAACAGAAGAAACAGAAATGAAAAAGATTGCTAGATGAAGTTTTTTTTTTGAAAATAAGCAAGAACTCTCAATGAGAAAAACAGAGAAATTCCAGAACATATGTACTTCATCTAGACAGGGGTCGGCGACTAGGTCACCTATGTTTGAGTATATTGACTTAGGAGCCAAATGAGAACATTTGATCATAGGTCATACTCATCGTTTAAGCTCAAAATGGGGTTGCCATTTTTCGATTAAGCATTTTGATGTGATCACATCTTATGAAGCTGCTTGTACTCATGTCTTTGAGCAAAGCTCCTTCAAGATGTGAAAAACATACCTTGGGCTTGTTGTTGCTTGTACTCATGTAGGTGAACTTGATGTTGATGCTCATAGAATGTGAAGTTGTAGCACCATTTCCAATTGTATAGTTCATCTTCCTACATGGGTTAGGCAAGCAAGGAAATACTCAAGAATATCCAAGATGACAAGAGTCAAGTACTAGATGTATAAGGTGTCATAAAGGATATGTGGAATTTTGTTCCTTCAACTCAACATCCCAAAGAGCTAGATACTTGGTCAATGACAAGATTACTCATGATTCGAGTGTGTGGTAATCTTGTGGAATGTAGATCATCCAAGTACCTGCAAGGAGTTAGATGCAATACAAGGGGGCAAATGTGTCCAAGACATATGATCATCATCATAAGAGAAATATCAAGGATTAGTCAATTAGGCTCATGCCTTGCATGCATCAATGGAGTTTTCACTCCAAGTTTGAAGCATCAATGATGTTCAACTCACTCCTTAGGCGACAAAACACTTTCTCATCAAGTGGTTTTGTAAAGATATCTGCAAGCTGTTTGTCAGTACGAACATGCTTAAGATCGATGTCACCCTTAGCAATGTGATCACGAATAAAATGGTGACGAACTTCAATGTGTTTCGTGCGAGAGTGTTGCACGGGATTGTGTCCAATCTTAATCGCACTCTCATTGTCACAAAGCAAAGGAACATGTCTCGCATGTATCCCATAATCCTTAAGCGCTTGTGTCATCCATAGTAACTGAGCACAACACGAACCAGCAGCAATATATTCTGCTTGGCGAGAGATAATGATATCAATTTTGTTTCTTGGATGACCAAGATACAAGGGATCGACCGAGAAATTGACACGCACCGAAGTTGACTTTCTATCAACCTTGTCACCAGATAGTCCGAGTCGAATAGCCAACAAGATCGAAAGAGGCCCTCTTAGGATACCAAATGCCAAAGTTAGGTGTGTGTATCAAATATCTCACAATTCTTTTAACAGCTTTAAGATGACATTCTTTAGGGCTGCTTGATATCGAGCACACATGCATACACTCAACATTATGTCAGGACGAGAAGCACAGAGATATAGTAGAGAACCAATCATGGATCGATAAACCTTTTGATCAATAGGTTCTCCATCTTTTGTCAAGTCATTATGTCCACTAGTAGGCATGGGGGTTTTCATACCTTTGCTTTCTTGCATGTTGAACTTCTTGAAGAGATCCTTTGTGTACTTTGTTTGTGAGACAAAGGTACCCTCCTTAGATTGCTTGATTTGCAACCCAAGGAAGAATTTGAGTTCACTCATCATGGACATCTCATACTTCTCCGACATAAGCTTTCCAAACTTCTCACTAAAATGAGGGCTAGTTGAACCAAAGATAATATCATCAACATATATTTGGCACACAAATAGTTCACCGTCAACCCTTTTCGTGAATAGCGTTGAGTCTATTTTACCAATCTCAAATCCTTTTTCAAGAAGAAAGCTAGTCAAGATTTGTACCAAGCTCTAGGAGCTTGTTTAAGACCATAAAGAGCTTTGTGCAACTTGTAAACATGATTAGGTTTTTAGGATTCACAAATCCGGAGGTTGTTTCACAAATACTTCCTCCTCAATTTCACCATTTAGGAAAGCACTTTTAATGTCCATTTGATAGAGAGTAATATCATGGTGGTTGGCATAAGCAAGAAGAATGCGAATGGACTCAAGTCTACCAACGGGGGCATAGGTCTCACCATAGTCCATACCTTCGACTTGTGTGTAACCTTGTGCTACGAGACGAGCCTTGTTGCGGATGACTTGTCCATCTTCATCTTGCTTGTTCCGAAACACCCATTTGGTTCCAATGACGTTTTGGTCATCATTGGGCTTCTCTACCAAAGTCCAAACGTTGTTCCTCTCGAAGTTGTGTAGCTCTTCGTGCATAGCGCTCACCCAATCCGGTCTTCAAGCGCTTCTTCTACCTTCATAGGTTCAAGACTAGAAATAAATGAGTAATGCTCACAAAAGTTAGCTAAACGAGTTTTAGAGCGAGTAATTCTCCGAGTCAATGTCATTCATCATTTGTTCCACGGATGATTCTTCTTGACTCTTGCTCGAACTCGAGATAGCTTTTGTTGTGGTCGCGGCTGAGCTTCCTCATCATCCTCATCTTCCTCTTCTTCTTCATTGTTGTTGGTGTTGTCTTGAGGTGGTGGAGAAGGAGGTTGCGGTGGATCTTCTTGTCGCACTTCCTCATCTTGGTGAGTTCCACTTGTGGAGGCCTCCATGTTGCCTTGAGGTTCACCTTGCCGTGAGGTAGGGGGCTCCACATATGTAGATGAGGTACTCTCCTTCACTTCCATGGGACGAATCTTTCCAATGGATAAATCTTGAATGGCTTCCGATGGGTCCTTGTCTCCTACATCAATAGGCATTTGCTCTACTTATGAGCCATTAGATTCATCAAACTTCCGTCTCACCGTCTCTTCAACCTTTCGGTGAAATTGTTGTAGACACGGTAGGTGTGGGAGTTTGATCCATAACCGAGGAAAAAGCCTTCATGAGTTTTAGGAGCAAATTTAGACCGACGATGCTTATCAAGGATGTAGCATTTTGAACCAAAAACACGAAAGTATCCCACTTGGGGTTTGTTACCGGTGAGGAGCTCATATGAAGTCTTGCCGAGGAGCTTGTGAAGATAGAGCCTGTTGATAGCATGACAAGCTGTCTCGACGGCTTCACCCCAAAAGTGCTTCGGTGTCTTGTATTCATCAAGCATCGTTCTCGCCATCTCAATGAGCGTTCTGTTCTTCCTCTCAACAACTCCATTTTGTTGAGGTGTGTACGTAGCTGAGAACTCATGTAGAATCCCTTCTTCATCGAGAAAAGAGTCCACATAGGCGTTCTTGAACTCCGCTCCATTGTCGCTCGAACTTTCTTGATCTTCACCTCGAATTGATTTTGGGCCTTTCTAGCAAAGGTTTTGAAGATTTTCTGAACTGCGATTTGTCATCAAGAAAAATACCCACGAATCTGGAAAAATCATCAACAATAACTAGACCAAAGGAGTTACCACCAAGGCTTTTGTAAGCATTGGGACCAAGAGATCCATATGAAGAAGCTCAAGCGGTCTCCTTGTGGTCATGATGTTCTTCACGGATGACTTCCACCTACTTGTTTTCCTGCTTGACATGCACTACTGAGTCTATCTTTGTCAAAGAAAACATCTTTAACACCAAGAATGTGATCACCTTTGATTAGCTTATCTAGATTACGATACCAACATGTCCAAGCCTTCTATGCCACAACCAACCTTTAGCAGATTTAGCAATGAAGCAAGTTCTAGGTTGAGCTTTCTTAGTGAAATCGACAATGTATAGGTCACCTCTACGAATACCGGTAAAAACCATGTTATGATTGTCACGACGAAAAACTTGGCAATCTACTTTGGTGAATAGCACATTGAATCCAAAGTCACTAATCTAGACACGGAAAGTAAATTGTATCCAAGTGATTCAACAAGCATGACATTTTTAATGGAGCTATCATGAGATATGGCCACCTTACCAAGGCCAAGTACCTTACCCTTGAGTTGTCTCCAAAAGTCACATACTTGCGTGGACCATCGTTCTTTGCAAGCTCTCGAAACATGTCTTCATCTCCGGTCATGTGATCGGTGCATCCACTATCAAGAATCCACTCTTTTCCACCGGATATGTAGTCTCTCAGATTTGCCATAAGACTGAGACTCTTCATGATCTTGTCTAGCTCGGTGTCCGAATCGGAGTAATCGTCATCCTGCTCATGCTCATCATCATATTGACCCATAGACAATTCATCATCAATTCCTAGGTCAATTTGACAATGACTTGCATCAGTTTTGTCAGAGTGACAATAATCATCGGAATGCAATACAAGAGCATTTCTAATTCGAACATTGATAAAACCGGGATCACCCTTCTTTTTCATAAGATCACGAAGCTCAAAGAAGCATTTATCAAAGTTGGGATCATTGGGGCGCATCATATCAAACTCAATAGTCTTGTATAGAATTTCATCAAGACCTCTCAAAGAGTAGTCCGGATAAAGTTCTTCCAAGAACTTCCACATAGCATAGGCGCACTCAAAGTTTGTGACAAGCTCAAGCAAGTTATCGGGCAAGCCTCTAATGATGAGATTTACAGTTCTAAGGTTACGAAGCAAATCAAGCTCTTCATCCATAGTAGGGTGCAAGGGGTCAAATGGAGGTACATATGGGGTTTCAACATATTTGCGCAAGTTGTACATCTTAAAGATAGCAAGCATTTCAATCCTCCACGAGTTATAGGACACTCCATCAAGAATAGGCACTCTATGACTAACACTCCCAAACGTAGACACGTCCATATTCCTCCAATGGTGTGCAAACCAAAGCAATGGAGACCAATGCTCTGATACCAATTGTAGGATCGTTGAAGGCAAGAGTGTCTAGAGGGGGGTGATTAGACTACTCGACAAGATAAAAAATATGCCTTTTGATTAGGACAAGTTTTTAGCAAGTTCACAATGAAGATCAAGTCAAGTATCATGCAAACAAGTCAAGCAACATACTACACATGCAATTCTAGAGTATGGGCAGCGGAAAGTAAATTGCACAAGTAGTAAGGGAGAGATTGTGAAGAGCAAACGCAATTTGGAGACACGGAGATTTTTCTCGTGGTTCCGATAGGTGGTGCTATCGTCAATCCACGTTGATGGAGACTTCAACCCACGGAGGGTAACGGCTGCGAGAGTCCACGGAGGGCTCCACCCACGAAGGGTCCACGAAGAAGCAACCTTGTCTATGCCATCATGGCCTCGCCCACGGAGGACTAGCCTTACTCGGGTAGATCTTCACGAAGTAGGCGATCTCCTTGCCCTTACAAACTTCTTGGTTCAACTCCACATCTTGACGGAGGCTCCCAAGCGACACCTAACCAATCTAGGAGGCACCACCTCCAAAAGGTAATAGATGGTGTTGGTGATGATGAACTCCTTGCTCTTGTGCTTCAAATGATAATCTCCCCAACACTCAACTCTCCTCACCGATTTGGCTGTGGTGGAAGAAAGGATTGAGTGGAAAGCAACTTGGGAAGGCTAGAAATCAAGTTTCATATGGTGGGAGTGGAGCAACTTGATCTCAACACAAGGGTAGGTAGTTTTCTTCTCAGAAATGTAAGGTAGGAGTGGTAGTTCTTTCGATGGCTCTCTCCACGAATGAAGAGGAGGTGGAGGGTATTTATAGCCTCCACACAAAATCCAACTGCTACACACATTTGACCAATCTCGGTCAGACCGAAGTTGACAACTCGGTGAGACCGAAAGTTCAAATCTTGTGAACGTTGGGATTTTCGGTGGGACCGAAAATACAATCTCGGTTAGTCCGATTCTTCCAAAGACTAGGGTTTGCCATTCTCGGTGGGACCGACTTTCTCATCTCGGTGACACCGATTTGAGTACGTAGGTTCTGAAGGTTGGCAACACTAGTTTCGTATGACCGAGTTTGGAATCGGAAAATCCGAGATTTCTAGGGTTTGGCTATATGGTGAGGTGGTTCATCTCGGTGTGGTGAGTTTATGGAATCGGTGGGACCGAGATTACTTATGAGTATATGTTGGAATGAAAGATTGCGATAGTTTGAGAGATAAATCACTAAGCACTTGAGCAACCAGATCATCATCATAACCTCATCCCTTTTAATAGTATTGGCTTTCCTATGGACTCAATGTGATCTTGGATCACTAAACCAAAAATGGAGTCTTGAGCACTTGCCAATCCTTTCCTTAGCATCCTAGGGGTTCACCTCTTCAGTCCTTTCGCCATGCCAAAGTGATTGACTTTCCTGAAACATACTTGATAAAAGCATTAGTCCAACCACAAAGTATGTTGTCATTAATTACCAAAACCACCCAGGGAGAAAATGTGCTTTCAGTCACCCTACAGGACGTGTCTACAACACTCGGGCGCCCCAAGCCCAGTCTGTGGGATGCGTCTGCTTCACTCGGACGCCCCGCACGCGTCGCCGCCCATTTATTCCCTTAATTCCTTCCCATTTATTTCCTCCATGCAGGGATAAATGACCGTGGGAAACGTTTATTACATACATGAATGGCTCTAACTCTCGCTTAATTAACGCTCTCTTGCATGCAGATTCTGCCTACATGTCCGAACGTGGGCAACTCCTCCAATGTGTTGGTCGGCCAAGCAATCACACTTGATTACTTGTGATTTATTGCTCCACAACCAACAGATCGAGCTCGCACCAAATCAACCTCCTTGAGGAATAACGCATGTAGGAAAATGGAAGCGGAAGGACCGGCTCCCACCAGTCGCCACTCCGCTAGGATGTACTTGCTGACCGGCACGGTGGTTGACTAAAGCCGGCACTCCACACGTTGTCTCTGCCTCGACAAGACCCAGCACTCGGCAACAACTCCCTTCAGTCGGCAACTCGGCATGATCACTCGGATGGGACTAGCTCACTCGGACCAAACCGGATCACTTGCGCTTGATCGGCCGTTCGTGCGCCGCCACTCGGCCGCCCGTACATCATCGCTCGATTGGACATGTCCTCAGCCACCCAGCACGCGGTCATGAAGCTGTTCGCATCATCATCAACTTGCCCGACTCGGGCGCCTGCATGCGTCCACCACCGCATGGGGCGCCTCTACTTCACCAGACGCCACGCGCCTCGTCACTCCGCGACACACATCTACATCATCCGGATGCTTCATGCATCGCCACTCTGACGCGCGCTTCACGCCACTCGGGCGCCCCATCGGTTGGTCACCTCATCACCACTCGACCGCTCGGGCCTCGTCAATCGGTTGGTCACCTCATCACCACTGCGGTAACCCGCGACACAGTTTTTACAATCTCATAAATGATTGCTATTCTTTTATATGCTCTCAATCCCCGGTGGGTGACTTAGCTGCAGTCCAATTACTACGCCTAAGTTTCAAAAAATCCTGCCGAGTGGAGAGCAACCTCCCACTCGGGGCTTAGATGCAGTCCAAGACTACGCCTAAGTTCACGATACAGGTTGGTCACCTCATAACCACTCGCCGCCCGTGCGTCGCCACCAGGTTGGTCACCTCATAACCACTCGGTCGCCCGTGCGTCGCCACCAGTTGGTCACCTCATAACCACTGGCCGCCCGTGCGTCGCCACCAGGTTGGTCACCTCATAACCACTCGGCCGCCCCACGCTGCCACTCGGTTGGTCACCTCATAACCACTCGGCCGCCCCGTGCGTCGCCACCAGGTTGGTCACCTCATAACCACTCGGCCGCCCCGTGCGTCGCCACTCGGTTGGTCACCTCATAACCACTCGGCCGCCCCGTGCGTCGCCACCAGGTTGGTCACCTCATAACCACTCGGCCGCCCCGCGCGTCGCCACTCGGTTGGTCACCTCATAACCACTCGGCCGCCCCGTGCGTCGCCACTCGGTTGGTCACCTCATAACCACTCGGCCGCCCCGTGCGTCGCCACCAGGTTGGTCACCTCATAACCACTCGGCCGCCCCGTGCGTTGCCACTCGGTTGGTCACCTCATAACCACTCGGCCGCCCCGTGCGTCGCCACCAGGTTGGTCACCTCATAACCACTCGGCCGCACCGTGCGTCGCCACTCGGTTGGTCACCTCATAACCACTCGGCCGCCCCATGCGTCGCCACCAGGTTGGTCACCTCATAACCACTCGGCCGCCCCGTGCGTCGCCACCAGGTTGGTCACCTCATAACCACTCGACCGCCCCGCGCGTCGCCATCGGTTGGTCACCTCATCAGCACTCGGCCGCCCTGTGCATCGTCAGTCGGTTGGTCACCTCATCACCACTCGGCTGCCCCGCGCGTCGCCACTCGGTTGGTCACCTCATCACCACTGACCGCCCGCACGCCTTGCACAGCTAAGTCATTTTGCATTCTGTTATTTTCGTCTCCCGAGTATTCCATAATTCACACATCACGCTCACTAGAGGCCACACCACCGAGTGTGCCTCTACACTCGATCGCTTATTTTCACATACTTGCTTAGTAATCGGTTATGTGACTCCCAAGTCCAACTTCCATTCTTTCGCACATATCATTCATTTAACACCATGTGTCGTTCTTCATTTCGAGTTTGCATCGGTCCTCCGGCTGCAACTCACTCGAAAAACTACACTTCCGTTTTATTTTAGCCAGATTCCAACGAGTTCAAGAGGATCTCTCGCTTCGACAAGTGCGAATCTAATCCTTCGCTTTTTTAGACTTTTATTGGTCAACCAGCAAGCCCCTTGCACTCCCGGTGGTGTCTATGGATGTTATTCACACAAATCATTTCAGCACACATCAAATTTCCTCAAGAAATTATTGTGTTGACTTGTGCCATTTTTACACAAGTTACGTGATCACCGACGGCCCCCTCGTGCCAACTTCATCGTTGCTCGGACTCGGTCACCATATTGGTCCTAGCGCACCACAACACCGACCTTGTCGCTCTGTTGACCTCAAACACGTCCGCCAACCCTCTATGGAATTCTCTTCATTGTATCAATGATATAGACCTCGTCGGGCATGAGAGATAAGTCTCTTTCATAATTAAACTTCACACTTCACTCTTTTGCGAGTTTGCCTCTTTCGAGCATCACTCGGAAGGTTCTCCTCATCTTTACCCGAGTCTAACTCGATGAATTGCAAATCATCCATTCAAAACCATATTTCTCGTATTCCGACATGTCCGTTGTCGAAGCTCGTAGTATGCTCGGGGCTATGCCGCACTTTCGGGGCTGCATCTCATTTGAATGACACTCTTCACGTGGTCGAGTACTTCATCACCAATCAGACCCTTCACTTCAACAAGTACATTCGATCCGTCACTTTGACGAATTTCATAATCACCCAGACACTCTGCGTGCAATCTTCGTTCCTACTCAAATTCAGTTGCCGCACCGGTCTTGTTGCGCCACAGCCACACTACACCGACCTTGTCGCTACATCAGCTTCAAAAGCATCTGGCTAACTCCTTCAAGGACCATTTTTGCCACTCGGCTGGACACTTAGTCCTTCACTCGGCCGCCCCGCGCGTCGCCACTCGGTTGTGCGCGTCTTCAACACTCGGCCGCCCCGCGCGTCGCCACTCGGTTGTGCGCGTCCTCACCACTCGGCCGCCCCGCACGTCGCCACTCGGTTGCGCATGTCTTCACCACTCGGCCACCCCGCGCGTCGCCACTCGGTTGCGCACGTCTTCACCACTCGGCCGCCCCGTGCTCGGCCGCCCTTGCCGCCACTTTCGGTTGTCGCGCGTCTTCACCACTCGGCCGCCCAGCCGCCACTTTCGGTTATACACGCCCCGCCCTCGGCCGCCCAGCGTCACCATCGATTGGACATGTCCTCACCTCTACACCCCCAACATGGGAATGACTAGGTTACTCATATGATCAAACCTCATATCACATCCTCTAGCGAGCTTACCTCTTTCGAGAATCACTCGGGACTACCTCCAGATCACTCAAGTACTACTCGACTTCTGAGTCAAAGAGAAACAAGCTAGACCAATACCAGATCCTCAAGTACTACTCGACCTCCGAGTCAGAGAGGAACAAGTTCGACTGGTACCAGCTAAGAAGATTTTTCCTCAGACCTCCTCCGACTGCCCGCAGTCGACGGCGGTCTCGGGGACTACACCCAGTGGGTGCACTCAGCGTGCCCCCACTGGAGTAATCTCCACTCGGTACGGCCTGACCAGTCCGAGTGATGAACAACAAAAAAAAGGGCAGGCTCTAAGACTCCGCCGATCGTTGGTATCCACTGAACGGTCAGCCCGGTCCGAGTGACGGCCAAACAACAACAAAAGACAGGCTTAAGACTCCGCCGACCGCCCGCAATCGACGGCGATCTCGAGGATTACACCAGTGGGTGCACTCAGCATGCCCCCATCGGAATGGTATCCACTGAACGGTCCGCCCAACCCGAGTGACGGCCAAACAACAAAAAGACACGCTCCAGCGTGAAGAAATTCGAGTAATCGCCACTCGATGCAGCCCAACTCCAAATCACTCCAAAACAATATTCTATAAGGCGAGTTTAATGCTCCTCCATGGACCTGTTTTGAGCCTTCTTCTAGGACTCAAAGTGTGAAACTCACAAGTGTGGATCTAAAACCGACTCAGATTGACGTTCCTCCGGATAAGAATGGCATCTCTAAGAGAGCAGTCCATGTGTCAATCTGGTTGCACGGATTTAATGACACGCCCATACTCGAGATCACGAGTTAAACCTCTCCCGAGATGAACGAATGTCACCAAGTTGCTCCTCACAGACACTTACCTCGATCGGTTGGGAAGCATGGTGCGGAATCCATTGAGATTTTGTTCAAACCTTGGTTGTCCGAAAGCGACGACATGTACCGAGTATTTCAGTAATCACTCGGACCAAACGTGTCTTATACCAACTCGTTCGCAAAATCGCAATCGATTCGGGGCTAATGTTGGGGATATACATAACAGGTAGGCCCACGAAGGGTCGAAATATCATGAAGCATGGGGTCCACACAACATGTGGGTCCAGTCAATTTCATCTGCAGACACACTATCCACTCGGACAAGCAGCATACTACCCACTCGACCAAGCAACATACCATCCACTCGGATGACAGTTCACCACTCGACCGCACGACTCACTCGGATATACGAAGACCAGCAGGCAGCAAAGCGGCAAGATCTTTCTAATAGTGAGGGCTTAATAGCGGGCTGGCATTATGGCATTCATACCCCACTTTGTAACATAGGAGGTGAGGGGTGGCGACTCTATATAAGCCACCCCCACCACTAGACTAGGGGTCTTTTCTTCCACCTCTCTCTTTTCACCATTAGTCTCGTGGACTTAGCTCGTGCATGGGGATCCGCTCCCCTCTCTCACACACATATTGTAATCTCCGGATATATACTCAGATAAAACAAAGCCTCTCCGGAGCACGAGACGTAGGGTTGTTATCTCCACCGTGAGAGGCCCGAACTCGCTAAAACCACAGTGTCACCCATATGCATCTTGATAGATCATGCTCCGTTATCCTACCCCTCTCTTACTGTCGGAGTCGTTCCCACGACACCTACACCAACCAAGGAGGACGATGCGACAGCTATTACATCGTCTGTGACACTTCTTACCTCTCCTTCACTCAGACAGATTTTAGAATCGGTCGATCCACTTGAAGAAGAGGTTGATATGTTGGACTATGAGTCTACGCCGGTTCATGAAGGTATGGATATCAATATGGTGTATTACTTACCTGCTGAGTTTCGTGCTGTAGATGAGGAAGGGGAGGTGGCTCAGCTGGATTTTGGCCCTAAAAATGCAATATTCGAGAAGCCAAAAGAACCAGTAACGCATCTGAAACCATTATATCTCAGAGGTCATATCAATGGGTCACCGCTCACTCGGATGGTTGTGGATGGAGGTGTTGTGGTAAATCTTATGCCCTATTTGGTCTTCAAGAAATTGGGTTTGCCTGATGAAGAATTGATCAAGACCAATATGGTGCTCAACGGGTTTGAAGGCAAAGAGAAAACTGAAGCCAAAGGTGTAATGTATGTGGAGCTTACAGTCGGAAGCAAAACTTTGGCCACTGCATTCTTTGTCGCTGAGGTGCAAGGTAACTACAACGTTATACTAGGCCGTGATTGGGTTCATGCAAACCAAAGCGTGCCATCCACTATGCACCAGTTTTTGATTCAAGGGTTGATGATGAAGTGGAAGTCATTCATGCGGATAACTCGGCTCAGTTGCGTTGGCGATGCATCGGTGGATTGGCAACATCCCAATGCTACTTGCTTGACGGGGCGTGACTTATCAGAGTTTGATTTTCTCAGCGCGACCAAGAATGGTTTTGTGCCCGTGTCTTTAAAGCCGACTGAATGCAATCGGCTCCAAGGTATGATATGTTTAAATGGATTCTAATTCCGAGTGGTTACAAAAACGTTTTGTAAAATATCGATCCAAAGGAGGACGATATGTATGAGTCTATAGAGGAGTTGGATGACATGGATAAACTTGGACAAGGTTTTACATCGGCGGATCCATTAGAAGAGATAGATATTGGAGATGGTTCAGTCACTCGACCGACATTTATAAACAAAAATTTGAAAGCCGATTGTAAGGCTAAATTAGTCGAGCTATTGAAAGAATATGTTTGTTGCTTTGCATGGGAATATCATGAGATGCCAGGGTTGAGCCGAGAGCTAGTGGAGCATCGGTTGCCTATAAAAGCCAGTTTTAGACCTTATAAACAGTCGGCCAGAAAGTTTAATCCGAAAACATATGACCGGATCAAGGAAGAGATCGGTCGACTGCTTGAAGCTAATTTCATTCGACTTTGCAGGTATGCCGAGTGGATTTCTAACATTGTCCCAGTGGAGAAGAAGGGATCCGGCAAGTTGAGGGTGTGCATTGACTTCAGAGATTTGAATAGGGCTACACCCAAAGATGAGTATCCCATGCCAATAGCCGATATGCTTATTAATGATGCTTCTGGACATAAGGTTATTAGCTTTCTAGATGGTAATGCCGGATACAATCAAATTTATATGGCCGATGAGGACATGTACAAAACAGCTTTCCAATGTCCTGGTTTCCTTGGTTTATTCGAGTGGACAGTGATGACATTCGAATTGAAAAATGCTGGGGCCACATATCAAAGGGCTATGAATTTGATTTTTCATGATTTACTCGGTATCATACTTGAAGTTTATATTGATGATATTGTTGTCAAATCGGATGCTTTTGAATCTCACTTGGCCGATTTGCGTTTAGCTTTTGAAAGAATGAAAAGTATGGATGAAGATGAATCCTTTGAAGTGTGCATTCGTGTGTCACCGGAAATTTTTGGGTATCATTATTCATGAAGATGGCATCAAATTGATCCCAAAAGATAGAGGCCATACTGAAAGTGGAGGCTCCAACATGCAAGAGAGATATGCAAAAGTTCCTTGGCAAGGTCAATTATTTGAGAAGGTTCATAGTTAATCTGTCGTGGAAAGTTGATGCATTTACTCCTATCCTTCGGTTAAAGAATGATGTTGATTTCACTTGGGGGGCAAAACAGGAAGAAGCCTTTGATATGATCAAGAATTATTTGTGCACTCCTCCGTGATGAAAGCACCCAAGCATAGAGAGCCTTTTAAACTTTATATCGCAGCAAAGGAAGGTGTTATTGGTGCTGTTTTGACTCAAGATACCGAAGGAAAAGAGCATGCCATTACATATTTGAGCAGACGCTTATTGGGCGCCGAGACAAGGTATACATTTATTGAAAAACTATGTCTATGCTTATATTACGCTTGCACAAAATTGAGACATTACCTAGTGCCGAGTGCTTGTGTAGTAGCTTGTCAAACCGATGTCATTAAGTACATGTTGCATAGGCCAATTCTTAGTGGTAGAATTGGCAAGTGGGCTTATGCTTTGATTGAGTATGATTTGGCTTATGAATCTCTAAAATCCATGAAAGGCCAAATTGTTGCTAATTTCATTGTTGAACATCGGATTAATGACAAGCATGATGTTGATAAGAACCTTGTTTCATTAGTGCCATGGAGATTGTACTTTGATGGTTCAATTTGTAGCAATGGCCAAGGTGTTGGTATTGTTTATATATCTCCTCTTGGTGCTGTTTTTGAAGCCTCATGCCGCTTAGAATATTTTTGCACAAACAATCAAGCCGAATATGAAGCATTGTTATTCGGTCTAGAGATGTTACTTGCTATAGGTGTTACACATATTGAGGCTTACGGTGATTCGTTACTAGTGGTGCAAAGAAATATCCGAGTCTTTCAGTGTTTTGACGAATCACTTAATGTTTATCTTGATAAATGTCTAGATATAATTTCTACTTTGGATTGTTTTAGCATTGCACATATATCTAGACATGACAACTGGAAAGCAAATGAGTTGGCACAGCAAGCATCTGGATATCATGTTGATCATGGCATGTTTCATATCTCTCAAAGACCGATGTCTTGTCTTGCCAATATGGGAGAGGCCGAACCTAAACCCACTAATTCGGCCATTAACAAAAAATCTAGTGCAGGTGATAATTCCGACTGGAGAAAGCCCATTGTTGATTACTTGTGCAATCCGAGTGAAAGGGTGGACAGGGCTGTTCGGCGTATGGCTTTTAAGTATACAATGAGAGATGATGGTCTTTATCGCTGAACAGTCGATGATGTTCTTCTAAAGTGTTTGCATGAGGACCAGGCAAGAGTTGCTATGGGAGAAGTACATGAAGGTATTTGTGGCACTCACCAGTCGGCTCCCAAAATGAAATGGTTATTGCGACGTGCTGGGTTTTATTGGTCGACTATGATTAATGATTGCTTCAGATATTATAAAGGGTGTGAAGCTTGTCAAAAATTTGGTGATATTCAATTGGCCCCAGCTGCTATGTTACATCCTATTAGCAAACCGTGGCCTTTCAGAGGTTGGGGTTTAGATTTCATTGGACAAATCCACCCATCTTCCTCAAAAGGGCATCGGTTCGTATTGGTGGCAACTGATTATTTCACTAAATGGTCTGAAGCAGTACCTCTCAAGAACATGACACATACGGAGGTAATTCAATTCATAACCGAACACATTATTCATAGATTCGGTATTCCTCAAACGTTAACTATAGATCAAGGTTCATCTTTTATGTCACACCAAGTCAGAGAGTTTGCCGAATCCTATAATATAAAGTTGCTCAATTCCTCTCCATATTATGCCCAAGCTAATGGACAAGCCGAGTCTAGCAATAAAATTTTAATCAAGCTCATCAAGAAGAAGATTGAGGATAATCCGAGGAGATGGCATGAGTTGTTGTCTGAAGCTTTATGGGCACATAGAATTTCAAGACATGGTGCTACGCAGGTAACTCCATATGAGCTAGTATATGGTCAAGAGGCCGTTTTACCAGTAGAAGTAAATTTGAATGCTTTGAGAACAGCCAAACAAAATGATTTATCGGCAGTAGACTTTTATAACTTGATGATGGACAATATTGATGAAGTTGCCGATAAAAGTTTGGTTGCTTTGGAGTCCATAGAGAGAGACAAGTTGAGGGTTGCAAGAGCTTACAATAAGAAAATTAAGTTGAAGAATTTTCAAGTTGGTGAACTCGTCTGGAAAGTGATTCTGCCAATTGGTTCAAGAGATAGAAAATTCGGGAAGTGGTCTCCAAGTTGGGAAGGTCCTTTTAGGATTACAAGGGTTGTTCCTGGAAATTCATATTTGGTAGAATCAATGCAAGGGGCATTGTTACCCTGAGCTCTCAACGGAAAATATTTGAAGAAGTACCACCCGAGTGTGTGGCAGAAAGCCTGAGTAGGCAATGGCCGATATACGATTATCGCCCTTAGCACAAACATGGCCGATACATAATTATTTCCCTGAGGAAAATAAATGGCCGATGGAGTGTTGACATCGTCCTTAGAACAAACACCATGCATATTATTTTTCGGCGTGCAAACTTTGCCGAAAAACAGGGGGGCATGTGTTGACATCGGATTTTGGCAAGGTACAAAAGGCAAGTAAGATGGACTCAAGTGAAAGAGTTTTCAGCATGCAAAGTTTCAGGTCGCCGAGTGGAATAACTTTGATGTTTAATTTATCGCCATTCAACCTTATCTCGGTGGCCGAAGTTGTACTCCGAGTGACAAAATTCAACATTCCGAGTGATTTTCGGCCGATCATGCCTTCAAGACGACCTCGGATGAAGGAGTATTCTAAAGTAATTGTCTTCGTCTCGTTGAGGCAATCGATTTTGATATATAAATCATCTCAATCCGAGTTCATATGCAAAAGTTAGAGGCAATACACTGCAGGCCGAAGCTGAATGAAAATATGGCGCAAAGTACCGGCATACATCGATGGGTCGCGAGCAATTCGGCCCTTAAGAAGTCCTTGAATAGTAAAAACTTCAACACGATAAAGTTTCGTCTCGTCGAGCCGATCGATTTTCATATATAATTCGTCTCAATCCGAGGTCGTATGAGACTTGGGGAGACAAATCAAGATTAGGCTATGTTTTTGGTCGAGTGAAAAGCTTACCGTCCGAGTGATAACTCACCGGTCGAGTGAAAGCTTACCTTTCGGTTAAAAACCTACCGATCGAGTAAAAGGTTGAGTGAAAACCTACCAAATGAGTAAAAGGTTAAAAACCTACCGATCGAGTAAAAGGTCGAGTGAAAACCTACCGATTGAGTAAAAAGTCGAGTGAAAACCTACCGATCGAGTAAAAGGTCGAGTGAAAACCTACCTATCGAGTAAAAGATTGTCTTCCGACTGAAAATGTGGTCATCATTTGTCTTCCGAGTGAAAATATAGTCATCCGAGTGAAAAAGTCCAGTCGGACCATCCGAGTGAAAGACTCTAATATCCGAGTGGATGAGCTCAAATCCGAGTGAAAATGAACATGTGCCCAAAAGTTTATCAAGATGATTTCGGGTGAAGAAGTGTTCAATACAGAAGTTATGCGTATCATCAAGACGGTAAACTTTGGTTTTGGAGTCATTGTCATCAGAGATAGTATATGGCCTGCAAATTCACTACAAGACTCGGATAATTCAGTCTACCGCAAGACCGAGTCCGACTGGAAGGTAAAGACGACCTCGAAAAGTATTCAAGATGGCCTTATTTGAAAAAGTGATCAACATGAGAGTTGTTCGTATCGTCGAGGCGCACAAGTTTGATATTTGGGCCATCTTGATCGGAGGTCATATGGAGGCTCGGCGGCCTGCACAAGGAGGAAGACAGAAGTTGGGCCAGATTCAGACTGAATCCGAGTTGGAATAGAACTAGGAATCTAGGACGCGAATTGATGTAATTTTTCTTGTAAGGAAAGCCTAGATGAATCCTTTACTTGTACGGGAAGTCCAGCCGCCTCTTATATATGTTGGGGGTGACGGCCGATTGAACAACACACAATCGAACAAATCAATATACTACTTTTTCCTGTCTACTATTTATCGCTCCACCGTTTTTCTCTCTCGTTCTTCGCTGTTCTTCGTGTTTGAGAGCTGCGAATCCCGAGGCTCTAGGGGCGAGCGAATCGACCTAGGGCAGCCCATAGCCGCCGCAATCCCCGACGGGGTCCCTCCCGGGTGCGCGGGGTTTCGGGTCTGCAAAAGCACCCGCCGACTGTCTTGCGTATCGCGTTGTCGGTCGGGTCTCCTTCGACGTGAGCTGCGGTGCATCACCCCCGGCGTTGAGGGTACACGTGACGTATTCGTGTGTCGACAGAACGAAGAACGAGAAGAAAGATACAAGGGGAGAGATAAAAGTAGATGAACACGGAAAAGTAGTAGATTGATTGATCGACTGTGTGTTGTCCAATCGGCCATCACCTCTCAGGTATATAAGAGGCGGCTGGACTTCCCGTGCAAGGAAAAGGCTTGGATTCACGTCCAAAACCCTAGTCAAAGTCGGATTGGTTTTGTCCGAACTTTTCAAAACTGTTCGGTTTAAACTGGCTGTACCTTGCGGGTAACTTTTGAGGTGGTAAACGACCTCGGATGGAAACGAGCCCAAAAGCAATCTTGACCGTTTCGACGAGACGAGCAATCTTGAGGGTCAAATTGCTCGTGCAACACAGACTGTTATTCGCGCTACCCATCAGACAGGGTGTCTGGTGGGGCGCGCCACTTTTGGCTCGTGATAGTGCTGTATTCGGATGGCTCTAACTTTTGCATACGAATTTGGATTGGAACGATTCCTATATCAAAATCAATCGTTTCGACAAGACGAAGACAATCCACGTAGATCATTTTTCCATACAAGGCAGTCTTGGGGGCGTAATGTGCCGAATAGTGTTCTGAATACAAAATCTCAGTATTTCGAACACAACTTCGGCCTTCGAGATGAGATCAGATGGCGATGGCCCAAACTTCAAAGATGTTCGTATCGACAATACGAAACTTTTTCATGTGGAGCACTTCTCCGTTTGAGGCCATTTTAAATAAGTTCTTGTTCGTGCCAAAATCTGTGTCAACACATGCCCCCTGCTTTTTCGCAAAGCACGTGTGCGAAAAATAACTTGCACATAGCTTGCTCTAAGGACGATGTCAACACTCCATCGGCCATTTTGGCATATTCTTAGGACGATAAGTTTATATCGGCCATTGCTTGTGTGAATATTTTGACGCAAGCTTGGGTGAAACTTTCTCAAGTTCCTTAACAATCTGATGATAAAGTCCCATAGATATGTATCTCAAGGTCATCCTCGGAACCATATTATTCACCCTTTTGCTAGGATTTTGCTGATAATCAATAATAAACTTTCTCCAATCCTTACTTTTTGCCTGCATAAAAAAAATCATTAGTGACCGAAGCGATGGACTTCGATTCAGCCTTACCTATGTTGACGAGACTAAGCATCAGCTATTGAATGAAATACAATACACCATGATTAACATAGTAGCCTGATGCTTGCTGTGCCAACTCTTTTGAATTGTCATGCCTAGAAATATGAACAGTTTTAAAGCAACCAAGGTAAATTTTGCATCTAGGCATACCTCAAGATAAACTACACGTGATTCGTCAAAACATTCATAACCCTTGGATATTTGTTGCACTACTCATAACGAATCACCAAAAGCCTCAATATGTTTAGCACATATGGCAAAAGTTCCAAACCGAATAACATTGCATATTCGGCTTTGATTATTGTGCAATAAATATTTTAAGAGGCATGAGGCTTCACATAACAGCACCATATGGAGATATATAAACAACACCAACACCATGGCCATTGTTATGAATTCAACCATCGAAACATAATCTCCATAGCACTAGAGAGACAAGGTTAATATCACTTAACATGTACCTTGTCTCGGTTCCAATTGAACTAAGGACGATGTTAGAATTTCACACCGGCCATGATCGGATAGTTTCTTAGGATGATAGTTAATTATCGGCCATTATCATGAGGTCCATGTAGAATTCATCCATTAAATAATGTATAGCCGAAATAAACAAATAAAATAGTAATAAAATATTTCGGCCCCTTTGTCTTAGCAACAAAAATGTAACTAACCAAATGTATAGTGATTTGGTAATACTCTATCATGATATGGAAAATTATGTTGCATCCATGGATCAAAATAAGTCCATGGAGGGTAACTGATCATACATGTGGATGAATTCCATGGCAAACGCATCAATGGCATTGTTGAAGAAAATGGATGATGTGCTAACCGAAGATTTTGATGTTGTGATGTGCACCTTCGGCTTAATTGTTTGTGGCTTTCATTATTTTCCTTCTTAACTTTTATTGTACTTGTTGCAACAGAAGCATGCACATCATTTTTGTCTTGATTGATCTTCTTGGGAACCCATGCCATGTTCTTCTTTTTTAGCTCTTGTGCACTAAGATTTTGTAATTTCTTCTTTTGCCAATATGATAAGCCGAGTGGGCATCTCGGCTGTGATTCTGTTTTGACCAATGGCAATTCTTTTTTGGCTTTGTGCACTCTCAACTTCTTTTCTTCAGATTTGGCACTCTGAGTCTTAACAATTGATTGCTTCATCTCATTGTCTGTAGTAGCCAATGTCAACACTTTCATTGGCTCTTTTTCATTTGAGATCAAATCTGAAGCAGCACACTTACGACCATCTCTTTTCACGCGGTAAACTTGCTTTACCACCTCTTTCTTCTTCCTTGAGGTCTGGACCGATTCCTTATGATTGAAACGGTCTTTGACGCATGATTGTTCAAATGTTGATCTCCTTGGAGATGCATAGTATTGGTGAGATGGTCTAGAGTAAGATGGAGAATGTGCCCTTGTATCATACATGTTCCATGATGAATATGTATCTATATGAGCATAGGGAGGCATCCACGGCATTGGCATTGGCGGCCCAAAATAAGGATATGAATATGTTGCATTAAAATTATCACTTTGCCAATACCAATCCTCATATTTGCGCCTTGGCGGTGATCTTGGTTTCTTTGCATGATTTGGCCGATAAGCATTCTTCTCTTCACTCTTCTTTTGATATTTATCCAATAGTTCAGCAAAGGTGATTTTTGATCTCTTACACTTGCGCTTATTCTGGCCTTTGTTTTCTTTTGGTTTGCTTTCATCGATCATTAGATTTGCTTGCTGCCCCCCAGTTCTTGGCGTCTCCATTGTAGCTTCGATGGAACTCCCGCCCTCAAGATTATGCTCGTTATGCTCTTCAACAACTTCTTTACTTGAAAGCTTGATCCCATCACCTGCAGCTTTTACATTCTCTTTAAATGGATCGGCTTGAAGCAGCCGATGCAAAAAAAATTTGCCATCGGGACCAATCGGAATAGACTGGTCATCTCTTGGTGTTTCAACAAACTTCAATCGTCCTTTTTCAATGGCCGATTTAACTATTTGACGAAACATGTTGCAATCCTCAAAATTATGCTTGGACGAATCATGCAACATACAATACATTCGTCCTTGGATTGATGGCTTAACATGGTGATCAAGAATTTTAATGTAATTATTTTTCAGCAACAAATCAAATATTTTATCACACATGCTTGAATTGAAGGTATACATCTTGTTTCCTAGCCGATCTTGTTGTTTGAACGGCTTTGGAGATAAGCAAACGAATGGTTCAGATTTAGAATCTCCTCATTCTGCTATGCATTGTGTTTTCCACTCTATCTCCGATGTCTTTGGATAGGATATTATATTAGCATCGGTTTTCTCAATAGAATTTAACCTTGGCTTTAAATTTCTGAAACAAAGATATTTAAAACATACATGTCTCAGTTGAGACCAAGTGTAAGCCAAGTAAGAAATAAGCAAAGCTACCCAACTAGATATGAACTTTAGAGAAAGCATCGGGAAAAGCTTTGGCTGTAACAATAAGTCATTATCGGTCTTTATAAATGGCGCAATGGGTTGACCGATATGTTCCATAACAATTTTACTGCTAACAAGTAAATTACTCTTCTTTATTGGTCTTTCAAAATTACTTATGAGAATATTTCTTATAGATGCATCAATAATGAAGTTGTGACCAAATCTGAAAATAGGTAAATTACTCGCTATGCATACCTCTTCAAATATGTTGGGAGAGCATGATAGTGGTGCCATTTGAAGAACATCTTGCTCCGTGTTTGGATGGCTCCCCAACACCTTGTCATCATCTTTTTCTTGAATCCGTGCATCATTGCTTTGAAGATTTTTGTCGGCCGAACTTTGTTCGTCTACTTGTTCTTGTCCTTGAAGCTTGTCAATTTCTACGGCACGGAATTCATAGGGCAGGAAGTAGGTTCCATTAACTTCAGAAAAATCAAGCACCGTTGTTTTCCTATGCTTGCCATGCCCTTTCTCAATAATGCTTGCCTCGTTGGATTTGATGGATTCAGAATATATACTACTTGATTCGGCTTTTTCAACCGAAGCACTTTCATGTTCCGAATCATCCTTCTTTTCATTGATACTACCAATTGGCAATGCTTCTTTTATCTGAGCCAATTCTTTTTCTATTTGTTTCTGACGGCGAGCGGCAAAATTAGCTTTAAGCTTTTTCTCAATTTCAGCCCACTCCGGATATGATTGCCCCCCAATGCTTTTAGATTCTTTCGGCAATGACACACGGGTGTTGCCAAAATTTTGCAGTTGTGTAGGGGGTGTATAATGTGATGTAGTACTAGGTGAAGACATATGCAGTGTTTTAAGACCATACTTTTGCTCGCCAATTTTATCAATTGGCAAAGATTCATCTTCTTGCAAAACTCTAGCTTTTATTGCGGCATAATCAGGAAATAGCCCCTTTTCATGTTGTTCAAGGCAAAGAGCACTAATTCTCTTATTTTGGGCTAAACTCTTCAATGCAGCCACCACTACCTCATCTTCTACAATGTTGGGCACAACCGCTCTGTAAAATTTACATTCATTCGGCTATAACCAGGAAGGTGTGAAGTCGAATTATGAGCATCTACAGTTGTGTATGGTGCCGAAGAATTACTAACATGAGGTGTAGCATATGACGGTTGAGAGTAACTGGCCAAATAGCCGTTAGTAGCATGGCCAATTCTCTCATTCATCGGCATGGTTGGATTACTATATTGCACATTAGCTGCCGATGAATAAAAGGGTGAAACACTTTCTTGTATGGCATTGGAAATTCTAACTTGGGATGTTTCAAATTGATTAATCGAACTCATCATGTTGCTCATCGGCATATGAATTTGTGGGGTTTCCGATGCATGGGAGTTGGGATACATATGTTGCATGTTGCTAAATTTATAAGAATTTGAAACATGAAGATTGTTTTGCATCGGCCCTTGCACATAATTAGATGCATGATTGATAAAACTAGGGCTAGCCGATACATTATGCTCAATAGGTGATCCAGCAACAACATATGGATTATTTGCATCTACAAAGGGGAATTGGGTATTCATATTACCTTTGTAGATTGCAGCAACTTGATGACGATCTCTTCGTAGCAAGAATGGGCTGGAGACCGTTCAAAGCTTCGTCCCCAGCGGAGTCGCCAAAAAGTGTGTTGACGCTGGAACGCGTCACACGAACATATCGATGTGTACCCGCGGCGCCGAGGGAGATGCTCCGCAACTCACACGCAAGGAGGCCGACTTCAGTAGCGATCGCAAGACAGCAAGCCGGCGCTTTTGGGACCCGAAACCCCACACGCCCAGGAGGGACCCCGTCTGGGCGCGCGGCGGCTATGAGCTGCCCTAGGTCGACCTGATCGCCCCTAGGGCCTCGAGGTTCGCCGCCCTGCAATGAAGAAGAACGAACGAAGAACGAGAAGAAAGATACAAGGGGAGAGATAAAAGTAGATGAACACGGAAAAGTAGTAGATTGATTGATCGATTGTGTGTTGTTCAATCGGCCATCACTCCTCAGGTATATAAGAGGCGGCTGGACTTTCCGTGCAAGGAAAAGGCTTGGAAGCACGTCCAAAACCCTAGTCAAATTCGGATTGGTTTTGTCCGAACTTTTCAAAACTGTTCGGTTTAAACTGGCTGCACCTTGCGGGTAACTTTTGAGGTGTTAAACGACCTCGGATGGAAACGAGCCCAAAAGCAATCCTGACCGTTTCGACGAGACGAACAACTTTTATGTTGAACGTTTTTTGATTAGAGTTCATCTTGAGGGTCAAATCGCTCGTGCAACACAGACTGTTATTCGCGCTACCCATCAGACAGGGTGTCTGGTGGGGCGCGCCACTTTTGGCTCGTGATAGTGCTGTATTCGGTTGGCTCTAATTTTTGCATACGAACTCGGATTGGAACGATTCTTATATAAAAATCGATCGTTTCGACGAGACGAAGACAATCCACGTAGATCATTTTTCCATACGAGGCAGTCTTGGGTGCGTAATGTGCCGAATAGTGTTCTGAATACAAAATCTCAATATTTCGAACACAACTTCGGCCTTCGAGATGAGATCAGATGGCGATGACCCAAACTTCAAAGATGTTCGTATCGACAATACGAAACTTTTTCATGTGGAACACTTCTCCATTTGAGGCCATTTTAAATAAGTTCTTGTCTGTGCCAAAATCTGGTGTCAACACAAATGTTCTTAGCCCAATTCATCAGTCGATTATGCATGTTTAGAGGTGTTTGACCCACGGTCTTTTGTCGGTAACAAAAACTATCCACCTTGTTTTTGAACTTTGTGGCAACCTTTACTGAACTCAGATAACAAGTTCAGCTAAGAGAAAATCAGGAGGATCATCGTCCCAAGAAATTATAGACTGTGAATCAAAAGACTTTCTAGCTTTGCCTTTGTTGGTCCAAGCACGAGGTCTTCAATTCTTGGTACCAATAAATTCTAGATCCACGTTTTTTACGGCCACATGCATGAACTTTACTACTCCATAGTGACCAGCGCCAGGAAACTGGAGTACTCGGTTTGGTTGTCACTGGTGCACATACCATGTCTATATACAGTACTCCAGACGCACCCTTCCTGTCTTGCCGCACAATTCTCCAGTTTAGCCAATACGAATCCTCCAACTTCTCTATTCAGAAGTGCGGAGGCCTAGGGGCTGTTTGGTTTGAGACTAAATTTGCCTCAGGTTGCCACATCTAAAGTTAGACAAATTTGATCAACTCAGATGGGTGTTTGATTCAAGCCACACCTTAGACAAGCCTAGGTCACAAATTACATACACTTAAAAAATATAGCAAGATTTCTTTAGGCTTGCAAATTATGACTCTTATTTTAAAAAACTAACCTTAAGCAAGTTGGCAACATTGTACAGCAAAGTGTAACATTGCTAGACCTAGAATTCCAAGTCATCATGGCATTTCCTCGTATATGACACAAATTCGTCGCTCTGGCGTACCCGATGGCCGGCCATCTTTCCCTATAGACGGTGCGTAATTGACCTTGACCGCACCTTAGCCAGCACCGTACGCCCATCGATCCGTCCATCTTCCCCTTAACCTCCACGTACACGTCAAAGACCTTTTTAACAAATGGATGGCCGACAGATCCCAGAAAGAAAACAAGTTTTCCTCCCAAGTGTCAAGCCATCGTTAACCATTGTCAAGTCGCCAGGCACACCACCTCACACGTAAACGTACGTGCAAGACATTCGGCGCATCCGTGATGGATGGACGCAAACTTTGCTCGATCGTGTGTGCACACGCTCCATCACCGGTCGTGTTCTGTTCCTTTCGCCGGCCCGACGAACCGATGAAACGCGTCGTATTCCACGGTGTGGTTGGGATACCTTTTCATCTTGGCACTTTTCTCGATTGTAGACGGTTTCGAGATTAGATTTTGAGAGGATGCTTGGCTGGTTGTCATCTCATAGTATATCATACAATACCTGAGTTTGTATCAGATTATTAGAGATAAATTCATCACAATTAAACAGGTATCGTGTCAAGGAAAGATCCCGATGCTTCTTTTGATAAAGACCTATTAGGGTCTTGCGTCTAACGTGAAATGGATTGCTTGTACGTCTACAACTCATTCAGCTGTTGGACGAGCTGGACGAATTTTGATGGAACTTACATCAAAATGATGGTTTTCTGTCAAGCCGTTATATGAGAAGACTGCCCAGAGTGTTGTTCCTATTGATAATTAAAAAAGTTATGAAAACTCAAAATACCTCCTCGAGCGAAGATATACCTTTGGTCTTTAAACACAGGTGCAGTCTTGACTAGAGATAACCTGACACATCGCAAATGTAGCAAGACCTGTGTCTTTCGCAACATAACGAGTCTATCAAGCACCTAATTTTTTAGTGTAACTTTGCTCGTGTAGTGTGGGCCGTAGTTCAAGTAGATTCAAATTTTTACTCTCTTCATAGTGCGATAACATGCTAGATAATTGGTTGCGCATAATGACATACAATTTTCGACACATATTCTTGTGGGGACGGCAATGATGTGTTTTTTAACACAAAAGAAATATGTTTGTGTAGGTTATTCATACATATACGTGATGGCGGTGTCTACCCGGTTGAGTATACGGTGAGAGAGGTTTTCTCCCATCATGGATAGGAGTTTAATCGTTGAATAGGTTCTACCACATCTTAAGTTGAGCTTTTTAATTATTGTAGTAAAATAATATTCTATTCTTTATTGGGTTGGACGTGTTAATTGTGTGCGTCGTGCTATGCAGAAGCCATACATTCGTTCAATGCCATTGTATCACGTCGACACATCAATTGAATGAAAATGTCCTTTATTAAGAAATCACAAAGAAACAAGAACTCGGAGAGGCAATACAAGAACTTAAAGAAACTAACAGGAAGGCACTATACTAATTCCAATGAGATCATGAGAATAGACTGTAACAATTTCTTTTACTCGCATATTCTCAGGTCTGGGGAATGGCAATGACACATGCGAGACTATCACATTCCAAATGATGGAACATAGACAATCCGTCCTAGATCAACATAATGTCAGCCCAGCCAGTGATACTTTTCTCCTAGTAAAGTTAGACCTACTAGTGGGTCAATATAATGACCAGTTCTATTAGCAGATGATGACGCATCATTAATTTGTTACATGACAATGTGATATATGATGAACATACCATCGTTTCTTACTGATATTTTCTGGAACAAAACTATGAAATTGGGTTTCAGCACTTCAAAATTTCCTTGTCCAAGTTGTTCCCAACATAAAACTGTCATCGTTGTGGGAAAATTTACGTCAATTAATTCGGGTCGGAGGGAGTACTACATGTTCAAATATATTGCCCGTCTTTCTCGATCGGTCTGGACTTAGATGAGTTGGCTGAAGTATGAATTTAATATGGTATCCAAGCCAGAAGGTCTTAAATTCAAGACCCTGCCAACTTGACTGGAGTATAAATTCAATACTACATTTATAACACAACCCAAGTAAAGCTTGTGGTGCCTACCCCACGACAAAGTTAGGAATGTAGCATCTACAGTTTTATACAAGGTATATGATTCTACTCGTGTTGAGTACTTTTACTTCGTTCCATTCTCTATTTATTTGTTTTGCCCGAAGTGACTTTGTTCCTTCAGTTGCCGCACGTCCATTATGTTATTTTTTATGTGTTATTAAAAGCCTGTGAGGTGGGCGCAGCACGGATTAGTTTGGTCTAGCCGACCTGGGATGAAACCCTCCTCTAATTGCATTGCTCGATCCATCCATTGGCTAGTTCCTCCTAGCCGCTGATTCATCTTTTGTTAGAGCCCATCGATCGATTGCCACTTTTTTTGCTTGCTGAGGTTTTTGTGAATGGTCAAACTAGTCACACTACCTACTAGTAGTAGTACTCCACTTGCTAGCACACCGTAGGTCGAATATGGTAGGTAAGCTATAGATAAGTTCTAGAACATGCACCTGCCGTCCAAACCGATCCACGTTTTTCTGGCGGTAACAAAAGCGAATCCATGTTTCCCCTTGGTCCAAGCACAATGGTCCTCCATTTGTATAAATTTTAACCAAACGATCCACGTTTGTTGCGGCAACATGCATGAACTTGAGTTCATTGTGACTAACTGACCAGCGTCAGGAAACTGGTCGAGTGCCAGGAGATTTATACACCTAATTTTTTTTTTAAAAAAAACACAATGCATACACTCATAATACATACGCGCACCCTATTCATATGAACACTTCCGAAAAACTGAACGGTGAATCTTGATATTGTCGAATTTGAGACTCGAGACAAACATGTCATACCACTAAAAAAATAACGTTGTGTCCCAAGTCTAGGATCCTATGCTTAGAGCAAGTACAATAGAGCTGAGTCAGCAGACTATAAGGAATAAACTAGTATATTTTTGCTTAGTTGGAGGAAAGAGAAGAGGAGAGAGAAGGTAAGCGGGCTCTTCGTGAAGAGCCAGCTCTAGCACGTGCTCCTAGGCACTTTGTGAGAATGAAAGGTGGGCCACATAATAAAAAAGTAGTACACTCTTTTGATCTACTATTATACATGTTGGCTATAAGATGGGCTATAGATGACATGGCACAAGCTTATAGCCAGCAGCTGGCTATACTATTAACCATGCTCTTACTCGCATCTATATATGCAGTTTGGTTGGTGTTTGTTGACACATACTACTAAGAGGTAAGTGTTCTAAATAATCAGATAGCACGCGATGTATACTAGACTCGGCAATAAACACTGTTTTTCATGAGGAGAAGTGGCGAATGATCTGCCTTTGCATTAAAGATTAGGAATCTACCCAAAAGGTAAAGGCCCGGAGGCAAAGAAATACGGAAAAGATAAACCCCGAACATTCGGATTTGCCCATGGCAAATTGAACGTTTTTATGGCAATTTTAGTTGTCGGGATGATGGCAAGTTTAGTTGTCAAATATGGTAATTTTCTCGCAAAAACAAAATGCAGGCGAAATTGCCATGCTTACCAACTAAATTTCCATCCTCGCATTAACTGAAGTTACCATAAAACCGTTCGATTTTCATGGGCAAAATCCGAATGTTCAGGGGTTATTGGGGTCCAAGAAAAAACCTAAGGCGTTAGAACATCAACTGTACAAAGTAGGTGGAGCCTCACACACACACACACACACACACACACACACACACACACACACACACACACACACACACACACACACACACACACACATATATATATATATATATATATATAAATTTTTCCTACTACCGGGTGTAGTTACACCCATTTTTATTTTGTACGTTTTAGGTAGTATCTACCATATCCCAGTGTATGTATGCGTAGTATGTAGTATGTAAGAATATTTAGGTAGTATATATACTATTTTTAGGTAGTATGTAGTATATTTTTAGCATACTTCTTTTTACGTACAAAATATGTACATATTTTCACAAATATGGTAAAAACATGGACTCACATGCAATTTTTTCACATAACTCGTTTTGGAATATCTTAGATATAGTATCTCAGATTTGGATTTTCGATATACTACCACATAGTAGTATATGAGAAATGGGTGTAGCTACACCCGGTAGTAGGATACATTTTCCATATATATATATATATATATATATATATATATATATATATATATATATATATATATGCTTATTATCAAGTTTGTCAAAAAATCATTTTCAACAATTCATCAGATTGATCAGTTAATTTGCCGATTAATCTCTACTCACAGGGTCACCGAGTAGCCGGTACTGACAAATCGGCGGATTAATCGATTAAATGGCCGATCAACTTGCCGATTAGCCTATTAATTCCCTACTCACCAGCCAACCAAGCAGCTATCAGTTAACGATTTTCTCAACAATGCAAATAAAAAACACCACATTGTCGGTCAGTGAAGATGGATTTAGGAAGATCTGATGATTTCTTTCGTTACATATATTCCAAGTGAAGAAGAAGGCACTTTTGGTTGCAAGTTGTTTGGACCGAGGCGATTGGGTTGCAGGAAATATTGTGACCAATATAAACACTCCAATGGAATTCCAAGTCGTGTCCTTGGCAGTTCCCCATGCCGCAAAGTCGTCGCTCTAGTGTACGGTCGAGTCTCCCTCTTTTCCAGTTAGGCCGGTCATAGTGAAGAGTAACTTTTTTTTCGAAAAGGGGGTTTGCCCCGGCCTCTGCATCAGAACGATGCATACGGCCATATTATTGATAACCAAAAGGATCCAACATAAGTCTCGAGGTCTCAAATAAAAATGAAAAATGCTCACTAAGAGCCTGAAAGTAAGAACAGGATAGCCACAACCGGCTGGCAAAATAAAAGATAGGAAACTAAACCCCTATCCTATTACATGACCGCCATCCAAACCGGTTGAATATCTCGTGCTACCATCTCCCATCGAATAAATCCAGTAACCATATGCTCCCTGGTCTTCGTCGGAGTGAGTAGCGACCACATACGGATGAGTGTAGTGGCCATGAAAATAACCTGCAAGAAATGAATATTTATTGTTCTGTTAAAAACCAAGTCTTTTCTGCAGTTCCAAACTACCCATAATAAAGCACAAACTCCTACACGGATGTGTCTCACGATTTCTGCATCTATCCCATCTAACCACGTCCCAAATAACGTGTTGACGGAATTCGGAGGAGTAATATTGAAAGCTATGTGGACCGACCTCCACACAATTTTTGCCAATGGACAGCCAAGAAAGGGGTGTTTGATTGATTCGTCACTATCACAAAAACTACATCGTTTGGATCCAGTCCAGTTGCGCTTTGCCAAATTGTCCTTAGTTAGAATAACTTGTTTGTGGACAAACCACATGAACACTTTGATTTTTAAAGGCACTTTGACTTTCCAAACATGTTTCGAACTAGGAAGAACGCTAGTATTGATAATATCCAAATACATGGATTTAACCGAAAACTCACCACTCTTAGTTAATTTCTAGCGCAACTAATCGGGTTGTTGAGATAGGTGGACATCCATCAATCTTCTCACCAGATGGAGCCATGCTTCCCAATGGTTTTCCGCTAGCGTCCTCCTGACTGTAGTACTGTTGCAACGTAAGCGTCTCTTCGCTGAATAATATTATAGACATAGGGATATTGGATCGTCAGGGGCGTCTCCCCTAGCCATGTATCTTCCCAGAATCTTGTAGAAATACCATTTTCAACCACAAATTTTGTCCTGTTGAAAAAGACTGATTTCACTCTCATCAGTCCCTTCTAAAAAGGTGAATCAGTCGGTCTTACCGTCACCTGGGACAAGGTTTTGGACTGAAGGTACTTATTATGAAGAATCTGAGCCCAAGTGGCATCCGTCTCTACAGATAACTTATACAACCACTTGCTGAGAATACATATGTTCTTTACCTCTAAATTTTCAATACCAAGAGCCCCTTGATCTTTCGGCCTACAAATGATATCCCACTTAGCAAGTCTGTACTTTCGTTTTAATTCATCACTCTGCCAGAAGAAGCGCGATTGATAGAAATCTAGCATTTTCCATACTCCAACTGGTACTTCAAAAAAGGACAAGAGAAACATAGGCATACTTGTGAGAACCAAATTAATCAGAATCAATCGTCCTCCGTATGACATAAGCTTGCCCTTCCAGCAGCTCAGTTTTTTTTCAAATCGATCTTCAATGCTCTTCCACTCCTTGTTGGAAAGATTGCGACGGTGGATTGGTATACCCAAACACATGAAGAGTTAAAGACCCCAGTTTGCACCCGAACAATTCCTTGTAAGCTTCTTGTTCATCTTTAGCTCTTCCAAAGAAGAACAATTCACTTTTATGAAAGTTAATTTTTAACCCCGATTATTGTTCGAACAAGCACAACACCAACTTCATGTTTCTAGCTTTAACCATATCATGCTCCATGAAGATGATTGTGTCATTAGCGTATTGTAGGATAGACACTTCTCCGTCCACTAAATGCGGAACGAGGCCACCTACCTGGCCATCATCCTTAGCCCTGCCTATTAGGATTGTCAACAGGTTAACTACTATGTTGAACAGAATCGGAGACATCGAATCTCCTTGTCTCAGACCCTTGTGTGTCTGGAAATAATGACCTATGTCATCATTTACCCTGATTCCCACACTCCCTTTTTGCGTGAATGATTCTACCTGGTCCCTCTAGACCTGGTCGAAACCTTTCATATGCAAGGCTCGCTGAAGAAATGGCCATATAACCTTGTCGTACGCTTTCTCAAAATCCACTTTGAAAACCATCCCTTCGTGTTTTTTCGTGTGGATTTCATGGAGCATTTTATGTAAGACCACAACCCCTTCTAAGATGTTTCTGTCTGGTTTGAGACAGCTGCACCACAGAATGCGCAATCTGCGTGAGCCTATTAGACCCAACTTTGGTGAAGATGTTAAAACTAACATTAAGCAGGCAGATTGGCCTAAATTGCTCAATCCTCACGGCCTCAGTTTTCTTAGGAAGCAAAATAACCGTTCCGAAGTTCAAGTGAAACAACTGCAACTGCCCCAAGAAAAGATCCTGGAACATCAGGAGCAAGTCCCCTTTAATGATGTGGCAGCACTTCTTATAGAACTCGGCCGGAAAACCATCCGGTCCTGGAGCTTTATTATTTTTCATTTGCGAAATCGCTTCAAACACCTCTTTCTCCGAAAATGGGGTGGTCAAAATATCGTTCTCATCCGCAGCTAGTTGAGGAACATCCTCAACCCTGGACTCATCCAAGGAGACGAAATTATCCTCAGGAGGCCCAAACAGCTGCTTATAATAATTGGTGATATAAACTTTTAGGTTCTCCTGTCCTAAAATCGTCCCCTCATCTTGCTCAAGCTGAAAGATTCTCTTCTTTCGATGCTTGCCATTCGCAATCATGTGGAAGAATTGTGTGTTATCATCCCCTTGGACGATTTTTCGCACTTTAGCTCGCAGTGCCCACTTCAATTCCTCCTCACGCAGCAGTTCTTTCAATCTTAATTTCGCCTCCACTTTAGTTTCCAGCTCTCTGGTATCTAAAATAGAGGACTCGGCTTTTAAATCTAGGGATTGAATAAGTAAGAGGAGCCTTTCCTTCTCAGCCTTATATATCCCACTCAGGTGTTTGGAGACGTATGTTACTAGTATATGTTACTACATCTATAGTGGATAGAGTAAACGAGAATGTTTAGGCAATGCGCCACACCTGGGGCGGCCCTCATGTTACGTATATATAGGAGTACAAGGGAGTTACATGCCTTGGAGGCCAAGAGAGATCACAACCATATCATACAAAATCAGGTAGGTTGGGATATTCCTATACATAAGTGATACACGGAGATATACTCTAACATCCCCCCTCAGTTTGTGCGTCAGCTGGCAAGAGGCACAAACTGGACCGGAACTCCGAGAAGAGCTGCGAGGGTAAGCCTTTCGTCATAATGTCAGCATACTGGCGAGATGATGGCACATGAAGCACACGAACCTGACCAAGGGACACCTTCTCACGAACAAAGTGAATGTCAATCTCGATGTTTTTGGTATGGCGGTGTTGCACCGGGTTGGAGGCCATGTACACTGTGCTGACATTATTGCAAAAAACGACCGTTGCAGTAGTCAAGGGATGATGGAGCTCTGTAAGAAGCTGACGGATCCAGCAGCACTCGGCAACAACGTGAGCAACAGCCCGATACTCCGCCTCAGCACTCGATTTGGAAACCGTGGTTTGGCGCTTGGAGGACCAAGAGACCAGGGTGTCACCGAGATATACACAGTAACCTGAGGTAGACCGCCGAGTATCAGGGCAACCGGCCCAGTCAGCGTCGGAGTAGGCCGTGAGAGACAAGGTCGACGTCCGAGGAATGTGCAAGCGGAGATCCAGTGTACCCTTGATGTAGCGAAGAATACGCTTGACCAAGTGTAGATGCGGCTCACGGGGAGCATGCATATAAAGGCAGGCCTGCTGGACAGCATAGGCGATGTCCGGACGGGTGAGGGTGAGATACTGTAATGCACCAGCATAACTCCGATAGGTAGTAGCATCATCAAGCAGAGCACCATCAGTGGCTAAGAGTTTGACCTTGACATCAACGGGAGTAGGCGATGGATGACAGTCGGCCATGCCCGCACGCTGAAGAAGATCCAGGGCGTACTGTTGCTGAGAGAGAACCAGTCCATGAGCATCCCGAGTAACCGAGATGCCGAGGAAAAATGAGAGGTCTCCAAGATCTGTCATGGCAAACTCCGAGTATAGCTGCTGCGTTAGATGCTGAAGGAGTGCCGATATAGAAGCGGTGATCACAATATCATCAATGTACAGGAGGATGTACGCGAGCTGATCTCCATGGCGGTGGATGAACAGAGAGACGTCCGATTTCGACGCAACAAAGCCGGGGCGATGAGCGTAGAGAGCGAACCACTGGTACCATGCACGGGGCGCCTGTTTGAGCCCATAGAGCAACTTGTGAAGGCGGCACTCATAGTCGGGGCAACTGGCATCAACAAAACCAGGCGACTGCTGGCAATAAACCTCCTCGTCAAGATTGCCGTTGAGGAAGGAATTCTTGACATCAAGCTGGTTGATCGGCCACACACGGGAGACCGCAATGGTGAGGACGATGCGGATGGTGGCCGATTTGACAACCGAGTTGAATGTCTCGTCGAAGTCGATGCCCGGCTATTGGGAGTAGCCGCGGACCACCCACCGAGCCTTATACCGAGCAAGCCGTCCATCCGAATGGAATTTATGCTTGAAGATCCACTTCCCTGAAACAACATGAGCACGAGGTGGGCGTGGAACAAGTGACCACGTCCGGTTAGTGACAAGCGCCTCGAACTCATCATGCATGGCACGATGCCAGTGTGGGTCGTTGAGAGCACCCCGGTATGTTTTGGGAAGAGGAGAGAAGGAGGAGTCGGAAGCCATAAGGTTCATGCGATCGATGGGCTGGAAGAGACCGCGCTTGGCGCGAGTCAACATCGTGTGGGTGTTGCTAGGGGAGGGTGGACGGTGTACGACAACAGGAGGGGAGGATGTGCCCGGAGGAGACCCAAGGGAGGCGGGTGCGCTCGGCGGGTCAGCTACAGCAGGAGAGCGAGTAGGCGACCGGCGCCACCGGTCGGTTGTGGCGTGGGAGCGCCTGGGGCTGCAGCGGCTGGCCCGTGTATGGGTTGAAGCAGATCCACGGGCCTACCGCAGGCTGACCGCCTGCACCGACGCGGGAGCCACCGGAGTTGCTGCCGCCGGAACCGCCGCCTTGCCGCTTCTTGCGCCAGTTCCCGCCGTTGCGGTTGCCGCCACCATGGTTGCCGTCGCTGCGGTTGCCGTCGCCATGGTTGGAGTTGGCGCTGCCAAGGCCGGAGCCCTGGGAAGAGTGGCCGCCGTACAGGGCGGTCTGGTTGGCCACGATGGAGGTGTTGGCGAGCTGAGTCTCGCGTAGAACCAGCAGAGAGCGCGTCTGCCCGAACGTCGGAAGCGGGTTCTGCATGGTGACGATCGTGGTGATGTCGGCGAACCGCGGGTTGAGCCCGTGAAGGCAGTTGAGGACGAGGGTTTGGTCCGTGACCGGAGTGCCGACGTCGGCGAGGGCGTCGGAGAGGGCCTTCAGGCGGTGGCAGTACGCGGTGACCGAGAGATCACCTTGGACGAGGCCGCGGAACTCGACCTCGAGGTAGACCGCGCGCGTCATCCGGTTGTCCAGAAAAAGGTTGGAGATGAGAGTCCAAGCCTCATGCGCCGTCTGATCTTCTGCCATGATTAGATCAAGAATCTCGTCGGAGATAGAGCCGTACAGCCAGGACCGGACGACGTAGTCCTCGCGGGTCCAGTCCGGTGTGCGGTCCGCCGCGGGCGTGACGGTGGTGATGTGGGACAGCAAGTCGTACTTGCCGAGGAGGACGCGGATGAGCATCCGCCACTTGGCAAAGTTGGAGGTGTTGAGATCCAACGTGACGGGCACGTGGGTGCGCACACTGGCGACTTGCACAGCCAGCGAGGCGGAGGCGGGCATGGTGGAGTTGATGAGGGCGCCGGCGGTGGAGTGGGAGGCGGGTAGGGAGGGAGAGGTGAGGGAGGAGGTGGTGGAAGTGCCGATGCCAGACATGGCGAGGGGATGGCGATCGGGAGGGGGCTGGCGGCGGCGTGGTAGGGTTTAGGAGGAGGGGATCGATCTATCTGATACCAAGTAAACGAGAATGTTTAGGCAATGCGCCACACCTGGGACGGCCCTCGTGTTACGTATATATAGGAGTACAAGGGAGTTACATGCCTTGGAGGCCAAGAGAGATCACAACCATATCATACAAAATCAGGTAGGTTGGGATATTCCTAGACATAAGCGATACACGGAGATATACTCTAACAGATAGTAACATTTGTGTGGTATTTTTTTACGGACGAACTTTTGATATGTTTATCTTTAATCATGGTAGTACAACTAACACCAAAAGTAATAAAAATTATATCTAGATCCGTAGACTGCCAAGCGATGACTATAAATACTGAAGCGAGCCGAAGGCGTGGCACCGCCATTCCCCCTCTCTCGTCAAAGCCGGACAAAGCTTGTTGTAGCAAACAATCGGGAAGTCATTGTGATAAGGCCCTATGAAACCAGCGTAGCAGAACAACAACCATCGTCATATGTGTGGCATTGTGCATAACTTAATTTATTACTAGGTTGTAGACTCATTTTGTCTTGATATGTGTGATGTTACGATAACATATCATATCATATTACTATAAATTTTTATTTTCTTATTAATTACTATACTTGTCTCTTTTTTGCGGGGTAAAGGGATTGTATTGATTAAATAATAGTCACATTACAATCCCGTAGGATGAGGTCTAATATTTCATGAGGCCCCGATCCTAACCAAACTACTGTTCGTTCCTCTAGACGACCAAAACGAGCAAGCAGATCGCTCGCTTGGTTCATTTCCCGGGAGATTTTGTTGACAACGAAACGCCTCCCTTGGTTCATGAGATGCTTCACGTGCTCAACTAGATGACCCAGCTCTGAGCTATCTCGAGATGGATTATTAATCATCTTAGCGACCTATATGGAATCTGTTTCAACAAGGACATCCTGCTGACTCCACTCCAAAGGCAAGGGACATGCCTTCCATACATGCACTTAGTTCCGCCTCAAGTGCTGATCCGCAACGACTAAGAAAACGGCAGGAAGAGAAAACAATTCGTCCATGATCATCACGGAGAATCATACCTGCCCCGCCGCCTCAGACTTTCACCGTATGACCCATCAATATTCAGCTTCAAAGATGCCAGCAGTGGTCTCTCCCAACTATTGGCTGTAGCATGCGTTATATGCGAAAACTACAGCAGGGCGGTCCATTCACTACACATTTTCCTCGATAATTTGCTCAGTAGTCTGGTTCTTGACCTGCGATAAACTTGCCATGTAACTGCATAAGAACTATCGGGATCCTTCTACAGATGGAAAAGGCCTGTCATGAGTAAGCTCATTATGTCCATGCCATACTCTCCAGAGGATCATTAGGATACGAGCACAGACTTGATCAGTACGTGGGAATAAGAGCTCCGGTATCCACTCAGTTTGTAGACGCTCCATAATCGCATGTGAGGGAAGGTCCCAAACATCACGCATGGCGTTCCATAAAGCCCGAGCCGGCGGACAGCGATAAAGAGCGTGCTTTACATCCTCTTGTTCCTGCCCACAGATTGTGCACACTCCGGTGACCGGGATATGATGATTTTTCTTGTTCTCCTCTGTTGCTAATGAATTAGTAATTGCACGCCATGCAAAAGTACGTACTTTAGGAGGAACTGGCAAACTCCATAGCTTCTTCCAAATCTCACGATCACCATTCGGTCTAGTACTTGTGGCTGGCACATTACGAGCATGCTCTGTCAAGCTGAGACCAAGCTTATAAGCACTCTTAACAGAGAAGATACCATTTTTCTCTGGCTGCCAGGCAAGAAAGTCCGATTCACGTCTTGGTGAGGTTCGGATGGATAAAATGGCCCTAGCATCGATCGGTAGAAAGTTGGCCCACACGGCAGCTACATCCCATGTACCTCGTTTGTCAAGCAAGCTCGAAACTCTGATGAGTCTGGACCGGCCTCGAGCGCTAAACGGCTTGAGTGAGGACGAGCGTGGTATCCAATTGTCACGCCAGATGCGGACCGATTCACCATTACCAATGCGCCATATCATGCCTTCCTTGAGAAGTTCCAGCCCATAAGATATAGCAGACCAAGTTGACGAGGGTTGCCCTGTAAACACAGTGTATAGTAGGTTGCCTTGTGGGTAGTATCGGGCCTTCAATACGCTGCACACAGACTATCCGTGTTTGCAGAACCGCCAAGCTTGACGAGCCAAGAGTGCCCGATTAAAATCCGCATATCTCGAATCCCATTCCACCTTGCCCTTTTGATCTGATCATCTTATCCCAACTGAGCCAATGTGTTTTGCGCTTTCCATTTTCCGCTCCCCACCAAAAGTCTCGGATCAACTTTGATAGGTCATCACAAACAGAGAATGGAAGTTTAAAAACTCCCATAACATATGTCGGTAGTGTTTGCGCGATCGACTTGATAAGGATTTCTCTCCCACTCTGTGCTTGATTATTGTCACCCCAAAGCAATATACACTGTGTGAGTTTGGCCTGAAGACTCTGGAATTTACCACGACTCATGCGACCTTCTGGAGTTGGTAGACCCAAGTATTTCGCTTCAAACACTTGTTGCTCCACATGAAGGATTTGGCGTGTTGCTTCCTGATCTGATAGCGGACAAAGCTTGCTAAATTGGATTGAGCACTTTGCTGGATTAATGAGTTGGCCGGTACATGCAGCATAAGTATCAATGACATGTTTAACTCTCAAAGCTTGCTCCGCATTTGCCTTAAAAAAGAGGAGTGTGTCATCGGCGAAAAGGAGGTGGGAGACCCCTGGTGCCCGACGACACACCTTCACCGGTGTAAGACCTCCAGTTGCTACCTCAGATTGTAGAAGAGCCGAGAGACCGTCAGCCACAAATAAAAATAAAAACGGAGAGAGAGGGTCACCTTGACGGAGGCCTCGAGTTGGGGAGAATGCTTCCAATAGAGCTCCATTAAATTTCACCGAATACCTCACCGTGGTAACGCATTGCATAATCCATTGCACCCACTGATGAGCAAAGCCCATTTTTTGCATTGCCTCCTCTAGAAACTTCCAGTCGACACGATCGTATGCCTTTGATAGATCCACTTTATAAGCACAAAAAGAATTCTGCTGTGATGCCCCATGTTCCAGAAAGTGCAGACACTCAAATGCAAGAAGAGCATTATCTGTGATTAATCTACCTCGAATGAAAGCGCTTTGGTTTTCAGAAATTATCTCTCCCATGAACGGTCGCAATCTATTAACCAAACACTTTGACACAATCTTGTATATGACATTACATAAACTGATTGGCCTCAAGTCCTTTAGCTCGAAGGGTTGTCAATCTTGGGAATAAGCACAATTGACGATCATTCACCCCCAGTGGCATAATTCCAGTACGAAAAAATTCAATTACTGCTTTGACAATATCCGACTTCAATAAATCCCAGTTACGTTGGAAGAAACGGGCAGGGAGACCATCAGGTCCTGCCGCTTTGAGAGGGCCAATTTGAAACAACACATTGGATATTTCCTCCTCCGTGAACGGTTTACAAAGTTGCTCATTCATTCCATCGCCATAAGGGTCTCAAATAAATTGATAACTGGATCAGCCGAGAGGGAGGGATCTCTGGTATACACAGATCTGAAATACGAGACCGCCATCCGTTCCATCTCCAAGGGTGATTCATGGACAGCACCGTCCCCATCCTTCAATCGAGTAATTTTATTTCTGCGTGCACGCCAAACAGCTCGCTGGTGGAAAAATTTAGTGTTTCGGTCCCCCTCCTTAAGCCACGTTATGCGTGAACGCTGCAGCCACAACATTTCTTCCCTGTAGAGGATTTCATTCATACGATCCATAGTATTCCTAATTATGTCAGCTGATGCATTGGTTTCCCTTTGATCCTTTAACAACCGGCGAAGCTGTGACAACTCACGCATGACATTGCCAAACTTACGACCTCCCCACGCATGCATCCTGTTCATTACCTCTTTGAGCGCCACATGAATCCCACCCAAATCAGCCCTTTGAGGAACACTTTGCCAGGCCGCCTTGATGACTGTCGGAAGTGCTTCATCTCTCTACCAACAAATCTCATACTGCCTACACTTGCGGGTGTTTATAGTGCGCACCTCACGCTCTAGTGAGAGCAAAACTGGACAGTGGTCGGAACCTGGGGAAACCAAGTGCACCACAGACACCCCAGAAAAAATATCACATCATATATTTTGTCTAGATATATGTGATGTTATTATTTATGCTACTCCCAGTATGAGTAGGCTGACATTGCAGAATTGACCGTCATCTACCGTACGCCCACGTCCTCTCCATCTATCTTCATCTTCCCCTTAACCTCCATCCATCTATCTTCCTCTTCCCCTTAACCTCCACGTACACGTCAAAGACCTTTTTTACAAATGGATGACCCACTGACTCCAGAAAGCAACCGGTTTTGCTCCAGTCAAACCATTGTCAAGTCGCCACCCACACCACCCCACACGTAAACGTACGTGCAAGACACCGCGCGGCATCCGTGGATTGACGGGCGCAAACCTGCTCGCCCGGTCGTGTACACGCACCAGCAGCGGCAGCGGCCGTGTGCCGTTCCTTTCGCCGGCCCGACGAGCTTATTTTTTTATATTTCCTCCGTCTGGTGAAGAGTATATATTTGAATTAGTGTACTTCTATCTTCTCAATGCATTTTAAAGTTAAGATAAATATTTTTCTCTCATTACATGGTATTCAAGACCAATAACATTCTACGCATGGTCTTCTTAAATTTTTACATGCATTTAGCTCATTGGGGGTTGGGTAATTAAAGAGGAGAGATAGTGACTTGCATTTTTTCAATGCAATTTTTACTCTACTTCATAATTTGTCCTAAAATTTCTATATACACTTTTCATCGGACGGAGGGAGTAGGTGATAGGAGGGTGTGTGAGATTGGTACATTTTTATATGCCGGATGCTACTGATTGTTTGAAAATAGTTGACCTGGTTAAAATCGTGAACCAAATCCAAAATTGAATACCTCAATTAAAAGAAAGGCTCTAAAATCAAGGAGCATAGTGAAATTAAAGAATTGAATAAGGGGGTGTTTGTTTCCAGGGACTTTTTGGTGTAGGGACTAGAAAAAGTCCCTAGCAAACCAAACAGGGTAGGACTTTTTTGGGACTTTTTGCTAAAAGTCCTTAGAAGCACCTCCTTGAGAGTCTTTTTCAAAAAGTCCCAGGGACTAAAAAAAGTCCTAAGACTAGAGAAACAAACACCACCTAAGCGAGCTCCTTGAGAAATTGTTGACTCAATTAAAATTAGATGACCCATCTCCAAATTAAAGACATCTATTGATTGCAAGACCTTAAGGACTAGAGAGCATAGTGTATTAAAAGAATTAGAATGAGAGAGCTCCTCGAAAAAGTATTGGCCCGATCAAATCAAGTGACTCAATTCTAAATTAAAGATTTCAATTGGGTGCCTTAAAAATTAGGGAAGATAGAGTATGGTGTGTATTTCTTTTAGAGAAGGAGGATCACCCCCGGCCTCTGCATCTGAATGATGCATGCAACCATTTTATTAATTATTTACAAAAAAACTTACAAAGGGATACAACAATAAGTCTGAAGCCATCGTCTATGCGACAACTGTCGCTACTCATATCCAGCTAATGAAGGAATGTTGATAGTCCGGGCCTAACACCACAGACCTTGCAGACAAGCCTAACATCAAAGACCTGAGGCACCAACCAAGCAACTTGCCGGGTATAGGGCACACACCAGTCCGGCGCGCTCTCAGAGACCGTCGCCGTCAACTTCCACTACTCCATCTTCAGAGTTGTACTGACGCATCATCCTTGCCCGGTCTAGTTGTCGTCAACGCCACCACGGCACCCAACGAAACTACCACCCCGCGCGCGAACTACTGAGCACGCCGTGGTCGCGCCATTACACCTCAGCACCTTGCCGCCAAGTACCACCAGTCGACACAGCTTGAAGTCTCCAGAAGATCTGTCGTGCGTAGCACCTTCCAATCAGGCATGACAAAGCGTAGCACATGTCGGCCAGGCATGACTGACATCTCCACCGAAGCTCCGTGCAAGACGAAGCCGCTCCACCTCCTGCTTCTGTCTTCCGGCGCTGCTCCACAAACGATGCTCCCAAGAGAGAAACGCCACCGCAGTGCCGCCATCGTCCGATCTGGAAGAACAAATCCTAGGGTTTTCCCGGGGAACAACATGAGTGGGTTGACAGTAGTTACACGATGATGTCTTCATCAAGGTAACGACGTAGAACGCCGCTGTCGCCCGCCATCGGCTCTGTTTCACGGCAATCATGTCTCCCCGACTCGCAGCCGGGACTAGATGAAGGATCTGAAGATCCGACCACCCAGCCACATGCCGACCACCTCCGATGAAGGGGATGACCACCTCCGCCAAGTCCCGCCTCCATGTCGAGAATGGTCGTCGGACTCCCCCGCCGTCAGTAGCTGCGCCCGACGCTAGGCCAAACACAACCACCAATAGCACATCACCGGGACACCGGTGCGGAGATCCACCGTGACCGCGCCCTAGAACCACGGTAGATGAAGCGAGCACGCCCGCTGGCTGACCCCACCTCGACCCTGAGTCCGCACTGACCGGATCTGCGAAGAAGCCCCAGATCCACCCCTGTCTCGCAACGCCGCCGCCAGGAAGCCGACTGGGCCGGTCCATGAACGCCGACGCGCGCGAGGCAGGGATCAGCACCGAGGGAGCCAAGGGGCATGACGAAACACGATCTGCCACCCCAGATCACGGAGACGTCGTGCAGCAAAACTCCCGCCGCCACCGTCAGCCACGAGGGCTTTGCCCGCCGGCATCCTCCGGTGGTGGCGCGGGGAAGGGAGGGTGTAGGAGGAAACGGCGGCGGCGCTGGCAAGGTCGCCCCCGAGTCGCCTAGTCGTGTATGGTGTGTAGTATATTGCAATATTGATCTATTGGCCAGTTCCTCCTAGCCACTGATTCATCTTTTGTTAGAGTCCATCGATCCACTGTCACTTTATTTTTCTTGCCGAGGGTAGAATGTTCTTAGCCCAAATGCATCAATCGGTTTTGTTTAGGGGTTATTGACCAGGCAGAGGTTTTAGTCAATGGTCAGACTAGTCACACTATTTGCTGCTTACATTATTTTTATTGTATACTTAGTAGTACTTGCTTGCAAACCGTAGGTAGAATAGCTGAATGGGGTGGGTAAGCTATAAAAATGTTCTAGAATATGCATGTGCCGTCCAAACCGATCCACGTTTTCCTGGCGCGCGGTAACAAAAGCGAATCCACGTTTCCCCTTGGTCCAAGCATAAGGGTCTTCCATTTGTATAATTTTTAACCAAACGATCCATGTTTTTATCGGCAATATGCATGAACTTGAGTTCATGGTGACTAACTACTAGCGGCATGAAACTGGTCGAGTTTCAGGAGATTTTTAAACCTATTCTTTTGTAAACACAGTACATATGCACGCTCATAATATATACGTGCATCCTATTCATATGAACACTTTTGAAAGATTGAAATGATAGATATTAAGATTGACGAAGTCCAGATAGATACTTCGTACGTTGGCAAACACATCACACCACTAAATGTATAACGCTGTGTGCCAAGTCTAGGACTTAAATCTGGACAATGGTTATAAAGAACACGAGTATTAAAACTATGCTTTGGTTGGTGTTTGTTCACACATACTCAGATATAATTCAATTCTTTTAATACACTATGCTATCTAATTCTCAATATGTATCATCATATACTCCCTCCGTCCCCAAATTTTTGTTTTAGATTTTTTTAAATACGGATGTATTTAGGTAACTAGATACATCAGTTTTTAGACAAATCTAAGACAAGAATTTTGGGACGGAGGAAGTACTACTTAGAGCTTCTACACACGCAGACACCAAATTTGACCTCTCGACGCGTCCACATGCACTGATCGGCCAGACCTCATCTTGGTGCTATGCATTCGAGTACCTCATATTTTATCCTCTAGATCCATACAGATCATGCAAAAGAAATCCTACATAGTATGCAAATCACGCTAGCCTAAACTACGCTTCTTCGTCGGAGATGTCCACGATGCCCGTGCCTGGCACCGGTAGATGGGCGCGTATGAGGGCTCCGGCTCCTCCTCTTCATCCATAAACGTGAGCATCTCCTCGACGGCCACGGTGTGCTCCGCCTCCGCCTCCTGCAAATGACGGCAGTTGGCCTCCGCCTCTGCCTCTGACTGGAGGGAATCGAGTATTGTCTGCTGATCCGCCTGCAGATCGGTGTCCCTAGTGTCCCCCACGTCCTTCTCCTGTTCTCCTCCAGCTTTGCATCCTCCATCTCCTCCTCCTGCTCCGCCTCCTCCTTCTTCAACTCCTCTCCGGATCCACCGCGACCAAAGGTAGCCCCACGACGATCCGAGCTTTATGCCTTGCCCGGATCTGCTCAAGGAGCTGCAATCGGCGCTCCACCTAGATATGGGTAGCTCCTTACCCGGCGGCATGGTGGCATGGCTACAAGTGGTGGCGAACGGCGAGTGGAAAGTGGCGGTGGCAGTAGACGGGAGGAGAGAAAATGTGGACGGGTATGGTTTGGTGCCGGCGGTCGGCTTAAATAGCCGGGCTACGGTACTACGCAGCCCGCCGGAGCGACGCCACGCGACGCCATTGGTCAAAAGGAGGAGACGAGCTTCGGACTGCCGGGTTTCAGAGTGTTTTCGTGTGGGACTAGGCGTGAGGCTGATGTGAAGAATGCGCACGCGCCTCCTCATATCTGTCTCAGATTTGGGTTGGATATGAGGGGCGTCGGTTAGTTCGGGCGTTTAAGGCCTTTTTGAGGGGCCCGGACGTTTGAGGGGTGTTTGAAGCGCCCGGCTTAGAGCATGGTTAACAGTATAGCAAACAATCGGCTATATAAGATTGTCACATCATCTATAGCCAACCTAATAGCCAACATGTATAGTGACTAATTACTAAGTAGTAGTATTTCATTAATAGATGGTCCATCTTACACTCTCACATTGTTTCTTGGAGCACGTGTTGTAGCTGGCTGTTAATCTACAGCCCGCTTACTTTCTCTCTCCTCTTCTCTCACATCCAACTCAGCAAACATATAATATTTTAATCCTTACAGCCTAGTGACTTTACCTTAGGGCGTGTTTGGTTCCAAATAAGTCATCAACTTATAAGTCGAAAAGTGAAAAAGTGACTTATTTTGCCAAACGGACCCGACTTATAAGTCACCCCAACTTATAAGTCATAAGTTGCTCCATCCCAACTTAAAACTTATAAGTCATCCCCTTTTACGTGGGTCCCACCACCTGCATGATGTGGATTAGTGTGAGAAGGTGTGTCAGGTGACTTATAAGTCAGGTGACAACCAAACAGGCGTGACTTATAAGTCACTGGTTTTAAGTCACCTGACTTATAAATCAGGTGACTTATTGGAACCAAACATACTCTTATTATACTTGCTCTTAGATGCTCTCAGTGTCAGAGTTTGTCAAAAAGAAACATCACACTGTCAGTCATTGAAGATTGATTTTGAAAGATCCAATGATTTCTCTCGTTTGATATATTCCAAGCGAAGAAGAAGGCAGCTTTGGTTGCAAGTTGTCTCGGGTCCAAGTCGATCAGGTTGCAGTAAAAACTGTGTTGTCTAGGAGACATCTAACATGTAGCCTAGTTATTGCACACGTAAGTGGTACAATCAAGCATAAAAAGAAAGAAGAAAAAAAATGCGCCCATGAATCTTCACTTGAAATCAATGGCATAGGATTTAGATGTGCAATACTTATGGCACATCTAGATGTGCTTCAGCAAATCCGAATATATAATAGCATCTACAGTCGGCCGCCTCAAAGTCGCCTCAAACGCCTAGGTGGGCCGCCCAATCACTGACCGTTCACGAAATTTTGACCCAGACAGGCGCCTTGAACGGGCCTTAAACGCCCGGGCTGACCGGCACCCCTCATATCCAACCCAAATATGAGACAGATAGGGGACTCTCGGACGCGTCCGCCACGTCACCCACGCTGACCCATCCGACCCCACATATATTCCTCCCCATCCACTCACCAGATCAAACCCTAGCCACTTCACTCCACTCCCCTCCACTCCTCACTGCCACCAAAGCTCCTGTCCGTCGGTCTCCGCCGTGTCCGACATGGTGGGCAGCCGATCCAAGTCCTTCACCTGCCGATCCATCGACCCCAAGCTCATCCCGCGCGGCCCCGAGGAGGAGATGATCGTTCGGCTTGCGCTCCGCCGCTCCCGGGAGGAGGCTCGTGTATGGCAGCGCTCAGACTCCTTTCGTTGGGATTCCGGCGCAAATGGCGCATGGGTCCGGCGCTAGGTGTGCCGTCGTTGTCTCACTGCAGGCGGTGCGGTCCATCTGGCATCCGAACACGGTGGCAGATGCACAACCCCTCCGTTGGTGCGCTGAGGCCATGCACACAACATGGGCGTCTTCCGGCGCAAACATGGCGTGACGTGCCCGTCGTACGGGGTAGCGAGCATGAGAGGCGGCGGCAACCCTCACGGTGGTAGACATCGGCGAGGCAGAGTTGTATTCTCCGGCGCCTCGTATGGTGCACCAGTCCGGACGCCGCAGCTGCGTCGTGGTGGATGTCGCCGGCTCGTCCCTGGACGATCCATCATTGATCTTACGTCCACCGACACCGTTCGGGTTCCGGGCTCCGTCGGGGAAGAGTGAGACATGAGAGACGGCGGCACCTTGAGTCCCGTGAGCCGGCTCGTGTCCCATGTCGTACTCTACCTTGCCGACGACCGGACCAACACTCTGAGGGGCGCAGCTGGCCGCAGGACATGGGCACGGCGGAGCCCGGGAGCTCCGCTCAAAGATCACTTTGTTGGATGTAACAATATGGATTTCGGATTTCTAAGATGTGGAATGCATTACGTGAGGCATGACGGGTCACTTTCCGCGGACGCGCCCGAACACATTCGCGGGCCTTTGGGTGATCGGATTTGTCAAGCCCGACGGTTGTAGATGCTCTAAATACTCCAACAAAATTCCCAGTCGTGTCCATGGCAGTTCCCCATGCTGCAAAGTCGTCGCGCTGGCGTACGGCCGAGTCTCCGCGTAAGCTCCACCCGCCGGCCGGCCATCTTTCCCTAGTGACAGTGCGGAATTGACCGCCATCGATCACCTAGTCAGCACCGTACGCCCACGGCCCATCCATCGATCTCCACCTCCCCCTAAACCTCCACGTACACGTCAAAGACATTTTTGACATTCGGATGGCGGACAGATCCGAGAAACCAACCAGTTTTCCTCCCAAGTGTCAAACCACCAGCGTCAAGTCGCCACCCGCGCGCCCCACACGTAAACGTACGTGCAAGACACCGCGCGCATCCGTGGATGGACGGGCGCAGACCTGCTCGCCCGGTCGTGTACACGCACCAGCACCAGCAGCAGCACCGGCCGTGTGCCGTTCCTGTCGCCGGCCCGACCCGCCGATCGAAAAGCAGCATCGCATCGCATCCCATTCCGCGGCGTGGTTGGGTGCATGATTAAGCCCGTTTGAGTGCAGAAAAGGCCGCCAGCTCGCAGTGGTTGCGAGCCGCGTTATCGCGCATGATTTGTCCGTTTTTTTTCCCTGACGGCAGAGAGAGGGAGGGATAGAGGCGTGGACGCCAGCGGGCGTCTAGAAGGTGATGCCGGGCCGGGTCAATCAACCCTTCTAGAAAGCTGGTAGCCTGGCAGACGCCAAAAGGAATTGAATTTGTTTCGTCTTGGGTACGTGATGCCGCCGCTGCCGCTGCTCGTCGGCTTATCCGATCCGCCTAGAATGTGTAAACCCACCCAGAGATAGAGTGTGAGACCGATTGACCAAGACGTATGCATGTCGTTTTCCACATGGCCGATGCGAACCCCGTCCCAGAACAGTAGTAGTGGTCTCTGAAAGAAAATTTTACTAACAGGGTCAAAGTGGGATCTCATCTTCTTTTTTTAACTTTCACAGCGTCAAGCAGTGGTCAAAGCCGGTGGGATCCCGTTCTAGAAAAGCTGAATGGCAGCAGCTTCTCGGTAATTTTCGTGTCAACATCAAAAGAGTTGCGGTTTCTAGTAGCCGGCAGCATTTTCTTCTTCAACTACTTTTGTGACTGCTTAAGGAAAAAAAAGTCTTTCTAACAAATACAGTTAACATTTTGCATGAAATTCAAATATATGGTATCCACCGAAACATTAACATCACTGGCTAAATACCAATGCGTTTCTACCCGCAAAAAAAAAACCAATGCGTTTCTATGACACTAAGATAAAACATCTGAGACATGCACGCGTTTCTATAGAAAGAAGAAAAAACATCTTCATGCATATGAGCGAAAGTGATACTTTTTTCTTTTGCGGGGTGAAGATGAGTTTTGTTCCATAACTATAGAGTTATAATCTAGAGGCAAGAGATCCTCAATACAGAGGGACCCTCTATGTGGCCAAACATAGGTGCTACACTGCACTCAGTACAACTGTATCTCGTTAATTGATCTGCTACTCTATTTTGATCATGATAAAGTTTTTACGAAATAAATTCCCGATTTGACGATAAAGCTGTAATCTACAGAGACTAAGTAGTCAAGTTTGAGACCTGTAATAAGAGATAGTGCTCGAGAAGAATCTGACTACAACAGAAGCTCGGTGTGTTGGATTGCATGGGTCATGCCCTGCATCAATGCATGTAGCTCCGCTTCCGCAACATCGTTGTGAAATAGGAATCTTATTTTTTTTATGGTAATATGCGTCTTATTTTAGTATAAAGATCATAGTACAAGCCACGCACACATCGATCTGGTAAGATTAAAATGACAGCAGAACGCTAGTCTTTGCACAAAGAAACACCAGCCAAGACAGAAAAAAATACAATCAAGACTGAAGAAACCACTGAGCTTTACCCAACGCCCGTCACTTGCCTTCGACACCACCACAGCAGTCGCCAAAGGAATGGTGAAGCCATTGCAGTTAACGAATTAGACTGGGAAAACACCTCGGACACGTCATCATACTCTAGATCTGACACCCTCGCACGACTAAGACGTCGGAGGAGTGAACATACCCGCCAGCCACAAATCACGAACCCAGCACACGATCCACCATCTTTCAGATGCCGCAGATGCAGACCACAATCTGCATCCACTCCTGGACTACCTCCCAAGCCCCGTGTCGGCACTGGAGCACATGTTGTCGCAACGGCGGAACCCGAGGACACAAGTCCACCACGAGGATTTCGTCGCCGTCACACCATCATTGTTTGAATAAACTAATTTCTAAAACCATCCCCAGCCACAGGATAGATCGCCTCGTCTGGGAAGGATCTGAAACTTTTTTATTGAGCGCTGCCAACGATAACGGCCCAAAAATGTAAGCTACCAGGGCCTAAAACCTAAAGCTGCATGATCCACATGCGTGGATCCGACCACCCCCCCCCACACACACACACACCCACCACAGACGACCGGCGGAGGGGAGCCACCGGAGGTCGGCGGCGGTTGGGGATCCACCGAACTTGTACCACCTCACTCCAAGCATCGAGTCCTCGTCTCTGCCGACCACTCGTGTACCTCTTTGACTCTTCCTTTCCTTCTATTTTCTTACCCATTGTAACAACAGGGAGGCGCACTGACACTATTTTTTTACTTTCACATTTTATTTATTTTATTATTTGAATCAAAAGTCCAATTTAAAGTTCGTTTTGCATAGACATGTTCCTTGTGATGATGCCTTTAAATAAGAAGTTTTAAAAGCTTCACCACTCATCAATTATGTACTATTATTTTCTTCTTTGTTTGTGCAAGGTGAAGATTTTATGATCAATATTTTTAATTATTATTTTTGTATTTCCTTACTTATTAACATCCACTCCCTCTGTAAACTGATATAAGAGCGTTTAGATCACTAAAATAGTGATCTAAACGCTCTTATATTAGTTTACGGAGAAGTACTCCCTCCATCCCAAAATTCTTGTCTTAGATTTGTCTAAATATGGATGTATCAACTCACGTTTTAGTATTAGATACATCCGTATCTAGACTAATCTAAGACAAGAATTTTGGAATGGAGGGAGTATTATTTATGTATTGTTTTCTTCCTTATTTGTGCAATGTGAAGATTATATAATCAATATCAATAACTACCATTGTTGTATTTCCGTATTTATCATCATCCATTAATTATGTGTTATTTTCTTCCTTATTTGTCTAAGGTGTAGATTATATGATCCATATCAATAATTACCATTGTTATATTTCCTTATTATCACCAGCCATTAATTTTGTATTATTTTTTCCTTATTTGAACAAGGTGAATATTATATGATCATTATCAATAATTACCACGGTTATTTGCTTACGTACCCTCAACCATTGGTTACACAATATTATCTTCCGTATATGTACTAGGTGAAGATTATATGATCAATATCATCAATTACCATTGTTATTTACTTACTTAGCATCATCTACTAATTACATATTATTTTCTTCCATACTTGTACGTACTAGGTGAAGATTATATGATCAATGTCATTAATTATTAAAATTTGAAAAAAATCCTCATATAAAAAATGGCAAACAAAAAAACTGCGGGAAAATCGTAAACAAATTGACCACTGCTTCCTCCGCTCATAAATATAAGATATTCTAACCTTTTTCTGAATCGGATGTATATAGACATATTTTAATGTGTTTGTCCACTCATTTTAGTCCGTAGACCATATTAAAATGTTCAAAACATCTTATATTTGTGAACGGAGGGAGTACATCATTCTAAAAAAGTACAATAGAAATGATGCAAAGGCTGACCAAGGATTTCCTATATATATTATCCTGAACTCACACCAACTGTCCAACATAATCTGAGGGTTTCAGTAGACCAACTAAAATCCAATAGTTTACGGGCATCGGCGATCGTCATCGTCTTTTTTCCAATTTTTGCGTGTGGCGAAGCAGTGGGAAGCTCCGGCACTCGTGCCATCGACCGCACTCCATTTACACCCTTTTTAAAACCGTGGGTGCGCGCTATAAATACCAAGGGTCTCCGTCCACCTCGCCGCCGGAGACAACCACCAAACCCACGCATCCCCTCCCCTCCTCTTTCCGCAGCGCGGCGCCGATGGCCACGGCACACTGCTACCCGCCGCCGCCGCCGATCGCCCACGCGCTTCCAAGGCCGCACGCCGCCGACAGCGCCGTCGCCCTGCTCCCCGACGACGGCGGCAGCGACAGCGAGAGCGTGGCGGAGTCGTCGTGCCCGCGCCCGCGCGTGCGCCGGCCGACGGCGAGCGGGGACGAGGAGGAGGAGGAGGACGACGGGTGCAGCGGCAGCTGCGTGGAGGCGGACGAGTACTGGGGGTACTACCAGCAGCAGCAGCATCCGCAGGAAGCCGACGACGAGGAGGAGGTCAGCACGGCGAGCGTCTGGTGGAAGAAGAAACGAGCGGCGGCGGCGGCTGGTAGGTCCGGCGGCGCGTTCCCCTCGGCGGTGGGTCGTGAGGGGGAGGAGAAGAAGGCGGAGGACCCGAAGCGGGCGGCGGCGCGGCAGGAGGAGGACCGCAAGTTCTGGGCGGACTGCCTCGCCACAGGGTACCCATGAACGAACCCCGGGGGAAAGCCATAGCTCGGCATGCAAAGGCCATGGCAAAGAAGCCATGAGCACCGCTAACCGAAATTGCAGCAGCTCAACCCAAGCGTATGCCTACCTTTTTTTTTGTTTGTTTGTTTCTTTTCTTTGTACATAATATTCAACTCCTCAACAAGTCATTGGGTGGTGTATTTTGACTCCCGTAAAGCTTTACAGAAAGAATTTCTTTCTTTCTTTTCTTTTGTTGAGGGTGAAAGAATTGAATTTCTGTGCAAATCTAGTAAGTAGAAAATACATTTTTCTTTTCTTGCTTGTTTTAGATGGGGGGTGGTCAATTAAAGTAGCGGTGGGACGCCAAAGCCAGCGGCCAATGGCATTGCCGGCGGCCACCAACCGGTGGAGAGACATGGGGCATGGAGAGGTGGCAGGCAAGGAGATCTCCTCCGCCGCTTTAAATTCCCGTCCTTCCTCGTCAAACTCCCAATTGGACAGACAGACGGTGGCCGATCACCGACGGAGCATCGCATTCCGTCCGTCCGTCCGTCCGTCCTAGGCTCATGTACATGTAGATGTAGGTCCTAGCCCGGGGGATCGCGGGGCCTCCTGTGGAACGTGCGTCAGTTGCGCGCGCCAACGACCGGCGGGGAATGGAGCCGGATCCTCTACAGTGCGCATCTAGTGTAAACCGAAGAAGGAATGCTACGGACTATTAGCAAGTTATTTACTTTTGGTAATTACTGTAGATATAAAAAATCTAAAATTAATTTTATCTCACCATCAACTTGTTTGTATGTAATTACTATGAACGTGCATACTAGATCCATAATTTAAAAATTAATTTAAGTTATTTTAGACTTAATTATATGAATTAACAGAAGAAAAGTTAGGGTATTGTAGCTTCTCTAACATTCCTCGTGTATGTTAGAGGATCCACTTCCGCGGGGAATATGGTCCAAGCTCGGCCGCGTAACCATGTGTGTTTATGATGGGTTTGGTGCGTAAAGCGGCCGGGGTTAAATAAAGGGGGCGAAGCCAAGCTGCGGTTGCTTGTCCAATGGAAAGATGGTTTTCCCTTTTAATTATGTTAGATTAGAAACTGGCGCCTGTTGCTCAGCTTCTTTCTTTCTTTCTTTCTTTCCGAGCTAGTACAGCTAGTACTGTAGTTGGCTTTATAGAAAGACAGCACGTGTGGCACGCCCTTGACCATGTTTTCCAGAATGTCTAGCATTCAGGCATTGTCATAGGTGCCGGCATCCCGTTTTCATCCGACCAAACTCATTGATTAAAAACAGGCATAGGTGTACGTGGCCTTCACATTTTTCCGCCAAAGAAGGGTGTCACGTCCAAACTTTGTGCTAACTGTCCTTGTTACTGGCGATCCCAACCAAAAAGGAGAGCGCTAGGCGTCGACCGGCTGTATGGGAGAAAAGATCAGCCACCTCTCCAACCATCTGATTATCATGTGTGTGGCCGTCAGATTCGCATCCCATGCACCGCATCGTCCTCCTCCCGCCTCGCATCGCCTGCACTCCACTCCCCACCACGCACATCAGCCGCCCCCCTTTGCAGCATCGGCCACACAGCAGGGCCGGCCTGCCTCGCAGCGTCGTTGAACACTTTCAACAACCCCTTGCTGGTTGCGGCGTCGCTTGCAAATCCTAGTGCCCACCCCCAACCACACGTTGATGAGGTGTTCATCCTTGCAACATTGGGTTGTAGTAACGTCGGATGCTACGACCAGCCCCTTGCAGCGGCGGTCGTGCCTTGTTGGAACGACGGCTTCTACGACCACCCCTTGCAACGCCGACACACTCTATGGTTGCAACGGCGACGAGGTCATGTGGTTGCAACACCGTTGAGAGAGGCACCTTGCAGCATTAGTCGCCGCCTTGGAGCAACAATGGTTGTTGCTATCACTCCGTGTAGCACCGCCCACCGGTTGTACCACTCCAGCGAGGTTCTGCAGTTGCAGTGTCTGGCCCCTGCATCATTGGGTACGCCATCCGGTTGATAGAGAAGGGGAATGGAGGGGGGTGCATGCTCTCGTCGGGGCCTAGCAACACCAGAGTTGTTGGAAACAAGGGGGATGCCCGTGAAGTGCGGGGTGGCTGTCCCCAACTCCTTGTAGCAGCCGAGCCCGGCCTTACAGCCTTGACGCTTGGGTTGGCATGAGCACACAACGAGCAGCGACAACGCCTCCTCTTGCAACATTGTTGCGCTCGGCAACACGACTTGCAACATCTCCTCTCGCAACAACGGCGCGGTTGGGCTTGCAACATTGCATCCGGCGCCTCCCTGGCGCCTTGTTCACACGACCGAGTCGGCTAGCTTGTTCGATGAGGTGGAAAGGCGTCGGGAAGAGAGAGGGGACGATAGTCAATAGGAAGAGCCAAAAGAGCAAGAATCGAAAGATGAGGGGATGGTGTTTAAGGCTTTGATCAGTGGGGAATGATGTGGAGGGGCGGTTGAAGGAAAAAACAAAATAAAATGCTAATGTTCACATGCATATAGCAACAAAGTCATCATGTTGGGAAGGACCTTGGCCCGTGCTAGCCGCCCCTGCCTCTGCCACTGGGTATGTGGCGGCAACTTCACGTTGGTGCTTTGCCGAGAGAGACGAGCGCTCTATGCCGCACGATTAGGCGAGATCCAAGGGCATCAAAGGCGGCCAATGGGGCGGTAGATTATAATTGGGTAAAAGGAAACATTTTCCAATAGAAAAACAACAATGTTATTTTAGCTACTGGCTAGCATGGGAAGCGGGCAGGCTCACATTGCTACCAGAGAGGAAGAGATGCATTTTATTAGAGGTAGTTACGGAAACAAACCATTCATGATCCCCTTCCTTAACCCACGATCCCAAAGTCCTGCATTTGTTTTTGGAAAACGCTTGGGGCCGGCGGACCGGCCCAAGGTTCGGCCGGTGCGTCCCGAGTCAGCGTGCCGCGCTGTCGCACACAGCCACAACGAATCGCACGTGGCCTGTTTGCCCCTCACGACTTTTCTACCTTCTCCCCACTTTTCTACCTTATCCGTTCCTTCTCCCCGACAACACACATCTCTCTCTCCTCCATCTCGTCTCTTCCTTTCTCTACGCTGCGCCGCTGCTCTCTCTCCCGTCTCGTCTTTCTTTTCTCTGTCCTGCGCCGCTGCTCCAACCACTCCCCGTCTGCAAGCAGCGTCGTGCCTTGCGACGAAGACGAGAGCAAGCTGGAGCTGCAACCATGGCGACGGGGGAGCCGCGACGGCAGCGCATGGTGCTACAACTGTGACGGCATAAGCTACATCCGGGTGCGCGGGGAGCTGCAACTGTGGCGGACGGGAGCTGCAATCCATGACAGTGCAGGAGCTACGACGGCGGCGCCCGGTACTGCAACCATGATGGCAGAAGCTACATCCGGCTGCGCGGGGAGCTGCAATCGCGGCAGCCGGGAGCTGCAACCATGGCGGGGGCAGGGGAGCTACAACAGTCGTGCCTCCGTGCTACAACCGTCGACATCAGAAGCTTCATCCGGCGACTGCAGAAGCTACGACCGTCTTTATAGGAGCTACAACCGAAGAGTGGACTCTGTGCGGTCGCAACAATCCCGCCGCTGGTTCCAGCTTTTGGTTCCCACGGTTCCCGCATTTGCTCTCGCCGCAGTCGCAGAATCGCATTTCCGTCGTCTCCAGCACTGGTGGCTGCCGGTGGAGGAGCTGCAAGCGGCAATCGCAGAGCTGCATCCGCACGCGGAAAAAGCTGCAAGGGTATACAACGACTGCGGGCGCGAGCGGTGACTTGGGCAACAGGGGTGACCATGGTGAGCACGGCGCGCTGGTTTTTGCTACAACGGTCACCGCGGCTAGCTGGAACCGTGCACGCGGGATGTTGCAAGCGATGACCGCCACGAGCACGGTGTGCTGAAGAGCTGCAATGGCGACGGCGGGCTACCCTTGGGAGCTGCAACGGCGACGGCGACGACCAGGAACCGTGCCGACGAATGCTGCAACGGCGAACAAACCAACGGCAATTTCTTGCATCAGGAGGCGGGTGAGCGAGCTGCGGTGAGAGGCGGCGGGCTGATGGTGCGGCGGTGCTTCGAGGCGGTGAGCCGGTGGTGTCCATGGCGACGTTTGGCGGCGCTCGGTGCAGCTGTGGCGGCCGCTGAACCAGGGTTCTGTTTTTTATGCGGATGTGCGTACGCGAATAGGGATGAATCGGAGGCTTTTGCCTTTTCAATCCTAGGGCTGGTAGCAGACCGGCCTTTGTTTTTTAGGACCAGACGGAGTACTACATTTGTACTTATGCTTTTATAGTGAGTACTATTACGTTATCGATATTATTAAAGGGGGTTCGTTCCGTCGCCTCCTCTCATTCCTTGGTTTTCTCCTCCTCATGCACCCCATCCTTTCTTGGTTTTATATTGATTTTTTTGGTACTCTCAACCGATGTCGCACAAAATTAAACATAAATAGAGAAATTTAGAATAATCTAAATCAAATCGGTACTTTCCCAATATCACGTCCTGCAATTACTCAATCAAATCAAATCTTTCCAAAATCACAACAAAATCAAACTTCCATTTCCTTCCTACAAATACCCAAATCAAATCAAATCTTATCAAAACCTCAACGAAATCAAACCTATCCTTGCATTCAAATTAAATCTTATGAACAATCTAGAGTATGATGGGTGTAAGCCATATACTCCCTGTTGAGTAAATAGGCAATTTTTCGATTAAATTAATCCAATTGACTAAGTTGATGACGTACTGACTTTGATCTAAACATGTACGTACTAAGCAAACAGTAGACAGATCTACACATACTGCTAGTACTGCTAATATGAAAATAATCAGGAGCGGGATAAACGAGTTATACCCTCCAGTAGGCCATGCAGAGGCCGCGGCTTTGGTGGCAGCAGCGGCGTCCTCGGCGGCGGCACGGTCGGCGTCGGTGGACATGGTGATGATGAAGGCGACGCGGATGTAGAGGAGGTAGGTCGAAGCGAAGCGATCGCGTAATAGCCGCCAAAACCTATTCGCCCTCGCCCGTCACAGAACCAGAAGGCATGGTTTCGGAGACCTGCTCTCCGTCGACCGTGTCGCGGCGGACGGATGGAGTCACCGGCGGCAGCAGCAAGAAGGAACGACGGCGGCGTCGCGCGTGGCGAATGTGATCTGCTCGTGGCGGCTAGGGTTAGGGACACAACACACTTATATAGACGCAACGCGTGGAGAGCGTGGGCTTGACCCACGTCCGAAATCAGGACGCCCACGATCCGACGCCTCGGATCGTGGCCTGCTGCCGAGAACCTCTCCGTTAGTGACTGGCAAAAATAAGCGCATAGGTGTGAGCTCGGCTCGGCTCATTCCCGCAACCCGTGTCGTGACGAGGCGTGGCATGTGTTGCGAGGCTGGCGGCGGAGGAGGAGCGCGCGAGGGCCTCTTCTCTTCTCAAGCTCCAATAGCATGTAGAAGAGCCACCCTTATAAACCACTCCAACTTCTCTTCCACTAGCATGGTGGGACTAAACTTCCCACCACCAAACTTCCCACCACCACCTTGTCATGCCACCTACATGGGCCCTTAGAGATCAAATCTGAAATTGTCATATGGGCTCTAGGTCCATCTCACATTTCAACACTCCCTCCATTCCATAATGGTATAAGTTGTGCTCCTGCCACAGTCGCCCTCGTTGGTTAAATTTATGGCCAAAATTAAATCTTGAAAAGCACGGACGCACTATATTATGAAATGAAGGGAGTATCAGATATCATTAGCGTTGAACTGACAACAAATGTATGCCCGTTGCAACGCACTGGCGATTAACTAGTGATGTTATAAAGAGTACAACATTTGTGTTATGGTATTGTCCGCCAGCACGCCCCCCTTTGCATCCCCCTTGTGCCAGCGAGCCACGTCTCTCCGGACCAAGTGCTTGCTGAGCCAGCGAGCAGAGCAGGACACACCACTCGTGTCAACTTCAACTTCAATTTCTGAAGCTTGCACTGTTGCCATCGAACGGCCGGCGGCGAAAGATGCCATCTCTGTCCACAAATAAAATTTCCCTCGGTCCATGTAAAAGTTGCCGCACCTTGCTGTGCCACCGTGCTACCAACAAAGGGCAAGCAAGCAAGATCCCACCATACGCCATGCCGGCATGGAAGGGAACAGTTAAACTAACTACGCACGGCACAGCCAGCCATGCTTATCTCACAGGCAGGATGAGTGCGACCCTAACCTTCAAAAAGCCAGCGACGCTTTTCGCTAAATGTTTCAGCGATGAATTGGCATCTGGCACAACCTAACTAAAAACCTAAGCTTCAAAAGCTAACCCTTTTTTCAATAGAATAATAAATGGGGCCATGATGCAAAGCAACAAGGTGACGTTTCTGTTCTCCCTTTTGCTCCGCACCAAAGAAAATGGAACCGCACCTTAGCCAGAACCCAGGTTCAGACTTCAGAGGTCACGGTTCACAGCAGGATTATTAAAAAAACAAGAAAAAAACAGCTTTCTCAGAGAGCAAAGAGCAAATGAAAATATGCAGAAGCTGCATCAGGGACTCCATTCCAGGGCCTTGAATCACACACACACATAAGTAGAAAACACGCGGAAAACAAAAACAAGTGAAGGCAAGACGGCAGATCATTTTATTTCACAAGCCGGCTTTGATATAGAATGATGATATACCAGTAGTTATTATTCTCCAGAGCGTCGAAAAAGGAATTATGAGCGGGCGTGACGATTTCTCTAGCTGAAACAACATCAGCTAGCTCAACGGGCATGGCGGTAATACACCACCTTATTATCCTATATATATTTCTCGTGATCATGATCCCGCCCGGCGACGACTGACCGTTCTTCTTGGTCTTTTTGTTCCTACGATTTGCCGGTCGACTACTTGTCCGCTTTCTTGCCAGGGAATGACCTCCCGCTGCTTGTGACGAGGTTCTTGATGCTCGCCTGGATGTCCTTGTCCTCCAGTATGGACTCCAGTGGCACATGTAGGCCTGCAGCACATGTATTTTGGGAGAACAAGTTAGATCCAAGGGGAAAAAAAGATACGCTTTCTGGGGTTAAATAGTATACACAATGGGAACACAAATCGCATGCGAGGCTTCAAAGGTGTCGCTTTAGCTTAGAAAGGCTACGCTGACGAATCGTTCGAAAACGATAGTGTCCTACAAGTTCTCCCGGGTGTTATCTATTCGTCTGAAGTTGATGGGACATCATTTTGATGATGCTTTTGTCCCCAGATATTAAATTGGTCCGCCGTGCCACCTCCAGTGATGTGTATAGCTCCACATCAAATGGTTAAGTAGACACTGGCAGGAACACATATGCTGAACTGTAAAAATGTTTCAACCTTGCCACTAAAACCAGACAAATCACGAAACAGGTAGTATATTGTATTTGCACGAAAAAGAGGCATTGTGTCAGGAAAAATCAACTCACGGAATCTCCAATAATGCCTCGGGTTAGTGGGGTCGTTGATTGTTTCCTCCGCTGCTGGTCTTGCGGTGTATTTGTCTTTCAGCGCGAGCAGATCCTGGTAAAGAAGAAACCCCAGGTATATTCATGTACTTGTTTCTGTTAAAAACCCAATCATAGTACCCCCCCCTTCCAGTACTTAAAAATATGATGTTTGGACATCTGATAGTCTCCAAAAGATAACTTTGATAATTAATTTGTACTGCAATATAATTATAAAACCCGAAAAATGTTAACATTTGAAAATAAATTTCGAGACAAATCCAATCCAATATTTTCAAATTTATTGGCTGTCAATGCTGTAAAAGTTTAGCCAAAATTATGTCCAAACGACATCTTTTTACTGGATGGACTATATGATACAAGTTGAAGTCCTATACCTGTAGCGGAAAGATTGCCCACATTGACGGTGCATCGAAATGCTGCTGAAGAATGAAGTTCACTACTTCTGGGGTGCAACGAGATGGGGCCTCTTTGTCGCTGCCAATTACAGTCTTGTAAAAACGACTTCTTGTCCCTTCATCTCCTTCCCACCAAGCACGTAATGTGGAGCAATCATGACATGAGGGAGCACAAACCTGGAAGGTCATCCAACACAATTTATCATGTGATGTAGCATACTTTTACTTATATTTCCAACTATTACTTTAAAAATTTTCTTAAAAAATCAGAACATAATACTGTAAATTTTCTTCTAAAAATTTAGAGTGTAATACTGGCAAAAAAGTGAAACACACCGTCATATAGCTGTACTTGGACGGAATATCAAATTCCAAGCCTGGTTCACTAGGCATTCTCTGGATACGCAATCCAATCAACCCGAGTTCTAGCATAACCTGGATAAATATCTTACTGTTATTTTAAGAACATAGTCAGCATAACCCAATAGTTATTTTTTTAGCATGTGCAGGAAAGATGCCATACAGGGTGAACACAAGCAGGGATAAGACCAAGATCTTCCCCGCATGCCAACATATCCGAACAGTCCAATAGAACAGGTAGAGTCTTCAGTGCATTTTGTCGCCAAAGATTTTCTTGGCGAACGAAATAATAGTCATGGTATAATCTTCTAAGGACATTTTTGCTGTAAAAAAACATCGATGAGAAGATGAAATAGTCAATAAATACAGATTTGGTTAGGACATAATGTTAAAATCAAGAGCGTACTATAAGCAAGAAACTAAAGTTGGTTGCACACTATTTTGATTATCTTGATAGCAAACTGCCTACTAAAGATATAATTCATTTTCCTTGAGGAAATGCATAATATGAACCATGACTATGCAACTAAGAGGTTGTAGCAGTACGATGAAGATAAAAATTGCAACTAAGTACAACATCACAATGCTCATACGCCGTTAGTCTGTTGCACTAAATACTTAATCAATATCAACAAGCCTGAAGAAACTTTACAGATCAACCAGAAACACGTATAACTGTGAAAAAAATATTACCTATGTTCATCTAAGTCCCTAAAACTTGAAGTATCGTCCAGGTTAAAACGGGGATAGTACTTTGTGGAGTCCTCAGGATCTCTGATGAGGACTATATTCTGCAGAACAAACAAACAGATCTACTTTAATATGTTTTCAAAAATAATAGTCAAATTTTGTTAAAAAAATATGAGGTGGATGTTAGGAGAAAAATATTAACACGAGGACACAGTGTGTGCACAACAGAAGGCCGAATTACCTGTAGAAGATCGAACAGACCACGCCGAATACTGTCTTCTTTCTCCAGCCAGAGTGATTTTTCGGGACTGGTTTTAAGCTTTGTAACAATCTTTTTCTCGGTGTTGCATTCCTCTTTGAACTATATGCATGAATGAACCGGTCAGAGACAAGTGAAATTAAAGGAAGCAATGGCATGTAAAAGAACATCAGGAAAAATTTCACATGCCTTAGATTGAGAAATAGATATGCTTGTAATAATTACTGAGCTAATAATATGTTGCTATCAATAATAATTTGACATGCAGACTCAAGTAGCCCATATGTCCAACTGTTATAAAAGGAGAATATAACTGCTTTGCATTACCTCGTAGCAGTGTTTCTGATACTCGTGCAGAAAGTTGGCTGCAACAACTGTCCAAAGAGATCCAAACTTCTCCTGAAAAATGATAGAAACGTCATGCTGCTGGCACCCTCATCTTTACTGAAACAATTCCGGAACATCGGTTTGAACATGGTTACCTCCAGCATGTCCTGACGAATATATGGGCGGCTCATCCGATCAAAATCCCAGATACCATCACCTAGAAGCTCCTCCTGTAAGTGAACTCAGAAACAAGTCAGATAAACTACTATAGAGGTTTTCTCTGGTCCATTTTGTTTTTTTTTAACGGATAAGAAACAAACCTGACTAAGAGGAATTGAAGGTCTAAATTTTCCACAAAGACCTGTGGCAGCATGATCTGGAAGCTCCCAGATCCTAAAGAAACCCAAAATATGGTCTATCCTATACGCTGTGAAGAATTTTGATAGCTGCAACATGCTAATAGCAGATGAGTAATGGCAAGCAAATGTGACTGCCAGACAGGAAAAAAAATAAAACAGCGCTGTTAATAACCTGTGTCAGACGAGCTCGCCACCACCCATAATTATCCTTTGACATCTCCTCCCAGTTATATGTAGGAAAACCCCAATTTTGTCCACTTTTGGCAAAGTAATCTGGAGGTGCACCAGTAGCGGTATTCATGCGAAATAATGTAGGGTATACCCAAGTATCCACACTGTTCCTATCAACACCAATAGGTAAATCTCCTTTCAGAATAACCTTGTTCTTCCTTGCATATGCAGCTGCCTCTGATAACTAATAAGGAGGGAATGAGAATGAATGTCCACAAATATATACACATTTATAGAGTTCTGAATGACAACGGCCAATACTTACTTGTGTAAATAGGTGATATTGGACATAGTAGTGGAAGCGTATAATATCATGGTGCAAAGCATCTGCTGCGACTAGCTTGTCAAGCTGCAAGAAATTGCATAAAGAGACATCTCTAAGTAGCTGTGTATTTTCCATATTTGCTCTCAGAAAGAACTAGACCAAATCGCAGAATTTACTAAATAGAATGTTATTAGCAAGCTATGCAGGAAACATGAGATTATTAGCATATCATTTCCAATACCTTCTCCTTGGAAAACTGAGAAAACCGACCCCACTGGCTGTGATCTGATGTCTCGAAGAAATCCCGAAGAAAGCAAAATGCAGCATATGGCTTCAACCATTCCTATTGAAACATGGTATGAAAGCAATCAAATGTAGTTTGAAATAAGTGGACTAAAAAAATATGAAATGCCAGTAGTTATACCTCATTTTCAGATAAGAACTGCTTGAACGGAGCTGAATTTAGCACTTTATCCTTTTCTAAATTAAATATTTTTTGGGCAATTCTGAGCTTCGTGGCCAATGCTGCCTCATAGTCGACGTCCTATTTTAACATTAGGGGAAAATGTTAGATCTGCAAAAAAACTCCAAGAACCATTTGGGTTCCATGAGCAAAGTCACACTTTTTGAAGTTTTTTCAAATATAGTGGATGATCTGATTTAAAGAGCAAGCAGAGCAAAAGAGCAGCAAGAACAAGAAGTGCATCCAGCCCAAATGTAAAGCATATTCAGAGCTTTACATTTGCAGTGATGACAGAAAATAAATGATACTTTATACACGTGAAAATGCATTTACCTTTTTGTCCAACTCCTTCTTTGCCTTCGAAATCTCTTCCTGTGACAATATGAAAAATTGAGTACCGGATCAGGTGATTCAGAATTGAAGAGATCAGTGCAACGAGAAGCCAAAACAGACTAGTATAAAAGTTAATATGAAAGGCACACAAAGTTATACCTTAACATCTGCTGGAACAGCATCTGAAAGTGCCTGCACTCTCAGGTACAAGGGGTGCAACGCAAATACGGAGAGTGAGCTGTAAATAAGAACGCGTAGGACATTATTTTCTCTTCAGAAATGTGTCTTTCATACTTCAAGCGAAAGCACAAGGGAGGATGAAGCAGTGTATCTTAGTAGTACCTATATGGATATGAATCCCACCACATCTTGTTAACAGAAGTATCATTGATAGGAAGGAGCTGAACAAGATGAAAACCCGAATTGACTGCCCAGTCAACAAGAAGTTTAAGATCTGGGAATTCTCCAACACCAAGATCCTCATTTGACCTGATTGAGAACATCGGTACGGCAACACCAGCACCCCTCCATGGTGCTTCCTGATAAAACAAATGATAAATTAGTCCGACACGCTACTTGTGTATGATGCATACTACATCCTTAGCTTTCTTGCCTAAGCACGACGTGGCAGGGTTCTATCTGAATATGGTTCATTTCCTAATGCACCATAGCATGGTAAACGGTTGCGGGAACTAAATAGTAGCATGTACCTACCAAGCTTTCTGGCAAGGAATATATGAATTGCTAGAACATTCATATTGGATGACTCATTATGAATGCAGACGTTACCCGGAGGGAACCATCAGATAATAAGATGTGTCTGGATGGCTTGGGTGATGATAAATCCACATCAACCTCTCTGTTTGGGCCGAACTCCAATGAAGAGACTCCTGCTTCGCTAACTTGACAGTACTTATATGTGGAATATTATTAAGGACAACACAACACATTAGTGTTGGTACAACAAATAATACAAAAATACTAACTAAGAAAATAGTTTTTTGCAAAAGGATATTTTACTGGGAACTCAGACTTCCGCAACACACAGTAGGCTTTCCAAATGGAATCTCCAGCATAGCTGAGCTTGAGGCCATTTTGCTCTTTCCAATTTCCTATGGCGGGATTACTTCCTGTGACGGCAACCTGAAGTTTTGTGATTGGCAATAGTTAGGACACCAGCAAGTAAGTATAACTCATTGAACTATGATGCGATAAGGGCGCTAAGTACAACTAATCACAGCTTATAAACGGAAACATAAGTGTACGAATAATACTTACAGTAGAGCCAGCTGCTAGCCGAGGACAACTGATAATAAATTGCACGACAATATCTGTTCAACAAAGATCATAGAAGACAAATTCAAATAATGCTAATGTTGTACCGAAAAAGGCTTTCGCCCCGCTTTATATATAAAGCAAACCACCAGAGCCAAACAAGGTAACAAACAAGTCCAGGCCACACACACACCAAGTACAATAAGGTTCTGCTGAGGGCACAGCTCAATGCTAATGTTGTATCTAACCATCAAAGCAGAATTAGTTCATTTCTTTGTTTACTTTCAGATACTCCATTGGTAAAGACTAACTAGAAAAATTCCTTTAAATAGTAAATATTACAAGCACAAGACATCACCTGCAACGTTCTACAAATACTATAAAGTAGGAAGGAAAAGAAAGTTTTACTTAACATGTATTTAGCATGGAAAGAGCTTATGCTACATTCTTTATTATTCAGCAAATCTTTACTCTTGCAAAGATCAAAACCGATGGCGGCGGTCCATTATCTTGGACTATACCAACCACCAGATCTGCACCAAACGGCAGTCCTAGACCCTATTTTTGTGTCCTTGTATTTATCTTGATTCCTGTAGAGATGCCAATGTTGCAAGCATTGCCAATAAGCAATCTGCAAAAATAATGTTCATACCATTTTTCTTCAAATAATTGCAGTGGCTGTTTATTATTGTGGCGGCAGTCCGCTCATCTCGGACTATACCAACCATCAGAAATGCATCAAACGGCAGTCCTAAACTCTAAAAAAATTATTGCATTTATCTTGATTCCTGTAGAGATCCCAATGTTTCAAGCATTGCCAATAAGGCAATCTGCAAACACTAATGTTCATAGCATTTTTCTTCAACAAATTACGATGACCTTTTATTATTTGGAGCCAGTGACTTGACCATCAATCCAACTGGACTTGCATGATTATTTTAAATACTTTAACAGGTTTCAAGTAATCTTTCAACTAAATTTATTGTCGACCCGTAGCAGCACGGGCTCCTAGCAGTACCTTTACTCTTATAAAGATCTGAGCTGGTTGGCGGTTTGTTTACCTCTTAAGTTATTACAAAATTAGCACGGAGCACAAATGGTTGTGTCCATTGATCTAGATTTTCAGATAATAGTTCTTCACTTTGCACGAACTCGTGGACTATGGCGGCACAAGCATTTAAACAATGAATAATATACAACAGATATAAATTCTGTAGCAACGCACGAGCATTTAGCTAGTATTTGTTTTTAAATCAGGTATGTGTTGATTGACTTCTCCGGTGCCAGTTGATTCCATCGGTTTGAGACTTTCAGTTTAAAAATAGTACCTTCAGGATCCAAACTTTTGTTGAGGGAAGAAGGCTGCAATTGCCTTTTAGCATTATCAGTTGCGTTGAAGATGACGTTCTTGAACGCACTTCGGAGGAAAAGAGCTTCAGAAGCATCCTGAATCCAGAAGACGACCAATCATATACGACAATTTTTAGGAACAAGAAGCTTCTAGGACTAGTCTGACGAACAGCATTGCCAAATGGTCATATAAGCAGCAAGCAACATATATCAACAAAAGATACAGAACATTCAGCTAAATTGATAAGCTTAATTTGTGCTGCTGGTGCAACTAATATTTGGACAGAATACAAATATACAGTGACAAGCAAGAAGACAGTTGAATGAACAGATGGAAGTTTCAATGAGTACCTGCCACCAGTCGCGGACCTCGACGACGTCGCCGTCCTTGACGCCCTCCGGCACCACTAGCTTCTTCTTCTCCCCAGACTCCCATCTGAGAACGTTCTTGTGGTCGTCCACCACATGGTAGCTGTACTCACAGGTGAAGACAGCGGGGACTAAAACCTGGCCGCGCCAGACCAGCGCGTTCCCCTCGTGAACCGGGCTCAGGGGCAGCCCCTGCTTGACGTTCCAGGACCCGAGCACCGGCGCGGAGCCGGCGATGACGATGCTCTGCCCCCATTGCGTGTAGTACGGTAGCTTGAAGATCAGGGTCACCTTCGCCATCTCTTCAGAACAGGCAGGCAGAAACACAGGCGCAGCAAGGTTAGGAGCTGAATGCATCAATGGCAAAAAACGAAAAAAAAAAATGGCTTAAAGATTTGCTAGCGTAAGAATGAATCCGCCATTTGTTCCTTGGAGATGAATCACGGATCCAAGGGAGGGGTGGGTCTGTGATCCCCACGCACTCGTTGTTAATGTCTCCGTGATTCCGGCCCTCCCGCTCCCCATTCCTCCGAATATCTTATCAGCGTCGTAGAGAGATTCGAGAATCAGTAGTACTCTGTACTGTGCATCCTTTTCCGGAGAGACGTGGACCAGATTCGGAGAATCGCCGAATCCCCCCGCATTCTACCATTTCCCCCATCCCGGCGCCGCCACGGCCAAGGTCGCCAAGAGCCGGCAGCTCAGAGGCAAGCACAGGGACGAACCAGCGAACACCGCTCGCCCGCCGGGGCGGGCTCTGCCTACGAACCAAGAAACAGAGGAGGAAGAGTGAGAGGAAGCGTGTGAGGTTACCTTCACGGAGCACGGGCGGCGCCAATGGCGGCCACGGGCGGGGATGGAATCAGCGGCGGAACAATGAGGGAGCTCAGGAGAGTGAGAGCATGGAGGGAGGTACGGGAGGGAGGGGGAGAAGGTGCCAAGAGATGAGGGGGGTGTGAGGGTGACGTTAACGACGGAGGGCGGGCATGGGAAGCGGCACCTGTGAGCCGCGGTGACGGGAGGGGCTAAAAAAGGCGGCCTTTCTGGGCCGTCCCCCGGCTTTGTGGATCCGGGCGGGCGACGGGCGGAACGCTTCTTCCCCGGACGGCCACAAGGGCAGAGCGGCGAGCCCGAGGCGGTAAAAAGCTCGCCATTTTTTGTGTGGCTGGGGAGGAGGTAGCTCCCGCTGACACGGCGACACGTGAGGACGGGACGAACCGCAGTTGTCCATGCCATGCCGTCCGTCTCGATGCGCTCTCTGCTCTGCTACGGCTGCAACTTGAGACGGATCTGCACGGGGAAGAGAGAGATTTTTTGTGTGTGGCTGTGGGTGTAAGGGCAAGTTGTCGCATCTGGAAGGGATGAGGAGCGCAACAAATCTGGGCTGTACCCGATCTGATTTTTCTTACTGTAGATTAAACTGCGCGTCAGACTGGCAGTCTGTCAGTGTGCGATTTGGTCGCAAGATAAGTTTATTTTCTCGCCGTAAACGGCATGGCTGATGGGATCTGGAGCTGCCGATTCAGGCAAAACACTACTCCAATTGTTTACTGAAATACGAGTATGTAATTAGGAGAACTGAAATGCCACTTGTTTACTGAAGCGGTTGGCGAGGAATGCGGCTTCGTCCCTGCACAAGCGCTTCGAGTTCTGAGATCCGTGGGCGGGCGGTCTGGACGGACTTGGCCGTGTGCTGTCAGTCGTCACCGTGGGCACCGACGTCGCCAAGGGCGCTTTATCGAAGGAACGAAGGCAAGCACATCAAACAAGAGAATCGGCAATTCCTTTGTGTTTATTTGCCTGACCACCCTTGTATGCTCTATTAAAGTATGTCATCTCAAATCCAGATTAGTAATATCACATCTGCATAAGTCAGTTTCAACTAGTCCAGCAGTTAAGTTGTGAAAGCAGAGTAGTGCCTTGCCTTCATTCCTCGGATAAAGCGCCCTTGGCAACCGGACTCGACAAGGGTAAGATTAGCTGTTCGATTCGATTTCCAGCTTGACCACACTGATGCCGTGATGTATTACCTGGTTTCTAACCTTTGGAATATGGCCTTCTTGTAGCCAGGGTCTCCTTAGGTTGTAGCTGGGCTACCATTGGATGATGCACAGCCCATACACTCACGACCTCGTCATCTTTAGGACCATTGATACTTTTTGAAACAGATACTCCACCCGTCCGTCCAAAATATACAAGGCCACGGGCAACTACTAGCCCTCGGCTTGACCAATAGAATACGAATTATACGCCGTGGCGTATAGCTCGTCTTCAAAAGTCGAACCTTGGTTTATTATTCACACCAAGTTCCGAATCATGTGCTATTCACGGTCGAATTTGTTAATTTTGCCGTCTGATTCTCTATATGTGGAATGAATAATGTAGGTCGCAAATTTATAGATGGTGTATACTGCACATCATATTGTCAAAATTATTGATAGTACATAATCTTCATGATCATATGGGTTGTCAAACTATGCATTAGTAGTGGAGCAACATGTAAAGGAGTGTGAACGCTAGATACTTCTGCGGGGACCTAAGCAGCCCTAAGCAACATTTTTCTATCACCTTTTGTTGCGGTATTTCTAAGGCAATCCTAAGGTTCAGAAGTCAACTTAGACATCCAAAATAAAATATGAAAGCAATGTAAATCAAATGTACCGGTTGATAGGTGCCAGAAGTTTGTGAACCAGCCGAAAGATACATCCGGCCACTTTGACAATGGTGATTGTAATGAATTTATCAGTCATACCCATGTTCATGGTCACAAGATGCGCAATAACCCCCGCGTCGCTCCCGCTCGGGCGACTCGGGTGGCGCCCAAACCGTAGCCGCTGGGCGCGCGATCTCCCTCTTCTCCTCCTGTTGGGGAATATAGCAGAAATTTAAAATTTTCTACGCATCACCAAGATCAATCTATGAAGTAATCTAGCAACGAGGGGAAAGGGGAGTGCATCTACATACCCTTGTAGATCGCTAAGCGGAAGCGTTCAAGTGAACGGGGTTGATGGAGTCGTACTCGTCGTGATCCAAGTCACCGATGATCCTAGTGTCGAGCAGACGGCACCTCGCGTTGACACACATGCAGCCCGGTGGCGTCTCCCATGCCTTGATCCAAAGAAGGAGAGAGGAGAGGTTGAGAAGACTCCGTCCAAAGCAGCAGAGACGGCGTGGTGGTGGTGGAGGAGCGTGGCAATCCTGAAGAGCTTCGCCAAGCACCGCAAGAGACGAGGAGGGAGAGAGGTAGGGCTGCGCCAAGAGGGAGAGAAACTCATGTGTTGGGCAGCCTCTAGGGTTCCCACCCCAAGGGGTGCGGCAGCCCCAGATCCCATCTAGGGTGGCGGCCAAAGGGGGGAGAGGGGGAGGCGCACCTGGGGTGGGCCTTAGGGCCCATCTGCCCTAGGGTTTGCCCCCTCCCACTCTTCCCTGCGCCTTGGGCCTTGATGGGGGGGGGGCGCACCAGCCCATCTGGAGCTGGTCCCCTCCCACACTTGGCCACGCAGCCTTCTGGGGCTGGTGGCCCCACCTGGTGGACCCCCGGGACCCTCCCGGTGGTCCCGGTACATTACCGATATCATCCGAAACTTTTCCGGTGACCAAAGCAAGACTTCCATATATATATCTTTACCTCCGGACCATTCCGGAACTCCTCGTGACGTCCGGGATCTCATCCGGGACTCCGAACAACATTCGGTAACCACGTACATCTATTCCCTATAACCCTAGCGTCATCGAACCTTAAGTGTGTAGACCCTACGGGTTCGGGAGACACGCAGACATGACCGAGACTACTCTCCGCCCAATAACCAACAGCGGGATCTGGATACCCATGTTGGCTCCCACATGTTCCATGATGATCTTATTGGATGAACCACGATGTCGAGGATTCAATCAATCCCGTATTCAATTCCCTTTGTCTAGCGGTATAGTACTTGCCCGAGATTCGATCGTCAGTATCCCGATACCTTGTTCAATCTCGTTCTCAAGCAAGTCTCTTTACTCGTTCCGTAACACATCATCCCGTGATCAACCCCTTGGTCACATTGTGCACATTATGATGATGTCCTACCGAGTGGGCCCAGAGATACCTCTCCGTCACACAGAGTGACAAATCCCAGTCTCGATTCGTGCCAACCAAACAGACACTTTCAGAGATACCCGTAGTGCACCTTTATAGCCACCCAGTTACCTTGTGACGTTTGGTACACCCAAAGCATTCCTACGGTATCCGGGAGTTGCACAATGTGACGCCCCCAATTTAATCGTACACTAATCATGCACGCAAACGTGTACGATCAAGATCAGGGACTCACGGGAAGATATCACAACACAACTCTAAAAACATAAATAAGTCATACAAGCATCATAATACAAGCCGGGGCCTCGAGGGCTCGAATACAAGTGCTCGATCGAGACGAGTCGTGAAGCAACAATATCTGAGTCTGGACATAAGTTAAACAAGTTTGCCTTAAGAAGGCTAGCACAAACCGGGATCTGAGATCGAAGAGGCGCAGCCTCCCGCACGGATCCTCCTAAACTACTCTCGGTCGTAAATCGTCCACACGCACGTAGTAGTAGGCACCTCCGCAGTAGTAGTCGCCGCCGACGGTGGCGTCGCTCTGGGCTCCGAGATCTGGTTGCGACAACCGAAAAGAAGGAAAGGGGAAAAGGGGAGAAAGCAACCGTGAGTACTCATCCAAAGTACTCGCAAGCAAGGAACTACACTACATATGCATGGGTATATGTGTAAGGAGGCCATATGAGTGGACCGAATCGCAGAATGCCGAATAAGAGGGGATAGCTAATCCTATCAAGACTACGCTTCAGTAGCCTCCGCCTTGCAGTTAGGTAGAAGAGAGTAGATCAAGTCCTCCAAGTAGCATCGCCAAGTAGCATCTCAAGTAGCATCTCGGTAGCATCGCATAGTATAATCCTACCCGTGATCCTCCCTCGTCGCCCGTGGAAAAGCGATCACCGGGTTGTCTGTGGAACTTGGAAGGGTGTGTTTTATTAAGTATCCGGTTCTAGTTGTCATAAGGTCAAGGTACAACTCCAAGTCGTCCTGTTATCAAGATCACGGCTATTCAATAGATTAACTTCCTGCAGGGTGCACCACATAACCCAACACGCTTGATCCCATTTGGCCGGACACACTTTTACGGGTCATGCCCGCCTCGGAAGATCAACACGTCGCAGCCCCACCTAGGCACAACAGAGAGGTCAAGACGCCGGTCTAAACCTAAGCGCCAGGGTGCAGGCCCATCGCCTCGAAAGCACACACACGCACGTTATGTCTGTGACGGTGAGCGACCTAGCAACCTCCATTACAAAGGAAGTTGCGTTAACGCAGCCCAACCGGCGCGCCGCTCTGTTCTTGACGTCAAGAAGGCTTCGGCTAATACCACGGCGTCGGGATACCCATAACTACTCCCACGTAGATGGTTAGTGCGTATAGACCAAATGGCGGACTCGGATCAAATACCAAGATCTCGTTAAGCGTGTTAAGTATCCGCGAACGCCGAGCAGGCCAGCCCACTGTCTCCTAGGTGGTCTCAACCTGCCCTGCCGCCGCCACAAAAGTAACGATCGGGGCCGTTAGGAACCCAGCCCACCTCTACCGGGATGGAGCCACTGTCCTTTCAGCCCCCACATCGAAATCACTTGCGGGTACTCAACGAGCCGAATTCGACTTTAGTCACCATCTCAGTATAGTATGTATGTATGTATAGTATATACCGTGATCACCTCCCGAGTGATCACGCCCAATAGTATAGCAAGGCGGTGACAAGAGTGTAGGGCCAATGATGATAAACTAGCATCCTATACTAAGCATTTAGGACCGCGGGTAAGGTATCAATGATTGTAGCAACAATGACGAAGCTATCTGCAATGAAATAGGAGTAATCAAATAGTAACATGCTACACTACTCTAATGCAAGCAGTATAGAGAAGAATAGGCGATATCTGGTGATCAAGGGGGGCTTGCCTGGTTGCTCAGACAAGGAGGGGTCGTCGGTGACGTAGTCGTCCACAGGGGCATCAGCATCGTCACGGGGGCTACCGGAGAGAAGAGGGGGAGAAACAGTAAATACATAGCAAGCAAGTGCATAACAGGACAACAAGCAGAGCTAGACATGTTCTATCGCGGTATGAGGTGATACCGGTGAAGGGGGGAAACATCCGGGAAAGTATCCCCGGTGTTCCGTGTTTTCGGACAGATGAACCGGAGGTGAAATGTTGCAGGTTCACTATGCTAGGGACGCGTGGCGGATGAACGGGCTGTTGGGGAACGTAGTAATTTCAAAAAAATTCCTACGCACACGCAAGATCATGGTGATGCATAGCAACGAGAGGGAAGAGTGTTGTCTACGTACCCTCGTGACCCGGCGAAGCGATCACAACGTAGAGGAAGTAGTCGTCGTTCTCCTCACGATCCGACCGATCCCGCGCCGTTACTCCGGCGCCCCGGAGTTCTTGACACACGTACAGCTCGATGGCGTCCCTCGTGCTTCGATCCAGCCGAGTGTCGAGGAGAGTTCCGTCGGACGACGGCGTGGTGACGATCTTGATGTTCTACGGCGCGGGGGCTTCGCTTAAGCTTCATGACGATATGACCGAGGTGGAATATGGTGGAGGGGCACCGCACACGGCTAAGGAACGATCCGTAGATCAAACTTGTGTGTTCTAGGGTGCCCCCCCCCTGTATATAAAGGAGGGAGGGGGAGGTGCGGCCGGCCTAGAGGCGGCGGGAGGAGGAGTCCTACTCCCACCGGAGTAGGACTCCCCCTTCCTAGTTGGAGTAGGATTGGGGGGGGAAGAGTAAAGGCGCCGCCCCTCCTGTCCTATTCGGATTGGGGGGGGGCGCTGACCACCCCTGGCCGGCCCTCCTCTTCTCCTCGAGGCCCACTAAGGCCCATGTAGTACCGGGGGTTCCAGAACCTCCCAGTACTCAGAGAATTCCTGTTTTCACCCTAACCATTCAAACTCCAAATATAGGCTTCCAATATATCAATCTTTATGTCTAGACCATTTCGAGACTCCTCGTCATGTCCGTGATCACATCCGGGACTCCGAACTTCTTCGGTACATCAAAATACATAAACTCATAATAACTGTCATCGAAACCTTAAGCGTGCGTGTTGGGGAACGTAGTAATTTCAAAAATTTCCTCGCACACGCAAGATCATGGTGATGTATAGCAACGAGAGGGAGAGTGTTGTCTACGTACCCTCGTGAGACCCGAAGCGAAGCGATCACAACGTAGAGGAAGTAGTCGACGTTCTCCTCGCGATCCGACCGATCCGGCGCCGTTACTCGACGCCCACGAGTTCTTGACACACGTACAGCTCGATGGCGTCCCTCGTACTCGATCCAGCCGAGTGTCGAGGAGAGTTTCGTCGAGACGACGGCGTGGTGGCGATCTTGATGTTTCACGGCGCGGGGCTTCGCCTAAGCTTCATGACAGTATAACCGAGGTGGAATATGGTGGAGGGGCACCGCGGCTAAGGAACGATCTAAAGATCAACTTGTGTGTTCAAGGTGCCCCCTGCCCCGTATATAAAGGAGCAAGGGGGGGGGGGCCAAGGCCAAGGGGAGGCGCGCAGGAGTCCTACTCCTCCGGGAGTAGGATTCCCCCAATCCTAGTTGGACTAGGATTCCTGGAGGGAAAGAGAGAGGGGGGGGCCCCTTCTCCTAGTCCTAGTAGGACTAGGGAAGGGGGCCAGCGCCCCACCTAGGGCTGGCCCTTCTCCTTTCCACTAAGGCCCATCGAGGCCCATTTACCTCCCGGGGTTCCAGTAACCTCCGTTACTCCGATAAATTCCGTTTTGCGGAACCATTCCGAACTCCAAACATAGGCTTCCAATATATCAATCTTTATGTCTCGACCATTTGAGACTCCTCGTCATGTCCGTGATCACATCCGGACTCGAACTCCTTCGGTACATCAAAATACATAAACTCATAATAACATCGCCATCGAAACCTTAAGCGTGCGGACCCTACGGTTCGAGAACAATGTAGACATGACCTAGAACTATTCACGGTCAATAACCAACAGCGGACCTGGATGCCCATATTGGCTCCTACATATTCTACGAAGATCTTTATCGGTCGGACCGCATAACAACATCGTTGTTCCCTTTGTCATCGGTATGTTACTTGCGAGATTTCGATCGTCGGTATCCAATACCTAGTTCAATCTCGTTACGGCAAGTCTCTTTACTCGTTCCGTAATACATCATCTCACAACTAACTCATTAGTTGTAGTGCTTGCAAGGCTTCATGATGTGCATTACCGAGAGGGCCCAGAGATACCTCTCCGACAATCGGAGTGACAAAACCTAATCTCAAATCGCCAACCCAACATCGCCTTTGGAGACACCAGTAGTGCTCCTTTATAATCACCCGATTCGTTGTGACGTTTGGTAGCACCAAAGTGTTCCTCCGAAAACGGAGTTGCATAATCTCATAGTTACAGGAACATGTATATGTCATGGATAAAAGCAAGTAGCAACATACTAAGCGATCGTGTGCTAAGCTAATGAAATGGGTCATGTCAATCGATCATTCAACTAATGATGTGACCTTGTTAATCAAATAACAACTCCTTGTTCATGGTTAGGAAACATAACCATCTTTGATTAACAAGCTAGTCAAGTAGAGGCATACTAGTGACACTCTGTTTGTCTATGTATTCACACATGTATTATGTTTCCGGTTAATACAATTCTAGCATGAATAATAAACATTTATCATGATATGAGGAAATAAATAATAACTTTATTATTGCCTCTAGGGCATATTTCCTTGATCTCCCACTTGCACTAGAGTCAATAATCTAGATCACATCACCATGTGATTAACATCGATAGTTCACATCATCATGTGATTAACACCCATAGTTCACATCGCCATGTGACCAACACCCAAAGGGTTTACTAGATTCAGAATCTAGTTCACATCGCTATGTGATTAACACCCAAGAGTACTAAGGTGCGATCATGTTTTGCTTGTGAGAGAGTCTTAGTCAGCGGGTCTTTCACATTCAGATCCGTTATGTATTTTGCAATTTTCTATGTCTACAATGCTCGCACGGCTACTCTAGCTAATTGCTCCCACTTTCAATATGTATCTAGATCGAGATTTAGAGTCATCGGATCGGTGTCAAAACTTGCATCGGCGTAACCCTTTACGACGAACCTTTTGTCACTTCCATAATCGAGAAACATATCCTTATTGCACTAAGGATAATTTTGACCGCTGTCGATGATATACTCCTAGATCACTATTGTACTCCTTGCCAAACTCGGTCTTGGGTATACAATAGATCTGGTACACAACATGGCATACTTTATAGAACCTATGGCTAAAGCATAGGGAATGACTTTCATTCTCTTTCTATATTCTCGCCGTGGTCGGGTTTTGAGTCTTACTCAATTTCACACCTTGTAACACGGCAAGAACTCTTTCTTTGATCTGCTCCATTTTGAACTACTTCAAAATCTTGTCAAGGTATGTACTCATTGAAAAACTTATCAAGCGTCTTGATCTATCTCTATAGATCTTGATGCTCAATATATAAGCAGCTTCACCGAGGTCTTTCTTTGAAAAACTTCTTTCAAACACTCCTTTATGCTTTGCGAATAATTCTACATTATTTCCGATCTACAATATGTCATTCACATATACTTATCGAAATCTTGTAGTGCTCCCACTCACTTTCTAGTAAATCTGGGCTTCACCGCAAGTCTCAGTATAAACTATATGCTTTGATCAACTCATCAAAGCGTATATTCCAACTCGAGATGCTTGCACCAGTCCATAGATGGATCGCCGGAGCTTGCACACTTTGTTAGCTCCTTTGGATCGATAAAACCTTCGGTTGCATCATATACAACTCTTCCTTTGAAACCCATTCAGAATGCAGTTTTTACATCCATTTGCCAAATTTCATAAATTGTGGCAATTGCTAACATGATTCGGACAGACTTAAGCATCGCTACGCTTGAGAAAATCTCATTGTAGTCAACACCTTGAACTTGTCAAAACCTTTTTGTGACAAGTCGAGTTTTGTAGATAGTAACACTACTATCGTCGTCCGTCTTCCTCTTGAAGATCCATTTATTTTCTATGGCTTGCCGATCATCGAGCAACGCCACCAAAGTCCACACTTTGTTCTCATACATGGATCTCATCTCAGATTTCATGGCCTCAAGCCATTTCGCGAATCTGGGCTCATCATCGCTTCCTCATAGTTCGTAGGTTCATCATGTTCTAGTTACATGACTTCCGAACAGGATTATCGTACCACTCGTGCGGATCTCACTCTGGTTTACCTCGAGATTCGGTAGTAACTTGATCTGAAGTTACATGATCATCATCATTAGCTTCCTCACTAATTGGTGTAGTAGTCACGAGAACAGTTTTCGTGATGAACTACTTTCAATAAGGGAGAAGGTACAATTACCTCATCAAGTTCTACTTTCCTCCCACTCACTTCTTTCGAGAGAAACTCCTTCTCTAGAAAGGATCCATTTATTAGCAACGAATGTTTTGCCTTCGGATCTGTGATAGAAGGTGTACCCAACAATTTCCTTTGGGTATTCTATGAAGACGCACTTCTCCGATTTGGGTTTGAGCTTATCAGGATGAAACTTTTTCACATAAGCATCGCAGCCCCAAACTTTAAGAAACGACAACTTTGGTTTCTTGCTAAACCACAGTTCATATAGTGTCGTCTCAACGGATTTAGATGGTGCCCTATTTAACGTGAATGCAGCTGTCTCTAATGCATGATCCCAAAACGATATTGGTAAATCGGTAAGAAACATCATAGATTGTACTATATCCAATAAAGTACGGTTATGACGTTCGGACACACCATTATGATGTGGTGTTCCAGGTGGCATGAATTTGTGAAACTATTCCACATTGTTTTAATTGAAGACCAAACTCAGTAACTCAAATATTTGTCTCCGCGATCGGATCGTAGAAACCTTATTTTCTTGTCACGATGATTTTTCCACTTCACTCTGAAATTCTTTGAACCTTTCAACTATTTCAGACTTATGTTTCATCAAGTAGATATACCCATATCTGCTCAAATCATCTTGTGAAGGTCATAAAATAACGATACTTGCCACGAGCATCAACACTCATTGGATCGCATACATCGGTATGTATTATTTCCAATAAGTCAGTAGCTTGTTCCATTGTTCCGGAGAATGAAGTCTTAGTCATCTTGCCCATGAGGCATGGTTCGCAAGCATCAAGTGATTCATAATCAAGTGATTCCAAAATCCCATCAAGATGGAGTTTCTTCATCGCTTTACACCAATATGACCTTAACGGCGATTACCACAAATAAGTTGCACTATCATTATTAACTTTGCATCTTTTGGTTTCAATATTATGAATATGTGTATCACTACGATCGAGATCCAATGAACCATTTTCATTGGGTGTGTAACCATATAAGGTTTTATTCATGTAAGCATGAACAACAGTTTATTCTCTTACTTAAATGAATAACCGTATTGCAATAAACATGATCAAATCATATTCATTCTCAACGCAAACACCAAATAACATTTATTTAGGTTCAACACTAATCCCGAAAGTATAGGGAGTGTGCGATGATGATCATATCAATCTTGAAACTACTTTCAACACACATCGTCATTTCACCCTTAACTAGTTTCATTTATTCGCAACTCCGCTTGAGTTACTACTCTTAGTAACGAACCAGTACCAAATACCGAGGGGTTGCTATAAACACTAGTAAAGTACACATTAATAACATGTATATCAAATATACCTTTGTTTACTTTGCCATCCTTCTTATCCGCCAAATACTTGGGGTAGTTCGCTTCGATGACCAGTCCCTTTGCGGTAGAAGCACTTAGTCTCGTGCTTAGGTCCGGACTTGGGCTTCTTCACTTGAGCAACAACTTGCTTGCCGTTCTTCTTGAAGTTCCTTCTATCCCTTTGCCCTTTTCTTGAAACTAGTGGTCTTGTTAATCATCAACACTTGATGTTCTTTCTTGAATTCTACCTTCATCGATTTCATCATCATGAAAAACTCGGGAATCATTTTCATCATCCCTTGCATACTATAGTTCATCACGAAGTTCTACTAACTTGGTGATGGTGACTAGAGAATTCATCAATCACTATCTTATCTGGAAGATTAACTCCCACTTGATTCAAGCGATTGTAGTACCTGCACAATCTGAGCACATGCTCACTAGTTGAGCGATTCTCCTCCATCTTTTAGCTATAGAACTTGTTGGAGACTTCATATCTCTCAACTCGGGTATTTGCTTGAAATATTAACTTCAACTCTGGAACATCTCATATGGTCCATGATGTTCAAAACATCTTTGAAGTCCCGATTCTAAGCCATAAAGCATGGTGCACAAAACTATCAAGTAGTCATCATATTGAGCTAGCCAAACGTTCATAACGTGCGCATACGCTCCTGCAATAGGTCATCACCTAGAGGTGCATTAAGGACATAATTCTTACGTGCGCAGAATGAGGATAAACCTCGGATCACGGATCAAATCCGCATCATTGCTACTAACATTTTTAACACAATTTTCTCTAGGAACATATCAAAATAAACATATGAAAACAACAACGCAAGCTATTGATCTTACAACATAATTTGCAAAATACTACGGGACTAAGTTCATGATAAATTTAAGTTCAATTAATCATATTACTTAAGAACTCCCACTTAGAAAGACATCTCTAGTCATCCAAGTGATCACGTGATCCAAATCAACTAAACCATAACCGATCATCACGTGAAATGGAGTAGTTTTCAATGGTGAACATCTTATGTTGATCATATCTACTATATGATTCACGCTCGACCTTTCGGTCTCCGTGTTCCGAGGCCATATCTGCATATGCTAGGCTCGTCAAGTATAACCCGAGTATTCTGCGTGTGCAAAACTGGCTTGCACCCGTTGTAGATGGACGAGAGCTTATCACACCGATCATCACGTGGTGTGCAGGCACGACGAACTTTGGCAGCGGTGCATACTCGGGAGAACACTTCTTGATAATTTAGTGAGAGATCATCTTATAATGCTACCGTCAATCAAAGCAAGATAAGATGCATAAAGGATAAACATCACATGCAAATCAATATAAGTGATATGATATGGTCATCATCATCTTGTGCTTCATGATCTCCATCTTGCAAAGCACCACCATGATCACCATCGCCACCGCGCGACACCTTGATCTCCATCGTAGCATCGTTGTCGTCTCGCCAAACTTATGCTTCTCGACTATCTCTACCGCTTAGTGATAAAGTAAAGCATTACAGTATGCGATTGCATTGCATACAATAAGCGACAACCATATGGCTCCTGCCATTGCCGATAACCGGTTACAAAACATGATCATCTCATACAATAAAATATAGCATCACGTCTTGACCATATCACATCACAACATACCTGCAAAAACAAGTTAGGCGTCCTCTACTTTGTTGTTGCAAATTTTACGTGGCTGCTACGGGTTTAAGCAAGATCCAGTCTCACCTCGCATCAAAACCACAACGATACTTCGTCAAATAGACTCGTTTAACCTTCACAAGGACCGGGCGTAGCCACACTCAGTTCAACTAAAGTGAGAGAGCAGCACCCGCCAGTCACCTTTAAGCAACGAGTGCTCGTAGCGGTGAAACCAGTCTCGCGTAAGCGTACGCGTAATGTCGGTCCGGGCCGCTTCATCTCACAATACCGCTGAACCAAAGTATGACATGCTGGTAGGTAGTATGACTTGTATCGCCCACAACTCACTTGTGTTCTACTCGTGCAAAACATCAAACCATAAAAAAACCTAGGCTCGGATACCACTGTTGGGGAACGTAGTAATTTCAAAAATTTTCCTACGCACACGCAAGATCATGGTGATGTATAGCAACGAGAGGGGAGAGTGTTGTCTACGTACCCTCGTAGACCCGAAGCGGAAGCGATCACAACGTAGAGGAAGTAGTCGTACGTTCTCCTCGCGATCCGACCGATCCCGGCGCCGTTACTCCGGCGCCCCCGAGTTCTTGACACACGTACAGCTCGATGACGTCCCTCGTACTCCGATCCAGCCGAGTGTCGAGGAGAGTTTCGTCGACGACGGCATGGTGACGATCTTGATGTTTCACCGGCGCGAGGCTTCGCTTAAGCTTGACGGTATAACCGAGGTGGAATATGGTGGAGGGGCACCGCTGCACGGCTAAGGAACGATCTAAAGATCAACTTGTGTGTTCAAGGTGCCCCCCGCCTCAGATATAAAGGAGCAAGGGGGGGGGCGGGCCAAGGGGAGGCGCGCCAGGAGTCCTACTCCTCTCAGGAGTAGGATTCCCCAATCCTAGTTGGACTAGGATTCCTGAGGGAAAGAGAGAGAGGGGGGCGGCCCTTCTCCTAGTCCTAGTAGGACTAGGGAAGGGGGAGGCGCCCCCACCTAGGGCTGGCCCTTCTCCTTTCCACTAAGGCCCATCGAGGCCCATTTACCTCCCGGGGTTCCAGAACCTCCGGTACTCCTAAGAAATTCCGTTTTGCGGAACCATTCGAACTCCAAACATAGGCTTCAATATATCAATCTTTATGTCTCGACCATTTGAGACTCCTCGTCATGTCCGTGATCACATCCGGACTCGAACTCCTTGGTACATCAAAATACATAAACTCATAATAACATCCATCGAAACCTTAAGCGTGCGGACCCTACGGTTCGAGAACAATGTAGACATGACCTAGAACTATTCACGGTCAATAACCAACAGCGGGACCTGGATGCCCATATTGGTTCCTACATATTCTACGAAGATCTTTATCGGTCGGACCGCATAACAACATACGTTGTTCCTTTGTCATCGGTATGTTACTTGCCCGAGATTCGATCGTCGGTATCAATACCTAGTTCAATCTCGTTACGGCAAGTCTCTTTACTCGTTCCGTAATACATCATCTCACAACTAACTCATTAGTTGTAGTGCTTGCAAGGCTTCATGATGTGCATTACCGAGAGGGCCAGAGATACCTCTCCGACAATCGGAGTGACAAAACCTAATCTCAAATACGCCAACCCAACATCGCCTTTGGAGACACCTGTAGTGCTCCTTTATAATCACCCGATTCGTTGTGACGTTTGGTAGCACCAAAGTGTTCCTCCGGAAACGGAGTTGCATAATCTCATAGTTACGAGAACATGTATATGTCATGGATAAAAGCGGAGCAACATACTAAGCGATCGTGTGCTAAGCTAATGAAATGGGTCATGTCAATCGATCATTCAACTAATGATGTGACCTTGTTAATCAAATAACAACTCCTTGTTCATGGTCAGGAAACATAACCATCTTTGATTAACAAGCTAGTCAAGTAGAGGCATACTAGTGACACTCTGTTTGTCTATGTATTCACACATGTATTATGTTTCCGGTTAATACAATTCTAGCATGAATAATAAACATTTATCATGATATGAGGAAATAAATAATAACTTTATTATTGCCTCTAGGGCATATTTCCTTCAGTGCGGACCCTACAGTTCGAGAACAATGTAGACATGACCTAGAACTATTCTCGGTCAATAACCAACAGCGGGACCTGGATGCCCATATTGGTTCCTACATATTCTACGAAGATCTTTATCGGTCAGAACCGCATAACACATACGTTGTTCCCTTTGTCATCGATATGTTACTTGCCCGAGATTCGATCGTCGGTATCCAATACCTAGTTCAATCTCGTTACGGCAAGTCTCTTTACTCGTTAAGTAATACATCATCTCACAACTAACTTATTAGTTCTAGTGCTTGCAAGGCTTCAAAGTGATGTGTATTACCGAGAGGGCCAGAGATACCTCTCCGACAATCGGAGTGACAAAACCTAATCTCAAATCGCCAACCCAACATCTCGCCTTTGGAGACACACAGTAGTACTCCTTTATAATCACCCGATTCGTTGTGACGTTTGGTAGCACCAAAGTGTTCCTCCGTAAACGGAGTTGCATAATCTCATAGTTACAGGAACATGTATATGTCATGGATAAAAGCAGTAGCAACATACTAAACGATCGTGTGCTAAGCTAACGGAATGGGTCATGTCAATCAGATCATTCAACTAATGATGTGACCTTGTTAATCAAATAACAATTCCTTGTTCATGGTTAGGAAACTTAACCATCTTTGATTAACAAGCTAGTCAAGTAGAGGCATACTAGTGACATTCTGTTTGTCTATATATTCACACATGTATTATGTTTCCGGTTAATACAATTCTAGCATGAATAATAAACATTTATCATGAAATAAGGAAATAAATAATAACTTTATTATTGCCTCTAGGGCATATTTCCTTCAGTCTCCCACTTGCACTAGAGTCAATAATCTAGATCACATCACCATGTGATTAACATCGATAGTTCACATCATCATGTGATTAACACCCATAGTTCACATCGTCATGTGACCAACACCCAAAGGGTTTACTAGATTCATAATCTAGTTCACATCGCTATGTGATTAACACCCAAAGAGTACTAAGGTGTGATCATGTTTTGCTTGTGAGAGAGTCTTAGTCAACGGGTCTTTCACATTCAGATCCGTTATGTATTTTGCAATTTTTCTATGTCTACAATGCTCGCACGCTACCCTAGCTAATTGCTCCCACTTTCAATATGTATCTAGATCGAGACTTAGAGTCATCCGATCGGTGTTAAAATTTGCATCGACGTAACCCTTTACTTACCATTTAACCTTTTGTCACTTCCATAATCGAGAAACATATCCTTTTTCCACTAAGGATAATTTTGACCGCTGTCCAATGATCTATTCCTAGATCACTATTGTACTCCTTGCCAAACTCGGTCAGGGTATACAATAGATCTGGTACACAAACATGGCATACTTTATAGAACCTATGGCCAAGGCATAGGGAATGACTTTCATTCTCTTTCTATCTTTTGTCGTGGTCGGGTTTTGAGTCTTACTCAATTTCACACCTTGTAACACAGGCAAGAACTCTTTCTTTGACTGCTCCATTTTGAACTACTTCAAAATCTTGTCAAGGTATGTACTCATTGAAAAAACTTATCAAGCATCTTGATCTATCTCTATAGATCTTGATGCTCAATATATAAGCAGCTTCACCGAGGTCTTTCATTGAAAACTCTTATTCAAGTATCCCTTTATGCTATCCAGAATTCTATATCATTTCCGATCAGCAATATGTCATCTACATATAATATCGTAAATGCTACTGAGCTCCCACTCACTTTCTTGTAAATACAGGCTTCTCTAAAAGTCTGTACAAACCCAAATGCTTTGATCACACTATAAAAGCGTTTATTCCAACTCGAGATGCTTGCACCAGTCCATAAATGGATCGCCGGAGCTTGCACACTTTGTTAGCTCCTTTGGATCGATAAAAACTTCGGTTGCATCATATACAACTCTTCTTCCGTAAATCCATTCAGAATGCAGTCTTTACATCCATTTGCCAAATTTCATAATCATAAAATGCGCAATTGCTAACATGATTCGACAGACTTAAGCATCGCTACGGGTGAGAAGGTCTCATCGTAGTCAATCCCTTGAACTTGTCGAAAACCTTTCTGCGACAAGTCGAGCTTTGTAGACGATAACATTACCGTCGTCGTCGGTCTTCTTCTTGAAGATCCACTTGTTTTCTATTGCTTGCCTACCCTCGGGCAAGTCAACCAAAGTCCATACTTTGTTTTCATACATTGATCCCATCTCGATTTCATGGCCTCAAGCCATTTTGCGGAATCTGGGCTCACCATCGCTTCTTCATAGTTCGTAGGTTCATCATGATCTAGTAGCATGATTTCCGAACAGGATTACCGTACCACTCAGTGCGGATCTTACTCTGGTTGATCTACGAGGTTCTCAGTAGTAACTTGATCTCAAGTTTCATGATCAACATCATCAACTTCCTCACTACTTGGTGTAGATGTCTCGAAACCGGTTTACGATTTAACTACTTTCAAGTAAGGGAGAAGGTACTATTACCTCATCAAGTTCTACTTTCCTCCCACTCACTTCTTTCGAGAGAAACTCCTTCTCTAGAAAGGATCCATTCTTAGCAACGAATGTCTTGCCTTCGGATCTGTGATAGAAGGTGTACCCAACTGTCTCCTTTGGGTATCCTATGAAGACACATTTCTCCGATTTGGGTTCGAGCTTATCAGGTTGAAGCTTTTTCACATAAGCATCGCATCCCCAAACTTTAAGAAACGACAACTTTGGTTTCTTGCTAAACCATAGTTCATAAGGTGTCGTCTCAACGGATTTCGACGGTGTTCTATTCAGTGTGAATGCGGCCGTCTCTAGAGGATAACCCCAAAATGATAGCGGTAAATCTGTAAGAGACATCATAGATCGTACCATATCTAGTAAAGTACGATTATGACGTTCGGACACACCATTAAGCTGTGGTGTTCCGGGTGGCGTGAGTTGCGACACTATTCCGCATTGTTTCAAATGTAGACCAAACTCGTAACTCAAATATTCACCTCCACGATCAGATCGTAGAAATTTGATTTTCTTGTTACAATGATTTTCAACTTCACTCTGAAATTCGTTGAACTTTTCAAATGTTTCAGACTTATGTTTCATTAAGTAGATATACCCATATCTGCACAAATCATCTTGTGAAGGTCAGAAAATAACGATATCCGCCACGAGCCTCAACATTCATCGGACCACATACATCTGTATGTATGATTTCCAACAAATCTGTTGCTCTCTCCATAGTACCGGAGAACGGCGTTTTAGTCATCTTGCCCATGAGGCATGGTTCGCAAGCATCAAGTGATTCATAATCAAGTGATTCCAAAATCCCATCAAGATGGAGTTTTTCATCGCTTTACACCAATATGACCTAAACGGCGATTACCACAAATAAGTTGCACTATCATTATTAACTTCGCATCTTTTGGTTTCAATATTATGAATATGTGTATCACTACGATCGAGATCCAATGAACCTTTTTCATTGGGTGTGTAACCATATAAGGTTTTATTCATGTAAACAGAACAACAGTTTATTCTCTTACTTAAATAAATAACCGTATTGCAATAAACATGATCAAATCATATTCATGCTCAACGCAAACACCAAATAACATTTATTTAGGTTCAACACTAATCCCGAAAGTATAGGGAGTGTGCGATGATGATTTATATCAATCTTGAAACTACTTTCAACACACATCGTCACTTCACTCTTAACTAGTTTCATTTATTCGCAACTCCGTTTGAGTTACTACTCTTAGCAACCGAACCAGTACCAAATACCGAGGGGTTGCTATAAACACTAGTAAAGTATACATCCATAACATGTATATCAAATATACCTTTGTTTACTTTGCCATCCTTCTTATCCGCCAAATACTTGGGGTAGTTCGCTTCGATAACCAGTTCCTTTGCAGAGAAGCACTTAGTCTCGTGCTTAGGTCCGACTTGGGCTTCTTCACTTGAGCAACAACTTGCTTGCCGTTCTTCTTGAAGTTCCCTTCCATCCCTTTGCCCTTTTCTTGAAACTAGTGGTCTTGTTAACCATCAACACTTGATGTTCTTTCTTGATTTCTACCTTCATCGATTTCATCATCATGAAAAACACGGGAATCATTTTATCATCCCTTGTATACTATAGTTCATCACGAAGTTCTATTAACTTGGTGATGGTGACTAGAGAATTCATCAATCACTATCTTATGCGGAAGATTAACTCCCACTTGATTCAAGCGATTGTAGTACCCGCACAATCGAGCACATGCTCACTAGTTGAGCGATTCTCCTCCATCTTTTAGCTATGGAACTTGTTGGAGACTTCATATCTCTCAACTCGGGTATTTGCTTGAAATATTAACTTCAACTCTGGAACATCTCATATGGTCCATGATGTTCAAAACATCTTTGAAGTCCCGATTCTAAGCCATAAAGCATGGTGCACAAAACTATCAAGTAGTCATCATATTGAGCTAGCCAAACGTTCATAACGTGCGCATCTCCGCTCCCGCAATAGGTTTGTCACCTAGCGGTGCATCAAGGACATAATTCTTCTGCAAGCAGAATGAGGATAAACCTCGATCACGGATCCAATCCGCATCATTGCTACTAACATTTTTCAACATAGTTTTCTCTAGGAACATATCAAAATAAACATATGAAAGCAATCAACGCAAGCTATTGATCTACAACATGGTTTGCAAAATACTACCAGGACTAAGTTCATGATAAATTTAAGTTCAATTAATCATATTACTTAAGAACTCCCACTTAGATAGACATCTCTCTAGTCATCTAAGTGATCACGTGATCCAAATCAACTAAACCATAACCGATCATCACGTGAAATGGAGTAGTTTTCAATGGTGAACATCTTATGTTGATCATATCTACTATATGATTCACGCTCGACCTTTCGGTCTCCGTGTTCGAGGCCATATCTCGCATATGCTAGGCTCGTCAAGTATAACTCGAGTATTCTGCGTGAGCAAAACGGCTTGCACCCGTTGTAGATGGACGTGAGCTTATCACACCCGATCATCACGTGGTGTCCGGGCACGACGAACTTTGGCAACGGTGCATACTCAGGGAGAACACTTCTTGATAATTTAGTGAGAGATCATCTTATAATGCTACCGTCAATCAAAGCAAGATAAGATGCATAAAAGATAAACATCACATGCAAATCAATATAAGTGATATGATATGGTCATCATCATCTTGTGCTTCGTGATCTTCATCTTCGCAGCACCACCATGATCACCATCGCCACCGGGCGCGACACCTTGATCTCCATCGTAGCATCGTTGTCGTCTCGCCAAACTTATGCTTCTCGACTATCGCTACCGCTTAGTGATAAAGTAAAGCATTACATGGCGATTGCATTGCATACAATAAAGCGACAACCATATGGCTCCAGCCGATTGCCGATAACCGGTTACAAAACATGATCATCTCATACAATAAAATATAGCATCACGTCTTGACCATATCACATCACAACATGCCCTGCAAAAACAAGTTAGGCGTCCTCTACTTTGTTGTTGCAAATTTTACGTGGCTGCTACGGGCTTAAGCAAGAACCAATCTCACCTCGCATCAAAACCACAACGATACTTCGTCAAATAGACTCCGTTTTAACCTTCTCAAGGACCGGGCGTAGCCACACTCGGTTCAACTAAAGTGAGAGACAGACACCCACCAGTCACCTTTAAGCAACGAGTGCTCGTGGCGGTGAAACCAGTCTCGCGTAAGCGTCTGCGTAATGTCGGTCAGGCGCTTCATCTCACAATACCGCTGAACCAACGTATGACATCTTTGGTAGGTAGTATGACTTGTATCGCCCACAACTCACTTGTGTTCTACTCGTGCAAAACATCAAACCATTAAAACCTAGGCTCGGATGCCACCGTTGGGGAACGTAGTAATTTCAAAATTTTCCTACGCACACGCAAGATCATGGTGATGCATAGCAACGAGAGGAAGAGTGTTGTCTACGTACCCTCGTGAGACCCGGCGAAGCGATCACAACGTAGAGGAAGTAGTCGACGTTCTCCTCGCGATCCGACCGATCCGGCGCCGTTACTCCGGCGCCCGAGTTCTTGACACACGTACAGCTCGATGGCGTCCCTCGTACTCGATCCAGCCGAGTGTTGAGGAGAGTTCCGTCGACAAGACGACGGCGTGGTGACGATCTTGATGTTCTACGGCGCGAGGCTTCGCCTAAGCTTCATGACGATATGACCGAGGTGGAATATGGTGGAGGGGCACCGCACACGGCTAAGGAACGATCCGTAGATCAAACTTGTGTGTTCTAGGGTGCCCCCTGCCCCGTATATAAAGGAGGGAGGGGGAGGTGCGGCCGGCCTAGAGGGGCGCTGCTGGAGGAGTCCTACTCCCACCGGAGTAGGACTCCCCCTTCTAGTTGGAGTAGGATTGGGGAGGGGGAAGAGTAAAGGGCGCCGCCCCACTCCTTGTCCTATTCGGATGGGGGGGGGGCGCGCCCCCCTGGCCGGCCCCTCCTCTTCTCCCTCGAGGCCCACTAAGGCCCATGTAGTACCCGGGGTTCCAGAACCTCCGGTACTCCCAGAAATTCTGTTTTCACCCGAACCATTCCGAACTCCAAATATAGGCTTCCAATATATCAATCTTTATGTCTCGACCATTTAGAGACTCCTCGTCATGTCCGTGATCACATCCGGACTCGAACTTCTTCGTACATCAAAATACATAAACTCATAATAACATCGCCATCGAAACCTTAAGCGTGCGGACCCTACGGTTCGAGAACAATGTAGACATGACCTAGAACTATTCTCGGTCAATAACCAACAGCGGGACCTGGATGCCCATATTGGTTCCTACATATTCTACGAAGATCTTTATCGGTCGGACCGCATAACAACATCGTTGTTCCCTTTGTCATCGGTATGTTACTTGCCCGAGATTCGATCGTCGGTATCCAATACCTAGTTCAATCTCGTTACCGGCAAGTCTCTTTACTCGTTCCGTAATACATCATCTCACAACTAACTTATTAGTTGTAGTGCTTGCAAGGCTTCAGTGATGTGTATTACCGAGAGGGCCCAGAGATACCTCTCCGACAATCGGAGTGACAAAACCTAATCTCGAAATACGCCAACCCAACATCTGCCTTTGGAGACACCTGTAGTACTCCTTTATAATCACCCGATTCGTTGTGACGTTTGGTAGCACCAAAGTGTTCCTCCGTAAACGGAGTTGCATAATCTCATAGTTACAGAACATGTATATGTCATGGATAAAAGCAGTAGCAACATACTAAACGATCGTGTGCTAAGCTAACGGAATGGGTCATGTCAATCAGATCATTCAACTAATGATGTGACATTGTTAATCAAATAACAATTCCTTGTTCATGGTTAGGAAACTTAACCATCTTTGATTAACAAGCTAGTCAAGTAGAGGCATACTAGTGACATTCTGTTTGTCTATATATTCACACATGTATTATGTTTCCGGTTAATACAATTCTAGCATGAATAATAAACATTTATCATGAAATAAGGAAATAAATAATAACTTTATTATTGCCTCTAGGGCATATTTCCTTCACGGGCTGCGTATCCGGATCCGTCTCGTCGTTCTGAGCAACTTTCATGTTGAAAATAATTTAATCCGAGTTACGGTTTAAAAGATATGATTTTCTAAAGATTTTATTAATTTCTAGAATTTAATTAATTATTTAATTTAATTCGAGAATGGATTTATGACGTCAGCATCATGTCATGCTGACGTCAGCAGTCAACCGGGTTGACTGATCAAACTGACGGTGGGTCCCACTGGTCATACTCTGCTAACTAATTAACCAATTTAATTAGTTTAATTAACAGGTTAGTTAGGTTAGTTAATTAATTATGTTAATTAAACAGGGTTGATTAAGTTAATTAATTAATTAATTAATTAATTATTTTATCTTATTTTTATTTTTTTCTTTCTTTAAATCGTTCTGGGCATGGGGCCCGTGTGTCATAGGCCCAGGGGGCCTATCTTGAGTTAGCGGTTACTGGCGCTGGGTGCCCAAAGACCTGCTCGTTGGGCGCACGCCGTAGGTGGCGGAGCCGGCGAGGCGCCGAGCGAGAGGCCGTGTACACGGGCGTGGCTTCGCCAATTAAGCCGCCTCCGGCGAAGCCGCACGGAGGGTCGCGATTCTTGGCGAATAGGGCACGAAGGCGCGTCGCCGCGAATCAGATGCACGCGGCGGGCGCCGACGTCGGGCGGCCGACATCGATGACAACCGGTGACGACGGCAGAGGCGGAGCCGTGGGTGAGGCGAGGCCGTGGCCTCATGGGCACCAGCAAGGCAGCAGAAGGCGGTCTTGCGGTGCGGCGGTCGGCGAGGCATCGCGGCGAGCGAGTGAGGGCCTTGGTAGGCGCGGCTGGCGAAGCGCTCGATGGCCGATGGCGCGACACGACCGACAGACGGGGCGCGGCGAGAGAGCTTCAGCGCGGCGTGCTGGGTGGTGTTCAAGTGCGAGTGGGGCCGGGTGAGCGTGGTGTCCGCGACGACGGGCAGGGAAAGGAAGGACGAACGGGTCCTCACCAGCGCGTTAGTGCAGGGGCGCCGAGTGCGTGGAGGCCGTTCGGGAGGAGGACGGGACGACGGCGTCGGAGACGAGGCGACTGCCGAGGAGGAAGGCGAGGCCGTCCCAATGACGGGTCGGGAGGCGATGGGGCGTGGGCGTCGGCTGCCCGACCGGATCCACGCGGGCGAAGGCTCCGAGGAGGCGGGCGCCGAGGCGGGCGCCAGGCCACGGCGGGTCAGCTTCGTCGGTGGCGACGCGGTCGTCGAAACAGCGCCCCGATCCAGATCGAAGTGCGAGAGGAACGAGGAGAGTGGGGTTCGGTTGGGTTAGGGTTTGGAGAGGAGGGGTTATGTGTGCGGGTTGGGCGCTGGTTGTGAGGCCACCGGGCCGAGGCCCAGTGGGGTCCTTACTTTGTTTTGTTTTTGTTTTAATCATGTTTAGTCATTTCTTTTATTTATTTTCTTTCCTATTTTAAATCATTTTAAATTATCTAGGAACCTTATAAAAATGTGTTTATTACACCATATTTACTTAAGCAAAATATGGCACCGCCCGAACATTTTTGTTTTAACTTTTAAAAACTTTTGTTGTTTGCCATTAATTTAAATTTGAATTTTAAAGCGGTTTCGAATTAACGCGAGATTTAACAACAGTAACTGTGGTGACGTGGCATCGTTAACATGGGATTACTGTAGCATGATTATCCGGGCGTCACAATTCTCCTCCACTACAAGAAATCTCGTCCCGAGATTTAAGAGGGGAGTAAGGAGGAAAGTTCTGGTTACGCAATTCTAACGGGTGTCCTCGGTCTTGGTTGCTCTTCTCGAAGAGGTCGATCCATTATGTTGATGTCTTCATTCTCTGTTTCAAGGCATCATGATGAAGTCTTCATCCTTTCTCCGGGATCTCTATCGTCCTACGAACGCGATCAAGGGGAAAAACTCGGGAAGAACGCATCTCCACTAAGATGGGCGTCTGAAGGTGAACTCAATGGGAAATACACGAGGTACCCCACGAGTTGTATTTCAGTGAATTCGTTGAGTGCAATATACGCTGGTACCAAAGTTTCAAATGGGTAGGCAATCATTCGATGACTAGGCGAAGTCGGAATGGGGTTTGAACAACGAGAATAACATGGTGTTTGATCCCAGGATGAATAATGGTATAGCATTTAGCTCGTGAATCACACACGAAGCCAGGTGCAAAGGATGTATTAGAATCCGGGTTGTGAAGAAGAGTCAGGTTTCGATCCAGTGGATCTGTGGGTTATGGGCCCACCATGTTTGTTAAAAATAGGAAAGGTGGTGACATCTTGCACAGCCGTGACAGGGAGGCATGTCAGTGGGTAGCTTGTCAGCTATGTCAGCAACAATGTCGGTACAAAGGACGAGGAACAAAGAGAAACCATTTTCCTGCTCGTTGAACGAGGCGAACCAATTGGCAAAGTTCTCACCCATCGGTGGTTACCTAATGTCATCAACAATAGTAATGGGTCTTACTGAGACAGTGGTACAACAAGGTGCTTACCTAAGCGTGGAATTATCTCTGCTTTCGCTTAAGTCGAGATTACGAGAAAGGTTAAGCAAAAGAATGGAAAGGAAAATGTGATTATCGATTAAATGTAACAATGGAAAGGAAAAGTGTGTTTAAACACATATTTCAGAGTATATCCTTCCCAAGGACAAGCAGAGCAAAATATCCACGACAGGAGATAATGTAGAAAACCCTTTAGGTAAGGGGAGAGAAATTTCTTGACATTACCCATACAACGGTGTTTGGATAATTGAGCAAGAAACATTTAGCATTGGGCTTCAAATGTTCTTATTGAAGATCGAGTAGCATGACTTGCTTTGAGATAGCATTGACATGGTCTTCAAGCAAAGGTCAGACTTTGGATACACAAAGGATCCATCAGGATAACTTATTAAACAAGGCATTCAAGTTCCTCATGGAAATTGGTTAACCTTGTTAAAAAGGAAACTATAACAATAGGCCCTTCGGCCAGGTGTGCTAGGCATGAATCATATTACCGGGTCATCAAAGGACCAACATCATATCTCGTGAAAAGTTGTCCCAACCATCATATCCGACCGAGTTTCAGATCCGATTGGTGTCATGATACCTCAGACTCGGGATGTCCGAGAAGAAAAGGTGCGACACTTAATTGGCGAAATGACATTGCAAGATTCTCGAAATGACTATGGAAGTGAGTTCGAAGACAAGGATTCATCATCATTAAACCAAGGAGAGGATGAGGGGGTGGCTGATGGAATCAGCGACAATTTATCGATATTAACAAAAGATGGATTTCCACTATTATGTGAACAAGGAGATAACATTTGTCAAATCAAATGGTATAATGATGTATGCTCGAGGAAAACATACACAATTAAACATTGGTTGAAAGGTACACCCGAAATATGGGTTGGGTTGCACGACCAATGTCCGAATGGTGATTCAATAATAATAAATAGTCTAAGAGTGAACGGCCGACCATAATATTCAAAGAAATATGGTTGCTAGAAGGGCAGAACCCAAACATCACCGATCGAATCAACACGAGGACCAAGAGAGAATGGTGATGGAGAGAAGTATCACTATACCAAGAATTCTTAAGAGGTGGAGTAATCCTCACGACATTCTTGACCTAACAAATGATAATACTTCAAGGTAGAACATCATACAAGCTTTGGATAGCAAGTACCATCCATAACATGAACAAGTTTGTGTTGGGGAAGGCAAGAATGTTGTCGATGATAACACAATCATCGAGGGCAAGGATGGTATTTCCCATCATGAATTTGATTGATATCCCGGAAGAGCATGAATGGTGATGATGATCATCACAAATTTTATCGAGAGGTTTCATGAAGATGTAATCGATCATCCACTACGTCAAGTAAAAGGACTGATGCAGCAAAAGATTTTTTTTTTGAACCACGGATACGACACCAGCTCGGAATCAACCTTGTTGTTCAAGGTGGAATGATAAGATGAGGAAATCGTCATAAGCTTAGCTCATCATCGAAGGTTGTGCTCGTGATTAAGGACCGTAGCACGCTTAAATTTAGCACGATAATGATATAGCCAAACAGGCTAGGAATGACTTGAAGGATTATTTAACTCGTAAGCAATGAAAATTACTTAGAGTTATTGAATCGAAGTGCGGAATCGATTCACTTACCGGTGTTCTCGAGTGAAATAACTTTCGTAACCCGGGAAATCTGAAATCGGTGAGAAGCAATAATAGATGAAGACTCCTAGGAAGCAACACATTCGTTGATATTCTCGAGATCTTGAAGGGTATTGCTCGAAGGAAGATTGACATGGGGTTGCGAGAGGTATTGATCCGCAAAAGACAAGTGTTTTCACTTGCTTGAGAAATGGGATCAAGTAGAAAATATGGTCGGAACCATGATTGCAAAGGATCAATTCACGATACCGATGATATTATATCAAGGCAATAGTTATTATTACAAGAAGCTTCCATGATAGGATCTACATCGTGTCCATGGGCATGAACACAAGTTCAAGGTCGACTCCACTTCTTCAATGTATAACCTTCCATTCACTTCTCGCCTTCAACGAAATTGTGTGTTGAAATTTTATCGACATAACACTAGTAGAGTATGACCCGTAGTAGTTTCCGGGTTCACAGTTTAGAGAAGGCATATGTCCAACCCATCGGGCCTCTTAGGAACATATACCACAAACTTCAGAGTAAATAACACAAGCTCGATAGCGAGCATGGTTGACAAAGTAGGGGATACAATTTACCAAATGCGTATACATCCTAGGAAAGGCTCAAGGTTATTGAATATGAAGGACATTGTCGGATAAAATCCAACAAAGGATCTGGGGTGAGTATCGGCACACAACCAGAGGAAGAAGCAAGGCAATTACATTGGATTATAGAAACAACTGAATAACTTAGAGCTCAATTGCTAAGGAATTATGATTTACAAAGTGAAGGATCAGAAGCAGACGCTCTGATCAAGGATGGATAAGTTCAATAGACTTAGGGGCACAATCGACGACAATTTAATTGGGTCGAGATCCATCTCATGTTCAAAATGACGTCTGAGCCGGAAAGATAATTTAGAAGGATCAACTGATGATTGCATGCTTTCACACACATGTTGAATCGATAGGATCAAAATGACGGTGTCTAAGGATACTAACGAATCTTGCCAGACATATGGAAAGCATCCATCATGCAAGCAGACAGGTATTGCCGAGCAATAAGCTACTAAGGATTTTTTTTGGAGGACCGAATAGTATTTCGAAGACCATTGTGAAACACATGAACAACTGGGGATGAGCGGATACTCGATAAGTGCGAGAATTATCCGTAGGGGTATTCAGTGGCGGCGAAAGGCAAGGCATGAGGCATAAAATATTCTCGGGTATCTTGTAATAAAAAGATCGATCGAATAAAAGTAAGCACGACAGCGTAAGTAATTATCCATAGGGATATTTCGGTGGAAGGGAATTGCAAAAGCAACGGGCACAAGGTCTCGAGAGAAAATCGGAGAGTATCTTCAAAATCTTCTGGTGCAGCCGGCGATCATCTGGACTGAAGGGGCTCTCCGGGAGAGAGTATTATCGAGAACCTAGAGTTCGAGTTAATAAAATTGTTTAACCCGAATAGAAGAGAGATTAGAGTCCCAGAGTATAGATGAGGAATAAAAGATCCTAATATCACCCAATTGGCGGCGTGGGCCCAGGGGCCGCACAGCCAAGTTAGTAAAACAGTTTTCGGCTTCTAGACTCAACTTCGGCCAAGGAGTTGGAAAGGGGATTCCTACAGGCAGTCGGCTCTGATACCAACTTGTGACGCCCTCGATTTAATCGTACACTAATCATGCACGCAAACATGTACGATCAAGATCAGGGACTCACGGGAAGATATCACAACACAACTCTAAAAACATAAATAAGTCATACAAGCATCATAATACAAGCCAGGGGCCTCGAGGGCTCGAATACAAGTGCTCGATCGAGACGAGTCGTGAAGCAACAATATCTGAGTACGACATAAGTTAAACAAGTTTGCCTTAAGAAGGCTAGCACAAACCGGGATCAGATCGAAGAGGCGCAGGCCTCCCGCCTCGATCCTCCTAAACTACTCCCAGTCGCCGTCGTGAGCCTTTGCGTAGTAGTAGGCACCTCCAAAGTAGTAGTCGCCGCCGACGGTGGCGTCTGCTCTGGTTCCAAAGATCTGGTTGCGACAACCGTAAAGAAGGGAAAGGGGAAAAGGGGAGAAAGCAACCGTGAGTACTCATCCAAAGTACTGCAAGCAAGGAACTACACTACATATGCATGGGTATATGTGTAAGGAGGCCATATGAGTGGACTGAACTGCAGAATGCCGTAATAAGAGGGGATAGCTAATCCTATCGAAGACTACGCTTCAGCAGCCTCCGCCTTGCAACCGGTAGAAGAGAGTAGATCAAGTCCTCCAAGTAGCATCGCCAAGTAGCATCGCCAAGTAGCATCTCCAAGTAGCATCTCCAAGAGCATCGCATAGTATAATCCTACCCGGCGATCCTCCTCGTCGCCTGCGGAAAAGCGATCACCGGGTTGTTCGTGGAACTTGAAAGGGTGTGTTTTATTAAGTATCCGGTTCTAGTTGTCATAAGGTCAAGGTACAACTCCAAGTCGTCCATTCCGAAGATCACGGCTATTCGAATAGATTAACTTCCTGCAGGGTGCACCACATAACCCAACACGCTTGATCCCATTTGGCCGACACACTTTTACGGGTCATGCCCGCCTCGGAAGATCAACACGCCGCAGCCCCACCTAGGCACAACAGAGAGGTCAAGACGCCGGTTCAAACCTAAGCGCCGCAGGGTCCGGGCCCATCGCCTCGAGCACACACGCACGCTATGTCGCTGCCGGTGAGCGCACCTAGCAACCTCCATTACAAAGGAAGTTGCGTTAACGCAGTCCAATCCGGCGCCGCCTCGTTCTTGACGCCAAGAAGGCTTCGTGATACCACGACGTCGGGATACCCATAACTACTCCCACGTAGATGGTTAGTGCGTATAGACCAAATGGCCGACTCGGATCAAATACCAAGATCTCGTTAAGCGTGTTAAGTATCCGCTAACGCCGAGCAGGCCAGCCCACTGTCTCCTAGGTGGTCTCAACCTACCACCGCCGCCACAAGTAACATCGGGGCCGTCAGAACCCAGCCCACCTCTACCGGGATGGAGCCACTGTCCTTTCAAATTTCCACATCGAAATCACTTGCGGGTACTCAACGAGTGACCCGACTTTAGTCACCATCTGTATATAGTATGTATGTATGTATAGTATATACCGTGATCACCTCCCGAGTGATCACGGCCCAATAGTATAGCAAGGCGGTCGACAAGAGTGTAGGGCCAATGATGATAAACTAGCATCCTATACTAAGCATTTAGGATTGCATGTAAGGTATCAATGATTGTAGGAACAATGACAAAGCTATGCAATGTAATAGGAGTAATCAAATAGTAACATGCTACACTACTCTAATGCAAGCAAGATAGAGAAGAATAGGCGATATCCGGTGATCAAAGGGGGCTTGCCTGGTTGCTCGAGACAAGGAGGGGTCGCCGGTGGCGTAGTCGCCCACAGGCATCAAGATCGCCATGGGGCTACCGGAGAGAAGAGGGGGAGAAACAGTAAATACATAGCAAGCAAGTGCATAACAGACAACAAGCGAGCTAGACGTGTTCTATCGCGGTATGAGGTGATACTGGGTGAGGGAAACATCCGGAAAGTATCCCGGTGTTCCGTGTTTTCGGACAGATGAACCGGAGGTGAAATGTTGCAGGTTCACTATGCTAGGGACGCGTGGCGGATGAACGGGCTGCGTATCCGGATCCGTCTCGTCGTTCTGAGCAACTTTCATGTTGAAAATAATTTAATCCGAGTTACGGTTTAAAAGATATGATTTTCTAAAGATTTTATTAATTTCTAGAATTTAATTAATTATTTAATTTAATTCGAGAATGGATTTATGATGTCAGCATCATGTCATGCTGACGTCAGCAGTCAACCGGGTTGACTGATCAAACTGACGGTGGGTCCCACTGGTCATACTCTGCTAACTAATTAACCAATTTAATTAGTTTAATTAACAGGTTAGTTAGGTTAGTTAATTAATTATGTTAATTAAACAGGGTTGATTAAGTTAATTAATTAATTAATTAATTATTTTTATCTTATTTTTATTTTTTTCTTTCTTTAAATCGTTCTGGGCACGGGGCCCGTGTGTCATAGGCCCGGGGGCGATCTGGTTAGCGGATTCTGGCGCTCGGGTGCCAGCCCTGCTCGTTGGCGCACGCCTGTAGGCGGAGGAGCGGCAGGCGCCGGGCGAGGAGGCCGGTGGCCACGGCGAGGCTCGCCCGGCCGCCCGCCTCTGGCGAAGCCGCACGAGGGTCGATTCTTGGCGAATAGGCACATGGGCGCGCGCGTCGCCGGATCTGGGCGCGGCGGGCGCCGACGTCTGGCGGCCGACATCGATGATAACGGTGACGACGGCAGAGGCGGAGCTGTGGGTGCACGAGGCGAGGCCGTGGCCTCGCGGGCACCAGCAGCGTGGCGATAGAGGCGGTGCGGTGCGGCGGTCGAGGCATCGCGGCGAGCGAGTGGGGCGCGCGGGCGCGGCAGTGGCGCCTTCGATGGCGCGGACACGACGACAGACGGGAAGCGCGGCGAGAGGAGCTTCAGCGCGGGCGTGGCTCGGGTGGTGTTCAGCGAGTGGGGCCGGGTGGCGTGGTGTCCGCGACGACGGCGAGGGGAAAGGAAGGATTTAACGGGTCCTCACCAGCGTTAGTGGCAGGGCGTCGAGGTGCGTGGAGGCCATTCGGGAGGAGGACGGGACGACGGCGCCGAGACGAGGCGCACCGTCGAGGAGGAAGGCGAGGCCGGCCCAGCGACGGGTCGGGAGGCGATGGGGCGTGGGCGTCGGCTGCCTGACCGGATCCACGCGGGCGAAGGCTCCGAGGAGGCGGGCGCCGAGGCGGGCGCCGGCGCCAAGGGGTCGGCTTCGTCGGTGGGACGCGGTCGTCGGGAAGCGCCCGATCCAGATCGAAGTCGCGAGAGGAACGAGGAGTGGGGTTCGGTTGGGTTAGGGTTTGGAGAGGAGGGTTATGTGTGCGCGGTTGGGCGCTGGTTGTGAGGCCACCGGGGCGAGGCCCAATGGGGTCCTTTTACTTTGTTTTTTTTTGTTTTAATCATGTTTAGTCTTTTCTTTTATTTATTTTCTTTCCTATTTTAAATCATTTTAAATTATCTAGGCACCTTATAAAAATGTGTTTATTACACCATATTTACTTAAGCAAAATATGGCACCGCCCGAACATTTTTGTTTTAACTTTTAAAAACTTTTGTTGTTTGCCATTAATTTAAATTTGAATTTTAAAGCGGTTTCGAATTAACGCGAGATTTAACAATAGTAACTGTGGTGACGTGGCATCGTTAACATGGGATTACTGTAGCATGATTATCCGGGCGTCACACACAATCTCATGGTCTAAGGAAATGATACTTGACATTAGAAAAGCTTTAGCATACGAACTACACGATCCTTGTGCTAGGCTTATGATTGGGTCTTGTCCATCACATCATTCTCCTAATGATGTGATCCCGTTATCAACGACATCCAATGTCCATGGTCAGGAAACCGTAACCATCTATTAATCAACGAGCTAGTCTACTAGAGGCTTACTAGGGACATAGTGTTGTCTATGTACCCCCACATGTATTTGAGTTTCCTATCAATACAATTATAGCATGGATAATAAACGATTATCATGAACAAGGAAATATAATAATAACTAATTTATTATTGCCTCTAGGGCATATTCCAACACCTCCCTCCTCCGCCGCCGGAGGACGCCGTCGGGCTAAGCCCGAAAGCCGCCGGCGGTGACGGGGGACTCCCTCTCTCCCGCATCTTAGGGGTGGTATGGCGCCCCTAAACGTGTGGTGGCGCGGCGGCGTGGTGGCGCGGCGGCCGTTTATGAGCAGCTTAACTAGAAAAGCAAGCAGAATGAATAGAAGAATGAAATCCCTGCCTCGGGCGGCGGCAATTACCGGTGCGCCGCGTACTGGGAAGGGCGGTGGATCGGCAGCGGTGGCGTGGAGGGCCTGGTGGGCTGTTGGGCGGCGCCTCTGGTCAGATCTGATCTGGTCTGTGCAGCCAACGGTGGTGTCCATCTCCTTCGCCGGAGGTGGTCGGCCTGAGGCTGGACGGTCAGATCTTGAGATCCGTCATCTAGGCCCGGCTGCGAGTCGGGAAGACAGAGTTGCCGGTGAAAACCAAGCCGATGGCAGGCGATGGCGGCGTTCTGCGCCGTTACCTTGATGAAGGCATCGTCGTGTAACTTCTGTCGACCCACTCGTGCTGTTCCGGAGGAAACCCTAGGATCTGGGTTTTCAGATCGGACGATGGCGGTACTGGGGTGTCGTTTCTCTCTTGGGAGCATCGTTGGAGGAGCGGTGCTGGAAGACAGAGGCAGGAGGTGGAGCGGCTTCGTCTTGCACGGAGCTTCGGTGGATATGTCAAGTCATGCCTAGCCGACATGTGCTACGTTGTGTCATGCCTGGTCAGCAGGTGCTACGCATGACAGATCCTCCAGAACCTTTGCGTTTGGATGGATGAGCGCAAGACGATGGCGCTGTGGAGACGTCGACGGATGGACGGACGGGCAAGGATGATGCGGATTTCTCTTCTGAAGATGGGTTAGCGGTCCGATGATGGCGGCTTCTAAAACGTGTGCATGTAGTGTACGCTTTAGGTGTGCTGCACCGGCTATTCTTTCCGATACGTGATGTGGATGGATCGGCGACGACACCGGTTTTAGATATGGGAAGTGAAAGCACTCCATATTATCGAGTTTTGTAGGTGTAAGTGGTGGCTTCGGATGATTTGATGTATGTTTTTGTTAGACCTACGTTGAATAATAAATAAAGATGGTCGTATGCATCAATTGATGCAGAGGCCGGGGATTTTAACCTCCTTTTTCAGAAAAAAAAAGAATCTGCTGCTTATAAGGGGTTCGCCGAGTAAAAGAGCTAGATTGCAAGAATGGCCCGACTCTTCGGCAAGGGTCTTTGGGAGGCTTCTCCTTGGCAAATAGTCGTCAATTTTCAACACGGTCCTATCTCCAGCCAAACTATGTAAACACCTTCTAATTATGATATGATCCTGAAGTTAATATGCCCATACTTATCTCCTCCAGGCATCTACCTTAACACGAGTACATGCGGCCCCTTAGAGGACCCTAGGCAATCTTTGGTCGATATGGTTTGTCCACGCTCGAAAAGTGTACACCTCTGATAGTTCAGCATTATGCACCAACAATGATGTTTGCAAGCACTGTAGCTTTCCTTGAGGCGTCGATGAGGTATTCTTCCCATCTTGAAACAAGGGTGAAAACCCGGATCTAACGCGATAATTCATCCTGGAGCCCGGGCTCAGCTGCTCCCGGTCAGCAAAAAATTCAAAAAAAAATACTAAAAAAATTCAAAAAAAATCTAATTTTTTTGTGTGGTAGATAATTAGATGCGTGAGGTCTCTGGAAAAATCAACTCGTTTGCACATTTGAGTAGGTCTCTGCAAAAAAGACAAATCGGGTCAAAACAGTTCATGAACAGTAAACTTTTTTAGAGACCCCGGTTTTGTCTTTTTTGCACAGACTTGCTCAAATATACAAACGAGTTGATCTTTGCAGCGAACCTCACGCATCTAATTATCTATCACACAAAAAAATTGGATTTTTTTGATTTTTTTGTATTTGTTTTGATTTTTTTCGTGAGCGGGGGTGCAGCTGAGCCCGGGTGCAGATTCGCCGCACTCGATCTAACGGGCTTTTTCAGGAGTAGGTCTAACGAGCTAGGCCCCTCTTCCGCAAAAAAAACCATAAGGTAGTCCCCACTCGTCAGATCAAGGCGCCTGGCTTCGGTCAGGGGCTTCCGTAAGAAGCCGTCTTAGGGCTGGGCCTACTAGTTTTGTGGCGTGGTCAGCGAACTGACTTTTTTTCACAAAGATTGCATATCATTTCATTTATAGGTAAGAGAGAACAAGTAACACATGCCACCTAGACGGCTAGACCATGTCATGACCAATGTGAGGCACCTGCTTCGAGCCACAGTGACTCTAGGACTGACTGGATCAATGTACCTCCCACATCTTAAGCGCCTAGAGGAGTCGGCAAGTGGGCTGCAGGACCAAGCCGGGCCGGAGGGAGAAGCCATGGAGGAAGCGTTGACGATGTCATACATTGCGCCCTGGATGCCCATGCCCTGAGAAGCAACCCAAACCAAACACGACATCCAATATCTCCAAAGCAAACTCCGGCCCTGCCGCGAGCAATCAATACAGCGCCTCCATGAAGTGGACGACGTTGTGCCGCTGTTGTCGTCCGATTTGGTGAACCAAACCTAGGGTTTCCCCGGTGCTCGAATAGGGGCACGGAGAAAGTCCATGGTAACATCTCCAAAAGGGGGACAATAACACCCAGTGTCGCCGCTGCCACCATTTCATCCCGTCCTATGACCGAATCCCAAAAGCCAAGCAAACCGACATTGGAGATGGCTTTGCTTCTTGTTCCGAGAATATTGGAGGGGGCTCACTGACTTAAAGATTTCTGGGAGACTTCTTCTTGCGTAGTAACATGCATTTGCAGGCCATGATATTTTTTTTTCATGCTTTAGGTAATTGGTCGTTTCTCTTTGGCATTTTGACATCTTTTTTTTACTTTATTGTTAAAAAACCTAGAATTGTGTTTTTTTTGAAACTTGGTCTCTTAGGGCTCGATTCATTAAAAAAGGTCGAAGAGAGTTGCCCAGTTAATTAAAGAAAAATCGGGCAAAAACCGTCATCACACGCCGGCAAAAATAAGGCACACAGGGCAACCTGACAACCCACACAAGAACACACACACAGTCGACGAGAAGAGCATCGTCGAGGTTGCAATCCAGTGTAATCGTCATCACACTTCCGTGAGGGTTACTTCAGTAGTCGCTGAGAGTTGTGTTTTTTGTTATCAATTAGTCCTGGAGTCGTGATTTTCTGTTAAAATTCCCTAGAGTTGTGGTTTTGTGTTAACTCCGCCCCAAAAGTTGTGCATTTGTGCAATTTCCTCTATTAAAAAAATTGATTGGTGCATTTTTTTTCCGAAATGCTAAAAAATTGACGTCATATTTTTAAGCATGGTAAATCGAACGTTTTATGGGCAAATTACGTGTCGCGAGCATGACAATTATGTTCAGCAAGCACGACAAATCCTGGCAAAAAAACCGAACATGTCAGGATTTGCCATGCTAGCTGAACGGAATTGTCACACTCGCGACATGTAATTTGTCACAAAAAATGTTCGATTTTCTTTTCCATGCTTAAAATCCGACGTCAGATTTATAGTGTGTTTTTTTTTACAGCTCGACGGCGCTAGTGTGCATCTATAATTGGTGCAGATCGATGTTGGCTAATAAAGCTTCTATTTTATTAAAAAGTAATCAAACGTACAAGCAAAGCAACTGCAAGTTTGCAAACCATCAACAGATCATGGATCTTTCATTAAGCATACGCACATGCATCAACAAAAAGTTTGGGCAAGTGACAGTTCTGCTTCCTCTTCCACACAGAGCTGATCCACAAACGCTCACACAGCTCTTGGACTGCCATTGCGCCACAGCACCAGAACTTTTCAGCCTGGACACCTGCGCCACACAAACCCCCACCAATAACAACCGGAAGATAACAGAAAAAGAAAACAAAAACAAAAAAAGAAAGCTCCAAGCCTAACTCTACCGAGAAGAAGCAGCAGTGGCAGTGGCAGCGGCAGCAATGGCAGCAGCCGCGCTCCAGTGCTGCCCTCTGCTGAGCTCACCGCCGGCATCATCCATCTCGCCGCCTTCCTCTGTAAGAATACCGGCGGTTAGCAGGACTGGGGAGGCCAGGAGGAGGAGGCTGCAGCGATGCCGCTGTTCCCAGTTGGCCGAGGAGAGATCGCCGGGTAGCTCGCCTCCCCAGCTGGAGCGCCTCTTCTCCAATGTCAACAAGGCAACCATGAAGCATGAGCCAGGTGACCATGCTCGGATCATGCAGTCTGTCGCTTTGCTCAGCTTTCTTGCGCGTTCTTTTGCCTTTGGGGTGCATCTTCTGATGGGATTGTGTTTCTGTTTTTCGCTTGGATATGCCAGGGAGTATCACCGGTTCCATCTTCCTTGTGGCCGGCACAACGGTAACATTCCTTCCTTCTTACGCCCTTGATGTAATGTAAGACCTGAAATTTTGATGTCAGATCGCTTGCTAGGCTGCAGGTAAGGCTATGTTAAAATGCAATGCGCCTGTCGATGATCAATGAAATGAGAAAAGACCATGTGCAGATTATATCAGATAAAACATTGAGATAACAACCTGCCTCATGAATCTAAAGTTGCAAACCAGAAAATTCACGAGGGATAATGCTACGCACCTTGAAGCTTCGCAGCTTTGAGACAAACTCAGACCATAGTGGCCTTGCTTCATACATGTTAGAAACTATTTGAGACAACCCTACGGAGTAAACATGTATTTCAGGAATAGTTCGGAGTTAGAAAAGGATTATTATGTTTACATGACTAACCTTCTTTTTCACCAACGTTGGTGCCATAGGTCGGGGCAGGTATCCTTGCGATCCCTGCGGTCACACAGGAAGCTGGATTCTTGGCCTCAGCAGTCACATGCATTTTCTGCTGGGCATATATGGTAATAGAATGTCATTGACTGGGTAAACTATCAAACCTGACATGTTAGAGGTGACATGCAGTCAGAGAAGCCTCTCAAAGGTAAACCCTTTTGCATTGCGCGTTCCTGGATAAATTCTCGTCGTAAAGAATATTTGCTTGTTGTGTGTGTCACCTTGATACGGGAGGGTTTGATAGTTTCACCCAATATTTTGTCGAATTCACTTACTTGTCTGCACTTACAGTTTTTGTTTGCCATCGCTTTCTCCAGGTTGTAACAGGGCTGTTAGTTGCTGAAGTAAATGTCAATACAATGTGTGAGCTAGGATCTGGAGGTGTCTCCCTGGTAGTTAACGCGTCACTCCATTGCTGATTTCTTGATCAAACTTACTATTAGAGGCAATTACAATGAATCTACAATTATGTGCTAAAGGGTGGCATATGATAGGAGGTTGATCCAATATCACCTAGTGCTTGGATATATTTCACCTGAACACAAGATAGAGAATGTATTAAGACTGGCAAAAGATAGAGAATGATACACGCTCCAAATATCAGAAAGTGCTCAATAATGGGTGGGATGTATTTCATTCCTTGTATATTTTGCATCTTGCGTGGTTGAAAGTAGCAAGCATACTCTCTGAAGGTCCTCTTTTTACAGGTTTCGATGGCTAAGCGTACTCTAGGGACAGTTGGAGTAAGAACAGCCTGGTATGATAAGTTATTATGTATATAAGAACTCCAAAGCATAATATACATTGATATGAACATCATAATGGGATTCATATCACTATGTAATACACTCAGTTAAGTTCCTATTTGAACTGGAGAAATTCTGACCATAATTTCCATGTGCCTGCAGCTTTTCATATTTGTTTATACATTATGCACTTCTTGTTGCGTATGTGGCACGCTCTTCAGAGATCTTAACAAACTCATTGGGCATTCCATTGTATGACCTCTTTCCATGATCTTCATTTTATTAGCCAATACATTTATTTTCCCAGCTTTTGTTGTAAAGATGATGTATTCATCTTACTAGTGTATAGAGATGTAGTGTCTATTATAAGCTTTACCTTTGTGTTGTAACCCCAGAAAAACAAAATATCAGGAGCTTGCATTATGTGATAAACAACTGCTATGGAATTTATACTAGTTGGTACTTCTGTAATCCACATAAATATTTTCCTGCATGTAGGTTCTACATAGGAGTTACTAAGCACCATTAGTCGTCATCATGCATTTGATTCGGTGTTCAGTAATTTCTTTTCTTCAACCATTGATGACATCAGTATGTTTACAGATGGGAGAGTGCCACCCTATTTTCACTGGCTTTTGGGGGTTTATGCTACTTTGGAAGGTAACTGAAAAATGTTATTGGATTAGTGTCTCTCTTTGTTAGTTCCATGCTACTTAACTTCAGAGTTCAGCAAACAAGATATTTTCAAATCATGTTATGGGAGCTCCTGACTACATCGGTGTAGCTTCAAGGCTACTATTTACTTTGTCGCCATTAAGGGTTAACTTCATTCTTGATTTTCAAAACAAATGCACATGCAATTAATAAGGTTCTCAAAAGAGGATAGTTATTCATATACTCCCTCCGATCCATAATACGTGTCGCAGTTTCGAACTAAGGTTGACACTTGTTTTGGATCGGAGGGAGTAACAGATATTATAGAAATTTGACATAGAAATTTACATAGTTCAAAAAGGCATTAGGCGTTAATTGTGCATTTTGCCACCGCCTTGCGCTTTTCTGATCAAAGCGCATGCTTATGCGTAGTTATGCGCTAGGCGTTTTGCTATAGCCTAGAGCCTAGGCGCACTTAAGCGCTCGCTTAGGCATGCCTTTTTTAACTATGGAAATTTATCATATAACATTAAGGATACTACTTACAGATATTTGTTATACAGAAATTTCTGTCCTAATGTCCCTAATTACTTAGGGAATTCATTATATAACATGGTAATCTGTAACGTCACAATATTGTTGAATACCTCTGTCAGAGATTATAAGCAGTAAAACTAACCTTCTTGATGGCTGCAGTCAGCGAGTCATTGGTGCCGTGAATGGCTTTTTGGTGTTCAGTATCATAGCATCCTTCACAACTCTTGTGGTAAGTGGAGTTCTACATTAACCCATCATAAATATTTGAAACCTTCATGACCCTAGGCTTTTAGCAGTCGACAAAGAGAATAAAAATGACTACATTTCCTGAAAATAACTTACGAGCCTAACAATTTTGGTTGCAAAATACTCTGTCAGTGAGATAAAAAAATTAAGACAGTCCAAGTGTGCACGTACAGTAAGCTACATGAGCATAAGTGTGTAGATCCATATCCTCAATGCTTATAGATAAACAGGTTCTATTTGACAGGAAATACTGCCATTCTTTTAGTATCCAGTAATAGTTAGAGTACAGAAAAATTATGTCTGGTAACAAAGATAACATGAGCAAACCACTAGGAAATTTCTTTCACGTAAGGAACATCCTACAACAGAGTATAGACGCTGAACAAATGGGTGTGACCTTCCCAGGTGGTGGCAAGTGGAAACATACAGTGGAGCTCTCTTCTTGAAACGAATTTTGCTGCTGCTCCCCAAAGTATACCAATAATTGCTCTTTCATTCGTATATCAGGTAATCTTGCTTACTATATTCACTTCGAAAAATTAATCTTCTTGGTATTTGACTGAGTATTTTCCTGAACAGAATGTAGTTCCTGTCCTGTGTACAAATTTGGAGGGAGACCTGTCAAAAGTAAGGTAAGGTTGTACACTACCTGCATAAGTACAGGAGTGTGACTTGTGGCATCAAAAGGATATAGACAGTGTTTTAGGACTTACAACAAAATGATCTTGAAGAACAAGCAAGATTTCTCGCTAAAAAGGGACAGGCATATCATGATTTTATGTTTATCCTGGATTGGTGACTTCCAGAGGCATATGACAATCTTACCGAATCTTGCAGGAAGGCCATTGTATTAGGTACTGCCATACCCCTTGCTCTGTTTCTTGTATGGGATGCTGTCATCCTGGGGACAATCCCGGGGTTTGCAGAAAGTGGGACTATTACTGATCCGTTACAACAACTTAGGTCAAGCAATGGTACAGTGGGGGTAAGTAGTTTTTAAGATGTTCTTGTGATGTGCTATAAATTGGTATTGATTCGAAACACCTTGTTGTTTGCAGCCTATAGTTGAGGCATTCTCATTTCTGGCAATAGGCACATCATACATCGGATTTGTTCTAGGACTCTCAGACTTCATCGCAGACTGTAAGTATCTTCTTTAGTCCAGACTCCATAGCAATCATATTTTTAAGCTAGGAAGAGGTATAGAGTAGAACCTCGCCAATTTTATGTGAGATAGACATGAAGGTAGCAAAACAGTAGTAAAATTTCTGGGACTGCAGCTTACTGTTATTAATTCACTAACTATCCTTCTCTTTTTTGCCTCTTCTATAAAACTTTGCAGTGCTCAAACTACCAAGTGGACAGAACAAACCTCTGACATACCTTGTAACTTTGTTCCCTCCGCTTGTTCTGTCACTGCTTGATCCAGAGATATTTTTCAAGGCACTGGACTTTGCAGGAACTTATGGAGGTAAGGATGCTTTTACATTATCTCCAATCCAAAGGAGAAATCTGGGACTCCTTGCAGGCTGCAGCCACAAAATAATATACTGATACAGAAATGCAGAACATTCATATGGATTGCTTTCATCTACTGCAGTAACCTTTTATGAATAGGAAGTGCAGAATATTCGTATTGTTTACTGACTCTGGAAATATTAGATTTGTTACTTGAAGGAATGAACTGACCCTTGCATGTATTCTTTTCAGTTCTAGTACTCTTTGGAGTTTTCCCTGCAGCTATGTCTTGGTCAGAGAGATACTCAAATGACTTGGAAGCTCCAATATCCCCTATAGTCCCAGGAGGAAAATTAACCCTCTCATTTGTTATGGGGGGTGCCTTGCTTGTAATATTCTCAGAGGTTTTCAAGGACATAATGCAGTTACAAGGACTACATTGACAATTATGATGTGCAAAGTTCCAATACTGATGCTTCTGCAGATTTTTGTGCAATGTTGCTAATAAGAGGTATTAACACATCCAAAAGAGAATAGTCTAGTTTTTCTAGCCTTTCTTAACCCCTTCGCAGTTTCATCAAGATATTCAGTCAAGTTGAGTTGTTTTTTTGAGAAATGTCAAGTTGAGTTGTGTTGTACATATTTACCATATACCACTTTTGCTAGTATATATTTATCAATAGAGTTCTCCCCTACTGCTAATGCTATGCATGAATTGTATAACCTAAGTATTCTTTATTTATTTTTATTGGATTTAAACTAAAAAAATAAGAACTTCTAAAGTTTCAAGAGACCCACAATAATAGTAAATTCAAGATAAATAGTGTTGAAAATAGTTCCTTGTCCTCATCAATATTTAATTACATGTGCGCAAATGAACAATTGAACGATTTCATTAGTTTGTTTGGAGTTCATGATGTTTCTCGACTTATTCAGGTCCGTTATCAAGAATTTTGAAGTTATCCCCAGACTACAAACGTTGACTCACAAAACTGTGCATGATCATATCCTACTAAAGAGTAAACAGGAATTAGCAAGCCGAAACTCACACTGAGAAAGACATAATGGATACCAATGCCACTGTGCTAGAGTTTAACTGATTCTCTTCTACCAAAAATCATTGCAAGAACAAGTCCCCCCTCTAAAATGATGGAACCTGGCTCTATCACGAACCACAATTTCCCGTTGATAGATCTTGGACACTAGCTTAGCAAACTTGTGGCAATCCATACAAAAGCGGAGATTTTTGACAATTCTGATTGTAGCATCTGGAGGTCCTCCAATGAGCCCAAACGCTATTGCAAGCTTCTCACTGTGATGTCCAAGCGCCTGCTCTTTCTCTTCATCTTCAATGTCATAGAACACCTCAGTGGTCTCTGTGACATGACCTTGCTGTTGCATCCTTCCACCAATCTCGATCAGTTTTGCATGAATGTCATCATATGATGGATGTGACTTGCCACCGGAAATGAATTCATGGATGGAACCATCCATCTCAACCGAGCTGCAGCCAGGAATCTTCTCGATCCCCTTGCTTCTCATGGTCCTCCGAACATCTTCAACGCCATTCCATCTCCCTACTGCAGCATAGAGATTGGACAGGAGCACATGGTCTCCACTGCAGGTCACTTCCATTTCAGTTATGACAATTTCGGCCATCTTGACATTCCTGTGGAGCCGGCATCCACCAAGCAATGCCCTCCAGATGACAACATCTGGCTTCATTGGCATCTCTGTAATGAGCTTGTGTGCCTCTTGTAGATGACCAGACCGGGAAAGGAGATCAACCATGCACGCATAATGCTCAAGGATTAACCCTATGCCATACTTATTGGAGATCATGTTGAAATGCTCCCTACCTGCATCCACAGATCCACCATGGCTGCATGCCAAGAGGACTCCTACAAAGGTCACTTCATCCGGCACCACTCTTCCGTCAAGCTCCATCTGGCGAAACATGTCCAACGCCATTGCTGAGTAGCCATTCATGGCCAAGCCATTGATCATGGCATTCCAGGTACACGTGTTCCTCGCCCTCAGGCCGGCAAACACCTCCAGCGCAAGCTCCACAGCGCCACACTTGGCATACATGTCAACAAGCGCTGTCCCCAGGAACTCGTCCCACCGGAGCCTGTTCTTCTCTACGAACACATGGACCCACTTCCCCGTCTCCAACGCACCGGCGCTCGCGCAGGCTGACAGCGCGCTGACAACCGTCCCGCGGTTGGGCGTGAACCCTTCCTCCATCATCCGCCCGAAGAGACAGAGAGCCTCGACGGGCTGCCTGTTCCCGACGTGCCCAGAGATCATGGCGTTCCACGAGACCAGGTCCCTCTCCGGCATCTCCTCGAAGACACGCCTCGCCGACCCGACATCCCCGGCGCGGCAGAGCCCGGCGACCATCGAGGTCCACGTGACGGGCGTCGGTGCCGGGACCTGCTCAAAGAGCCGGCACGCCGACGCGACGTCGCCGGACACCGCGTAGCCGTGGATCATGGAGTTGAAGGAGACGGTGTCCTGGCGCGGCATTTCGTCGAACACCCTGCGCGCGTCCGTGACTCGCCTCGTGGCGCAGTACCCCTGGATGAAGCCATTGGTGACGCGCGTGTGGGCGAGGAACCCGAGCTTGATGTAGACGGCGTGGAGGCTGGGGAGGCGGCGAGAAGAGACGGAGGCGGGGGCGGCGGCTTTGAGGAGGGAGAGGAAGGTGTGCTGGTTCAGGCGGGACAGCTGCATGCGTACGCGTTTGCTATTGGCTTGTAGTTCATGGTGTGTGAGGCCTTGAGCTTTTATGGTGGCTTGTTTGGAAAAGGAAATATAGAAAATGCAAGAACATGAAACCAAGTGGATTATTGTTTCAAATATATTGCTCAATATGGTATAAGAGCCAAAAGATATACGTTCAAGGACCAAATCCGGTCAAATGGTTGCGGCCTACATGGTGTGACTTCTCTACCTGTCTTGTCTCTTTAATATGGGCATCTTCAACACCGACTCTTAAAACAAACACACTATTTGTTTGTGGACTAGTCCACGGATATAGATACAGGAGTCGGCCATCCAACCATATCCTGTGTCCATGTTTTTCTTTTATTTTCTTAAGTCCAACATCACTCAAAATAATTACAGAAAATAGCACAATTCGTCCATAAGTAACTTGCAAATATTTCTAGTACAATGATAGTTCAAATGTAAATATTACATATGACCAAATGATCAGGGCATGTACAATGATGCTATCTTAGGAGTGCCACGTAGGATAAATGATGAGATGGAGGAGAGAGAACTCATCAGAAAAAGTTTGTCTTCTCTTATTTAAGAGAAGACAAGAGATGATCTCTTAGCACAATATGTCCCATCACATTTTTAGGAATAGCTAGTTATTGAAGACAAGGCTAAGAGATGACCCATTATAGACAGTTGTTTTTGTCATCTCTAAATTACACGCAAGATTTAAGATAAGACTATTTTATCAACCTATGTACATGCCCTAAGTCTTTCGAATTCATCAGTTTCAAATTCAACAGATACTCGAGTTAGAATATTGTCGACACATCGTTGCTAGTTTCATCCAACAAAGTACGAATGTAAATGGCCTCCCCTGGGTCATGCGCTAACATTGAGCGGGTGAATCAATGAATTGACTAGAACCGCTGGGGAAGTGAGGGTTGACCTCAGGTTAGATACACCCCCAAGAGCTAAATCCGCAGCGGCGGGAGAAACCATATTTTGAGCACAAGTGTCGCCAACGTGCACGCATTATTATATTCCTTTCCGAAAAAAATATACTAATACTAGTAGAAACTATAGCACGGTGTAGCAATAATTGCTAAATAATTAAACAAATTTTGCTCCAGTTGACACGATGTAGAAATCATCCATCCATACACCCATACACGATGTGCAATCCCGCACGACCCGTGCCGTGAGCAGCTCAGACGACGGCCTTGAGCTTCTTGGCGATGCCGGCGAAGTACTTCCCCTGGTGCGCCGCCAAGGCGAGCTCGGCGTCGGTGGGCGTCCTGCTGCCGTCGGCCCCGGCGAAAGTGCCAGCCCCGTACGGGCTGCCGCCCTTGACCTCGTCCATGGCGAACATGCCGGCGCCGTGCGTGTAGCCGACGGGCACGAAGATCATGCCGTGGTGCGCCAGCTGCGTGACGGCCGTGAGGGCCGTGGTCTCCTGGCCGCCGCCCTGCGTGCCCGTGGCGAAGAAGACGCCCGCGGGCTTGCCGGCGAGGGCCCCCTCCTGCCAGAGGCCGCCGGTGGAGTCGAAGAAGGCCTTCATCTGCGCCGCCATCATGCCGAACCGCGTCGGGAAGCCGAACAGCACGCCATCGGCCTCGGCCAGCTGCCGCGCCGTGATGACGGGGTGGTCCTCGCGCCCCGGCGCCGCGTGCATCTTCCCCAGCACCTCCTCCGGCAGCGTCTCCGGCACCCGCCAGACGGTGACCTCGACGCCGGGCACGGAGTCGGCGCCTTTCTTGATCTCCTCCGCCAGCGTGGCGACGTGCCCCCACGTCGAGTAGTACCTGAACCGATGCGGACATTAACAATCAAAACATCGAGCTAACCGGCCGGAAGAAGAGAAGAGCGGAGCAGAGGGCGGAGCATTACACGATGTAGATCTTGGTCGCCATTGCCGATCGGGAGCTGCAGGATTCTGCTGTGCACGTAGAACTGATTTGGTTTGGAAATTGCTTTGCTTCCTCTCGCGGGCTGGTGAAGAAAGAAGGCGGGCAGGCTCTCGTATTTGTAGGGGGGAGATGGAGCCTTGAAGATTGTTATAATTTGACGTCCTTGCAGTCGCGTTCTTGCAGATTATTCTAAAGGGTTCTTGGAAAAGGACGCTGATCTGATCATCACCAGGGGCTGCTATGAGTCTTGTCACCCTGTGTAGTGGGTATAAAAAAGCGTGGCCGGACTCTGATGAACGTGGGGTATACTACGTGGTCATGGCGTCGACACTGACGTACTACGTATGTAGATATGTATCGCCATAGTGGATGCTTTTCTCGCGGAAGAACGGCGATGGAGTCAGCGAGGAAGCTTCCTGCAGGTCGAAGGAAAAAGAATAGACACATATAGTAGAATCGAAAATACACATTTGGAATTGGGACATGATGCCAGGCAAGGATTATATGCATTTTCATAGCATTAGAACTAACTTGAAACCCCTCGGATAGTTGAGCTGTGGTGTATTTTACTCTTTTCAATCCTAAACCTCCACCTGTGCGTGTCCGTTAACTCTGTAAAATGATCCTCCGTCCGTGTAGCATCTTTCTTTTGCTAATTGCTACTCTATTAAGGAAGAAATCGTAGTCCCTTGTTGCTGAACGAGGAGAGAAGCACGGGGTGTCCTGATCCAGGTTCGGCAGGTTAATGATCCACACTTACTGACGCTATGTTATGCCAATCACATTTTTATAAATTTTAGAGGTTGTGCGTAAAGTCAAAGTCGTCAAATATGCAACCTTCATATTATTTTCATTTTTTGTTTGCATCAAATCAGTATTCATACTCATAATTGGAGGCATTCAAACACTAAAACTAAATTAAAGTTTAAACAACATTGAAATACACAATTCTTATATGGGGAGAAATGTCAATAAACAACATTTTCATATAATAATAAGTAGACGGGAGGGGCAAATTTCTTTGAAGAAGGTGTTGTTGAACCGAACTTGAAGGACGCTGGGTTGCCGTATCCCCCAGCCCAGAGACAGACGCTGGTGTGCAGCTGCGCGCCGAACATGGAGTCGACGCCCGTGCGGAAGCTGGAGCACTGTGTGCACCCCAAATAAGAGGCCGTTCGGAGTCTCTCTGCTGTAGAGCGGTCTGTAACTCCACTGCGGAGCGGAGCGGCATACGGTGAAATTTTGGCGAGCGGCCAAATGGATGCTTCACCCGCTCCTCTCCTGGCAAAGGAGCGGAGTATTGCCGAACACAGCCTAAGACGATGACAGGGATGGAGCCAGAAATTAAAGGTAGGGGTGGAACTGCCGAGTCTGTGTGTTCGCCCGCATCACACCTGGACGTCCATGACCATCATGTTGATTTCTTTATTATTAGCACGATTATTAAAGCAGCGTCGATTAGCTTATTTCAAGTAACACGGATGGGTCCGTTTGCATCCCTATGTTCACCCGTTGGGCTGATCGTCCGTGCCAACGAGCAGATAGAGACGGAGAATGAGAGCTTAGGTGCTGCATCCTGGTGACCGGATTTGGAGTTTTTTTTTTAAATGAGCGCTCTCGGCCTCTCTCTCGCGAACTGCCTCGCTCCGTCCACCTACCACCGTAACCACCAGTACCGTGGTCCCTCACGGTAGTACCACCGCGCCCCTGGAGCGGTAGTACCGCATGTTGCGGGTTGGACATGTGGATAACGGTTGGATCTTTTCCATAGCTATAAAATGGTTGAGCTCCATTGTTGCTCCAAGCTTCATTTTCGCCCGATCTCTCTCCCTAGCCAATCAAACTTGTTGATTTGCTCGGCATTAGTTGAGAAGGCCTCGATCTACACTTCCACCAAGAGAGATTTGATTCCCCCCACTTATCCCTAGCGGGTCTTGTTACTCTTGGGTGTCTGAGCACCCTAGACGATTGAGGTCACCTCGGAGCCATACTCCATTGTGGTGAAGTGTCACGACCGGTTTTTCAATAAAAGCTTATTGAGCAACCGACCTTAATGCAGACCAGTATAGGAAAATCCTCCTTACTGGTAGACAAAACCTTGATACAGAAAACCAGTAGTATTAAATATTATACAGGGTTGTGCTGAGATTGCCCAACAATTTATTACAAGTACGCCAATATTTTACATAAGGGCGGATATAACACAAGGGTGTGGTGGTATACTACTGGCTCAATAGAAAAGTGGTAGTGGATATGTCACAGTGGAGTGGGTGACAAGACTCCTAATCTTGCAGCTCATCGAGCGTCGAAGTGAGGCTCGACGAATTTATTCGGGCAGCGGAAGCGGATATAATACAAGTGACCAAATCCAGGATCGCGTGGGACTAACTGGGACTCCTCTAGGCGTTGGACTCGCTATCGTACTCTTCATCCATGAGATCGCCTTCGTCAACATCTGGCCAAATCAACAAGCCAGGTGAGTACTTTGAATGTACTCGCAAGACAGTTTGGACATAAGATATAACAAATGCAACATGATGCACCATGAGCAGTTAGCAATGCACACTCATATAATATATTTGCACGATATGAAGCATAAAAAAGGGGTCAGGTGGTAATCCTCCCAAAAGCCCATAAAATAACTGAAAACCGATCGGGTGTCTGAAGCGACGCCTCGAAAGGTAGAATAAGTAAATTATCATGTCATAGATCAAGGCGTCGGCGACACCACATAAAGGGCTTATATTGAAAAGTAAATGACAGTGCGTGCCAGAGTCGGACGTCTATGCGACATCTCGGAAAGGGCTTATAATGAAAGTAAATAATAGCGATGCCACAGTCGGACGTCTGAGCGACATCTCGAAAAGGGCTTATAATGAAAATAAATAACAGAGATGCCACAGTCGGACGTCTGAGCATCATCACGAAAAGGACTTATGTTGAAAATAAACAACAAGGGTGCCACAGTCGGACGTCTAAGCGACATCACAGAAAGAGCTTATATTGAAAATAAACAACAAGGATGCCACAGTCGGACGTCTGAGCGACATCATAGAAATGACTTATATTGAAAGTAAATAGCAAGTATGCCACAGTCGGACGTCTGAGCGACATCACAGAAAGGGCTTATATTTCATCATTTGTATTAAATAAATTCATGAAGATATATCACTCACAGAAAATACTTAGCACATGATAATAAACAGGTTAGTCCAACCACAGGAATAAACCACTAACCGGACGGAACACTCATGTTTGTTCACCGGAGTTTTGTCACTGAGACTGATACTGATAAAGATAGGTTGAACACAGTCGTTGGTCAAGATATGATTACTTGAATGATTTGACTCTGCAGAGTTTGTACTATTTAACCACAGCCAACGGATTTCAGTAGTCGCGAAGGACTAGTTCCGTTTACGGTATTTCAGTAGAAACACATCTAACCAGTACACACCCATTTCCACCTCACGATGCCAGGAATCACCCTAGGCAACGTTCAAGAAAAACTTTGAGACGGGGAGGCTACAACCTCGAATAGCATGGGATCAAATTTATATACGCGCGCTCTAAGGGGTGCCCCCCTCTCGGTCCCAACCGGAAACACCCATGCCCCCTGACCGGATGGCTGGCTTTAGTCCAGGGCCATGGAACCCTAATCACGAACTCTCTATCTGGTGTGTACGAGGAAAGCGGTTTGCAACTTACTAAACCTTATTCCTTACGGAAAACATGTGGTAGCACAAAAGGATGGAATGGATGATAATGTGACTTGATCCACGCTAACACTGGAGTTAAATGGTTTGGCATAAGACTGGCATGCTACAACACTGCCATCTTACCACCTCTCATGTCACCACATGTTCATATAAACTCACATCAAAAAGTATATGGAGTTTCGAAGCTCACTTGTATCAACTTTGCATGCAATATACCACTTACTGCTTATATATAAGAACATGCCATAAACTAGCTACTCAAAGCAAACATGCAAGACAATCATCATATCAAAGGTTCAAACATGCTTGCCTGGTTCGGAGTAGTCGGAGTCTAGCTCGGTGAAGTTCGCGGTTCCGTCACCTCCTCCGGTATCTACGGTATAAAGAAAAATACGTTCTAACGTAAATACCGTGTGTGCACAAAAGGTGCTCCAAATATTTTTCAAATAAATGTTATCAAAAACTAGACAGAAAAATAAAAGTGAGAGAAAAAGAATCACTCAAAAATCATTTTCTGTTTAAAAGATATTAAAGTTTTAGCCCAGGGACTTGTCTGTAATGAAATAGAAACTTTCCAGGGGGCTGAACAGAAAAAGCCAGAAAAACCTTTCAGACTAAAAGCGTATTTTGCCCGAAGGCGCTTTCCAGAGAAAACGGTTCGAATAAAATAGAGAGACTGATGAGAGGGTCCCACTCGTCAGGTTTGAAATTTGGAGGGAGGAAAACAGAGCGCGTCGGCGCCCGAAGGCTGCGGTGGTCACCGGTGGCGATCCACGGCGAGTTAGGAAGAGCGGGTGGTACCTACGGGTTCCTTGAGCTCTTCCACACCTGTGGGTGGTGGAGTTGGTCGTCGGCGAGCACAACGTCGACGGCGGCCTCAACTCCACTGGACGGTGGTTCGGGCGTTGTTGGATCTCGTCGGGGATAGCTACGAAGGTGGAATTGAAGTTTGGGTTAGAGCACTGGGTGCACCAGAGGGCTACTGACGAGGTTTGGGAGGCGGGGGTGGCCTCACCTGAGTGGATCGAGCTGGAGCCCGAGGCGGAATGGGGCGGCCGGAGACGGAGGAGAAGGCCTCCTCGGGGCCCTCCTGGTGACTTGGCAGGGCTCTGGTGAGATGGAGGGAGTAGTGCTGGTCGAAGGCGAGCTCGGGATGGCTATTTATAGCCGGCCCGAGGTGGTTCCCGTGAACGAGATAACTCCGGCGGCGATTACGATGATGCAGTGGCCGGACGGGTGGTTTAGGTGGCTGGGCATCAACGTGGAGATGCACTGGTTTCAGTCAGAAGCTAATCTTGGATTGATTTGGCTTGCTCCGCATCTCGATTTTAACGTCGCCGCAGAGCCAGCCGGCGGCAGAGAGCGCGCCTGCGTTTCGCCAGCCACGGCGACGGTGCGCGGCGTCTTGCCGCACGTAGATGGCCATGCGGAGGCCTCGGGTGCTTTGGGCGGTGCTGGATGGCGCAGAAAGCTGGCGCCAGCTCCCGCTGGTCGCCACGGGTGGCTCTGCCACCGCAGAAGCTGCCGGCGTCGGCGAAGCACGCCGCCACTGACACCTGCGCCCGTCCAAGAGAGGGTGCAGCGCTCTTGATAAGAAGGAGAAGCAGTGTGCAAGTCGCCAAAGCGTGCACTGGTGAGATCGACGCTAATACTCTGAAGAAAACGACACTGACGGTCGCTCAATCATCGAACTTTACGAACATGCATGTGAATAAAGGCAAGCAAGGTGTTCGATGAAATGATTTTGGCATGTGGGCAACTTATCTGGGGCTGATCTTTGGTGAGGTGGCCTCTCAATCCACCTGAGGGTTGCATGATTTTTGGTAGAATTTTTGGAGAATAGAAAATATGAATTTCACCAAAAATGATGAATCTGGTCCAAACTTGCAGTGAGTGAAACTTGAAAAATTTGAATTGTGGAAGAGTGGATCTTGATGGATCTAGGTTGTGGGTGCTAAGGACTATCCAGGGGAGTTGGTTTGAGATCAAAACTCAAAAGGGAATTGGTACTCCCTTTGTAAACCACCAAGGTCCAAAAATAAAAACAGAAATAGTTTTTGGAGAAAAATAAATGGAATAAAAATCAAAAATGAGCTGAACTTGCTGGGATTGGTTACTTGGCTTGCCCCAAAGTGGAGGGAGGTGTTTTGGGAAAAAATATATTAATATGAGACATTGTGAAAGGGGATGGTTGGAATAAAAAGGAATAGACCAAAACTCATAGGATTCCTTTTTAAAAGAAAAACTTAAAAAATAATAATTTGTGGTGAGTCAACATCAATGAAGGACCTTCAAAGCCAACCATCAAGGTTGAGGATAACCCCAAAAATATTTTATCATAAGAGAAATTATTTGAGAGGGAGAGTCTTTTTAAAAGATTTTAAATAGCCTCCTTCAAATCAAACAAGGGATTTTGTTGAAAACCAAAAATGAAAATTTTTGGAGTGTCACAACACCTACCCCCTTAGGAAAAATCTCGTCCCCGAGATTTTAGCTGATCCTCAAATAGGTGTGGGTGCTCTGTCCGAAGGAAATCTTCTCTTTCCCATGTTGCTTCATTCTCGGTGTGATTGCTCCATTGAACTCTGAAAAACTTGATTGTTTTCTGACGGGTCCTCCTTTCAGACTCCTCCAATATTTTTATTGGACGTTCCCTGTAGGTGAGATCTGGTTGTACGTCAATGTCTTCATGGGATACATGCTTCTCCGGGTTGCTTACGCACTTCCTTAATTGTGATACGTGGAACACGTCGTGTACGTCTGACAATTCTTCGGGTAGGTCTAGCTGATAGGCTACGGTGCCTCTCCGTGCAACTACACAAAAAGGTCCGATGAATCTTGGTGCTAGCTTTCCCTTAACCTTGAATCGTTGCAGGCCCCTCATAGGAGATACTCGTAAGTACACATACTCACCGGGTTCAAAACTGCCTCCCCGATGTTTTTGATCGTAATAACTCTTCTGTCGACTTTGAGCTGTCTTGAGTCGGTCCCTGATTAGCTTAACCTTTTCCTCGGCTTCTTTGAGCATGTCTAGGTCGAAGATGCGGCTGTCTCCGTCTCTGGCCAATTTAGTGGGGTGCGACATCTCCGCCCGTACAAGGCTTCGAAGGGTGCCATTTGTAGGCTGGTGTAACGCCCCGGATTCGATGCGCCAGGTGTCTGCCAGTTATTCGCCGTAGTTGCCATGTCATTTGCTTGCGTGTTGCACTTTGCCATGTCATCATATGCATTTCATATCATGTCATCATGTGCATTTAATTTTGCATACGTGTTCGTCTCATGCATCCGAGCATTTTTCCCGTTGTCCGTTTTGCAATCCGACACTCCTATGTCATCCGGCGTCCCCTTCTTGACTCTTTTCGTGTGCGGGTGTTAAACTTTCTCGGAATGGACCGAGTTTTGCCAAGCGGTCTTGGTATAGCACCGGTAGACCGCCTGTCAAGTTTCGTGCCATTTGGAGGTCGTTTGATACTCCAACGGTTAACCGGGTAACCGCAAAGCCCTCTTTGAATTGCAGCCCAACACCCCTTCCAAAGTGGCCCAAAACCTAGCAAACTCCCCTCCATGCTCTCGGTCGTTCGATCGCGATCGCGTGGCCGAAAACCGCTCCTCATTTGGACTCTCCTAGCTCCCTCTACCTATAAATATGTGTCCCTCCCGGATTTTTCGCGCAGTCCAACCCTAGCCCCGCTCCTTTCCGCGCCGCCGGACATGTCCGCCCGGCGGCCGGACACGTCCGCCAGCGCCCGCAGCCAATCACGCCGCGACACGTGGCGCGCCGTCTCTCTCCTCCGCGCGGCCATGGGCCCATCAAGGGCCCGCCCGCCGCTGGTTCGCCGCCGCCGTCGGAGCTGCGCAACCGCCGCCCGCCGCCGCCCGCCATGCGCCTCGCCGCCGCCTCTGGCAGCCCCGCCCTCGCCGGATCCCAAGCGCCCGCCGGATCTTCCCGCCGCCCGGGCGAGCCGCCGCCCGTCGCCTCCGCGCACCACGGCCCGCTGCTCCCCGCCACCCGGAGCCTCAGCGTCGTCTCCGGCGTCGGTCGTCGCCGGAAGAGGCCCGGCAGCGCGCCTCCTGCCGCAAGGCTCGCCCTCCGCCTTCGCTCCGGCGCCGCCTCGGCCGGATCCGGCTCCGCCGCGCCTCTCCGGCCTCCTCCTCGCCGGATCCGGCCCTCTCCGCCCCGGGGTCATCTTCTACGGCCATCCCCGAGTCCAACTCCGGCGATCTCCGAAATCCGTGCAGCCCGAGGTTGACCCCGAAACGCCTGTCCCGTATATTTTTGCATAATCATGCCATGTTTGACCTGCTGTATCTCTGCATCCGTAGCTCCGTTTCGTGCGTGTAATATGTCAAATTGTTTGTCTCAACGAGTACTTCATTTCATTCCATTGCATCATTTTCATTTGAGCTCATCCTGACGCCCGAAATGCTGTTGGAAGAGTGCATTATGATGTTAATCTGCTGAAACTGTTATAACTTGCTCATTTGTCATTTTTGCCATGTTTGATGTGTGCATCCTATGAGGTTGATGTCTTCATGTGTTTTGATATATGCCATGCCATCTTTCCAGGGGTATATGCCATGTATTTTTGTGATCAATGTGGTGACTAGCACAAGCATGCAAACTAGGCTTCGTGATATTGCTGATTTTGGTCCCTGTTCTGCTGTTAGTTTTATGCCATGTAAACTTGATGCTACAGAGAGATCCATGCATATTTTGAGATACTTCAGTAAGGGTGTTTTGAACATATGGTGATTTTCTATCCATTCATGCCCTTGTTTGCAATTATAGAGTAGTCTAGCATGGCATTTGAGTGCTCTACTTTTGCTTCAAAATGTTTCCTGGCAGATTGTTTACATGTTATTCAATTTGGCCAAGGTTGCTATAGTTGATCCTTGCATGCTATGGAATTGTTCTTGACTTGGTTTGTTTCACAAACATGTCTTCTTGATGATGCTATGCTTATCTTGTCATGCAATGACTTGTGGTGAGTGAATCGAGGTTGTTAAGGAGGGTAGTTGCTGTTGCTTGTTAAGGAGCAACAATATGGAGATGTCCTATAAACATGTTTTGATCTACATGTCATGCTCTATCCATTCATGCCCTTGTTTGCAATTATAGACTACTGTAGCTTGTTGTAATCGTGCTCCAAAGTTGCTAAAAAATGTTGCTGTCAGCCTGTTAACATTAAGTTCACTTGTTCCCATGTGTTTTGCTAGTGTTCCATGCACCCTATGAACTTGTTGTTGCCATGCTTAGCTTCATAAACATGCCTTCTTGCTGTTGGTTGCCTTGCCATACCATGTATTGCTGTGTGGTGAGTGGTTCAAGCTCACAAACATGCCTACTTATTGTTGCTCCTGCCATGTTTGAATCTGTAATATAACTTGCCATGTTTACATGGGTGCCATCATATTTTCTATGCCTTTTTGACTCATGGTCAGTAAGGGCTTTTGATCTATGCTTTTATTAGATTCATGCCATGCCTTTGTTTTCCATGATACGTTCCTGTAACATGTTGTTTAATAGCTCTAAACATTGCAACCTGATGTTATTTCTGCTAAAGTCTGAAACTGTTATTATTTGCAATCTTACCATGTGTGTTTGAGCATGTTCTAGTTGTTTCTGGAGATAGCTCAGTGTTCATGTTTTGTTGTGCTTTACCAGTACTTCATGCTCATGCCTTTTGTGATTATGTTGGGGTTCTGTAGCATGTTGTTTTGGTGCTTGTAAGATGCCTAGTTGCTGTTATGGACAGATTGTTGTTATGCCTTGTATAGAGTGTATGTGTTGAACCGTTGCTCCGTTTTGAGCATGCTCTATATGAAACTTGCTTGTTTTTGCATGTAGCTTCATATTATCATGTTGCATCCTTGTTTTGGTGTGTTTGCTTGATGTTTGGGTGCATTTTGCATCAATGCCATGTTTAACTTGTTTTGTTCATATCTTCTAGGCCGTAGCTCCAAATCTAATGAACTTTATATGTAACTTGACTAGAATTTCTTGTAGATCCTCATGGTGCTCTTTAACTTGCTGTTTAACAACTTCAACTTAATGTTGATTCAGTTCTGAACCAATTTCGAAATTTGCATATGAGGACTTACCGGAATTGTTATATGTTGTTCCCGGCCTCATTTAAACTTGCCTTGTTGTGTTGTTCTTGTTTGCATCCTCTCTTGCCATGAGTAGCTTCATGTAGCTTGGTCATGCATCATGCTTGTTGTGCATCATGCCTTGTTCATGTGTGGTGTGTTTACCTATGTTGTGTGCTTCTTCTTGTTAGTTCTGTTTCGCTATGCGATCGTGAGGATTCGTTCGTCTATGGTTGGTTCGGCTTCATCCGTTCGTCTTCTTCATGGACTCGTTCTTCTTCCTTGCGGGATTTCAGGCAAGATGACCGCTACCCTGGATCTCACTACTATCATTGCTATGCTAGTTGCTACGTTCTATCGCTATGCAGCGCTACCTATTACCTGTTTATCAAGCCATCCCATATTGCCCTGAACCCCTAACCTTTGACACCTTTCCTATGCAAACCATTGTATGGCTATGTTATCGCTTTGCTCAGCCCCTCTTATAGCGTTGCTAGTTGCAGGTGAAGTTGAAGATTTCTCCATGGTGGACAGGATTATGTTGGGATATCACAATATCTTTTATATTATTAATGCATCTATATATTGGTAAAGGGTGGAAGGCTCAGGCTTATGCCTGGTGTTTTGTTCCACTCTTGCCGCCCTAGTTTTCGTCCTACCGGTGTTATGTTCCCGGATTTTGCGTTCCTAACGCGGTCGGGTGATTTATGGGACCCCCCTGACAGTTCGCTTTGAATAAAATTTGTCTAGCAAGGCCCAACCTTGGTTTTACCATTTGCCTCACCACCACCTATACCCTTCCCTTGGGTCGGCCAACCCGAGGGTCATCTTTATTTTAGCCCCCCGGGCCAGTGCTTGTCTAAGTGCTGGTCCGAACTAGAGTCCTTTGCAGCGCCCCCTCAAGGAAACTTGAGGTCTGGTTTTAGTTGTACGGAGTGCTCATCCGGTGTTGCCCTGAGAACGAGATATGTGCAGCTCCTATCGGGATTGTCGGCGCATCGGGCGGCTTTGCTGGTCTTGTTTTACTATTGTCGAAATGTCTTGTAAACCGGATTCCGAGACTGATCGGGTCTTCCGGAGAAGGTCTATTCCTTCGTTGATCGCGAGAGCTTGTCATGGGCTAAGTTGGGACACCTCTGCGGGTATAAACTTTCGAGAGCCGTGCCTGCGGTTATGTGGCGATGGGAATTTGTTAATGTCCGGTTGTAGATAACTTGACACCAGATCCGAATTAAAACGCATCAACGGCGTGTGTAGCCGTGATGGTCTCTTCTCGTGAGTCCGGAAGTGAACACGGTTTCGTGTTATGTTTGACGTAAGTAGGTGTTCGTGATCACCTCTTGATCATTGCTAGCTTCACGGCCGTTCCTTTGTTTCTCTTCTCGCTCTCATTTGCGTATGTTAGCCACCATATATGCTTAGTCGCTGCTGCAACCTCACCACTTTACCCCTTCCTTTCCCATTAAGCTTTGCTAGTCTTGATACCCATGGTAATGGGATTGCTGAGTCCTCGTGGCTCACAGATTACTACAACAACAGTTGTAGGTACAGGTTGTGCGATGATCCTGACGCGAGAGCGATGTTTGCTTGTTTGGAGTTCTTCTTCTGCTCCTCCTTCGATCAGGGGATAGGTTCCAGGTCGGCAGCCTGGGCTAGCAGGGTGGATGTCGTTTGGCAGCCCGGGCTAGCAGGGTGGATGTCGTTTGAGTTTCTGTTTGTGTTTCATCCGTAGTCGGATGGTGCTCTCATGTATATGATGTTGTATTCGTGTGGCATTGTATGCCTTATGTATGTATCCCCATCTATTTATTTAATGTTGATGTAATGATATCCACCTTGCAAAAGCGTTCCAATATGCGGGTCTATCCTTGGTGGGACCTTCAAGTTCCTTTTGGATAGGGTCGCATATTGGGCGTGACAAGTTGGTATCAGAGACTCGACCGACCCTAGGAGCCCCCCTTGATTGATCGTGTAGTTTGGCCATTGTTGAGTCTAGAAAAAACTGTTTTCGGAGTCTAGTTATATCGGAGAGTAGGAATTCTTTTTACTCCTCTGCCCCTTCGTTGCTATGGTAAGGAATCTTGACGTAGGTGTTTTGTATTACTCCTCTTCCCCTTCAAATTTTCTTTAGGTTCACGCAGTTGGTTTTTCCGATCGTTGTTCCTCAGCTCTTTTCATCCGGTGCATTTCTCGTCAAGCTGATTCGAACCTCTTTGTCTTTTGCGAGATCAATCCTCAGTTGTTTTCTTTTCCCACCCACCCACCCTTTTTATTCTCGGAACCGGAGTCCGTAATCGAGTATCCATTCTTCTCGTGCGAAGTCTTTGTTTTCTTTCTTCAATGATTTTCAACCAGTGTTTTCTCTTCAAAATATTCATCGGTTTCTCCCCTTCTAGTTGCCTGTGTTTTCCCGCCCTCCCACCCTTTTCTTCCGGAGCATGAGTCTCTTTCGACCGTCAATTCCATTCGTGCGGAGCCTCTTTAGTCTTCCCTCATTTATTTCAACCGGTGATTTCTTGTCTAGTTCGTCATTCTTCATCTTTTTTTTCTTTCCGGTGGACTCAATTCAAGTTTTTCGGGTTGATCATATTCTTTCTCTCGGCTCAAGTATTTCCCTGCTCGTTTGCCTCTCGCCGGTTAATCATTCCGGAGTTCAAGATATCTCAAGAGAGTTGTCTATGTTTGAATTAATTCGATGGTGTCACCTCATTCAAATATTTCAATTGTTCCGGTGCATCATCTACCTGTTCAACAATCCTTTCCAACGGTGTTTTCTTTTTAGTGGGTCCTAACCCACAGGTCTTTTCCCAGGATCTTACCTGACTCGTCTAATTTCCCCGGAGTTATTCTCCAAGATCTCATTCAAATTCTTTTCATTGTTGGATCAACCTCTTCGCTTTTATTCTACCGGAGTACCTCAATAATTTTGGTGGTGTTTCCCGTCGTCTTTTGAAGACCGAAGAAGAGTTTTTCTCTTAAATCTTCTCCATTCTCCCAGAGATTCGTGATGCTAGCTCGACGTTATCCTATCAAATTGTTAGAAGTCATGCAAATTATTTTCATCCATCCGGAGCATTTCAGGAGTTGCTTTCTCTCTCGATCATCCGGAGGCCATCCTTTCAGAAATTTCTTTGTTCTAAGTTTTTGAAATTCATTCTCCAATAATTCTATATCTGTGCCCTTTCGTTCGTCTCAATATTCTTCCCATGCTTCATTCAAGTATTCTTCAATAAGCTCATGATCTCTTTGTTCTTTTGCATCTAAATTCCCTCAAGCATTTTTGTTCTTCTAATTCTGAAGGAAATATGCCCTAGAGGCAATAATAAAGTTATTATTTATTTCCTCATATCATGATAAATGTTTATTATTCATGCTAGAATTGTATTAACCGGAAACATGATACATGTGTGAATACATAGACAAACATATAGTCACTAGTATGCCTCTACTTGACTAGCTCATTAATCAAAGATGGTTATGTTTCCTAACCATAGACAAGTGTTGTCATTTGATTAATGGGATCACATCATTAGGAGATGAGGTGATTGACATGACCCATCCCGTTAGCTTAGCACTTGATCGTTTAGTATTCTGCTATTGCTTCCTTCATGACTTATACATGTTCCAAAGAATTATGAGAATTTTGTAACTCCTGCCACGGAGGAACACTTTGGTACTACCAAACGTCACAACGAATCGGGTGATTATAAAGGAGTACTACAGGTGTCTCCGAAGGTACATGTTGAATTAGCATAATTCGAGATTAGGTTTTGTCACTTGATTGTCGGAGAGGTATCTCTGGCCCTCTCGGTAATGCTCATCACCTAAGCCTTGCAAGCATATAACTAATGAGTTAGTTATGAGATGAAGTATTACAGAATCGAGTAAAGAGACTTGTCGATAACGAGATTGAACTAGGTATTGGATACCGACGATCGAATCTCGGACAAGTAACATACCGATGACAAAGGAACAACGTATGTTGTTATGCGGTTTGACCGATAAAGATCTTCGAGAATATGTAGGAACCAATATGGGCATCCGGTCCCGCTTATTGGTTATTGACCGAGACGTGTCTCGGTCATGTCTACATCGTTCTCGAACCGTAGGGTCCGTGCGCTTAAGGTTTCGATGACAATTATATTATGAGTTTATGTATTTTGATGTACCGTTTGTTCGAGTCCCTGATATGATCACGGACATGACGAGGAGTCTCAAATGGTCGAGACATAAAGATTGATATATTGGACGGATATATTTGGACACCGGAAAGGTTCCGGAGAAGTTTGGAGCTCCGGAGGTTACTGGAACCCCGGGAGGTATATGGGCCTTATTGGGCCCATGTAGGAGGAAGAGAGAAGGAGCAAGGAGAGGCGCGCCCCAAGCCCAATCCGACTGGGGAGGGGGCCCCCCCTTTCCTTTCTCCTTCCCCTCTTCCTTCCTACTACTAGTACTACTTCCTAATACTAGTACTCCTTCCTTCCCCTCCAAATAAGATTAGGAAAAGGGGAAACCTACTTGGAGTAGGTTTCCCCCTCCCTATGGCGCCCCTTGGGCTGGCCACCTCCTCCCTCCCTCCTTTATATACGGGGTAGGGGGCACCCTAGGACACACAAGTTGATCATTGATCGCCCTTAGCCGTGTCGGTGCCCCCTCCACGATATTACACCTCGGTCATATTGTAGCGGTGCTTAGGCGAAGCCCTGCGACAGGAGAACATCAAGATCGTCACCACGCCGTCGTGCTGACGGAACTCCCCCTCGGCGCCTCTGCTGGATCGGAGATCGAGGATGCGTCATTGAGCTGTAAGCGTGTCAAGAACTCGGAGGTGCCGGAGTAACGGTGCTTGGATCGGTCGGACCGGGAGGACGTACGACTACTTCCTCTATGTTGCGTCAATGCTTCCGCTTCGGTCTACGAGGGTACGTAGAAAACACTCTCCCCTCGTTGCTATATCATCACCATGATCTTGCGTGTGCGTAGGAAATTTTTTGAAATTACTACATTCCCCAACAGTGGCATCAGAGCCTAGGTTTTTATGGTTTGATGTTATTTGCACGAGTAGAACACAAGTGAGTTGTGGGCGATATAAGTCATACTTGCTTACCAAAGATGTCATACTTTGGTTCAGCGGTATTGTTGGATGAAGCGGCCCGGACCGACATTACGCGTGACGCTTACGTGAGACTGGTTTTACCGCCGTGCTTTGCACACAGTGACTAGCGGTGTCTGCTTTCTCCAACTTTAGTTGAACTGAGTGTGGCTACGCCCGTCCTTGCGAAGGTTAAAACAACACCAACTTGACAAACTATCGCTGTGGTTTTGATGCGTAGGTGAGATTGGTTCTTGCTTAAGCCCGTAGCAGCCACGTAAAATTTGCAACAACAAAGTAGAGGACGCCTAACTTGTTTTTGCAGGGCATGTTGTGATGTGATATGGCCAAGACGTGATGCTATATTTTATAGTATGAGATGATCATGTTTTGTAACCGGTTATCGGCAATCGGCAGAGCCATATGGTTGTCGCTTATTGTATGAAATGCAACGCCTGTAATTGCTTTACTTTATCACTAAGCGGTAGCGATAGTCGAAGAAGCAATAGATGGCGTAACGACAACGATGCTACGATGGAGATCAAGGTGTCGCGCCGGTGACGGTGCTTCGAAGATGGAGATCACAAGCACAAGATGATGATGGCCATATCATATCACTTATATTGATTGCATGTGATGTTTATCCTTTATGCATCTTATCTTGCTTTTGATTGACGGTAGCATTTTAAGATGATCTCTCACTAATTATCAAGAAGTGTTCTCCCGAGTATGCACTTTATGAAAGTTCTTCGTCTTTGAGACACCACGTGATGATCGGGTGTGATAGGCTCTACGCTCAAATACAACGGTGCAAAACAGTTGCACACGCGAATACTCAAGTTATACTTGACGAGCCTAGCATATACAGATATGGCCTCGAACACGGAGACCGAAAGGTCGAGCGTGAATCATATAGTAGATATGATCAACATAGAGATGTTCACCATTGAAACTACTCCATCTCACGTGATGATCGGACATGGTTTAGTTGATTTGGATCACGTAATCACTTAGATGACTAGAGAGATGTCTGCCTAAGTGGGAGTTCTTTAGTAATATGATTAATTGAACTTAAATTTATCATGAACTTAGTACTGATAGTATTTTGCTTGTCTATGTTTGTTTGTAGATAGATGGCTCGTCTTTGTTGTTCCGTTGAATTTTAATGCGTTCCTTGAGAAAGCAAAGTTGAAAGATGATGGTAGCAATTACACGGATCGGGTCCGTAACTCGAGGATTATCCTCATTGCTGCCTGAAGAGTTACGCCCCGAAGCACCGCTGGGTGCGAACCTCTTCTTGATGCAACCGACGACGTTAAGAATGTCTCGCAGAGCAAAGTCGATGACTACTCTATAGTTCGATGTGCCATGCTTTACGGCTTAGAACCGGTCTTCAACGACGTTTTGAACGTCATGGAGCATATGAGATGTTCCAGAGTTGAAGTTAATATTTCAAGCAAATGCCCGGATTGAGAGATATGAAGTCTCCAATAAGTTCTACAGCTGCAAGATGGAGGAGAACAGTTCACAAGGAGCATATACTCAAAATGTCCGGGTATAATAATCACTTGATTCAACTGGGAGTTAATCTTCCGGATGATAGCGTCATTGATGAAATTCTCCAATCATCGCCACCAAGCTACAAGAGCTTTGTGATGAACTATAATTTGCAAGGGATGAACAAGACTATTCTCGAGCTCTTCGCGATGCCGAAAGCCATGGAGGTAGAAATAAAAAGGAGCATCAAGTGTTGATGGTCAACAAGACCACTGGTTTCAAGAAAAGGGCAAAGGGAAGAAGAAGGGAACTTCAAAAGAACGGAAAACAAGTTGCTGCTCAAGAGAAGAAACCCAAGTCGGACCTAAGCACAAACCGAGTGCTTCTACCGCAAGCGATCGACATCGAAGCGGAACTGCCCCAAGTATTTGGCGGATAAGAAGGATGGCAAAGTGAACAAAGGTATATGTGATATACATGTTATTGATGTGTACCTTACTAATGCTCGCAGAGCACTGGTATTTGATATCGGTTCATTGCTAACATTTGCAACTCAAACAGGACTACGGATTAGCGAAGATTAGCTAAGGACGAGGTGACGATGCGCGTGGGAAATGGTTCCAAAGTCGATGTGATCGCGGTCGGCACGCTACCTCTACATCTACCATCGGGATTAGTTTTAGACCTGAATAATTGTTATTTGGTGCCTGCGTTGAGCATGAACATTATATCTGGATCTTGTTTGATGCGAGACGGTTATTCATTTCAACCAGAGAATAATGGTTGTTCTCTTTATATGAGTAATATCTTTTATGGTCATGCACCCTTGAAGAATGGTCTATTTTTATTGAATCTCGATAGTAGTGATACACATATTCATAATGTTGAAGCCAAAAGATGCAGAGTTGATAATGATAGTGCAACATATTTGTGGCACTGCCGTTTAGGTCATATCGGTGTAAAACGCATGAAGAAACTCCATACTGATGGACTTTTGGAATCACTTGATTATGAATCACTTGGTACTTGCGAACCGTGCCTCATGGGCAAGATGACCAAAACCCGTTCTCCGGATCTATGGAGAGAGCAACAGATTTGTTGGAAATCATACATACAGATGTATGTGGCCCGATGAATGTTGGGGCTCGTGGCGGATATCGTTATTTTCTCACCTTCACAGATGATTTGAGCAGATATGGGTATATCTACTTGATGAAGCACAAGTCTGAAACATTTGAAAAGTTCAGAGAATTTCAGAGTGAAGTAGAAAATCATCGTAACAAGAAAATAAAGTTTCTACGATCTGATCATGGAGGAGAATATTTGAGTTACGAGTTTGGTTTACATTTTGAAACAATGTGGAATAGTTTCGCAACTCACGCCACCTGGAACACCACAACGAAATGGTGTGTCCGAACGTCGTAATCGTACTTTACTTGATATGGTGCGATCTATGATGTCTCTTACTGATTTACCGCTATCGTTTTGGGGTTATGCTTTAGAGACGGCCGCATTCACGTTAAATAGGGCACCATCAAAATCCGTTGAGACGACGCCTTATGAACTGTGGTTTGGCAAGAAACCAAAGTTGTCATTTCTCAAAGTTTGGGGCTGCGATGCTTATGTGAAGAAACTTCAACCAGATAAGCTCGAACCCAAATCGAGAAATGTGTCTTCATAGGATACCCAAAGGAGACTATTGGGTACACCTTCTATCACAGATCCAAGGCAAGATTTTCGTTGCTAAATTCGGATCCTTTCTAGAGAAGGAGTTTCTCTCGAAAGAAGTGAGTGGGAGGAAAGTAGAACTTGATGAGATAATCAGATCTACTCCCTTATTGAAAGTAGTTCATCACAAGAACCGGTTCTTGTGACAACTACACCAATTAGTGAGGAAGCTAATGATATTGATCATGAAACTTCAAATCAAGTTTCTCTTGAACCTCGTGGTCTCTACGAGTAAGATCCGCACTGTGAGTGGTACGGAAATCCTATTCGGAAGTCATGTTACTTGACCATGATGAACCTACGAACTATGAGGAAGCGATGATGAGCCTATATTCCGCAAAATGGCTAGAGGCCATGAAATCGAGATAGGATCCATGTATGAAAACAAAGTATGGACTTTGGTTGACTTGCCGATGATCGGCAAGCCATTGAGAATAAATGGATCTTTAAGAAGAAGACCGACGCTGATGGTAATGTTATCATTTACAAAGCTCGACTTGTTGCAAAAGGTTTTCGACAAGTTCAAGGGGTTGACTACGATGAGACTTTCTCACCGTGGCGATGCTTAAGTCTATCCGAATCATGTTGGCTATTGCTGCATTTCATGACTATGAAATTTGGCAAATGGATGTCAAGACTGCATTCTTGAATGGATTTCTAGAAGAAGAGTTGTATATGATGCAGCCTCAAGGTTTTGTTGATCCAAAAGGTGTTGACAAAGTGTGCAAGCTCCAACGCTCCATTTATGGACTGGTGCAAGCATCTCGAGTTGGAATAAACGCTTTGACAAAGGTGATCAAAGATATGGTTTTATACTGCACTTTTGGAGAAGCCTCAGATTTACAAGAAAGTGAGTGGGAGCTCAGAGCATTTCTAGTTTTATATGTTGATGACATATTATTAATTGGAAATGATTTAGAATTTCTGGATAGCATAAAGGGATACTTGAATAAAAGTTTTTCAATGAAAGACCTCGGTGAAGCTGCTTACATATTGGGCATCAAGATCTATAGAGATAGATCAAGACGCTTAATAGGACTTTCACAAAGCACATACCTTGACAAAATTTTGAAAAGTTCAAAATGGATCGAGCAAAGAAAGGATTCTTGCACGTGTTACAAGGTGTAAAATTGAGTCAAACTCAATGCCCGACCACAATGAGAAGATAGAGAAAATGAAAGATGTTCCTATGCTTCAGCCATAGGCTCTATCATGTATGCAATGTTGTGTACCGACCCGACGATGCTTAGCAATAAGCTTGGCGGTAGGTACCAAAGTAATCCAGAGTGGATCATCGGACAACGGTCAAGAACATCCCGAAATACCGAAAAAGACTAAGGATATGTTTCTCGATATGAAGGTGACAAAGAGCTAGTCGTAAATGGTTACGCCGATGCAAGTTTTGACACCGATCCGGACGATTCTAAATCGCGGACCGGATACGTGTTTATATTAAACGGTGGAGCTGTAAGTTGGTGCAGTTCTAAACAAAGCGCCAGAAGCGGGATCTACATGTGAAGCGGAGTACATAGCTGCTTCAAGCAGCAAATGAAGGAGTCTCGATGAAGGAGTTCATTTCCGATCTAGGTGTCATACCTAGTGCATCGGGACCAATGAAGATCTTCTGTGACAATATCGGTGCAATTGCCTTGGCAAAGGAATCCAGATTTCACAAGAGGACCAAGCACATCAAGAGACGCTTCAATTCCATTCGGGACCAAGTCCAAGTGGGAGACATAGAGATTTGCAAGATACATACGGATCTGAATGTTGCGAGACCCATTGACTAAGCCTCTCTCACGAGCAAAACATGATCAGCACCAAGACTCCATGGGTGTTAGAATCATTACTTGTGTAATCTAGATTATTGACTCTAGTGCAAGTGGGAGATCAAGGAAATATGCCCTAGAGGCAATAATAAAGTTATTATTTATTTCCTCATATCATGATAAATGTTTATTATTCATGCTAGAATTGTATTAACCGGAAACATGATACATGTGTGAATACATAGACAAACATATAGTCACTAGTATGCCTCTACTTGACTAGCTCATTAATCAAAGATGGTTATGTTTCCTAACCATAGACAAGTGTTGTCATTTGATTAATGGGATCACATCATTAGGAGAATGAGGTGATTGACATGACCCATCCCATTAGCTTAGCACTTGATCATTTAGTATTCTGCTATTGCTTCCTTCATGACTTATACATGTTCCAGTAACTATGAGAATTGTGTAACTCCGCCACCGGAGGAACACTTTGGGTACTACCAAACGTCACAACGTAACTGGGTGATTATAAAGGAGTACTACAGGTGTCTCCGAAGGTACATGTTGAATTAGCATAATTCAAGATTACGTTTTGTCACTCCGATTGTCGGAGAGGTATCTCTGGGCCCTCTCGGTAATGCTCATCACCTAAGCCTTGCAAGCATATAACTAATGAGTTAGTTATGAGATGAAGTATTACAAAACGAGTAAAGAGACTTGTCGGTAACGAGATTGAACTAGGTATTGGATACCGACGATCGAATCTCGGACAAGTAACATACCAATGACAAAGGAACAACGTATGTTGTTATGCGGTTTGACCGATAAAGATCTTCAGAGAATATGTAGGAACCAATATGGGCATCCGTGTCCCGCTTATTGGTTATTGACCGAGACGTGTCTCGGTCATGTCTACATCGTTTTCGAACCGTAGGGTCCGCACGCTTAAGGTTTCGATGACAATTATATTATGAGTTTATGTATTTTGATGTACGAAGTTTGTTCGAGTCCGGATATGATCACGGACATGACGAGGAGTCTCAAATGGTCGAGACATAAAGATTGATATATTGACGAATATATTTGGACACCGGAAAGGTTCCAGAGAAGTTTGGAGCTCCGGAGGTTACTGAACCCCGGGAGGTATATGGGCCTTATTGGGCCCATGTAGGAGGAAGAAGGAGGAGCAAGGGAGGCGCGCCCCAAGCCCAATCCGACTGGGGAGGGCGGCCCCCCTTCCTTTCTCCTTCCCCTCTCTTCCTTCCTACTACTAGTACTACTTCCTAATACTAGTACTCCTTCCTTCCCTCCAAATAAGATTAGGAAAAAGGGGAAACCTACTTGGAGTAGGTTTCCCCCCTATGGCGCCCCTTTGGGCAAGCCACCTCCTCCCTCCCTCCTTTATATACGGGGTAGGGGGCACCCTAGGACACACAAGTTGATCATTGATCGTTCCTTAGCCGTGTCGGTGCCCCCTCCACGATATTACACCTCGGTCATATTGTAGCGGTGCTTAGGCGAAGCCTGCGACAGAGAACATCAAGATCGCCACCACGCCGTCGTCTTGATGGAACTCCCCTCGGCGCCTCTGCTGGATCGGAGATCGAGGGTGCGCCATCGAGCTGTCTGGCGTGTCAAGAACTCGGAGGTGCCGAGTAACGGTGCTTGGATCGGTCGGACCGGAGGACGTCGACTACTTCCTCTATGTTGCGTCAACGCTTCCGCTTCGGTCTACGAGGGTACGTAGACAACACTCTCCCCTCGCTGCTATATCATCACCATGATCTTGCGTGTGCGTAGGAAATTTTTTGAAATTACTACGTTCCCCAACAAATTCTTCCCGGTGATTCTTTCTCTTTCATCAGTCATTTTAGAATTCTTACGGTGGCTCGTTCAAGATTCTTTTTCCTTGATTATCATTTTAATTCATTCGTTCTTTCAATCCTACCGGTGATGCATGAAGACCTTCTAAAGTTGTGATATGTCGCTTCTCAATCCTTTTCAAGAAGAATAAGTAGTATGCAAAATCCATTGCTTGTCATCAATTTAATTTGGTGAAGGATAAGCATACAATAAATCTTATTCTTATTTCATCCAAGTGGGTAATCCCTTCTTTCGAAGTTTGTTCTTGAGGAATAAATTCTAGTTCCAAGTGTTTTCATCTTTTCTTTTCCGGAGTTCAAATTCCCTCGGCCATTTCGTCGGAACCTCCATCTAATCATCACATGCTTTAATCTTATTCTTTTCGTCCTTCATTTCTATCTCATCATCCTTTTGTTACCGGAGTTCTTCATGGTGGTTCTTCATGAGATAATTCTTTCTTCAAGAGTTCATCAAGTATCATTCCATCCTCTCAAGTTCATGTTCTATTCTTTCCATGTTCAGCCGGAGTGCTGCCTAAATCCTTTCAGTCTTATTCATTTCTTTTCTCATTCTAACCACTCCGGTTAGAACGAGTGGTTTCTTAGTCTATCTGGTTCTGTGAGCCTTCGATTCTCGTCATTCTCGTTGTTCCTCTCTTCTTCTCGAGTGTTCTCGATTCTTTTCTGCTTCTCTTGAGTTCTTGTTTCACCTCATCCCTTTTTCCTTCCGTCTCGGTCCTAAGATCTCGGGACGAGATCTCTTGTTAGTGGAGGAGTGTTGTAACGCCCCGGATTCGATGCGCCAGGTGTCTGCCAGTTATTCGCCGTAGTTGCCATGTCATTTGCTTGCGTGTTGCACTTTGCCATGTCATCATATGCATTTCATATCATGTCATCATGTGCATTTAATTTTGCATACATGTTCGTCTCATGCATCCGAGCATTTTTCCCGTTGTCCGTTTTGCAATCCGACACTCCTATGTCATCCGGCGTCCCCTTCTTGACTCTTTTCGTGTGCGGGTGTTAAACTTTCTTGGAATGGACCGAGTTTTGCCAAGCGGCCTTGGTATAGCACCGGTAGACCGCCTGTCAAGTTTCGTGCCATTTGGAGGTCGTTTGATACTCCAACGGTTAACCGGGTAACCGCAAAGCCCTCTTTGAATTGCAGCCCAACACCCCTTCCAAAGTGGCCCAAAACCTAGCAAACTCCCCTCCATGCTCTCGGTCGTTCGATTACGATCGCGTGGCCGAAAACCGCTCCTCATTTGGACTCTCCTAGCTCCCTCTACCTATAAATATGTGTCCTCCCGGATTTTTCAGTAGCCCAACCCTAGCCTCGCTTCCTCTCCGCCACGGACATGTCCGCTAAGCGGCCGGACACGCCCGCCAGCGCCAAGAGCAAATCACGCCGCGACACGTGGCGCCGCTCTCTCTCCTCCGCGCGGCCCGTGGGGCCCATTATGGCCCGCAGCAAGCCCGCCCGCCGCCGGTTCGCCCGCCGCCGTCGGAGCCACAGCATCCGCCGCCCGCCGCCCCACCGCCGCTGCGCCTCCGCCGCCGCCTCCGGCAGCCCAGCGCCCTCGCCGATCCCAGCGCCCGCCGATCTTCCCGCCGCCGCCCGTCGCCTCCACAGCGCCACGGCCGCTGCTCCCGCTGCCGAGCCTCAAGCGTCGTCTCCGGCGTCGGTCGTCGCCAAGAAGAGGGCCGCCGGCCAGCCTCGAGTGCCGCGCGCCTCGCCCCTCGCCCTTCGCTCCAGCACCGCCTCGGCCGGATCCGGCTCCGCCGTGCCTCTCCGGCCTCCTCCTCGCCGGATCCGGCCCTCTCCGCCCCGGGGTCGTCTTCTCCGGCCATCCCCGAGTCCAACTCCGGCGATCTCCGAAATCCGTGCAGCCCAAGGTTGACCCCGAAACGCCCAAGTCCCGTATATTTTTGCATAATCATGCCATGTTTGACATGCTGTATCTCTGCATCCGTAGCTCCTTTTCATGCGTATAATATGTCAAATTGTTCGTCTCAACGAGTACTTCATTTCATTCCATTGCATCATTTTCATTTGAGCTCATCTTGATGCCCGAAATGCTGTTGGAAGAGTGCATGTTGATGTTAATCAATAAACTGTTATAACTTGCTCATTTGTCATTTTTGCCATGTTTGATGTGTGCATCCTATGAGGTTGATGTCTTCATGTGTTTTGATCTATGCCATGCCATCTTTCCAGGGGTGTATGCCATATATTTTTGTGATCAATGTGGTGACTAGCACAAGCATGCAAACTAGGCTTCGTGATATTGCTGATTTTGGTCCCTGTTCTGCTGTTAGTTTTATGCCATGTAAACTTGATGCTACAGAGAGATCCATGCATATTTTGAGATACTTCAGTAAGGGTGTTTTGAACATATGGTTATTGTCTATCCATTCATGCCCTTGTTTGCAATTATGGAGTAGTCTAGCATGGCATTTGAGTGCTCTACTTTTGCTTCAAAATGTTTCCTGGCAGATTGTTTACATGTTATTCAATTTGGCCAAGGTTGCTATAGTTGATCCTTGCATGCTATGGAATTGTTCTTGACTTGGTTTGTTTCACGAACATGTCTTCTTGAGGATGCTATGCTTATCTTGTCATGCAATGACTTGTGGTGAGTGAATCGAGCTTGTTAAGGAGGGTAGTTGCTGTTGCTGTTTTCCTGACAGATTCTGTTATATTTTGTTGCTATGTTAACATGCTTCTACTAATCATTCTATGCATAATCTGGAGATGTCCTATAAACATGTTTTGATCTACATGTCATGCTCTATCCATTCATGCCCTTGTTTGCAATTATAGACTACTTTAGCTTGTTGTAATCTTGCTCCAAAGTGGCTAAAAAATGTTGCTGTCAGCCTGTTAACATTAAGTTCACTTGTTCCCATGTGTTTTGCTAGTGTTCCATGCACCCTATGAACTTGTTGTTGCCATGCTTAGCTTCATAAACATGCCTTCTTGCTGTTGATTGCCTTGCCATACCGTGTATTGCTCTGTGGTGAGTGGTTCAAGCTCGCGAACATGCCTACTTATTGTTGCTCCTGCCATGTTTGAATCTGTAATATAACTTGCCATGTTTACATGGGTGCCATCATATTTTCTATGCCTTTTTGACTCATGGTCAGTAAGGGACTTTTGATCTATGCTTTTAGTAGATTCATGCCATGCCTTTGTTTGCCATGATATGTTCCTGTAACATGTTGTTTAATAGCTCTAAACATTGCAACCTGATGTTATTTCTGCTAAAGTCTGAAACTGTTATTATTTGCAATCTTACCATGTGTGTTTGAGCATGTTCTAGTTGTTTCTGGAGATAGCTCAGTGTTCATGTTTTGTTGTGCTTTACCAGTACTTCATGCTCATGCCTTTTGTTATTATGTTGGGGTTCTGTAGCATGTTGTTTTGGTGCTTGTAAGATGCCTAGTTGCTGTTATGGACAGATTGTTGTTATGCCTTGTATAGAGTGTATGTGTTGAACCGTTGCTCCGTTTTGAGCGTGCTCTATATGAAACTTGCTTGTTTTTGCATGTAGCTTCATATTATCATGTTGCATACTTGTTTTGGTGTGTTTGCTTGATGTTTGGGTGCATTTTGCATCAATGCCATGTTTAACTTGTTTTGTTCATATCTTCTAGGCCGTAGCTCCAAATCTAATGAACTTTATATGTAACTTGACTAGAATTTCGTGTAGATCCTCATGGTGCTCTTTAACTTGCTGTTAACAAATTTAACTTAATGTTTATTCAGTTCTGAACCAATTTCGAAATTTGCATATGAGGACTTACCGGGATTGTTATATGTTGTTCCCGGCCTCATTTAAACTTGCCTTGTTGTGTTGTTCTTGTTTGCATCCCCTCTTGCCATGAGTAGCTTCATGTAGCTTGGTCATGCATCATGATTTTTGTGCATCATGCCTTGTTCATGTGTGGTGTGTTTACCTATGTTGTGTGCTTCTTCTTGTTAGTTCCTGTTTCATTGCGATCGTGAGGATTCGTTCGTCTACGGTTGGTTCGGCTTCATCCGTTCGTCTTTTTAATGGACTCGTTCTTCTTCCTTGCGGGATTTCAGGCAAGATGACCGCTACCCTGGATCTCACTGCTATCATTGCTATGCTAGTTGCTACGTTCTATCGCTATGCTGCGCTACCTATTACCTGTTTATCAAGCCATCCCATATTGCCATGAACCCCTAACCTTTGACACCTTTCTTATGCAAACAATTGTATGGCTATGTTACCGCTTTGCTCAGCCCCTGTTATAGCGTTGCTAGTTGCAGGTGAAGTTGAAGATTTCTCCATGGTGGACAAGATTATGTTGGGATATCACAATATCTCTTATATTATTAATGCATCTATATATTGGTAAAGGATGGAAGGCTCGGCCTTATGCCTGGTGTTTTGTTCCACTCTTGCCGCCCTAGTTTCCGTCATACCGGTGTTATGTTCCCGGATTTTTGCGTTCCTAACGCGGTCGGGTGACTTATGGGACCCCCCTGACAGTTCGCTTTGAATAAAACTTGTCCAGCAAGGCCCAACCTTGGTTTTACCATTTGCCTCACCACCACCTATACCCTTCCCTTGGGTCGGCCAACCCGAGGGTCATCTTTATTTTAGCCCCCCCGGGCCAGTGCTTGTCTCTAAGTGCTGGTCCGAACTAGAGTACTTTGCAGCGCTCCCTCAAGGAAACTTGAGGTCTGGTTTTAGTTGTACGGAGTGCTCAATCGGTGTTGCCCTGAGAACGAGATATGTGCAGCTCCTATCGGGATTGTCGGCGCATCGGGCGGCTTTGCTGGTCTTGTTTTACCATTGTCGAAATGTCTTGTAAACCGATTCCGAGACCGATCGGGTCTTCCCGGAGAAGGTCTATTCCTTCGTTGATCGCGAGAGCTTGTCATGGGCTGTTGGGACACCCTGCAGGTATAAACTTTCGAGAGCCGTGCCCGCGTTATGTGGCGATGGGAATTTGTTAATGTCCGGTTGTAGATAACTTGACACCAGATCCGAATTAAAACGCATCAACCGCGGTGTAGCCGTGATGGTCTCTTCTCGGCGGAGTCCGGAAGTGAACACGGTTTCGTGTTATGTTTGACGAAGTAGGTGTTTAGGATCACCTCTTGATCATTGCTAGCTTCACGGCCGCCCTTTGTTTCTCTTCTCGCCTCATTTGCGTATGTTAGCCACCATATATGCTTAGTCGCTGCTGCAACCTCACCACTTTACCCCTTCCTTTCCCATTAAGCTTTGCTAGTCTTGATACCCATGGTAATGGGATTGCTGAGTCCTCATGGCTCACAGATTACTACAACAACAGTTGTAGGTACAGGTTGTGCGATGATCCTGACGCGAGAGCGATGTTTGCTTGTTTGGAGTTCTTCTTCTGCTTCTTCTTCGATGAGGGGATAGGTTCCAGGTCGGCAGCCTGGGCTAGCAGGGTGGATGTCGTTTGAGTTTCTGTTTGTGTTTCATCCGTAGTCGGATGGTGCTCTCATGTATATGATGTTGTATTCGTGTGGCATTGTATGCCTTATTTATGTATCCCCATCTATTTATGTAATGTTGATGTAATGATATCCACCTTGCAAAAGCGTTCCAATATGCGGGTCTATCCTTGGTGGGACCTTCGAGTTGCTTTTGGATAGGGTCGCATATTGGGCGTGACAGCTGGCTTGGTAACTGTTGTTGTATGCGAACTCCGCATATGGCAAGCTTTCTTCCCAACTGGTTCCATAGGTGAGTACACATGCCCTCAGCATGTCTTCTAGAATTTGGTTTACCCATTCAGTTTGTCCATCCGTCTGGGGGTGGTACGCCGTACTGAATGCCAGTTGGGTCCCCAGAGCCTGTTGTAGGTGATCCCAAAATCTAGAGACGAACTGTGTGCCTCTGTTGGATATTATAGTCTTTGGGACTCCATGCAAACAGACGATACGGGAAAGATAAAGCCTGGCAAGCTTTTGAGTGGTGTGGGTTGTCTTCACTGGGATGAAATGTGCCACCTTAGTCAGTCTATCTGTGATGACCCATATGGCATCATTTCCGTGTCGTGACCGAGGTAGTCCAGCAATAAAATCCATTCCAATCTCGTCCCATTTCCACTCGGGTATCTTGTTTGGTTGTAATAGTCCGGCTGGTTTCTGGTGCTCGGCCTTGATGCGTTGACATGAGTCACAACATGCAATGAACGTGGCTATGTCCCTTTTTATACCGTGCCACCAAAAATTTTCCTGAAGGTCCTTGTACATTTTTGTTCCTCCAGGATGGATTGAATACGGGGCGGTGTGGCCTTCAGCTAGAATTTGCTGTTTGAGGTCCTTGATATTTGGTACAAAGCCTATCTTCGTACCACAATATTCCCTGCTCGTCTATGACGAATTCTGAGGCCTTGCCCAAATTCACTTTTCTTTTTATGCCTTCAATGCTGGGGTGTCCACGCTGAGCCTCTTTAATCTTTTCTATCAGGGTAGGCTGTATTTCCAAATTCGACACTCTGCCTTCGGTGACCATTATTAAATTGAGTTTGGCAAACTCCTGCTGGAATTCTGGTCTCAAATTTGGTAGGCTCTCGTTGCTCGGACTGGGGTTTCGACTAAGGGCGTCTGCCACTACATTTGCTTTTTCCTGGATGGTAGTGTATGCCAACATCATAATCCTTCACTAATTCCAACCAGCGTCGTTGCCGTAAATTGAGTTCTGGCTGTGTGAAAATATACTTGAGGCTTTTATGGTTTGTATATATTTCACAGCGGTTTCCAAGCAAAAGTGTCTCCATTCCTTGAGTGCATGGATGACTGTGGCCAATTCCAGGTCATGAGTGGGATAATTCTCTTCATGTTTCCGTAGTTGCCTGGAAGCGTAGGCGACCACCTTGCCTTCTTGCATCAATACGCATCCGAGGCCCTTTCGGGATGCGTCACAATATACTTCAAAGCTTTTGTGTATGTCGGGCACAACCAATACTGGTGCTGTTGTCAGTTTCCTTTGGAGTTCTTGGAAACTTTTCTCGCAGGCTTCGGTCCATACAAACTTTTTATCCTTCTTGAGTAGATGGGTCATTGGTTTAGCTATGGTGGAGAATCCTTCAATAAATCTTCGATAATATCCTGCCATTCCCAGGAAACTTCGTACATCCGTTACGCTGGCCGGTGGTTTCCCGCTAAGTACGACCTTGACCTTCTCCGGGTCTACGGCAACACCTTCTTGGGTTAGCACATGGCCTAGAAAACCGACCTGTCTTAACCAAAATTCACATTTGCTGAATTTGGCGTACAATTGATGTTTCCTTAGTTCTCCCAGTACAATCATGAGATGTTCAGCGTGTTCTTCTGGTGTCTTGTAGTGTACCAGAATATCGTCAATGAATACCACAACAAATTTGTCCATGAATTTCATAAATACTTTGTTCATGAGGTGGCAAAATATGCAGGGGCGTTCGTCAATCCAAACGGCATTACTGTAAACTCATATAATCCGTATCTTGAGGTAAATGCTGTCTTGCGAATATCCTCTGTCCGTAATTTTAATTGATGATATCCCGACCTCAAATCAATTTTCGAGAATACTTTGGCTTGTGCGAGCTGGTCAAATAAGTCATTTATCCTTGGCATAGGATACTTGTTTTTCATGGTGACCATGATGAGCGCTCGATAGTCTATACACAATCTTAGTGTCCCATCCTTTTTCTTGGCAAACAATACTGGTGAACCCCAAGATGAGGAGCTAGCTCGAATAAATACTTTGTCCAGTAATTCCTTTATTTGCTTCTTTAATTCTACTAGCTCGGAGGGTGCCGTTCTGTATGGCTTCTTGTAAATGGGGGTGGTTCCAGGTGCTAGCTCAATGATGAATTCTATTTCCCGGTCTGGCGGCATGCCTGGTAGTTCCTCGGGAAATACATCGGGAAACTCACATACCACTGGAACTTTGCTTAACTCTGAGGTGTCGACCTTGTTCAACCTTGGTTGCCGTGATATCTGTCTTTCCTGAGCTGGAATCTTTATTGTCTTCCCGTGATGATGGGTGAGAATCACAGTACGATTGAAGCAGTCAATAAATCCCTTGTTGGTGGTTAACCAGTCCATTCCTAGGATAATATCCAGTCCTTTATTTTCCAATACGATGAGGTTTGCATGAAACTTTAGTCCTTCAAGATCAATAACCACACCTTGGCAGTAATTCTAAGTAACTTGCTTACTCCCAGGGGACTTGATGATCATTGATTTTTCCAAGGGAAGCATCGAAAAATTATTTTGCAAAGCAAATCTCTTTGAAATGAACGAGTGAGAAGCTCCAGAATCAAACAAAACCGTGGCAGGTATTGTGTTGACAGGGAACGTACCGAGTACGATATCCGGGGCATTCTGTGCTTCCTCTCTGGTCACGTGGTTCAGGTGACCCTTCTTGTGGTTGTTACTAGGGTTGAAATTGTTTCGTTTTGGCGTTGAATTATTACTCCCGTTGTTCGGTTTGGGGGCCGAGTTTCTTGGCTTGGGACACTGCTTGGCATAGTGTCCTTCTTCCCCACAAGCATAGCAAGTAACACCTGGGCGATATGTGAACTCCTTGTCCCTTGCATGGAAATTCTTGATTGGGCGTGAGACATTGGTCGTGGGTTTGTGTGCCCCACCTTTCCGAAAGTCAGTCTTGCTCCGTTGGTTGCGAGCAAGTGTAGTTTTGTCCCTTTTGCGCTTGCGAAAATCCTCCAAGCTGCGTCGCTCATTTTCCAAGGTAATAGCCTTATTCACCAGTGTTTTGAAATCTGAAAGGTGTATACGACCAGCCGGCATTTAAGCCGGTGCCGCATCGCCCAAGAATTTCTCCATCTTCTTGTTTTCAATCATATGTTCTTCGTTGAAGCGAGACAACAAAGTGTAAATTGGCTGTTGTATTCACCACCATCATGGTCCTCTCGCTTGAGGTCATCAAACTCCCTCTTCTTGATCTTCATAATACTTCTGGGGATGTGGGCCCCACAAAAACCTTCCTTGAATTCCTCCCATGTTATATCATTTTCATTGGGGTGCATGTGTAGGAAATTTTCCCACCATGATGCAGCCGCTCCAGTGAGATAGTGCGGTGCATATAGTACTTTCTCCCGATCTGAACACCGTGCAATAATTAACTTTCTCCATGTCTCAAGCCTACCGTCGGCCTCAAGAGGTTTGTCAGTATGGGAAAATGTTGGGGGACGCGTCTTTTGTAGTTCTGATAATTTGGATTGCTGTTGATACGGACCATGGTGATTTCCCATATTGATGACTTGGTTCATCATTTCTTGGTGTTGTTGTTGACTCTGTTCATAAAGGCGGCATACTTGGGAAAATGCGGCATCATTGCCCTGCTGACTCGTTTGTCCTTGTGTGAAGTTGTTGCTTGTCTGCGTACCATAATTCTCTTCTGGCGGACTTGGCATGGAGCGAGTCCAAGGACGATGCATTTTCCACTCTGGGGGTATTTTTTGTAAAAATTTGTGAGAAAAGCTGTGAGACAACAATAATTTTTTTGCAAAAAGAAAGAAATAAGGACTCCAATATTTTTCAAGGATATACTCGATTGCGCACGGAGAAGGACCGCTTAGTACATATCTTACACGCAAGCATAATTATACAATACAGCACTCAGGAGGTGCGTACACAATCCTGACATGTTATTTAGGCTAGTGCACTTCTCCAGTCCCTACATGATGCGCATACAGACTACTTCTCACAACCTATGTACATATAAACATATCATACATGCTGACACTCTGCACGGCATGTTGGGCGCACTTAGTTGGAGATGGTGAGGACTTCCCTTGGCCTGCCAAGGGTAAGGCCCAGCGGAGTTGGAGACTCAACCTCCTCCTCAATAATGGGTTCCAGACGTGAAGCACTGAGCTGTGGAGCTGGAACGGGTGCGGTAGGTGGTGCAGCTCTGACTGGGGTAGGAGCGATGACTTGGTCAAATTCTTCAGGAGTAGGTAGGCGGCGAGCAGTGGCGAGTGTGGCAGGTGTGTGCGATGCCGAAGACGAGACGTAAGTCAGTGGTGGAGCTATATGGAGAAGCTCCTCCGTTGGCGGAACAGCAGTGCACGACGGACGTCTTGAGCAGCCACGAGGTCGCCCACAAGGTTATCAAAGCGGCCTCAAGCGCCTTGAGATATTCAACCAGAATCTCAATGGCCTCATCCCTTTCTCCTCTAGGGCAAGCAAATGCGTAGTGACAGGTGTATGGCACGTGGCAGGGGAGGTAGCGGTAGCGACGAGTCTTCATTGAAGGAAGAACATCCCGAAGACGAGCTATCGCCTCACGGGCAGCCATCTGCATAGCATGCTTCTCCGTAGGCATGGCTCTTCCCACAAACCGGAAGCGGCGAAATTCAACACGCCCTCCCTTGAATTGCACCACGGCCTGGTGCATGGATAGACTGTCGTTGATCTTGTGCTGGTAGAGTGTGAACTCCGGACGAGTCGATGGCCCGATCGTGATTTTGACGATGGAGGTGAGGAGCTTGACTAACCCTCAGCACGCTATTAACACCGCGATTCACAATCGTTGTTAGCCATCTACAAAAGTAGGCAAAAATTCTGAATAGTCAGATCATAAATTTATGCTGACTGTCAGAAAATGACTACATTTGCAAAATATTAAAATAGCACTAATAACGCTAATAACCGATTAGTGATCGCACCTAGTGGCTTCCTACAGTCAGCCTGGCTCTGGTACCAAGTTTGTCACGACCGGTTTTTCAATAAAAGCTTATTGAGCAACCGACCTTAATGCAGACCAGTATAGGAAAATCCTCCTTACTGGTAGAGAAAACCTTGATACAAAAAACCAGTAGTACTAAATATTATACAGGGTTGAGCTGAGATTGCCCAACAATTTATTACAAGTACGCCAATATTTTACATAAGGGCGGATATAACACAAGGGTGTGGTGGCATACTACTGGCTCGATAGAAAAGTGGTGGTGGATATGTCACAGTGGAGTGGGTAACAAGACTCCTAATCTTGCAGCTCATCGAGCGTCGGAGTGAGGCTCGATGAATTTATTCGGGCAGCGAAAGCGGATATAATACAAGTGACCAAATCCAGGATCGCGTGGGACTGACTGGGACTCCTCTAGGCGTCGGACTCGCTATCGTACTCTTCATCCATGAGATCGCCTTCGTCAACATCTGGCCAAATCAACAAGCCAGGTGAGTACTTTGAATGTACTCGCAAGACAGTTTGGACATAAGATATAACAAATGCAACATGATGCACCATGAGTAGTTAGCAATGCACACTCATATAATATATTTGCACGGTATGAAGCATAAAAAAGGGGTCAGGTGGTAATCCTCCCAAAAGCCCGTAAAATAACTGAAAACCGATCGGGTGTCTGAAGCGACGCCTCGAAAGGTAGAATAAGTAAATTATCATGCCGCAGTCGGGCGTCTGAGCGACACCACATAAAGGGCTTATATTGAAAAGTAAATGACAGTGCATGCCACAGTCGGACGTCTATGCGACATCTCGGAAAGGGCTTATAATGAAAGTAAATAACAGCGATGCCACAGTCGGACGTCTGAGCGACATCTTGAAAAGGGATTATAATGAAAATAAATAACAGAGATGCCACAGTCGGACGTCTGAGCGTCATCATGAAAAGGGCTTATGTTGAAAATAAACAACAAGGGTGCCACAGTCAAACGTCTGAGCGACATCACTGAAAGGGCTTATATTGAAAATAAACAACAAGGGTGCCACAGTCGGACGTCTGAGCGACATCACAGAAAGGGCTTATATTGAAAGTAAATAGCAAGTATGCCACAGTCGGACGTCGGAGCGACATCACAGAAAGGGCTTATATTTCATCATTTGTATTCAATAAATTCATGAAGATATATCACCCATAGAAAATACTTAGCACATGATAATAAATGGGTTAGTCCAACCACAGGAATGAACCACTAACCGGACGGAACACTCATGTTTGTTCACCGGAGTTTTGTCATTGAGACTGATATTGATAAAGATAGGTTGAACACAGTCATTGGTCAAGATATGATTACTTGAATGATTTGACTCTGCAGAGTTTGTACTATTTAACCACAGCCAACGGATTTCAGTAGTCGCGAAGGACTAGTTCCGTTTACGGTATTTCAGTAGAAACACATCTAACCAGTACACACCCATTTCCACCTCACGATGCCAGGAATCACCCTCGAATAGCATGGGATCAAATTTATATACGCGCGCTCTAAGGGGTGCCCCCCTCTCGGTCCCAACCGGAAACACCCATGCCCCCTGACCGGATGACTGGCTTTAATCCAGGCCATGGAACCCTAATCACGAACTCTCTATCTGGTGTGTACGAGGAAAGCGGTTTGCAACTTATTAAACCTTATTCCTTACGGAAAACATGTGGTAGCACAAAAGGATGGAATGGATGATAACGTGACTTGATCCACGCTAACACCGGAGTTAAATGGTTTGGCATAAGACCGCATGCTACAACACCGCCATCTTACCACCTCTCATGTCACCACATGTTCATATAAACTCACATCAAAAAGTATATGGAGTTTCGAAGCTCACTTGTATCAACTTTGCATGCAATATACCACTTATCGCTATATATAAGAACATGCCATAAACTAGTTACTCAAAGCAAACATGCAAGACAATCATCATATCAAAGGTTCAAACATGCTTGCCTGGTTCGAGTAGTCGAGTCTAGCTCGGTGAAGTTCATGGTTCCGTCACCTCCTCCCAGATCTACGGTATAAAGAAAAATACGTTCTAACGTAAATACCGTGTGTGCACAAAAGGTGCTCCAAATATTTTTCAAATAAATGTGATAAAATACTAGACCGAAAAAATAAAAGTGACAGAAAAAGAATCACTCAAAAATCATTTTCTGTTTAAAAGATATTAAAGTTTTAGCCCAAGGACTTGCCTGTAATGACACAGAAACTTTCCAGGGGGCTGAACAGAAAAAGCCAGAAAAACGTTTCAGACTGAAAGCGTATTTTGCCCGAAGGTGCTTTCCAGAGAAAACGGTTCAAATAAAACAGAGAGACTGACGAGGGGGTCCCACTCGTCAGGTTTGAAATTTGGAGGGAGGAAAACAGAGCGCGCCAGCGCCCGAAGGCTGCGGTGGTCGTCGGCGGCGATCCACGGCGAGTTAGGAAGAGCGGGTGGTACCTACGGGTTCCTTGAGTTCTTCCGCACCTGTGGGTGGTGGAGTTGGTCGTCGGCGAGCACCACGTCGACGGCGGCCTCAACTCCGGCGGACGGTGGTTCGGGCGTTGTTGGATCTCGTCGGGGATAGCTACGAAGGTGGAATTGAAGCTTGGGTTAGAGCACTGGGTGCACCAGAGGGCTACTGACGAGGTTTAGGAGGCGGGGGTGGCCTCACCTGAGTGGATCGAGCTGGAGCCCGAGGCGGAACGGGGCAGCTGGAGACGGAGGAGAAGGCCTCCTCGGGGCCCTCCTGGTGACTTGGCAGGGCTCTGGTGAGATGGAGGGAGTAGTGCTGGTCGAAGGCGAGCTCGGGATGGCTATTTATAGCCGGCCCGAGGTGGTTCCCGTGAACGGGATAACTCCAGCGGCGATTACGGTGATGCAATGGCCGGACGGGTGGTTTAGGTGGCTGGGCATCAACGTGGAGATCCACTGGTTTCAGTTAGAAGCTAATCTTGGATTGATTTGGCTTGCTCCGCGGTTTGGACGGAACGACGCCTCGCGGGCCCGTCGGCGGCAGAGAGCGCGCCCTATGCTCGCCAGGCCACGTCGACAGTGCTGCAGCGTGCGCTGGCAAGTAGATGGCCACGCGGAGGCCTCAGGTGCTTTGGGCGGTGCTGGATGGCACAGAAAGCTGGCGCTGGCTCCCGCTGGTCGCCACGGGTGGCTCTGCCGCTGCCGATGTCGGCGAAGCACGCCGCCACCAACACCTGCGCCCGTCCAAGAGAGTGTGCAGCGCTCTGGATAAGAAGGAGAAGCAGTGCGCAAGTCGCCAGAGCGTGCACTGGTGAGATCGACGCCAATACTCTGAAGAAAACGACACTGACGGTCGCGTGAATCACTGAACTTTCTGAACATGCACAGTAACAGTGCAACTAAGGTGTTCGATGAAATGATTTTTGCATGTGGGCAACTTATCTGGGGCTGATCTTTGGTGAGGTGGCCTCTCAATGCACCTGAGGGTTGCCTGATTTTTGGTAGAATAGAAAATATGAATTTCACCAAAAATGATGAATCTGGTCCAAACTTGCAATGAGTGAAACTTGAAAAATTTGAATTGTGGAAGAGTGGATCTTGATGGATCTAGGTTGTGGGTGCTAAGGACTATCCAGGGGAGTTGGTTTGAGATCAAAACTCAAAAGGGAATTGGTACTCCCTTTGTAAACCACCAAGGTCCAAAAATAAAAACAAAAATAGTTTTTGGAGAAAAATAAATGGAATAAAAATCAAAAATGAGCTGAACTTGCTGGGATTGGTTACTTGGCTTGCCCCAAAGTGGAGGGAGGTGTTTTGGGAAAAAAAATTAATATGAGACATGGTGAAAGGGGATGGTTGGAATAAAAAGGAATAGACCAAAACTCATAGGATTCCTTTTTAAAAGAAAAACTTAAAAAAAATAATTTGTGGTGAGTCAACATCAATGAAGGACCTTCAAAGCCAACCATCAAGGTTGAGGATAACCCCAAAAAGATTTTATCATAATAGAAATTATTTGAGAGGGAGAGTCTTTCTAAAAGATTTTAAATGGCCTCCTTCAAATCAAACAAGGGATTTTATTGAAAACCAAAAATGAAAATTTTTGGAGTGTCACATGAAGCTTCGTGGTGTTGTTGGGAGCCTCTGATTAAGTTGTGGAGATTGCCCCAAACTTGTTTGTAAAGGTTCGGTCGCTGCCTTCAAGGGCACCAATAGTGGAATCACGGCATCTCGGATTGTGTGAGGGCGTGAGGAGAATACGGTGGCCCTAGTGGCTTCTTGGGGAGCATTGTGCCTCCACACCGCTCTAACGTGAGACGTACTTCCCCTCAAAAGGAAGGAACTTCAGTAACACATCCCCGTCTCCACCGGCTCCACTCTTGGTTATCTCGCGCCTTTACTTTTGCAAGCTTACTTGTGTTGTTTCTGTTGGGGATATTACCACTAGGCGTAAACCGGCCAGCCTGGGCCGGGTTAACTTCATTAGTGGTATAAGCAGAGAAAGGCCCAAGGCCTGTAGTCGGTTTAGAACTTGTAGCCGTAAACCGCCCGATGTATAACTTGTATTGTAAGTTAGAATAGAGAGATACCAACCGGGATACGAGTATGAACCGTTAGGATCAGATGGATCGACAAGCGCCACCTGTATATAAGGGGACGACCCGCGACGGTTCAAAGGCGAATAACCACAACTCGAGCCTAGGCGGCTTGTTTGCTCCCTAGTCATCAAGACCACATCAATTCCATCACAACTAGACATAGGCTTTTACCTTCATCGAAGGGGCCGAACTAGTATAAAACCCTCGTGTCTTTGTGTCCGCTTTAACCCCTTCAAGTAAACTCGTAGCGATTGCTCCACGACTAAGTCCCTTCACTAGGACATCTGCCGTGACAAATCCACGACAGTTGGCGCCCACCATGGGGCTATCACACGATGGTTTGACGATCTTGGAGGGCAAGCTCAAGGGACTCGAAGGCTATGTTGTGGGCCGGATGACCAAGAGTCGTCGCGGCCGGATCTACATCGACGACGCAGGATGGGGTCCCGAGGCCGATTCGATCGAGTACGGGTACCGGTTCCCCTTTGGTGGCATACACGTCTTCATCGGCAAGATCAGTGAGCCTGGACCTGAGCCGGACATCTGCACCGACCTCATCGAGACGGCTCAGCGTACGAGATCTACCCAGGCTAAACCGGCCGTGAAGCGTGTCTTTGTTGGAGTCATCCACGGAGGAGAACACGAGGACGGTTCGTAACACGGTAGTGAGACCGCTGCCTATTCCGTGACGAGTCCTCAACAGAGAGACCGACTCATTGTACCGCCATGTGACGATATGGTTAGGGCTGTTCGATGGCGGCAGATTCCGACCCCCGTGCCGATCAACCGGGTTGGAATATTCATGGCCGGTACACAGGCAGCAAATCACTCTTCGACCGCTGCAGCGATGCTTTCCGGATCAGCAGCGGCAACGGCAGCAGGGGCAGGAGGCCTTGAGCGCCCACCGGTTCAAGTTCTATCAGATCTGTTTGATGCACTAGCTGCGCTGATGGCAGAGGACAATCCGGCGGATCAGGAGGTCCATAATGCAGAGATTGCGAAAGTAAAAGAGCAGATCACGCAAGCCAAAGCGGATCTAGCAGCAGAGAAAGACAGGATGGCTGCAGAGCGGGTCGCTCTGGACGCCCAGGCCTACAAACTCATGCTTGACCAGAATGCGTCGCAGGAGGTGTTGAAGCGGAAGTATAGATCACGCCTGCCATTAGGGTTTGACCCCAGAAATCTCTTTCAGACCCCGAGAGCTGGACCCAGTAATCCGCCGCAGCACCGGGAGGCAAACCAGATTGAGGCACCAGGACCAGGGGCAATGGTCCAACCTCGTCTGATGGAGCCTCCTCAGCAGAACACTGTGGTTCCTCCGCCGGTTCAGACGCCCTCAGGCCATTATTCTAACCCTATGGACAACCTTGTTGCAGCCGCCGCGCGATTGGAGGCTATCCCGGTCGAAGGGACTCTCGCAAGCGTGGAGACGCGCCGGTTAAGGAGCCCGATCGCACCGATTCAGCAGAAGCATATTCGCATACCGTGATCGGATTCATTCTACGCCCGCCCAAGCCGGAGCTATAGCAGCGCGTGGATGAACCGCCATATCGAGCAATGCGCGGGACTGTGAAGCGCCTGTGGCAATAACCCGGCGGGTGGCATCCGCGATGCTCGGGAGGTTGTGGACCGCCCGCACGGCGGAGGCCGAATTGGCAGCGCAGGATGACGCGGGTCAACTTACACCGGTCCGCCCTACCACCTTCGCCGGACCAGGAGTCGCATCCACTTTAGGAGTGTCTTGTTTAATCCCCGCTTTACGCAATGTGCGCCTGCCTAAAGATTTCAAGGGTCCGCGTAAGGTACCGAATTACACCGCCGATTTGTCCCCTGAAGCGTGAGTAGAAAGTTATTAGATGGCCATGGAGATGCTAGACGTGGATGAGACTACGTGTGCAAAATACTTCACCATGATGCTTGAAGGCACGGCTCGCACTTGGTTGAAGAGCCTACCGCCCAACTCTATCAGCTCATGGGCCCAGTTACGGGCCCGGTTTATCCAGAATTTCAAGGATACATGTAAGCAGCCCAAGTCCATAGTAGACCTGGTGGCTTGTGTCCAGGAGGAAGGAGAATCAACGACCCGTTGGGTGCGCCACATTTCGGAGATTTTGCACTCATCTGACAGGATTAATGCTGACTCCGCAATCTTAACCCTGGAAGGCAATTGCCGGTTTGAGCCTTTAAAATTGAAATTGGGACGCATGAAGCGGTTCTGTAATGACATGGGAACCCTCATGGCCGCTTTAGTGAAGTATGCTGATTCGACAGCACCAAGGATCCCGGTCGATGATGAAGAAGGTGAAAGGGAAAGAAGAATGGCAACTCCAAAGGGCAACAAAGACAAACCGGGCGGGTCATGGAAATGGCGGTAAGCGAAGCGGATGGCAACATGGACTTTGTGGCCAATACTAATGCACAGACAGGGGCAACGGCGCAGAGGTAAAGCGGCAAATCGAATGGGGGTCGCAATCCTAACGCAAGCCGCTTGAATTACTTGTTGAATCAGCCTTGCCCAAAGCACGGACGAAGGAGTCGCCGCCAACCACCTTTGGAAAGATTGTTATATTATGCAGGAGTTCAAAACTCTAATGTCTTCCGTATGACCAGGGTCGTGGCGGTTCAGATCCGGTTTCACGGGCGGGTCACGATGGAGCTCCGGTTCAGTCTTAATCGTATGCGGTCACAACAGCCGTAATAATCGAACGGCCAGCAGCAGCAAAGAACAAAGCAATCGGGTTATCGAGCCAACCAAAGCAGTTGAACAATGGGCAATATCATGTTTTTACGACTAGCTTGGATAAGCGCGACCAAAACTCCGAAGCGGCAAAGGAACTCGTTGAACCGCCTTGCCACGCTATTTACGCTGGTCGGAGCAGCCTATCGTGTGGAGCAGAGAGGATCATCCACCCCGAGTTGATAATCCGGGCCAGCTAGCATTAGTGGTAGACCCTCAGGTGGGGGGTTATAAGTTCACTAAGGTGCTTATGGATGGAGGAAGCAGATAACATACCGTATTATGAGACATTCCGCCGCATGGGTCTAATGCATAAGGATCTCGATCGCCTAATACGGTGTTCCATGGTGTAGTACCAGGCAAATCTGCATATCCTGTTGGAAAGATAGCCCTAGATGTGGCTTTTGGGGACGAGCACGATTCCCGGTCTGAAAAACTAACCTTTGAGGTGGTGAAGATCCGAGCCCAGATCACGCCTTTGTTTGGGCGATCGGCTTATGCTAAGTTCATGGCGCGACCTTGTTATATCTACTTGCAGCTCAAAATGCCGGGTTACAAAGGGACGATAACGGTTCATGGGAGCCACAGAGTCGCTTTGGAATGTGAGGAAGGTGATGCAGCTTATGCAGAGTCGGTCTGTGCCACGGAGGAGTTGAAGTTCTATAAGGACAATGTTGATCCGGCAGATATGACCCCTTTGAAGAAGCCAACTACAGAGCATGACTCGGATCTAAAGTTTAAATCGGCAGCTGAGACCAAGCTTGTTGACTTCGTGCCGGGCGATTCGTCCAAGCAGTTCACTGTTAGTGCCAACTCGATCCCAATAGGAAAGCGCTACCATCGAAGTTCATCCGTGAGAATCGACATCTTTGCATGGAAGCCATTTGACATGCCAGTGTACCGAGGGAACTCGCCAGCACACTCTTAATGTGGATCCTAAGTATCAACCGTGAAACAATTCCTCCGCCGGTTTAACGAAGAAAGGCGCAGCCATTGAGAGGAAGTGGCTGTGCTTTTGGCAGTGGGCTTTATCATTGAGGTGTTTCATCTAGAGTGGCTTGCTAATCCGTGCTGGTTCTAAGAAAATGGCACTTGGCGACAAAGCGTGATTACACAGATCTTAACAAGGCCTCGTCCAATGGATCCTTTGCCCTCCCCCGCATTGATCGGATCATTGATGCCACGGCAAGTTGTGAGCGCTTGAGTTTTTTGGATGCATATTCTGGATATCATCAGATCAAAATGGCGGTTAAGGACCAGGAGAAAACAACGTTTATCACTCCCTTTGGAGCCTTCTACTATGTATCTATGCCCTTCGGGCTCAAAAGTGCTCAGGCTACCTATCAGCGGTGCATACAGAACTGCCTGCACAAACAGATCGGCCGCAATGTGCACGCCTATGTGGATGATATTGTAGTGAAATCAAGGCAGAAGGAGACGCTGGTGGATGATTTGAAGGAAACCTTTGACAACTTATGATTTACAAAATGATGCTTAATCCGCCAAGTGTGTCTTTGGTGTTCCGCAGTGTTATTGGGATTTCGAGTCTAACAGAGGAATTGAGGCTAATCCGAGAAAATTAAGGCTATTACTTCCTCGCTAAACCAAGTGTATCAATGATGTTCAGCGCTTACGGGCAGAATCGCCAAGATCGAGCCGGTTTATCACCACGGAGAGAAGGCCATCCTTTGTACCAAATGCCGAGGAAGATGAGATAATTTCGTCTCGAGTCCGGCTGATGAAGCATTTGAGGACCTAAAGCGCAATTAGCCAACTCGCTGTTCTCGCAGCTCCGCTGACAAGGAGCCACTATTATTATATGTAGCAGCCAATGCTTGAGCAAGAAGCGCTATATTGTGGTGGAACGCAAGGAGGCGAGCAAGGAATATCCGTTCAGCGCCGGTTTATTATATCAGCGAGGTGCTCATTGAGTCCAAACAAAGGTATCCGCATTGGCAGAAACTAGTCTATTGTGTTTTCATGGCCAGCCGGAAATTGAAGCAGTATTTTCAAGGGCACCCCATCACAAAGGTTAGTTCAGCTCCCTTGGGTGATATCACATGTAACCGGAGGCGATCGGCGGATTGCCAAGTGGGCTATAGAGCTTGGGCCACATGGATCAAGTATGTACCTCGGACGGCGGTGTAGTCTCAAGCACTTGTCGATTTCATTAATGATTGGACGGAGTTACAAGCGCCAGAGGAGAAGCCGGATCACACATATTGGACTATTCATTTCGATGGATCCAGCAGCTTGAAGGCTCGGGTGAGTCGCCTTTAACTTCCCCACGAGGTGATAAGTTTTGTTATGTTCTCGCTTAATGTTCCTTGTACTAATAATGCAGCTGAGTACGTAAGCCTTGCTCCATGGTCTCCAGATGGCTAAAGAGATGAACTTAAGCCGGTTATGCTTTGGTGACTCAACCTTGTGGCTCAAGCAGTGTGTCTGGCACTTGGGATTCTAAGGACCCGCCATGGCTGCATATCGACGGGAGTGGATAATATTATGGTTGCTTCAAGGGTTATCAAGTGGATCATGTGGACCGCCGAAGAATGAAGCGGCGGACGCTTTAAGCCGGTTGGGTTCTCGCCAAAACCGTCCCGCCTTAATGTCTTTTTGGACGATTGCACAACCCGTCACCCAACTCCTGTGAAGCGGATTTGGCTATTCCTGATCCGGAGGCTCAATTAGTGGCAGCACTACATGCTATTCCGGATTGATGGTTCCTTTTCTTGCGTATATGACCCGAGGGAGTTGCTGAAGATGAGATTCGCCGCATGTATAGTCCGCGATCCAAGTCTATGACGATTCTCAATGGTGAGTTACATCATTGCAGTATATCAGGGGCATTTCAACGTTGTGTTTCTCTTGAGGAAGATTGTGAAATCTTAAGAGAAATCCATGAAGGGGATTGTGGACACCACGCCGGTTCAAAGTCTCTGGTAGCAAAGGCGTTTCGTCACGGGTTTTACTGGTTGATGGCAAGATGCCGATGCGGAGGACTTGGTTAAACGGTGTGATGGATGTCGAAATTTTCAAGACGAGCTCATGTGCCGCTCAAGAGTTGAGGATGATCCCAATAACGTGGCCGCTTGCAACTTGGGGTTGATATGGTTGGACCTTTTAAAAGGTCCAAGGATAAAAACCCACCTTTTGGTGGCGGTTGGCAAATTTACCAAGTGGGTTGAAGCGAGCTCGTCAAAGAAGTGTGATGCAAAGCAACAGCAAGGCAGCTTCATCAAAAGGTGATTTTCCGGTTTGGCTTTCCACATAGTATCATTATCGACAATGGTACCAATTTATCCAAGGGTGCTATGAAAGAGTTCTCGTGAACGTGAGCACATCCGCTTGACGGTCATCGATGGCTCCACCCCAAATCCAATGGACAGCGTAACAAGCTAATCAAGAGATCTTACGAGGCATCAAACCCCGCTTATGGTCCCATTACAGAGGACACCAGATGCTGGGTTGAAGAGCTACCATCCGCGCTATGGAGTATCAACACTACGCCAAACCGGGTCCACCGGATACACACCGCTTTTCATGGTCTATGGAGCAGAGGCGCTTCTCCCGAGGATATCCAAGACGATTCGCCTCGTGTGGCAGCTTATGTTAAAGCGGACAACGAGATGGCACGGCAAGACGCTTTGGACCTATTGGATGAGGAGCGTGATATGGCAGCTGCCCGTTCGGCGATTTACCAGCAAGATCTTCGTCGCTATCACAGTCGCCGGGTTAGAACCAGAACCTTTCAAGAAGGAGATTTGGTGCTTCGACTCATCCAAGACCAGACAGATATGCACAAATTATCCCCACCTTGGGAAGGACCTTTCGTGGTCAGGAAGAATCTGCACAACAGGTCATATTATCTGATTGATATTCGAGAGCATCAAGACTCACGCACATTAGAGGAGGAGACCAACAGACCGTGGAACATAGCTCATCTTCGGCCTTACTACACTTGAGCCATTGGATCTATCTATGTACATATCATGACAGTGTATATATTATCTTTGATATAATAAAACCGGAGCCTCGGCTAAAGCGGGGTCTCTGTCTTCCTTATCATGCGTGGTTACATGGAGTACCTCTATTTTTAAAGCGGCCTCCGGTTTACCCCTTGACATTTGCTTTTTATATATCACTAGGGGCCTTGGTCGAGTCCGAACCAACGCGACACCTTTTGATAGGCGACAACCACCAGATCACTTGGGGACATGGTCAAGTTTGAACCAGTCACGCCTCTTGGTCGGCCTAAAGGCCATCAAATCACTTGGGGGCATGGTCGAACCCGAACCATTGCCACACCTCTTGATCTGGCATATATGCCACGAGTCATTTGGGGACCTGGCTGACTTGAATCATTGTCACACCTATTGGGGCTTGATCCTGTCGACCATGGTAATACCATCCTAACAGCTCAGTATAGCATATGTTTGCAAAACGGTTTTATCATTGCCTTGGTTTCCATGTTGTTTTCATGGCTTGTTTGATCTTTGTTTTTGTTGGATTTCTTTTTCAACAAAGACATCTTTTTTCCGGTTCAGCCGATGGATTTGATTTCCCTTTAATCCGGAGATGTAGGCCCGGTTTACCTTTTCCTGTTACCCTCATCGAGTAACAAGGGGGCTTGTGTTGATTCAACACGGTTTATATGGGAGCTGTTCTCTCCCCGCTTTATTGACGGTAATGGTTTATAAAACCTCCGCTTCAAGCTTGGCTAAGCCAGCTTCATGCCCAGACATGGCAGGTATTTGTGTCATCTATTTGTTGTGTTACTGATACATATATCAAGATCATAAACCGGCTGGCGGTATAACCGCCACCGAAGTTCAAATTTTTCTGATTGCCGGAAATACTTATCTAGGTTTTTCGAACAAAAAGCTTCAGTACTTATGCACGAAGGCATATTCAAGATAGAAGTATTAAACTATCCTATTACAAGGCAACACGGTGCCCAAATAAGATCATTGTTCTTTTGGACAGATGCCAAGGACAACTATTCAAACCAGGCCTCCGGTTCAAGCCTGCTCCTCATCCTCCACCGCTTCATCTTCCTCGTCTCTACCCATTGGCTGGAAATCAACAGTGGTCCAGTCGATTCCCATTAAAGTTTGGAAAACAGCCTCTTCATGGATCAGGGAAGACGGTTCAATATCAGGAGCGTAAGTGTGCTTACGGATTGGAGGGATCAGATTTTCCGCTTCAAGAGTTGGGGCAGGCACTCGCTTGTTCTGATCATTGTACTGTGCTTGATAATGCGTTAAGTCTGCTTCTTCAGCCAGCTGACAAGCCAGAGGGCGCACTGCACGGTTTATCGCCCGTAAATCCTCTTCATTAAATTCAGAGCCATCTTCCTTCACACTGGGATAGCCTTGAGCTGCTTGCACAGGGTCAAAATCCGGTACCCATGCCTTGGCCCAGATCAAAGCGTTAATAGCTCCGGTTCGAGCAGCAGCTTTCTTCAGCTCCTCAATCCGGGCCGAAGCATGGACAACCTGTTCAGCGATCTCAAGTAAAGAAGGTGCCGGGTTGTTATGAGAAGTCTGTGGTGATGATCCGCTGGCTCCGTATATAGTTGTTCTACTAAGGTGTAGACAGCCTTCGCTTCTCCGCACGCCGCTTCCTAAGTGCCCGATCGTGTGCCTACAACAACAAAGAGACAGTCTCAAACCGGATTTATACTACAGCAGGTTGAAATCATCGCAGACGTTTAAAGGTGCTTACCAAAGATCGCCGCGGTCATGGAGTGTACTTGCCGCTTTACGGATGTAAGTTCATCTACCACCGGTTTAAGGGCAGCTTCAGCATTTTCCGCTCGTTTGATTAAAGTCGTTTTCTTAGTGGCCCAATCAGCCCGTTCTTTCTTGAAGCCTTCTTTGAGCTGTTCAGTGGTGTTCAGAGCACTGCTCAATTCTTTCTTGGCCTTGTCTGTTTCGGCCTGTTAGGTTTTCAGCGCCTCCTGTAAATCGGCAATCCGGTCCTCCTTGATTCTCACCTCAGCCTGCATACAGACAGTATTTTCAACAAGAGGTTCAAGACATTGAAGTATCAACCACATAACAAAGTTATATGCCTGATACTTGGGGGCTAATGCACCTTCAATTTCAGCGCCTCCTGTAAATGGGCAATCCGGTCCTCCTTGATTCTCACCTCAGCCTTGCTTGCTCGTGTGCTTGTTGTTGTCGCATCATATAGGTTGTTCACCTAGTTGCATATCTAGACAACCTACTTTGATGCAAAGTTTAATTTGGTAAAGAAAAGTTAAAAATTGTTAGTTGCCTATTCACCCCCCCTCTAGTCAACTATATCGATCCTTTCAATTGGTATCGAGGCTCGCCTCTTTATTAAGGACTTTGTCATCCGAAGAGTATGGTTGACACCACGACGGTGCGGAGGAGCACCGTGTGAATCCTATCTCGCCTACGGTCGATGGGGAACCTCGGTCTCAGGAGGAATTCAATGTGGCTCTAGACACATTGAAAGACTCAGTGATCTACCAAGGTTGAAAGCATGTTTACTAAATTTCTTGAAGGACTTAAACTGTCCACCTCGCCGATGAAAGTGGGTGATCCCACTAACAAGGTGACGGATGCTACCTCCGACAAGGGGGAAGCTAACAGTGAAAAGAGTCCTTCCACTAGTGGTATAAATGGCACCGGCATCTTTGCCATTGTGGAACCTCCAATTTATGGAGGACCGATTCCCTCTACTCATTTAAATCATGTCGGTCCTCCTCCTAAGACTGTGAAAAATGAGGATTTTGATTCTTGGGTGTATTGCTTCAAGCGTCATTTAAATCATGTGAATACTAATCTTTGGAGAATCATTGAAGAAGGTTTCCATCCACATGACCGAAGCAACTTCACTCCGAGAGAAGTGGTGGATAATCAATTCAATGAGAGTGCTCTCTTCATCATCCAAGATGCAATTCTTCCCGAAGATCTCCCTCATCTTCGACCTCATGCCATGGCCAAATACGCATGGCAATGCGTTGTGTCTCTCTATCGATGAAGTGCTAGCATTCAACGCTCCAACTATGAAGTGGTGCAAGATGAAGCCGATGAGTTTGCAATGAAAGAAGATGAAAAACCTCATGAGCTCTTTCAAAGAGTGACCAAACTCGCAGTCTCACTCCGAGATCATGGGAGCAAGGACACGGATGACAATTGGATCAAGCGCAAGTTCCTCAAGGCCATGATGCCCTACAACAAGGCCATGTCCTCCATCATTCGTCAAAGACCGGATTTCCACTCCATGACCTCAAGTGAAGTGTTGGATGAGTTCATTGCAATGAGCATCTTGGACAAGACTGCTGACAATGCGGTGCTCCATTCTCAAAGGGCAAAGAAGCCCAACCTTGCCTTGAAGGCCAAGGTTAGTGTGGAAGAAGAGGAAGAAGAGGAAGATGAGGAGAGCAACCCCGAAGACACGAAATATGATTATCATGAGCATATGTCTCTTGCTTCAAGACAATTTTGGAGCAAGAAGAATACAAGACCCAACTTCAACAAGAACAACTCAAGTGGCTTCAAGGGCAAGCAACGAGTTAGAACTTGCTTCAACTGTGGCAATGTGAGCCATTTCATTGTGAATTGTCCTTACGAGAAGTGGGAAGACAATGGTGGCAAGTTCACCGAAAAGATAAAGCCAAGTCCTTTCCCAACAAGAACAACTTCACCAAGAAGATTCCTACTCGTGGGTTGGTGGTTCAAGAAGAATACCTTGAGGATGACGATGATGATGAAAATGGAGAAGCAAGGCCATGGCATCCGTTGCCATCGCTACCACTCCTCGGGTGTGTCTCTTTGATTCACCCAACGAGAACATCACCGCCAAGTGCCTCATGGCTAAAGCTTCTAACAAGGTAACCCCCAACATCAAAACCACCATCATTACTAATCCCTCCTTGGAGGATTGCATTCATGAACATGACGGGTCTAATGAGGAAGTGAATGAATTTGAGTCATTTATGAGTAAGCTCAAGGGCAAATCCAAGAAGCACTTTGTTGCTCTCTTGGAACAACTTGGTGAAGCCAATGACATGATCGAGGCTCACGAAGAAACCATCTCTAAGATGGAAGGTCATAGTCGTGACTATGCTGATGAGATATCGGATCTCTCTAATGCTCTTGAGGAAGAGCGTGGGCATCGTTTGACTCTTGAGGAGTCATACAACGATGACCATGCTAAGTTAAAGAAAGATCTTGATCATGCTCTTGTCGTGTCTCGTGTGCTAACTTCCGAGAAGGCTAAACTTGGGGTTGATCATGCTAGACTCAAGGAGGAGTTTGAGGTACTTGACAAGGCCCACAAGGTCTTGAAGGGTGCTCATGCTAACCTCAAGGAGTCTCATGCTCAACTCCAAGTTAAGCTAACCAAGGAAAAGGCCACCTTCCCTCATATGGTATTAATTGATAATGCATATGCTACTAACCCGTGTTGTGAGCATGTGCATCTTGTGGAGGAGAATGCCAAGTTGAAGGATCAACTTGAGAAAGGCCTTGTGACTTGCATTCAAGGTGAGAAGAACCTCAACGACCTTTTGAGTAATCGAAAGGAAGTTGTGTCCAAGAAGGGAATTGGGTTTGCCCCCAAGTCCAAGAGTAAGAAGAAGAACGACAAGACCAAACGTCCTCCTCCTCTCAAGCAAACTTTTGTGAAAGAGGGAGAGAGTGCTCCTAAGGAGAAGAAGGAAAAAGTGAAGGGCGTCGATGTCAAAAAGGGCAAAACCATCTCCTCCAACAAAGCCGATGACTTTAACCCATCATATGTGTTGTGTTGTGCTAGTGATGGACATGTTTATGCTAAATTTGTTGGTTCTCCTTATAAGTACATTGAATGGTCTATTTGGGTTCCTAAGACCCTTGTTACTAACATCAAAGGACCCATTACTAAATGGGTACCTAAAACCAAGCATTGATCTCTTGTAGGTGTTTGCTTCCGGTGGGGGATCATGGTTGCTCGATAGTGGAGCAACAAATCATATGACCGGGAGCAAGGACTTGGTGGTGGACATGCAGAAGATCCCATCTATGCCCACCAATGTCGAGTGGGTGATGCTTCACATTCTAAGGTATTGGGTCTTGGCAAGGTTGTCATTTCTCATGATCTTACGATTGAGAAAGTCCTGCTTGTTGAGTCCCTTGCATACAATCTACTTTCCGTTCGTCAACTTGCACTCATGGGCTTTGCCACTTTCTTTGACATTGATACCGTGGCCCTCTTGTGGAGCAAGACTCTTAAAGTGGCCTTTGTTGGGCATGTCGAGAATGGTCTCTATGTGATAAACTTTTCGGAGCGACCCACTAAGACCGCGACATGCCTAATGGCTAAAGTTGACGTAGGATGGCTTTGGCATCGCCGTTTAGCCCATGTCAATATGAGATCTTTGCAAAGTCTTCTCAAGGGGGACCATGTCCGTGGACTAACAAATGTTAGTTTTGCCAAAGATCGTGCTTGCAGTGCTTGTATTGAAGGAAAGCTTCATGAAAAGGCTCACCCTCCCACGACCATCATCTACTAGAAGAGACCCTTGGAGCTCCTTCACATGGATATCTTTGGGCCCCATCATTTGATAGTCTTGGAGGTAGAAAGTATTGCTTGGTGATTGTGGATGATTATTCAAGATACACTTGGTTATACTTCTTCAAGAGGAAGAGTGAGACTCAACAAACTGTCATCGACTTTGCAAATGAAGCTCAACGTCAACATGATGCAAAGATCTTGACAATAAGAAGTGACAACGGCACCGAGTTTAAGAACTAACACCTTGATGAGTTTCTTAGTGATGAGGGGATCAAGCATCAATATGCTGCACCATATACCCCTCAACAAAATGGTGTAGCGGAGAGGAAGAACCGGACGTTGATGGATGCGGCAAGGACCATGATGGCGGAATTCAAGTCTCCATACAACTTTTGGGCCGAAGCCATCAATGCCGCATGTCATGCATCCAATCGGCTCTATCTCCGCAAAGGCTTGAACAAGACTCCTTATGAGATACTCACCGGTAACAAGCCCAATCTCAAGTACTTCCGGGTGTTCAGGTGTAAGTGTTTCATTCTCAAGAAAGGTGTTCGTCTGTCTAAATTTGAGGCTAGAGCTTATGAGGGCATATTTGTTGGTTATGCTACAAACTCTCATGATTACCGTGTTCTCAACAAGTCCACCGGACTAATTGAGGAGACGTGTAACGTGGAGTTTGACGAAAATAACGGCCCCAAAGTGGAGCAAAGTGGTACTTGTGATGTAGGTGATGAAATTCCTCCCCAAGCCATAAGAAGAATGGGTATTGGTCATATTCTACCCATTGTGGAACCCCTTGTGGCCGAAGGAGAAGGACAATGCTCCACTCAAGTGGAGCCATCACCTCCACAAGACCCACACGCTTCCGAAGAACAAAGTGAAGGCCCTCAACCTCGTGAACAAGACCAAGGGCAAGATCGATCTCAAGATGATGGTGAACCTCCAAATGATGCCCAAGGTCAAGTTCTCCCACTCGAGCAAGTTCAAGATCATGATCAAGCTCAAGACGGCGCTCAAGATAATCAAGTTAACCCTCCTCCTTCCACATCCGAGGACGAATTAGAGCATCGTGCCATGAAGATTGCTTCCAAGCTCACCACCAAAGGCCATCTCATGGAAAATGTGGTTGGAAGCCTAAGAAAGGGGGTAAGAACTCATAGACAATTAGCAAACTATTGTGAACATCACGCGTTTGTCTCTTGTGTTGAACCCCAAAAGGTCTATGAGGCGCTCGAAGACTCGGATTGGCTCAATGCCATGCATGAAGAACTCAACAACTTTGAGTACAACAAGGATTGGAGATTGGTGCCAAGGCCATCGGGGGACCACAACGTCATTGGAACCAAGTGGATTTTCAAGAACAAGCAAGATGCTCATGGAAACATCATTCGCAACAAGGCAAGATTGGTAGCACAAGGCTACTCCCAAGTCGAGGGTATCGACTACGGTGAAACCTTTGCTCCCGTTATTCGTCTTGAATCCATATGCTTCTTGATTGCTTATGCCTCCCATCACAACTTTAAGTTGCAACAAATGGATGTGAAAAGTGCTTTTCTTAATGGTCCTATTAATGAGTTGGTCTATGTCAAGCAACCCCCCGGGTTCGAGGACCCCTACTTCCCGGATCATGTGTATCAACTCGATAAGGCACTCTATGGCCTTAAACAAGCCCCACGTGCGTGGTATGACCACCTTACCGAGTTGTTACAAGATCGTGGATTTGAGGTGGGGCAAATTGATCCCACTCTTTTTACTAAGAAGATCAAAGAGGAGTTGTTTGTATGCCAACTATATGTTGATGATATTATCTTTGGTTCCCCTAACAAAGCTTTCAATGAGGAATTTGCCGCTCTCATGACCTCTTTCGATGTCAAAACCGACGGATCTCGGGTAGGGGGTCCCGAACTGTGCGTCTAGGCGGATGGTAACAGGAGACAAGGGACATGATGTTTTTACCCAGGTTCGGGCCCTCTCGATGGAGGTAAAACCCTACTCCTGCTTGATTAATATTGATGATATGGGTAGTACAAGAGTGGATCTACCACGAGATCAAGGAGGCTAAACCCTAGAAGCTAGCCTATGGTATGATTGTTGTAATGGTTGTTTTTTCCTACGGACTAAAACCCTCCGGTTTATATAGACACCGGAGAGGGCTAGGGTTCCACAGAGTTGGTTACAATGGTAGGAGATCTACATATCCGTATTGCTAAGCTTGCCTTCCACGCCAAGGAAAGTCCCATCTGGACACGGGACGAAGTCTTCAATCTTGTATCTTCATAGTCTTGGAGTCCAGCCGATGATGATAGTTCGGCTATCCGGACACCCCCTAGTCCGGGACTCCCTCAGTAGCCCCTGAACCAGGCTTCAATGACGACAAGTCCGGCGCGCATATTGTCGTGGATTTGTCACGACAGATGTCCTAGCGTAAGGACTTAGTCGTGGAGCCATCGCTACGGGTTTACTTGTAGGGGTTAAAGCGGACACAAAGACAAGGGTTTTATACTAGTTCGGCCCCTTCGATGAAGGTAAAAGCCTACGTCTAGTTGTGATGGAATTGATGTAGTCTCGATGGCTAGGAGCAAACAAGCTTCGCTTAGGCTCGAGTTGTGGTTGTCTGTCCTTGAACTGCCGCCGGTCGCCCCTTATATACACGAGTGACGCCTGCCGGTTCATAGAGTCCCAACCGTTCATACTGTATCCCGGCTTGGTATCTCTATTCCTAACTTACAATACAAGTCATACATCAGGCCGGTTTACGGCTACAAGCTCTAAACCGACTATAGGCCTTGGGCCTTTCTCTGCTTATACCACTAACGGAGCTAATCCGGCCCAAGCTGGCCGGTTTACACCTAGTGGTAATATCCCCAACATTAGGCCCCGCATTGATTTGAACTCGTTCATGTCAATCCTTCACAAAGCCCGATCTTGACATCTTCTTTGTTTGGTAAACCGCCATGTCGCCGCTGCTTCGATCATCAGAACCGCATGACGCCGTTGCTTCGCCATCGAAACCGCATGACGCTATCTTGAAATTTGATCCTTTGTAACGCCTTCTTTAATAGCAGTCCTCGGATCCACGCGCTTGACCTAGCTTTATCGCTTTATAAATAGGACCGAAGGGTCATTCTTTTCCTCCCTTCGCTTCCTCTTCTTCGTTTTCCTCGCCCGCTACTCTTTGAGCTCCGCCATCGCCATCGACTTCGCTTCATCCTAGGTCACTGATCGACCGAACGCATTGTAACACCGCGCCTCTTTCCGCATCTTCTCCATTCCCGTAAGCTTCTTCCCTTCTTAAATCTGTTTCGATTTAGATCTGTTTTTAGGTTCTAGCTTCATACCATGTTCTTCGTATGCTTTTATCCTTTCAACTTTGAACCACGCCGTGAATCTTGTTCTGCACTAATGGTGACTCTCGCAGATCCGCTGCTTTTTCATTTTAATCCCATGGATCTTCTCGTGATATATATCCGCCTTTATAGTCCACTTCGCTTTTCTTTACTTCCGCAAATATTTCCTGCTTTCAAAAACCCGCTTGATCCGTAGTAATCATGAGATCTTGTGAAACTTGTTTCAGAAACTGTCCATAGCTTCGATTATCTCCAAGGCCTAGATTAGGCGGTTTAACTCACCATAAAAAACTGCTAAACCGCATAGGTACACCATTAGTCCCTTGTTGAACCGCCATAGCGATCCGACATCATATCACAATAAACTGATTTATAGAAACTGCCTCCGTTTATCATAACTTAGATCAATCACTTTGTGACAAGCACGCTTTGAACCGGATCCGCACTTTTGTAGGTCTTATCATGGCCAAACAGTGTATGAATGCAATCGGGTTCCTTCCCGCCTCTCAAACACAGCTGAATGAACTGGTATCGATTGGCGCTTTAGATGACAAAAATACAATCCAGTGGAGGGTTCCTAGAGAGGAATGTCCTCCCACACCTCAGAAGGAGAAGTTGTGGTTTTCATGATCACCTGCCCGGGCTTCAAACCGCCTGTTCAAAATTTTATCGGACGTGTTGGCCAATTTTCAGCTCCGCCCCCAAGATATTGGCCCCAACTCCGCCACCAACCTATGCCACTTTCAAGTGCTATCTCAAGCATATCTCGCAGGAGGAACCTTCGTTGAACTATTTAGAGATCTCTTCCATCTAAACCGTCAGATCGAAGTTCACCGATGGCCCCAATACAGAATTGGGCGGTATGGCTATCCGTAAAAGGAAGGAGATCACCTATCCCCACGCCAAACTCCATACTCACCCCAAAGAGTGGAATGCGATTTGGTTTTACCGCAAGGATACTTCTCCAAGGTGAAAATCTTTTACCGGCTTTCGGCCCGAGCGCTAAGCAATACTCATCCCTTTCTCAAAGATTAAGTGCCAAAGAGAGAAGCAAATATACCCCAGAATCGCCCAAGCTCCGAGCCTTTATGGCCAACGGTTTGACCGAATTGATCTTGCATGCTGCTGGTTATCTTGGGGCATATCGCTTTGAGCCGGCGTTCGGTTTGATGTGTCAAGATATCGCAGCGCCGACGACCCACTCCGGCACACAAAGCTTGAACTTTCGATGATGAAGTTACGGACTCAAGAAGAAGAATGCTGAATGAACCGGAGCATCTCTCGTGCTCAAACCGCTTTGGCTCTCATCGCACCACCAACACACCACCGCGTAAGTCCTCGATCGCTTTATCATTAAACCTGTTATTGTTTCATGTATCCAATACTTAATTATTTCGATCCAGGTGATAATCCGCTTTGGAGCAAGAAACTTTCCCAAGACAAAGCGGATAAAGTCGGGCAGCCAAACCGCCCAAAACAAAAGTTGTCAAGAAATCAGCCCACAAGAGAAAGACCACCGCTTCATCCGACCCGCCATTGACGATGATGTGGGTAATCCGAACTTGATTCTCTTGGCTTGCTTTTTACACGCCTTATTGATGATGATGCTTGTCGATGATGTGAAGCCAAAGAACGCAGGATTTGCCGAGGTAACCATTCTTTCTTCCGATTCAACAATTTTGCCTTCACCAAAATTTCGCCAGCAAACCGAAAGTTAACTTTTCTCACCCTCTTGCTTACTTGGATCCCAAACTTTATGAAGACACATCAACATGAAGCTCGCCGACAACCCGCAAGACAATGTCGTAGTTACCTCGCCGGTTTACCAAACAGCCCGGTCCGAAAGCGCCACACCGAGGTTTCCACCTTTTATTGCTTTAAATTCCAAAGCGGGTTTCTTCCACAACCTCTTAATCCGTCCGACCATTATCGTTTACTTCCCATTCATCCTCCGCTAATCCTCACCACTCAGCTACCGCCATTGAAAATAGCCACGGTAAGTCAATATAGCCATATGCTTTCGATACCTTCAGAATGGATATGCTTTTTTTCGACTTTTGTCTCTTTAGAACCAAACCAAACCCAGAAGAAGGCCCGCTGGACAAAATAGTTGAAGAGGCTGCCGCTTCAGATCATGAGCGAGCGCCGATCTCAAAACGCTGCTCAAGATATTCCCAATGACCTCCGGTTCAAGAGGAGGTTATTCTCAAGAGAGGCCTCACAATACTTCAATCTTCGCTGATCCACCTGCCAAGACTGTCCGGTTTGAGAAGCCTCAGAGTTCTATCAAACAGCCGTGCCTACACAATCCGTCGAGTCGAAAGATGATGACGCTAGGATTATCGGTATGGGCCGCCCGAGCCGGGAATCTCGCAACTTTAACCCGCATATCGTGAAAGAGGATTCTTCCACTTTTAATAAAGGAAAATGGGATGTGGAGCTGGAAACATATGCCGCTTTTAAGCGCCCAAGACCTTCATTCTCGATATTTGAACCGCTTTACAAAGAGCCGTGACTATGAAGTCGGCTTGGTCAAATTAATGAGGGACAAGTTTGAGGTAACACTCCTTTCCTTATCACCAAGATATTAGTCCTTGTAGCCTTCTAAGGGCCGGTTTGTAATCTTGATCAAACCGACTTGATTATTTTCTTGATCCATTTTGGAATCTTCCCACATAATCACTGTGCCGGTTTAACTCTGCATACTTAAACCGTACTTCAATAAAACTGCCCGACAAAACATTGGTAGAATCAAATAGTCATTAGCCCCAAGTGCCAAGTTGAATACTTGTATTGAGCTTGGGACTTTGCCATGTAGTAGTAGTAGAAAAATTGAAGGTACATTAGCCCCCAAGTGTCAAGCATATAACTGTGTTGTGTGGTTGAGACTTTGACTTGAATTGCTGTCTGAACGCATTATCAATGCGCAGCCGAGGTGAAGATCAAGGATGATCGGATTGCCGATTTACAAGCTGCTTTGAAAACCCAAAGCAGTCAAACAAAGAAGGCCAAGAAAGAATTAACCAGCGCTTTGACCACCGCTGAACAGTGAAGGAAGGTATGAAGAAAGAACATGCAGTGGGCCATCGAAAAGGCTAATTTGATCAAACGGGCGTAAAATGTCAAGCTGCCCTTAAACCGTGGTGGATGATCCGACAACCGAAGCGGCAAGTACATTCTATGACCGCAGCAATCTTTGGTAAGCTCCTCGTGAATAATTATGATATGTTGCACCTGCTGCATCATTAATCCGTTTAGAACTAACCATTTACCTTTTGTAGGCACACGCTGGGCACTTGGGAAATGATGTGCGAAGAAATCAAGGCTGTCTATACTTTAGTCGAACAGTTATATACCGAGCCCAACAGATCATCACCACAATGTCACATAACAATCCAGCGCTTCCTTGATTCAAGATACTCAACCGCTATCAATGCTTCCTTCCCGGATCAAGAGGTGAAGAAATCTGCTGCACGAACCGGAGCCATCAACGCTTTGATCCGAGCCAAGGCATGGGTACCAGACTTTGATCCCGTGGAAGCAGCTCAAGGCTATCCCAGTGTGAAAGAGGATGGCTCTGACTTCAATGAAGAGGACTTACGGGCGATAAACCGCGGCAAGACGCCACCGGCTTGTTAATTGGTCAAGAAGCCGACTTGGAGCATTACCAAGCACAATATATTGATCAAAACAAGCGAGTGTCCGCCTAACCTTTGAACCGAGAACCTGATCCTCCAATCCGTAAGCATACTTACGCACCCGATATTGAACCGCCTTTCTTTGATCCACGAAGAGGCTGTTTTCCAAGCGCTAATGGGAATCGACTAGACCACCGTGGATTTCACCAATGGGTAGAGATGAAGAGGTCAAGCGGCGAAGATGAAGAACAGCTTGAACCGTAGCCGGGTTAAACATCTGTTAGGGCGCAGCCCAAAGAACAATGATCTCATTTGGGCATCGTGTTGCCTTGTAATAACTTTAGTTGAATCTTGTGTGCTTGAATATGCCTTCGCATAAGTTGTAAAACCTTTGCATGATTCGCTTATCCCGCAACCGTAAAAGTCGAACCTTGGCGGTGGTGATACCACCACCGGTTTATGGTATTCAAATAGATATATAAGAATTCCAATAAATATGTGATACAAATACCGCCAGATCTGGACATGAAGTCGATGAGCTAAACTTAAAGCGGAGGTTTTAAAACCATGACCGCCTAGGGAGAGAATAACTCCATATAAACCGTGGTGAATCAGATAAGCCCCTTGTTATTCAATGATAATTAACAGAAGAAGGTAAACCGGCGATAAAACTCCGTGTAATACTAAACCGTGTCCCGCTGGTTCGGATCGACAGTGAACCGGATAAAAATATTTGTCGGGTTAAAAACGCAACAACAAAAAAATCGAATACCAATTATGTGAAAATATGGCAACAAAGGCAATAACTTTTGCAAAAGAAAAGCTTCATGGAGCTGGTCGATGGCATTACCGTGGTCGACGCAACCAAGCCCCCAAGGCATAGCGATGGTGCTAGTCGGCCAGTCCCCAAAAGACTCTTGGCGAGTACGCCGCCAAGTGGCATGACATTGGTTCGGGTTCACCAAGCCCCTAAATGACGCCGCCCTATTGGTCGACTAAGAGGCGGACTGGTTCAGACGTAACCGTGTCCCCAATGATCCGTGGCTTTCGCTTATCAAGAGGTGTGGCATTGGTTCGACACCACCAAGCCCCCAAGTGATAAATATAATGTCAAGGGTAAACCGAGGCCGCTTTAAAAATGTAAACACTCCATGTAACCACGCATGATAAGAAAGACAGAGACCCCGCTTAGCCGAGGCTCCAGCTTTTATTATATCAAGATAATATATACATTGTCATGATATGTACATAAACCGAGTCAATGACTCAAGTGTAGTAAGGTCAAGATGAGCTATATTCCACGGCCGTTGGTCTCCTCCTCGACGACGTGAGTCTTGACGCCTCGAATATCAATCGATAGTATGATCCGCTGTGTAGATTCTGCCGACCACAAAAGGTCCTTCCCAAGGTGGGGATAACTTGTGCATATCTCGTCTAGTCTTGATGAGACGGCACCAAATCTCCTTCTTGAAAGGTTCGTTCTAACCCGCGAATCGTGATAACAACGAAGATCTTGCCGGTAAATCGCCGAACGAGCGGCCGCCATATCACGCTTCTCATCCAATAGGTCCAAAGCATCCCGTCGCGCCATCTCGTTGTCCGCTTCAACATAAGCCGCTACACGGGCGTAATCGTGCGGATATCATCGGGAGAACCGCCCGCCCCCGTAGACCATGAAGAAAGGTGTATATCCAAAGGATCGGTTTGGCGAGTATTGATACTCCATAGCACCGACGGGAGCTCTTCAACCCAGCACCGGTGTTCTCTCGTAATGGAACCGTAAGTCGGGTTTGATGCCTCGTAAGATTTCTTGATTAGCGCTCGCCTCGTCTGCTGATCGGGATGCGCCATCGACGACACGCTGCCGGATGTGCTCACGCTCACGTAACTCTTTCATAGCCCCTTGATAGATTAGTGCCATTGTCAAGAATGATACCGTGGAAAGCCAAACCGAAAATCACCTTTTGATGAACTACCCACCGTTGCCGCATCACACTTGCCGACTGTGCTCGCTCACCCACTTGGTAAATTTGTCCACCGCCACCAACAGTGGGTCTTCTTATCCTTGGATCGCTTAAAGGGTCCAACCATATCCAGCCCCCAAGTCGCAAACGGCCACGTTATTGGGATCATCCTCAATTCTTGTGCCGTACATGAGCACGCCTCGAGAATTTCGACATCCATCACACCGCTTGACCAAGTCCTCCGTGATCAAGATGGGCGCTAACCAAGAAAACTGCGGACGGAACGCTTCGCCACTGTGGACTTTGAACCGGCGTGATGTCCGCAATCCCTTCATGGATTTCTTAAAATTTCACAGCCTTCCTCGGGGAAACACAGCGCTGAAACGCCTCGATACAATCGCAATGATGCAACTCACCATTAAGAATTGTCATAGATTTGGAGCGCCGGATTATCCGTCTGCCGTAACCTCATCTTCCGCAACTCCTCGAGTCATATACGCAAGGAAAGGAATCGCCCAATCCGAATAGCATGTAATGTTGCTACCAACCGAGCCTCCGGATCGAATAGCCAACCGCTTCACCAGGAGCCGGACCGACGGGTTGTGCAAGACGCCCAAAAGACATTAGGCGGACCGTTTACGCCGAGAACCCAACCGCTTAAAGCGCCGGCCGCTTCGCTTCTTCCGCGATCCACATGATCCACTTGATAGCCCTTGAAGCAACCTGCGATATTATCCACTTCTCGACGATATGCGCCATGAGCGGTCCTTAGAATCCCAAGTGCCGATACTTGCCGAGCCACCAGTCCGAAGTCACCAAAGCACTTAACCCGCTTAAGTTCATCTCCTTAGCCATCCGGAGACCATGGAGCAAGGCTTCATACTCAGCTGCATTATTAGTACAAGGAACATTAAACGGAGAACGAATAAAACTTATCACCGTGGGAAGTTAAATGACTCAACCCCGAGCCTTCCAACCGCCTCGATCCGCCGAAATGAATAGTCCAAGATGTGTGATCCGCTTCCTCCGGCGCTTGTAACTCCGGCCCACCATTAATGAAATCAACAAGTGCTTGTGACTTCACCGCAGGCGTGGTATATACTTTAGTCCATGCGCCCAAGCTCGATGGCCCATTTTGCAATCCGCCGCCGCCTCCCGGTTTTGTATGATATCACCCAAAGGAGCTGAACTAACCATCGTGATAGGGTGCCTTGGAAATATTGCTTCAGCTTCGACCGCCATAAAACACCATAGACGAAGCTTCGCCAATGCGGATATCTTTGTTTGGACTCAATAAGCACCTCATCGATATAATAAACCGCCGTTGAACCGATACCCTTGCTCGCCTCCTTGCGCTTACCACAATGGCCACGCCATCGCCGAGCATTGGCTGCCACATATAACAACAGCGGTTCCTTGTCAACCGGAGCCGCAAGAACAAAGCGGATTGGCCAATTGCCGCTTAGATCCTCAAATGCTTCACAACAATGGACTCTAGACGAAATTATCTGCCTTCCTCAAAGATTCGGTATAAGGGAATGGCCTTTCTCCGAGGCGGCCGATAAACCGCTCAACGCAGCGATCCTCCCGCCAGACGCCGAACATCATTGATACACTTCGTTTAGCCAAGGAAGTGATAGCTTTAATTTTCTCCGGATTAGCCTCAATTCCTCCGTTAGACACCGTAAACCCCAATAACTTGCTCACCGAACACCAAAAACACACTTGGCCGGATTAAGCATCATCTTATAAATGCGCAAGTTGTCGGTTTTTCTTCAAATCTTCCACCAAGGTTCTCCTTTTGTCTTGATTTCACCACAATATCATCTACATAAGCATGCACATTGCGGCCGATCTGTATGCGTGCAATTTCAGACACACCGCCGATAAGTAGCTCGGCACTTTTGAGCCCAAAAGGCATAGATACATAGCGTAAGGCTCCAAAGGGAGTTATAAACGCTGTCTTCTCCTGGTCCTTAACCGCCATTTTGATCTCGATGATATCCAGAGTACGCATCCAAAAACTTAAACGCCACATCCCGCCGTGGCATCAATAATCTGATCAATGCGGGAGGGCAAAAGGATTTGCCGGACAAGCTTTGTTGAGATCTGTAGTCCACACACATACGCCAGTGCCATTTTTCTTAAGGACCAGCACCGGATTAGCAAGCCACTCGATGAAACACCTCAATGATAAAACCAGCCGCCAAAAGCCCGCTATTTCTCTCCAATGGCTTTGCGCTTTTCTTCGTTAAACCGCGGAGGAACTGTTTCACCGGTTTATACTTGGGATCCACATTATGTGTGCTTAGCGAGTTCCTCGACACCGGCATGTCGATGGCTTCCATGCAAAGATATCCCGGTTCTCATGGATGAACTCGATGAGCGCGCTTCCTATTTGGGATCCAGTTGGCACCGACAAAGGAACTGCTTGGACGAATCGCCCGCACGAAGTCAACAAGCTTGGTCTCACCGCCGATTTAAACTTCAGATCCGATTCATGCTCCATAGTTGGCTTCTTCAAAGGGGTCATATCCGCCGGATCAACATTGTCCTTATAGAACTTCAACTCCTCCGTGGCACGCATCGCCGCATAAGCTGCATCGCCTTCCTCGCATTCCAAAGCAACTCGGCGGCTTCCATGCACCGTTATCGCCTTTGTAACCCGCATTTTGAGCTGCAAGTAAATATAACAAGGTCGTGCCATGAATTTAGCATAAGCCGCCGTCCAAACAAGGCATGATACGGACTCGGATTTTCACCACTTCAAAAGTTAGCTTTTCGCATCGAATCGTGTTTCGCTCAAAAGCCACATCCGTGGCTATTTTACCAACAGGATAAGCAGATTTGCCTGGCACTACGCCATGGAACACCGTATTGGACGGTCTGAGATCCTTATCTGTGAGACCCATGCGACGGAAAGTTTCATAGTATAATATATTAATACTGCTTCCTCCGTCCATAAGCACCTTAGTGAACTTATAGCCCCCCACCTGAGGGTCTACCACCAATGCCAGCTGACCCGGATTATCAACCCGGGGATGGTCCTCTCGCTTCCACACGATAGGCTGCTCGACCAGCGAAATACCGCTGTAAGGCCGGTTCAACAGAATTTATCGCCTGCTTGTGAAGTTTCCGATCCCGCTTGTCCAAACTGGTTGTGAAAACATGATACTGCCCACTATTCAACTGCTTTGGTTGGCTCTGATAGCCTGATTGTTGCTGCTGCTGCTGGCCACCCTGATTATTCTGATTATTGTGATTGCCTTGATTAGGCCCTGAACCAGAAGCTCCATCCTGACCCGGCCCATGGAAACCGGATCCTGAACCGCCACCTGACCCCTGGTCATACCGGAAAGCATTGGAGTTTTTGAACTCCTGCATAATATAACAGTCTTTCCAGAGATGGTTCGATGGGGACTCTTCGCCCCATGCTTGGGGCAAGGCTGATTCAACAAGTAATTCAAACGGCTTGTATTAGGATTTGGACCCCGATTCGCTTTTGCTCGCGGCCATGGGCCTCGTCCCGCGATTAGTGTTGGCTACGAACCGGTTGCCATCGGCCTTGCGCTTGCCCCCTTTCCATGACCCGCCGGTTTGTACCGCTGCCCCTTGAGTTGCCGTTCTTCTTTCCCTTCCTCGCTTCATCATCATCACTTCAGATCCTTGGTACCGTCTCAATCGGCATACTTTACCAAAGAGGCCATGAGGGTTCCTATATCATTGCGTAACCGCTTATGCGCCCCAATTTTAACTTCAAAGGCTCAAACCGCAGCTGTTTTCTAATGTTAAGATCGCCGAGTCAGCGCTGATCCGGTCAAGAGTGCGTAATCTCGCACACACGGCGCATCCAACGGGTTGTCGACTTCTTCATCCTCGACGCAAGCCGCCGTGTCTACTATGGACTTGGGCTGCTTACATGTATCCTTGAAGTTCGATAAACCGGCCCGTGAATCGCCCATGAACCGATAGAATTGGGCGGTAAGCTCTTCAACCAAGTACGGGCCAGCCTTCCAAAGATCATGGTGAAGTACTTTGCACATGCGGTCTCATCCACATCTAGCATCTCCATGGCCATCTCATAACTTTCAACCCATGCTTCAGGGACAGATCCGCGTGTAATTCGGCACCTTGCGGGCCCTTAAAATTTTAGGCAGACGACATTGCGTAAGGCGGGATTAAGCATGGCACCCCAAAGCGGATGCAACTCCTGCCCGGCGAAGGTGGTAGGGCGAACCGTGTGTGTGACCCGCATCATCCTCAGGTCGCTAACTCGCCTCCTCGCGTTCCGGCCCGATCCACTACCTCCCGAGCATCACGTAATGCCGCCATCCGGTGATTGCCTCGGCCGCTTCACGGTCCCGCTGCTGCTGATAGGGCCGGTTCATCCATACGCCGTAGCTCCGCTTGACGGGCATAGAGTGAATCCGATCACGGCCGTATGAATACGCTCTCGCTGGATCGCAGTCCGAGAAGCTCCTTAACCCGGCGTGTCTCAACCGCCAGGGGAATCTCCTTCGACCGATCGCTTCCAATCGCAAGCGGCGGCCGCAACAAGGTTGTCCATAGGGTTAGAATAATGGCCTGGGGTGTTCAGACCGCGGAGGAACCACCATGTTCGCCGCGGAGGCTCCATCAGCGCGGTTGGACCGCCGCCTCGCTCCCGTGCCTCAATCCGCTTACCTCCTCGTGCCGGGCGGGTTATCGGGTCCGCCCCGGGTCGAAAGAGATTTCTAGGATCAAATCTCGACGGCAGCGCGATCTATACTTCCGCTTCAACACCTCCCGCGACGCACTCGTCAAGCATGAGTTTGTAAGCTTGTGCGTTTAAAGCGACCCGCCTGCGGGCCATACGCCTTTTCTTCGCCGCTAGATCCGCTGGCTTGCGGATCTCGCTTTTTCACCTTTGCAATTTCTGCATTATGAGCCTCCTGATCCGCTGGGTTGTCCTCCGCCATAAGCGCCGCTAGTGCATCAAACAGATCCGACAGAATCTTGAACTGGCGGCGCGACCGGCCTCCCCGCCTCGCCGCCGCCGCTGAACCGGAAAGCATTGCTGCCGCGTTGAAGAGTGGTTCGCTGCCTTCGCATCGCCATGAATACTCCAACCCGTTTAACCGGCTTGGGGGTCCGAATATCGTCACCGCCGGAACAGCCCCTTATCATATCATCCTCGCACTGGTACAATGACTCGGTCTCTCCCGCTGAAGATTCATCGCCGTAATAAACGACGGTCTCACTACCGTGTTCAACCGCGCCGATTCTCCATGGGTGACTCCAACGAAGACATGCTTCACGGCCGGTTTAACTCGGGCAGGTCACGACGCCGAGCCGCCTCGATGAGGTCGGTGCAGATGTCCGCCAGCCCAGTGCTCCCGATCTTGCCGATGAAAACGCAGTATGCCGCCAAGGGGACCCGCATCCATACTCGATTGAATCGCCTCGACCCCATCCGCATCGCCGATAGATCCGCCGCGACGACTCTTGGTCATCCGCCCACGACGTAGCCTTCGAGTCCTTTGAGCTTGCCTCCAAGATCGCCAAACCATCATGCGATAGCCCCACGGTGGGCGCCAACCGTCGTGGATTTGTCACGCAGATGTCCTAGCGTAAGGACTTAGTCGTGGAGCCATCGCTATGAGTTTACTTGCAGGGTTAAAGCGACACAAAGACACAAGGGTTTTATACTAGTTCGCCCTTCGATGAAGGTAAAAGCCTACGCCTAGTTGTGATGGAATTGATGTAGTTTCGATGGCTAGGAGCAAACAAGCTTCGCTTAGGCTCGAGTTGTGGTTGTCTGTCCTTGAACTGCCGCCGGTCGCCCCTTATATACACGAAAGTGACGCCTGCCGGTTCAGAGAGTCCCAACCGTTCATACTGTATCCCGTTGGTATCTCTATTCCTAACTTACAATACAAGTCATACATCAGGCCGGTTTACGGCTACAAGCTCTAAACCGACTATAGGCCTTGGGCCTTTCTTTGCTTATACCACTAACGGAGCTAATCCGGCCCAAGCTGGCCGGTTTACACCTAGTGGTAATATCCCCAACAACCATATATAAGGGATAAGGATCCACCCTTTACCTACACCTTCTTCCTCCTTTGCTTATCCATCTCCGCACTCGAGCCCAAATACCAAGTCCGCACATCTCACCTCAGCCTTCTCCCGCCATGTCCGGAGGGAGGCAAGGATGGCCTCCTCCGCTACGGAGGGACACATCGAGAAGCTGCGCGCGCGCCGATACCTATCCAATGACATCGCAAGACCGGCTACCCGACGAGGGGCAGCTCATCCCCACCCCAGCCCCATGAGAGGGTCGATTTCTTCCCCACTCCTCCGTGGACTGGCTTCCCACTTCACCCCTTCGTCCGGGCTCATGTACTATTACGGCTCGACGCCCATGATCCGGCGGCAAACTTCATCCTCAACATCTCGGTGTTTATCGTCGGTGCGAGGCCTTCCTTCGTGATCCAGCCCCACTTCGCTTGTGGCTAAAGACCTTCAATGTCAAGCCAAAGGTGGTGGGGCCCAAGCGGAGTGCGGAGGCGCCATGGTGGGCAAATGCCCAACGTTACTTGGCTTGAGGGTACCTTCGTGGAATCCATCAAGGGTGGCAATCGGGTGGTTCTACATCACCAAGCCGCAGGACTCTAAATGGGCAGCGCCCCGAATTTAGATCTGCACCCCATGCAGCTCACCTCCGGAAAGAGAAGGGCTTACATGGGTAGTTCGAGGAGCCGACCGACTCCATCCTGCCTTCGCACTTCGTGAACAAGAAGCTTAAGCTTGTCAATGTGATCCAGGTCATGCTCGTCCGCCTGATTCTCCCCTGCCAGCAACGGGCCTTCAATTTATGAGAGTTTGATCCGGCACAACACCGAACCGTGAGTGGGCTCTTCGACACGATGTACGAAGCTGCCTGGAGGCTGCTGTTCAAGGGCGGAGAAGCCCCCGCATCCGCAACTGAAGATCGTGGATTCAGCACGCAGCGCCCGGCCGACGAGGTAAGCTATGTTATCCTTTATGGGACACTCGTTTCTTTCATAGTTTGATTCTATGTGGGATCCAAACTCCCAATGCCTTTAACAGATCGGCAGAAGACGCCCTGACAGGTTAATCGTCTGCCTCTTCCGTAAGACCCAGCGACACCCGCTTGACGGGTTGCTGGTCCCGACTTTACGTGGTGCCAAGAAGAAGGCTAAGAAGAAGGCCACGGAACCCAAGGAGTTCCCGCCAGTAGTATCGACTCATCGTCCGATGACTCATATGGACTCCTCCCCGAGGAGGAGGAGAAGAGGCCTCTTCAGCCGGGGGACAGCAGAGGAAGGCCTCCCAACGAGGGCGGCCAAGGGTCCAAGAAAGGACGGACCTTTCCTCCGGACTGCTCCGCCAACACCGACGACGGCGACAAGGAGGGCCATCAAGGGCCAAGCCTCGCAAGATCGTGGTGTCCGAATTCTCGGATGATTTATAATTTCTTTTTGCCACGTGGTGTCCTTCTAATGCCGCATACAACTCGTAGTCCGCCAAGGATTTATCTTCCCGCTTGCCGAGCGGGTCCTGGCTATGTCGGATATGGATTCCCTTTCGACCGCCTCCACCCTCGTGACGCCGATGACGCCGAGGTGGGGATCCCAGAAAGGGACCCGCCAGCAGGGGGAGGCTCTGGAGGTGCCACAGGGCAACCTCCTAGACTTCGCAGACCGATTTCTACACCGAACTCGCAGCGTTCCGAGTCCGGCAGCGCCCTTCGAAGAAGGGCAAGATCGGACACCAGCGGCCTCCGTCCAACCGGAGGCGCCGGATAACTTGTTGGAGGCGCTCAACGGTGCTTCCATCGAGGAAGAACATCGCACTATCATGAGTGCGGTGATTCAGAAGGTTCACTCGCCAAGAGCGGGCCGACTGGCCTCGCAGCAGCCTTCTAACAGGCTTTGAGGTAAGAAATTTAAAATATGTAATATGATACCTCATAGACAGTAGCCCCTGATGCTCGGTTCGGTGTTCGGAAAGAAAAACGGACTGAGGATCTAAAAAATATATACGCAGGAGGTCTAAAAAATATGTCAATATGGGATTGCAGGCTGCGCTGCCGACCTCTCCAGACCGATCATGGAGGTCGATGCTTTGAAGCAGAATCCTCGAGCGGTCCGAGAGCGAAGCTCGGCCGCAAGCAAGAAGCAACTCGAGGACAAGGAAGGTGAGTAACACCAGATAAATTTGTACCTTATAGAAAAGGATTTTGGTTGCAAGAGAAATAACAAGGATAACGTGGGTACTCCAGGGGCCACGAACGAGGTGGCGACCCTGAAGGAGGCCGTGTTCGCGGCCGAACGCAATGCGGCTGCGGAACGAGCCGAGCGAGAGAAGCAGGAGGCACGGGTGGTGGAGGTGAAGCAAGAGCTCCAGGCTCTCGTGGAAAAGCATGAGAGTTTGGAGCGCAACTCGAAGACTCGAGAGTCCGAGCTTGCATTGGCTCTTCAGAGTGCCAAAGCCGCTAAGGCCGAAGCCCACAATGCCCTCCAAGAAATCGAGGCGGTGAAGAAAATAGCGGCAGGTAAGGCATTTTTGATGCAAAGCAAGCATGTGAATGTGAATTACCTGTTACTTACCCGAATTCGGACCTCTCCAAGAGCATTTGCAGATCTGCCTCATAGCGTGTCCGACGCTGCTGCTTTCTACTGGGCCGAGGAGGGGAGCTCGACGGAGAAGGTCTTCCGTCTCAAGATGCCGAGGCCGACATCCGTGCTTCCTTAGCGACCAGCTAAAGCAGCTGGTCGAGCTCCACAAGGTAGCCGAACAGGCCATGAAGGGCCCTATAGTTTGGTTGTGGCCCGGGAGGCCATGCCTGGAGCTACTTCGCCGGCGCGGCTGGTGGATGCATGTCCCTCGGTGGAAGTCGCCAACACTACCAGATTGAAGGTGCCTGTTGGCCCTTGCCCGCAAAGGTGCACCGGGCAGGATGGACGCCGAGAAGCTTCGACGACGCGCCACCAGCAAGGAGTATCGCGACTCAAATGTATTATAAGAGTGTCCTGAAGGGTGCCCACATGATTGCGGGTGAGTGATCTAAAGATGTAATTTTTGAATAGACTCGCAATGTGTTATCCTCTGCGCTGAAAAGTTTGTTCATATGCGCTAAGCAATGCTTATTAATTTAAAATATTACCTTCTGTGCGGCTGTTTATCAAATCTGAGAGATGGCAAGTCGTCGGCTTCAGCCCCCATGCCACGAAAGTGCTGGGTGTTCGATAAACTTGAGCGCCTTGTTCCCATTGTTGGGTCCATCTAGGAGGCGCTCAACACAACCAACGAGGCAACCAGACTTATAATGCTTGAACACTCTTAGTTAGCCATAGAATTCTATAATTTTAAATTTCGGCCAAGCCCCTAGTGTTCGAAGACCGAGTTCGGGCGCTATCCACGCCGGCCGACAAAGCCGGTTCCTCGCCTAAGCTGCATAAGTCTTTAGGGACCGAAAAGACCTCTCAAACAGCCACCAGCTCGCCTTTATCATGATGGTCAGTTTTAGCTTTCCATCGAGGTGCTCGCCACCAACCGGGCGCAATCGCAGTGGTTCTCCCAGTGCTACCTTAGCCGATAATACGGAACGTAAGGTTCCAAAACATGGGAGCCGGGCAAACCCAACTATTGACCCAAGACATGATTCAGAGCCGATGCATATAATGCTATAACTTCAGGGTGCCGCACTTGTGAAAGTGTTCGGACTTATCACACCATAATGCGGGGAACTTAAGTCCCTGCTGTATTCAGCCGTACCAAAGTGTACGGATGCAAGATGTCATAAATGAACATATATATAAGAATGAAATGCAATTATAAGCGAAAACCGATGCATTGTTTATTCTCTCCAGGGGTAGGCTGCGGAATGGTGTATGAAATCGGATTTAATGCTCGTAATGGAGACCACCTGGATACTCGCCGTAGCCCTTCTTCTCCCCTGGCTGTTGTATCGTGGTGTTCGGCAGTTCATCACGGATAGGGCCTCCGTGAACGGAGTCCCGTATGTAAGAAAAAGAAAATAAAAAGAGCCACACACTTGGGAGCCCCGTGCGTTTAAGACGATTCGGCTTGTAGGCTGTGCCCTCCCCTATGCCCATGGTATTCCAGAGCGTAATGATGTACGCCAAGGACCAGTTTTGCAATTTGGCAGGGCTGGGGTTAGCCGATTGCTACGCTGCGTTCGAACGCGCGATGGTCTTGCTGTAGGTTACCCGGCGCTGTTATCGTGGTCCGGCCGCTTAACGGCCGGACTCGAAAATTGCCTTAAGAGGCTGCTCTGCATTTCCGCCGAGAGCCATTGTGTGTTCCTCCGCTCGAGGGTGCGCTCAGTGTTTCCGCTGACCGTGATGACTCGAGGGCCCGCATCTTGAGCTTGAGGTATGCGTAATGCGGCACCACGCTGAACTTTGTAAACGCGTTCGTCCGAGCAGAGCGTGATAGCCGCCATGAACGGGACTATGTCAAGATTAACTCGCTCGAAGTTATCCGGGATCCAAGACCACTTCCAGCAGGATCGAGCTCGCATAATTGGCCTCTACACTGGTATGACGCTTTGAAGGTCGCCTTTGTAGGTTTAACTTGAGGGGTCTATTCCCATTTTGCACATCAGATCCTCGATAAAGCAGGTTCAGTTGCTACCGCCGCCCATCGACTCGTGAGGTGAAATCCATCGACGATTGGGTCTAAAACCACGCGCGAATCCACCATGGCGGATATCGTGGTGGTCCTCCGATCAAAAGTGATCGGGCAAGAGGACCATGGATTGAACTTTGGGGCGACCGCTCCATCGCATATACGCCCTTGCGCACGCCTGCCCCTCTCGGTATGTGGGTTATGATATCATGTTTACCGTCCGCACTTGTGGGGGAAACCTTCGTCTCTCTATTGTTCGGGCGGCCGGTCTCTTCTCGCCGCCGCTTATGCAGCCCCTTGTCATTGCTTTCGCCATTAACTTGCCTGCTCGCTTGAATACCCAACAATCCCTGTTGGTGTGATTGGCTGGTTTTTCGGGGTGCCGTATCCGCACGAAGCGGTCGAGTATTTGGTCCAAATTGACGGACCCGAGTAGTTCTTTTGAATGGCTTTTTCCACGACCGGTTTGGAGCCTTTGAATCCGCATTAACTCGTCAGATCCTCGAGTCTTATTGCCATTAACGCGGCGCTTGTTTTGTTGCGACGCGACCGCCATTGCGGTCCTTGTTATCCGGACCGCCGGAATTTTTGCCGAGGTTGTTATCGCTGGCTAGCTACTGTCCTCTCCCGCGCAGAAGCGGTCATGAGTGATGTGAGGGCTGCCATGGACTTCGCTTTTCCCGTCCTAGGTGCCGGGCTAGCCACCATCGTGGATGTTATGTTTGAAGGCTGCGAGGGCCTCCGATCCGCATAAATGACGATTTTATTTTTCTTTGTTAAGAACCGTCCGTAACTATCCGCCGATTCGTCTCGCTGCTGAATTATATGGCTTAGGTCATCGGCGTCTCGTGGTCGCACGATGTGCCCCGGAAGTTGTCAAGGAATGCGGCTTCCGTGTCCTCCCAACACCCAATTGACTCGCGGCAAGTTGTTAAGCTAATGCCGAGCTGGTCCTTGCTTGAGGGAGATATTTGATGGCGGAAGATCATCACCGGGCCATGTGGATATGGAGGAGATAGTCTTCGATCCAAACCGCGGGGTCTGTGCTGTGCCATCGAGGATTCAATGTTCACGGGTTTAAACCCTTCGTGGATTTGATGATCCATTACTTCATCCGTGAAGCATAGTGGGTGTGCGGCGCCTATATTCGCAATATCACGATGTAGCTCAAGCGAGCTTTGTTCATCGTGGTTCGCCCAACCGAGTTGTTGATCCGCGCGACGGTAGTCGCCGCTGCCAGGGCGCCTGATCAGTAGATCGATCTTGATTGTCTTGCCTTGTCCTCCAATATGTCTTGCAAGTCCGGCGATTCTCCCGTGGCTTCGGCTTTTCGAGCGTGCTGGGCACGGTTCAAGTGGAGGGTCTAGAGGCCTCCGTCGCAGCCACGAGGTGGACGGTCCGCCAGACAGCGCCGGTGATGAAGGTTTATATGCCTCCTCCTCTAGTCGGGGGAGCAACTTGCGTTTTGGGTAGGTTTTGGAGGGGCGTTCGAGTTCATGCTCTTCGGCCGCAAGGACTTCGGTCCATCTGTCGGCCAGCAGGTCTTGATCAGCTCGAAGGTGTTGCTACTTTTTCTTTAGGCTATTCGACGTGGCCATTAGCCTGCGTTTAAAATGCTCTTGTTCGACGGGGTCCTCGGGCATGACGAATTCGTCGTCGTTGAGGCTTGCCTCGTCTCCGGAGGAAGGCATGTAATTATCATCCTCGACCTCTTCATCTGCCGCTTTCTCGTGAGGGCTGGCTTCCGCCCTCCTGCTCAATCTTATTGAGGGGTTGTCTTCGCACTCTCTGGTGTTATTTTCTCCGTGCCGGAATCTCCATTCTTGCTGTGGCGGGATTTAGAGCGCGCCACGACGCCGGCGCTTGGGCTGTTTTTTTGGAGGAGCCTTCGCTCTGCATCCTCGCTGCTCCCATCCTTTGGGATGTCCACCATGTATATGTCGATGACTTAGGTGGTCTTCCAGCGCCTCGTAGGCACTGGTTCTGGTCGCTCTCCGCATCGCCGCCCATACCGCCGATGTCTTCGAGTCGTAATCTAGCATGTCGGTTAGATCGTCGACAGTGGCTACAAAGTGGGTGGTGGGTGGGCTTTGAATTTCTTCATTGTCCGCATCCCAACCGTCCTGACCGTAGTCCGGCCAGGGCTCTCCTGATAACGAGAGATACTTTAGAGAATTCAGGATGTCGCCAAAGGGTGAGTGCTGAAAGATGTTCGCGAAGGTGAACTCCATGATCGGCGCCCAATCGGATTCGATTGGTAGGGGCGCAGGAGGTTCGGAGTCCGGCGAGGAGTCCGGCACCTCGGAGTCACGAGCTTTACAAGGGACAAAGTCACTATTCGGCTCCATCGTCGTAGAGGTTGCAGCCCCCGAGGCGGTGTCTTGCCACCCGTCCTCGATCTACGTGGTCGGCTCCGAACTAAGGGTCAGAGCGGACTCATGTGTGGCCTCCAGGGCACTGTCCGGCAGCAGAGCTAAATCATGCCCATCGTGATAAGGGCGCGCTTCGCTATGGCTCAATATGTCAAGATCAAGTCTCCGCGATGTCACCGTGAAGTTTAGACTTCCAAATCTGACTCGACGGCTAGGGGCGAAGCTGATCTCGCTTCCAGATGGCTGCTTAATTGGCCGCAGCAAAGCCGCCGAATACGAAGATCTGTCCGGGAGAAAAGTTCACACTCGGATCGCGCTGCTGTTGATGATCAAGGAGCCATCAAGCCTATCACTGATTTACACGTAGGAACTCTCAATGAAAGCACCAATGTCGGTGTCAAAACCGTGGATCTCGGTAGGGGGTCTCGAATCGTGCGCCTAGGCGGATGGTAACAGGAGACAAGGGACACGATGTTTTTACCTGGTTCGGGCCCTCTCGATGGAGGTAAAACCCTACCCCGCTTGATTAATATTGATGATATGGGTAGTACAAGAGTGGATCTACCACGAGATCAAGGAGGCTAAACCCTAGAAGCTAGCCTATGGTATGATTATTGTAATGGTTGTTTTTTCCTATGGACTAAAACCCTCAGGTTTATATAGACACCGGAGAGGGCTAGGGTTCCACAGAGTCGGTTACAATGGTAGGAGATCTACATATCTGTATTGCCAAGCTTGCCTTCAACGCCAAGGAAAGTCCCATCCGAACACGGGACGAAGTCTTCAATCTTGTATCTTCATAGTCTTGGAGTCCGGCCGATGATGATAGTTCGGCTATCCGGACACCCCCTAGTTTGGGACTCCCTCAACCTCCAAGTTCAAGATGTCTTTGATGGGAGAGTTGAAGTTCTTCCTTGGTTTTGATATCAAACAAAGAAGAGAAGGTACCTTCATCAACCAAGCCAAATATACTCAAGACATGCTAAAAAGATTCAAGCTAAGTGATGTCAAGCCGGCTTCTACTCCAATGCCTACCAAGTGCCAACTTGACATTGATCCCAATGGTAAAGCGGTGGATCAAAAGGTACATCGCTCCATGATTGGCTCCTTGCTTCACCATTGTGCATCTAGACTGGGTATCATGTTGAGTGTGGGAATGTGTGCACGGTTTCAAGCCGCACCAAAGGAAAGCCACTATGTGGTGTTCAAGCTTATCTTTCGATATTTGGCTCATACCCCAAACTTTGGCTTATGGTACCCAAGAGGGGCAAACTTCAAGCTTGAAGGATTTACGGATTCCGATTGGGCGGGAGACAAAGTGGATAGGAAGTCCACTTCCGGAGGGTGCCAATTTCTTGGTTGCTCTTTGGTGAGTTGGTCTTCCAAGAAGCAAAGTTGTGTGTCTCTCTCGGCCCACCAAGCGAGTATGTGGCGGTCAAGAGTTGTTGTGCAAAACTCTTATGGATGAGGCAAACTTTAAAGGAGTACGGTGTCATTTGTGACAAAGTGCCTCTTTGGTGTGATAATGAAAGTGCCATCAAGATTTCTCTCAACCCGGTGCAACACTTCAAGACGAAGCATATTGAGATTCGGTATCACTTCATCCGGGATCACATTAGGCGAGGGGAGATCAAGCTCAAGTATTGTCAACACTCATGATAACCTTGCAGATATTTTCACGAAGCCCTTGGATGAAGCAAGATTTCGTGAGTTAAGGCATGAGCTAAATATCATTGATTCGAGCAATGTGACTTGAACCCTTGCACCTCCCACCACACCCAAATTGTTGTCTAGTTTAGGTGTAGGCATGGACATAGGGGGAGTGTTGTTCTCTCAATGAACTCTGCCTCCCCCCATTATGCATAAATCGATCAACTCTTTCACATTAGCCATTTTTGATGGTACTTGTGCTTCAAAGACGAGTTTTGGTCATGGGCCCAAGGATAATTCTTCGCGGTGCCATACCAGCTAACTCAAACATAGGTGGCTCCGGCCACCGCCCTCTCCTTTTGAGAGGTAGTGTCGCGTGGTTGCTTCTTGTTGTCTTTTTGCCTTGAGTTGTGTGTGTTCTTGTGGAGTCTCTTGTGTTAAAAGTTTCCTTGCAAAGACCTCATTTCG